>JASDFA010000019.1:77600000-78200000 GCA_035772735.1 Datura wrightii
AAAACTAAGTAGAACAAAGGATTTGTCGCAAGCCATGAAAAAAGGGCAAGGGATGTGCAGTGGTGAAGTGTTAATTAAACTAGGATTGATTCAACTACCTTAACTTTATTTTATAGCATGGGTAACGTGGATCAAAGCACATCATTTTATTTTCTCAACCATAATAATATTTTGCCTTGGGTTTTCTCAAACCCTAAGGTACCAATAAAAAATAAGCGACACCAAGCTTGAGAAAGTTTCAACCTATCTCTAGCCTTAATCCTTTAATGGAGTGAGGATGTGGATTTTGACTATCTCTAGCCCAATCTAGACATCCACACTCCAAATCCCTACTATAGCTTCCTCACCCATATCTCACTCTTTTTTCTCAATCTCAAGAAAGATAAGTAAACTAAACTAGTGTTTGCAGCTACTAACTTTTAATTAAAATTCATAGCAAACAATAGATCTATGTATTTAGATTAAAGTTAAGAACAATTGATCAATATCCAATTACATTAAATACCCATCAAGTGCAACCCCCTAGCTAGAAAATTAGCTACTTATAAATGAAGATAAATCAATGATATTCATAGATAAATCATCAATAGTCATCATCATGAATAGTAGATTCAAGCTTTTAAACCTGCAATAATGGTGGGTTTTTGCCCTAGAGAACTTGAATAAGAATGAGCACTTCTTTCAATAATTCTCTTTATACAATTTAATACTCCAAAGATTGTGTAGTCTTCAAAAAAGTAGGTGTTAAGACCCGAACATACACTCGGATCACAGACACGGGACAAGGGACTCCGAGGGACCCCAAGTCGACCCATGACTCATGCATACAACTCATCTCATTCAATTAAGTGGAACAATAATCATAAAGATATAGTGGAAATGTACTCATAACGTAGCATCAAGAAATACCAAACGTTTACATAGTTGAATACTACATACTCATTTGAATGCCTCTAAAACATGAGATGTGTTGATGGGGCAGCATCCCCAACTAACCCGACCAATGCGGAAACATAATCAACCTGAAAGTCCGTAAAATAGCCCTTGGAATATGAGGACTCACCAATGAGCTAAAAGCATAAGCTGAGACGGCCTAAGGTGAGGATGAGCCTGAGATCCAGACCCTGTATCATGAAACGATACAACATAGAAAGTATGCGGTAAGTACGTGAGATGTACTGAGTATGCAAGGTAAGTAAAACGGACATTTTAAGAGTAAAGTAAAACTCATAAATAGACAGATGAGAAAGACATCATTCTTTCATCAAAATCTTCATAATAATCATAAGGCTCAAGGCTTTCAAATCATTCATAATAATTCATTATGCTAATTGTAAGTAACTTTATCATAGTATAACATGAGCCAATAACACAAATATAACAATGCATAAAACATGCGGAACAATGGGAGGACTCTTCATAATCGACACTATCATGGTAGAGCCTTTCATGATGCCCCACTGTCTCGCTCAAGTAGGCAGAGCCGACCCTGGCTTGCTAGGCGAGGGTCGTGCATAACGTGTGATATCACATTTGGAGGGATCATTATCATAACATCATAATATTTACAACCCACAATGGCACGTGGTTATGAGACACCGGCGTAGTTCTTTGAACACCGGGCTGCTCGGTGCTACACACCGCTCCTAAAAACATCCATATAGGCTCATACATAAATTTTTAACATCATGCATAAAATTCATTGGCTAAGATATAACATTCATCATCATTGATCCCCCTTTTAAAAACATGCTTAGCAAAGAATCAAGGCCCTCTTTATCGACCAACACCATAAATCGATAAATCATAAAATTCGTCTCGTAAATCATAAACCATTCTTCATCATATGGGAATTGCCCAATGCTTCCTCATACTCAATTCTTTCAAAGTATGCTCATAAATATGGGTAACTTGGATTCATGCATTTCCATAATCAATAAAATTAAAATAATGAATATTCCTCATAAATCATAATTTCCATGAACTTCTATAAATGGGCATATTAGATTCAAAAGCTTGAAACATGAATTAAAAATAATAATAAAAAAACCTGCCTACCATTCATAATTTAGTAATTAAAACTCAATTAAATCATACCCATAAAGAGAAATCACATTGTCATGCTTTGGGTAAGACCCCATGGAATTTGAGTAGGAGAATTCATGACATTAATCGAAATTGGGCATGGGTGAGGAAGAATTCCACCCATTGTAAAACCCTACATACTTGAGAATAGATGGACCTGAGATTTCTTAAACACCCACCAAGCAATTTGAAGAAAGCTTGGGGAAGAAGGCCTTGAATCTTCCAAAATCTCTCTAAAATCTTTGCATGAGAATGAGCACGCAATGGGGACTTAACTCCTCTTATCTCACTCAGAAATTATTAAAAAACAATGTAGTTTAGGCCTTAGGAAGTTATGAAAACGCCATCATTAAAACACAGGAAATTTCTGGTCGCCAGTCCTCACACGGGACCTAACGGGCCGTTGCCACAAGGCATGACTTGTTACCTCGATCTGTTGAGTCCACTGCCCGAACCTCTAAGGGAACCCCACAGGAGACTTCACGAGTTGTGAGGTCATACCATGAGTCATGTTCACCTTCCGTGGCCTACACTGCCCATCCCCATCTTGCCAAACCTCCAGGGTTGACCACGGGCGACCTCACCAGTCGTGAGGTCTTACCACGGCTCGTGGCCTCCTGACTCAAACTTTTCCAAACCAAGATGACCAAGAGTCACTTCACAACTCGTGGTCACTCCTAACGACTCACCTCATGAGTCATTTTGTGGCCTAGTGCGAATTTTCAGTTTTTCTCCCTTTTTCACTTCCGAGTCTGATCCTTGGATTCCCAGGGTATAACTATATCTCCCCGTTGGGAACATTCATCCTTGAATGTTAGAAACATGTAGAAAACTCAGAAACAAACTATCACCATATATAATTACTAGTTATTTAAGTCGAAAACTGCTGGAATGACTACTTCTGAAAGGAACTACAAATCTAAACTGAATTCAGACATCACATTCATTTACCATATCATAGAAAAACTTTTACACATGAAATGGATGTGAGAAGATGATTAAAGGTTTAGGGTAAAACTGATAGCTCAAATTGAAACTGAGCCGGTAAGGAACAAATGAGGGTATTTAGCTATCATATCCGCTTTGGCTTCCCATGTAGCTCCCTCAACATGCTGATTCCTCCATAATACATTAACTGGAGCTACTTCTTTTTTCCTTTGCTTACGGACTTGACAATCTAAGATTTCCAATGGAATTTCTTCATAACTGAGGCTATCCTTCACTCTAATGTTGTCTACCGGAACTACCAAGGATGGATCACCCAAGCATTTCTTCAAAAGTAACAGGAAAGACGGGATGTACCGAAGGTAGCTTCAGAGGCCTGTCCAACTCATACGTCACCTTGCCAACTCTTCTCACAACCCGGTAGGGGCCAACATAGCGGGGACTGAGTTTACCCTTCCTTTCGAACCGCGAGATACCTTTAGAAATACCCACTCGTCCACATCAAACTCCAAATCTCTTCTCCTCACATCAACATATGATTTGTGACAACTTTGAGCAATTTTCAACCGGTCCCTTATCAAATGAACCTTCACCATCGCCTCATGAATCGAATATGGGCCTATCATGGCTGCCTCACAAACCTCGAACCATCCGATGGGAGATCTACACCTCCGCTAGTAAAGAGACTTGAACGGTGCCATCTGGAAACTAGAGTGGTAACTGTTGTTATAAGTGAACTTGATCAAGGGAAAATGATCATCCTAACTACCTTTGAAATCCATAACACATTCCCTCAACATATCCTCAAGGGTCTGAATGGTTTGTTCTGCTTGGCCATCTGTTTGCGGATGGAAGGCTGTACTGAGCTTAACTTGCGTCCCAAGAACGGCAGAATTGAGAAGTAAACTGAGTACCTCGGTCTGAAATAATAGATAATGGAACTCCAAGAAGTCGAACTAACTCCCAAATATACAAATTAGCATAATCCTCCACTGTGGTCTTGTCCGGTAGGAAGTGTGTCGTCTCAGTTAGCCTATCCACCACCACCCAAATGGAGTTATAGCATCTGCGAGTACGAGGTAGGCCTGTAACAAAGTCCATATTAATCTCTTCCCACTTCCAAGTGGGGATGCTAATATCCTGAAGTACACCTTCCTTCCTTTGATGTTCGACTTTCACTTGCTGGCAGTTTGGGCATTTTGCTATGAACTCCACAATATCATTCTTCATACCATCCCACTAATAGGTTTCTTGCAAATCCCAATACATTTTTGTGGATCCTGGATGAATAGAATATCTGGTACCATGTGCCTCATATAATATCCGAACTCTCAAATTATCAACGTCCGGAACACATAGCCGACCTTAGTATCGTAGTACACCATCTCCCCCTTGGGAGAATACCTCCACCTTTTGACTCCGCAGCGCCTCGTTCAACTTCCTCAATATTTGATCCTCATCTTGCCTGGATTTAACATCAACCACAAAGGACAATTCTGACCTATTATGTATAAAAACACCGCCATCGGTTGAATCAATCACCCTAACTCCCAGCCTTGCTAGTCGGTGGACATCCCTCACTAACTCCTTTACCTCATCCACGTGGGAGACACTTTCCATGAAGAGTCTACTAAGAACATCCACAACCACATTACACTTGCCCATGTGGTAAAGTACACTTATTTCATAGTCCTTAAGTAATTCTAACCACCTCCTTTGCCGAAGATTTAGGTCTTTCTGTGTGAACACGTATTGCAACCTCTTGTGATCTGTAAATACATTAACATGGACCCTATACAAGTAATTCGGCCATATCTTCAATGCAAGCACCACCGCGGCCAACTCAAGATCATTGGTTAGGTAATTCTTTTCATGGACCTTCAGCTCTCTCAAGGGATATGCTATTACCTTCCCACGCTGCATCAACATACACCTAGTCCGACTCTCGAAGCATCACAATAGACAACAAAGCCATCGGTACCCTTGGGTAATGTCAACACTGGTGTTGAAGTGAGTCGGGTCTTTAACTCTTTGAAGCTTTTCTCACAAGCATCCGACCATTGGAATTTCAGATTTTTCTAAGTCGCTTGGTCAAAGGTGCCACAATAGATGAGAAACCCTCCACAAACCTTCTATAATAACCTACTAGGCCCAAGAAAATCCGGATTTATGAAGGATTCACCGATCTGGGCTAATTATTTACCGCCTCTATCTTCTGGGAATCTACCCTTATGCCTTCTCTTGATACCACATGACCTAGAAATGCTACAAAGTTAAGCCAAAATTCACACTTGCCAAACTTTTAATACAGACGATCGTTTAGGGTTTGCAGCACTATTCTCAAATGAGTGGCATGCTCCTCCTCGCTCTGGGAGTATATAAGAATGTCGTAGATGAACATGATCACGAACATATCCAATTATTATTTGAACACCCTGTTCATCAGGCCCATAAAAGTTGTAGGAGCATTGGTTAACCCAAAAGAATAACAACAAATTCGTAGTGACGACTATATCGAGTCCTGAATACGGTCTTCGGTATGTCACTCTCCCGAACTCTGAGCTGATGATACCCGGACTTGAGATCGATCTTGAAAAAGCACTTGGCACCCTTAAGCTGTTCAAACAAATCACCGATCCTGGGTAAGGGGTACCTGTTCTTGATGGTAACCTTGTTCAACTGCCGGTAGTCAATACACATGCAAAGGGAATCATCCTTCTTTTGAACAAATAGAACTGCTGCACCCTGTGGAGACTAGCTCAGACTAATGAAGCCCTTGTCCAACAGATCCTTTAACTAATCCTTAAATTCCTTTAGCTCGGCTGGAGCCATCCTGTAAGGAGGGATAGAAATAGACTGCGTATCTGACAATAGATCAATATTGAAATCAATTTCCCTTTTCGGAGGGACACCTGGTAAATCCTCGGGAAACACCTCAGGGTATTCGCACACCACCGGAATTGACTGAATAGTCGGGGTCTCGGACTCCACATCCTTAACCCTAACTAGGTGATACATTCAACCCTTAGAGATCATCTTTCTAGCCTTAAGATAGGAAATAAATGGACCTGCTGGCACCGTCGAACTACCCTTCCACTCCACAACTAGCTCACCTGGAAAATGAAACTCTACAATACAGGTTCTACAATTAATTGAGGCATAACATACAAACAACCAATCCATACTAAGAATAACGTCAAAGTCAGTCATAGCTAACTCTACCAAATCTACAGAGGTAACCTTATCCAACACAGTAATGGGGCAACCTCTATATGCCCACCTAGCTACAACTGAATCACCAACTAGGGTAGACACGGAGAATGGTTCTAATAGAATTTTAGGACTAACTCCAAAACTACTAGCAATGTAAGGAGTCACGAAAGACAATGTAGCTCCCGGGTCTAGCAAGGCATAAATGTCAATATGAAAGACACGCAACATACCAGTGACCACGTCTAGCGAAGTCTCCTACTCCTGGCGCGAGGCTAGGGCATAGAATCGGTTTTGGCGCTGACCGCCTCCCCCACTAGTAGATCCTCCCTATGGAGCTGAACGGGCTGGAGCTACTGCTATCTTGGTGGTTTGTGCACGACCCTATGATCACCCTGTCTAGCATATGGGCACGCTCGGAGAATGTGTCGAGGTCTACCACAACCAAAACAGACATCTGAACCGAGCAGGAACTCCCCGATGTTACTCTTGCTGCACTTCCCGTAGGCTGGAGAGGTATACTCTAACTAAGTGCCCCTTTGATCCCTTGACCCTGAAGCCCTGCTCCTCTGATCACCCCTGGGTCTAGATGGAACACTAGGTGATGATGGTGCTGGGGCTAGTGACCTCTACTGAAACTGTGGACAGTAGCCACCGCTAAACCTCTGATGTGAAAACCCACGATTATCTGTCCGATCCCTCTTTGCCTCCCTCTCCCTTGCATGAGCCGCCTCCATCTGCTGGGTGTACAACATTATGCGCGGAAATTCCATATCCTAGTGTAGAATAGCAGTCTTGCAATCCTTGTCTAAATAACCGGCCACACCATGAACAAATCAGCTCACCCGCGCCTTCTGATTCATCACCAATTCTGGGGTGTATTTCAACAAATGAGTGAACTCAAACGAATACTCCAAAACTGATATCTTTCCTTTCTTGAGGTTAACAAACTCAGCTGCTTTCAACTCCATCATTTCCCGAGGGAAGAATCTGCCAAGAAAAGCCATGTGAAACTCATCCCATCTAATAAGGCCCGCTCCGTCTGCCCTGTTGTCCTTCCATTGCTTGTACCAAATATGAGCGACCTCTTTTAGCTGATAAGAGGCCAAGTCCATACACTCCCTATTTGTCACTCCCATAACCTGTGTGACCTTCAGGATCCCCTCAATGAACTCATGTGGATCCTCATCCACCTTCGACCCCGTGAACTCAGGAGGGTTCATCCTCAAGAAGTCTCTAATCCAAGCCGCCGCCACATTGCCATTATGTGGAACTTGCGCAACAGCCTTTTGGTTGACTTGAGTGGTCAAGACCTGTGCCAACATCTGAATCACCGCCTGAAACTCGGCATGAGAGCTAGCTTTGGTGCTTGGGTCTCCGGAACAGGTGGGGCTTGCTGATGCCCATGCTCACTTCCATCTTCGTGGCCTTCACCATTTCCATTCCTCCTTCTGTTCATTCTTCTAGGAGCCACAATTCTAAAATCGCGAATTGCATGAATTAGAAAGATGGAAAGGCTTTTCATCGCACGACATAGAACATGAAAGAAGGGAACATTTCCTAAACGTTTAGTAGCCTCTTTTTCATAAGTGTGGCGCGCTTCACACCCATGAAAAGGACACTACCTAACACGGCTTTCAGACACCCTAGAACACTTTCAAACCTATGGCTCTGATATTTGTCAAGACCTGAATGTACTCCCGGATCATAGACACGGGACAAGGGACCCCAAGTCAACCCATGGCTCATGCATACAACTCATCTCATTTTAATCTGAATGATAATCGTAACGATATAGATGAAACGTACTCATAATATAGCATCAAGAAATACCAAACGTTTACATAGCTGAATACTACATACCTGTCAGCCTCTAAAACATGAGATGGGTTAATGGGACAATATCCCCAACTAGCCCGACCAATAAGGAAACATAAAAAACATGAGAGTCTATGAAACAACCCTCAGAATATGAGGACTCACCAACAAGCTAAAAGCGCAAATTGAAATAACCTAAGGGTGAGGATGAGCCTGAGATCCGGACCCTATATCATGAAATGATACAACATAGAAAGTATGTGTTCAGTACGTGAAATGTACTGAGTATGAAAGGTAAGTAAAACATACATTTTAAAATTAAAGTAAAACTCATAAATAGACATAGGAGAAAGACATCATGCTTTCATCAAAATCTTCATAATAATCATAAGGCTTAAGGCTTTAAAATCATTCATAATCATTCATTATGCTAATCGTAAGTAACTTTATCATAATATAACATGAGCAAATAACATAAATATAACAATGCATAAAACATGCGGAATAATGGGAGGACTCCTCATAACCGACACCATCATGGTAGAGCCTTTCATGATGCCCCACTGTCTCGCTCAAGTGGGCATAGCCAACCCTGGCTTGCCAGGCGAGGGTCCTACATAAGGCGTGATATCACATTTGGAGGGATCATTATCATAACATCATAACATTTACAACCCACAGTGGCACGTGGTTATGAGACACTGGTGTAGTCCTTTGAACGCCCGGCTGCTCGGTGCAAGACACGGCTCCAAAAATATGCATATAGGCTCATACATAAATTATTAACATCATGCATAAAATTCATTGGCTATGATATAACATTCATCATCATTTATCCCCCTTTTAAAAACATGATTAGCCAAGAATCAAGGCCCTTTTTATCGGCCAACGACATAAATTGATAAATCATGAAATTCATTTCGTAAATCATAAATCATTATTCATCATATGGGCATTTCCCAATGCTTCCTTATAATCAATTCTTTCAAAATATGCTCATAAACACGGGTAACATGGATTATTGCATTTCCATAATCAATAAACTTAAAATAATGAATATTCATCATAAATCAAAATTTCCATGAACTTCCACAAGTGGGAATTTTGGATTCAAAAGCTTGAAACATGAATTAAAGAAAATAATAGTAAATCCTTCCCATCATTCATAATTTAGTAATTAAAACTCAATTAAATCATACCCATAAAGAGAAATCACATTGTAATGCTTTGGATAAAACCCTATGGAATTTTAGTAGGAGAATTCATGACTTTAATAGAAATTGGGCATGGGTGAGGAAGAATTCCACCCATTGTAAAATCCTACATACCTGGGAATATATGGACTTGAAGTTTCTTGAACACCCACCAAGAAATTTGAAGAAAATTTTGGGAAAAAGGCCTTGAATCTTCCAAAACCTCTCTAAAATCTTTGCATGAGAATGAGCATGCAATGGGGACTTAACTCCTCTTATCACACTCAGCAATTATCCAAAATGACGTAGTTTAGGATTTAGGGACTTAGGAAGTTACGAAAACACCCTCATTAAAACGCAGGAAATTTCTGATCACCAGTTCTCACGAGGGACCTAACGGGTCGTTGCCACAGGGCACAACTCATTGCCTCGATCCGTTGAGTCCACTGCCCAAAACTCCAAGGGAACCCCACAGGAGACTTCACGAGTCGTGAGGTTAGACCACGACTCTTGGTCACCTTCCGTGGCCTATACTGCCCATCCCCATCTTGCCAAACCTCCAGGGATGACCACGGGTGACCTCACGAGTCTAGAGGTCTAACCATGACTCGTGGTTAGGCCCGTGGCCTCCTCACTCAAACTTTGCCAAACCAAGCTAACCACGAGTCACTTCACAACTCGTGGTAAATCATAACGACTCACCTCATGAGTCGTTCTATGACCTGGTGCGAATTTTTAGTTTTTCTCCATTTTCACTTCCGGGTCTGATCTTTGGATTCCCGGGGTATAACAATAGCTGTGTATAATTTAGGGTGAGAAAAATCTACAATTTTCTTGTGCACAAATTCCCACATATTCCCTTGGAATATTACAGGTACTTAGGAGCCTTTCGTGACATTTTTGCCTTAGAATCAAATGAAATGGGTCTCTTGCATTTCACCTATGGTTAGAAGATGCCAATTTGTGGTTCACAGGTCAATAGCAGGTGCAACTATGGGGGCATCTGCATTTAGCAGATGCCAATCCATGGTTCACAAGTGAATAACAGGTGCAAGGCAGTCCCATATGCTTTACATTTGTGTTTAGCAGATGCAAATCCGCTATAGCAGATACAAAAGCCTATCCAAAGTAGATTGATTTTTGTTCAATTCCTCTACTTTCTATAAGTTCAAAAATTGCAAAATCAAAGAGAAAAGGCATAAAACCTTCCTAATTGGTGAGAAAACAAAGTAAAATCTCATGCTTAAAAGCTTAATAAGATGGTAAATTACCAACTCATTGAATCCCCAAAGTTGAAGCATTGCTGTTCTCAAGTAAGACATTCAGTCACAACATAGAATTGAATCAAGCATACCACATCACAAGAGCTGCACACAAGACCATTAAAACTTAAGACAACCCCAAATCACCCAACTACTAAAGAAAATAAAAGACTCAAAATATGTTGCACACATTCGGTTGGTAACCACAAACTTTTGGCACATCTCATTTTCATTCTTTCACTTCAAAACAGGGGGTGTTTTCAATCAAAGCAAGCTCAATAAGCATATCAAGTTATTGAAAATTAACATTCAAGGTTTTCCTTAAAGTTCGCTGCATAACTTTTCTCATTCACACCTCAAAATTAAAAACATAATTTTAGTATGTACTCCAAGGAAGTGATGCCACTTACACAAAGAGAGAATCTCAGTCATGTTCATGCACTTCACGCATAGGGATTATAGAATAAAGCAAATACACTCACTCTCTAAAAGACATTCAAGTGCATACAAATTTGACCCATAGGCTTGCCCTTCATGTAACTTGCCACTAATGTAGAGTTGCTACACTCGGAATCACTAAGGACTTGTGGGTTATAATGACGGTTAGGGGGTAAGGGTAGGGCAAATTTTTGCTCAAAGTGACTAAAACCTCCCTAATGTTTTTTGTGAACACAATTGAACATCCCGCTACACTAGGGAGATCACTCCACCTTATATCTTGTTATCTCCCAAGCGCACGTAGTCATACAAGTAATATAGTGGCTCTTTCAAGCGGGATATCGAATCCTTAGGGGCTAAAGACTTCGTGATTTTTCTATTTTAGCATTCACAATTATTTCACACAAGTGTGTAAGTAACCCAAAAAACTTATGAGTTTTGTAAATGTAAAAATTATGAAAGTAACAATCAATGAATTAATGGACGTTGATTAAATCAATAAGAAAGAATATTCTAAGGTTAAGACATGGGATGCAATCAAGTACAACATGTATTTTTCTTCAGCTACATTCTCTATATGGTTGATGGTTATGAGGAATTAAAATCTGACTATGTCCTTTTGAACCTCTAGCCAATTGCCTAAAAATTACCTTTGCAACTACACTTACTAAATTGTGATGCAATCATTCATCTTAGTTCTAGAAGCATTTGTTTTTTTCTTTAACCAAATGTGATGTTGTAGGTATATTTCTATCCCACACGCAAATCTATCTTTAATTTATAGCAAAGACAAGAACAAATTCCCCTATTCCTCATTCTACCATAGTAATTCTCCTTTCGGGATCACATAAAGGTTATGGAATTTATCTTAATGTTGGCTAAATACTGTAATACAAAAAAGAAAGAATAGAAGAACAACCATTCATGATAGAAAAACTCAAGCTGAAAATAAAATTAAATCATACGATCATGCAAGTAGCCTCAACCTCAAAATGAGGTGATTTAGCCACTCATTCTTTGATTAAACATCTTCAGATAAGTTTTTATCATATGAACAATTGAAATTAGAAGAAAATAGATGAGAAAGAACCATAGAATTTTCTTTAGCTCAACTGCCTTCTTCCCACGTTCTTGCTAAAATTCTTATCATCATTAAAAATTAACCAAGTGATCTATTTATATTCAAGTGAAATAAAGCATAGAACAACCAGCTCCGTGGCATGAAGGCCATCACAGAATAGCAGCTCTGTGACATAGAACAATCATGCACACACACTTGAAATATGCCTCAAACTGAAAACCACCTCCAACGGAGGCCGTCGCGGAGACTTGGCTCAGTGACATGGACCCATCGCAATCCTTCATTGGAAATTGGACCTTCGGAATAGAAACACCTTAGTATCACGGAGGCCATTGCGCCAATCCTCCTCCGTGGCACGCTATGTGACCCAGATTGCGACATGAGGAAAGGAACCCCGAGGGACTCCAAGTTGACCCATGGCATAAATATACATCTAACTCAATCATGAAAATGATAGATCAGCATGATAAACTTAGTGGATGTTTGAGAGAAAAAACATAACATCAAAAATACACACGAATCTAAAGCTTATTACATTCTATTGTCTGAAAAGTCTCTACGTCTGATGAGTTGATGGGACAAGACCCCAACTAACTCGCTAAAGCTGAAAACTAAAAATATTCAATCATACTGAAATAAAGAAAGGCCCTCGATTGATGAGGACTCACCAACGGGTATCGATGCTAACTCTTAAAGGCTGGCTACGGATGAGGCTGAGTCTGATGATCGGAGCTTGTATCATAAAATGATACAGCATAGGGTATGCGGTCAGTACGTGGAATGTACCAAGTATGCAAGGTAAGTAAAACCGCTTAAATAAGTAAAGTCATTTAAAAACATGAATAATATAAATTATAAACAAGATAAGGATCTGAGAGTAGGGCTTGCATGCTATTTTTCTGGAAATCATGATCCCATCATAACATAACATCATAATTGAATCGATTGACCCAAAGCTGAAATCTGATAATCATGAGTAAATTGAACATTCGATCAAAACTTTATTACAACATATATATATAGACATATATATATCATGAATAATAAACATGCATAACTGAAATCATGAGCACCAATGGGAGACCCGTCATATAACCATCATACCACGATAGAGCTTACGTGGTCCCAACTATCACACTCAAGTTGGTAGAGCCGTCCAAAGCCTTGCCAGGGCTAAGGAAAATACAATGATATGTATATCAAACTCGTGGCCCAATCAGGATATGGGATAGCTCACATAGGAGGTCCCAATATAATCTGATCATACCTACGTCAATGCGTAGTTCTAAGGCATAGGGTTGATTGACCCATAGCCTATTCGGTGCTATACACTACAAAAAACATGCATATGCTCTCAATCATTTTTCAACGAAGCTGACCATCGTCTATTAACGAAGCTGAATAGTCATGAATACATATAAACCAGAATCATACATGAGGAGACCTTTGCAAAAACCATACCGCAAGCTGAATATGAATGGGAGTCTTCGCTCCAAAACCATGTGGTAAGATAAATTCGTAAAATCATAATCATACTTGAACATAACATATGTGCATTGCCCGATATTTTAACATGCTTGAAAATACATAATTCATTTGAAAACATGATCATAAACATGGGTAACTTGAAAACATGCTTTTCATTAATAATATCTCATCATACTTGAACATTCATCATAAATCTCAACTTTCATTAACTTCTCATAATTGGGCATTTCAATTTATAAAGCTTGAAACATAATTTTAATAGAAAACAATGTAAAACATGCCCATGAATCATAATTTAGTAGTATAAACCTATTTAGATCATACTCATGTAGAGAATTAGGAATTTCATGCATTGGGTAAAAACCCCATAATATCAACATAGAAATTTTCATGATTTAAAGAGAGATTGGGCATGGGTGTGAACAGATTCACCATAATCCTACATACCTGGGGAAGAACTGATTTTACCACTCCTTGATTGCCCAATGAGAATTGAAAAGAACTTGAAGGAAAAAGAGTTTGATCACCTCTCTAACTCTCTAACTTTGCATGCATGAGTAAGAATGGCCTACAATGAACTTACCCCTCTTAAAACTCATCATTCATAGCTTAAAACGACGTAGTTTAGGACTTAGGATCATGAGAATTATCTAAAAGCCCTTACTAAATTCGCAAGAAATAATTGACTGCCAGTCCCAACAAGGCACTGGACGAGTCGTCATCCAAGGGAAAAATTCATGGCATCAGTTGTAGAGTGCACTGTCTAATAGTTCATCTGGGGATCATCATGGGGGAACTCACGAGTAGTTACTAGTGACCATGACTCATGGTCACCACTTGCCATCTTCACTGCCTAAGATTTCAAATCATAAGTAACCGACTAACAATGACTCACCCCACGAATCGTGGTGTCTGACCACGACTCATGGTGACCATCCGTAGGGTGCACTACCAGGTTTTCTTCATTTTCCTTTAACCCTTGAACACGATTGACTCAAAGAGTCATGGGGACTGACCACGACTAGTGGTCAAGTCTATGGGGACCTAAAAGCCCAAAATTTCAACCCAAGTCTTGAACCTCACCACGAGTCTCCTCAGGACTCGTGGTCTACCCCATACGTCACCCAGAACGAGTTTGGTGCTAGTTTTCCATTTTTCCCCATTTCAACTTCCGGGTATGATCTTTAGGCTTCCGGGGTATAACAATATCTTCCCCTTGGGAACATTTGTCCTCAAATGTTAAAAATCATACAGAAAAGAAGAGAAATGCAATCATCATACTCAAGTACTGATCATATAATCTGAAAACTGACAGAATGACTAACTCCGATTCAAACTACATGGCTGAACTGAACTCACGAATCATATACACACTCATACATGAAAGAAACTGGAACACATGAACTGAACATGAAAATGAATAGAGTTTTAGGGAAAAAATGGATACCTCAAGCTGGAATTGGGCCGGTAGAGGATAAATGTTGGTATCCAGCCATTATATCTGCTTCAGCTTCCCCTGTAGCTCCCTCAACATGTTGATTCCTCCATAAACTATTAACCGAAGCTACCTCATTGATCCTTAGCCTTCGAAGCTGACGATCCAGTATTTCCACCGGAACCACTTCATAACTAAGGCTGTCTTTCACATCGACACTGTCCACCGGGATAACTAGAGCTGGATCACCCAACCACTTCTTTAAGAGAGATACATGAAAAACAAGATGCACAAAAGCTAATTCTGAGGGAAACTCCAATTCATATGCCACCTTGCCAACCCGTTTCACAATTCCGTAGGGGCCAACATAACGAGGTTTGAGTTTCCCTTTCTTCCCAAACCTCATTACTCCCTTCATGGGAGACACCTTTAGAAGCACCTAGTCATCGACTTTGAACTCGATTTCTCTTCTTCTTACATCGGCATAGTACTTTTGGTGACTTTGAGCTATTTTCAACCTATCCCGTATGAGTTGAACTTTCTCCATGGCCTCGTATTGAATCGGGTCCTATCATCGCAGCTTCACTGACCTCAAACCAACCAATAGGTGATCTACATCTCTGCCCATAGAGAACCTCAAACGGAGCCATCTAAATGCTGGAATGGTAGCTGTTATTGTATGCAAACTCAATAAGAGGCAAATAGTCATCCCAACTACCCTTAAAGTCAATCACAAATGCTCTTAATATGTATTCAAGAGTTTGAATTATCCTCTCCGCTTCACCATCCGTTTGTGGGTAAAATGCTGCACTGAGCTTAACCTGATTACCAAGTCCCTTTTGAAATGACCTCCAAAATTGAGAAGCAAATTGGGTACCTCTGTCTGATATGATGGACAAGGTCACTCCATGCAATCGAACCAACTCCCGAACATATAGTTTGGCATAATCCTTCACCGAATCTATGGTTTTGATCGGTAGAAAATGAGAGGCTTTGGTCAACCTGTCTACAACAACCCAAATGGAGTCATATTGTTGACGAGTGCGAGGCAACCCTGTGATGAAGTCCGTATTGATTTCTTCCCACTTCCAAGTAGGAATGCTAATATCTTGGAGCACACCTCTAGGTCTCTAATGCTCAACCTTCACTTACTAATAGTTTGGACACCTAGCCACAAATGCTTTGATGCCTTTCTTCATGACATCCCACTAATAGACTTCTCGTAAGTCACGGTACATCTTGGTGGCACCGGGATGTATAGAATATCTAGATCCAAGAGCCTCGTGCAACATCTGTTTCCTCAAATCATCAACATTCGAAACACATAAGCGACCCTGGTATCGAAGTTCACCATATCCCCCATTGGAGAAGACCTCTACCTTCTAATTCTAAATGGCTTCCTTTAACTTTACCAAAATAGTGTCTTCATCTTGTCTAGCTTTTACATCAGTCACCAAGGATGATTCTGATCTATTCTGAATAATAACACCGCCATCGGTTGATTCAACAAACTGAACTCCTAACCCTGCAAGTCAATGCACATCCTTCATCATCTCCTTCTTTCCCTCATCTACATGGGACACACTTTCCATAGAGAGTCTACAAAGTGCATCCGCTACTACATTAGCCTTGCCAGATGGTAAAAGACACTCATGTCATAATCCTTAAGTAGCTCTAACCACCTCCTCTGCTGAAGATTGAGATCTTTTTGGGCAAACACATATTGTAGACTCTTATGATCCGTGAACACATCCATGTGGACTCCCGTTCAAATAATGTCTCCATATATTCAAGGTGAATACCACCGCAGCCAATTCAAGATCTTGGATCGGGTAATTCTTCTCATGAACTTTCCGCTGTCTAGAGGCATATGCTATAACTTTTCCGTGCTGCATCAATACACACCCAATTCTGATCCTTGAAGCATCACAATACACCACGAACCCATCAGTACCCTCCGGTAGGGTTAACACTAGTGCTGAGGTAAGTCGAGTCTTCAACTTCTGAAAGCTTCTCTCACAAGCCTCTGACCATTGGAATTTCACTTTCTTTTGGGTCAATTTGGTCAATGGAGCTGCAATAGATGAAAAACCCTCAACAAATCTCCGATAGTATCCAGCTAAGCCCAAGAAACTCTTGATGTCTAAAGGATTCACCGATCTAGGCTAATTCTTTACTGCATCTATTTTTTGAGAGTCCACCCTTATACCCTAACTTGACACCATGTGGCCCAAAAATGCCACTAAATTCAACCAAAACTCACACTTGCTTAATTTTGCATATAGCTGGCGATCCTTGAGAGTCTGTAGCACCACCCTCATGAGCGTCATGCTCCTCCTCACTCTGAGAGTATATCAGGATGTCATCAATAAACACAATCATGAGCATATCCAAGTATGGCTTGAACACCCAGTTTATCAAGTCCATAAAAGCTGCAGGAGCATTCTCTAGTCCAAAAGACATAACTACAAACTCATAATGACGATACCGAGTCTTGAAGGCTGTCTTCGGGATGTCGCTCTCCCGAACTCTGAGCTGATGGTACCCGAATCTGAGATCTATCTTCGAAAAACACTTGGCACCCTATAGCTGGTCAATAAATCATCAATCCTGGGTAGAGGATACCCATTCTTCATGGTGACCTTGTTCAATTATCAATAATTAATTCACATACGAAGAGAACCATCTTTCTTCCGAACAAAAAGAACTGGTGCACCCCATGGGGACTTGCTCGGTCTAATGAAACCCTTATCCAAAATGTCCTTCAACTATTCCTTCAACTCTTTTAGCTTGGCTAGGGCCATTCTGTAGGGAGGAATAGATATAGGCTGCATATTGGGAAGAAGGTCAATACCAAAATTAATCTCCCGCTCAGGAGGGATTCCCGGTGGATCATCTGGGAAGACTTCAGGATACTCCCATACTACTGGAACTAACTGGATAGTCGGGGTATCGAATGTGTCATCCTTAAACCTAACTAGATGGTAAACACAATCCTTAGAAATCATCTTTCTATCCTTAAGATAGGAAATAAAACGACCTACAGGCATAACTGAACCACCCTTCCACTCTATGACTGGCGCACCTAGAAATATGAACTCTACCGCCCGGGTTCTAAAATTAACTAACGCATAACATGCAAATAGCCAATCCATTCCAAGGATAACATCAAAATTAGTCATGGCTAACTCTACTAGATCTACAGAGGTGACTTTCTGAAGGATTGTGACCAAGCAACTTCTATACACCCGTCTAGCTACAACTGGATCACCCACTGAAGTAGAGACTGAGAAGGGTTCTGATAAGACTTCGGGACTGACTCCAAAACTACTAGCCACATAAGGTGTCACAAAAGACAAAGTAGCCCTTGGATCTAACAAGGCTTATGCATCAAGATGGAAAACTCATAACATACTAGTGACTACATCCGGGAGACCTCCTTCTCCTGGCGGGACACTAAGGCATAAAATCTGTTTTGGCGCTGACTGCCACCTGTGCTAGTGGATGCCCCTGCAGTGCTGAGCGCGCGGGTGGAGCTGCTAAACTGGAAGTTGGGCATCGACCCCTATCATGGCCCTGTCTAGCTGGTGGGCAATATCTAAGAATATGCCCAGGCTTCCCACACCCAAAGCAAGCGCCTGTAACTGCCAAGCACTGGCCCGTGTGCCCTCGACCACACCTGCCATAAACTGGGACACTAGAATCCGTAGGCCTACTGCTCTGACCCCTCGAGCCTGATGCTCGCCCTCTCTTATCGTGACTAGGTCTGGTGGCACACTCATCATTGAAGATATTGGGGTTGAAGATCTCTGGTGGGTCTGCTGTCGGTGCCCACCGCCTGGCCTCGGCTGAGAGAATCCATAGCTATCTGTCCTGTCCCTCTTCGCCTCTCTCTCCCTCATATGCGCCGCCTCCATCTTCTAGGTGTATAAGACTATCCATGGGAAATCCATATCCTAGTGGAGCATAGCGGTCCTACAATCTTTATCTAAATAGCCTGCCATCCCATGAACAAACCTGCTCACTCGCGCCGTCGATCAACTACTAACTCTAGGGCATACTTTGATAAGAGAGTGAAATCAAGGGAATACTCTTATACCATCATCTTCCCCTGCTTAATATTTAAGAACTCAGCTACCATCAACTCCATCATCTCACGAGGGAAGAATCGATCTAGGAAAGCAACATGAAACTCCTCCCAAGTGACAAGGCCTGCTCCGGCCTTCATCAACCTTGAAACTTAGAAACTCTGACAGGTTCATCCTCAAGAAGTCTCTGACTCGAGCTGCTGCCGCATTTCCGTTTTGTGGAACATGCACAGCATCCTTCTGGTTGACTTGAGTGGTCAAGGATTGCGTTAGCATCTAAATAGCTGCCCTAAATTTAGCATGGGAAACCAGCTTCAGTGCATGGTGTTCCTGGACTGCTGGGGCTTGTTGGTGCCCATCTCCATTGCCATCCTTGTGGCCATTTCCATTTCCATTCCTTCTACCGTTAACTCTGCGAGGAGTCATGATTCTACAATCACAATTAACATGAGTTAGAAGGATAGGGAGACATTTCATTGCACGACATAGATCATAAAAGAAGGGTATATTTCCTAAACGTCACGTAGCCTTTTCTTCATAAGTGTGGCGCACTTCACACCCATGAAAAAGAATTCACTTAACACAGCTTTTAGACACCCTAGGACACTTCAAACCTATGAATCTGATACCAAGTTTTTCACGACCTAAACATAGACTCAGATCACGACATGGGACAAGGAAACTTGAGGGACTCCAAGTCGACCTATGGGATGAATGTACATCTAACTCAATCATGAAAAGGATAGATCAATATGATAAACTTAGCGGAAGTTTGATAACAAAATATATAACATCAGAAATACTATATCAATCTAAAACTGATTACATTCTATTGTCTGAAAAGCTTCTATGTCTGATGAGTTGATGGGACAAGACCCAACTAACTCGCTAAAGCTGAAAACTAAAAATACTCAATCATACTGAAATAAATAAGGGCCCTCGACATATGAGGACTCACCAATGGGGACCGACTCTAACTCTGAAAGGCTCGCTACGGATGAGGCTGAGTTTGATAATCAGAGCCTGTATCATAAAATGATACAGCATAGAGTATGCGGTCAGTATGTGGAATGTACCAAGTATGCAAGGTAAGTAGAACCGCTTAAATAAGTAAAATCATTTTAAAACACGCATGATATAAAATATAAAATAGATAAGAATCATAGAGTACGGCTTGCATGCTATTTTTCTTGAAATCATGATCCCATCATAACATAACATCATAACTAAATCGATTAAGCCAAAGCTGAAATCTGATAATCATGAGTAAACTGAACATTGGATCAAACCTTCTTTATATATGTGTGTATATATATATATATATCATGAATGATAAACATGCATAACTGATATCATAAGGACCAATGAGAGACTCATCATATAATGGACATACCACGATAGAGCTTACGTGGTCCCAACTATCACACTCAAGTGGGTAGAGCCGTCCAAAGCCTCGATATGGCTAAGGACGATACCATGATATTGATATCAAGCTCGTGGCCCAATCGGGGCATGGGATAGCTCACATAGGAGGTCCCAATATAATCTGATCATACCTATGTTGGCGCATAGTTTTGAGGCATAGGGTTGACTGACCCATAGCCTACTCGTACTCTCAAGAACATGCATATGCTCTCCATCGTTTTTCAACGAAGCTGATAATCGTCTATTGAAAAAGCTGAATAATCATGAATACATATAAATAGGAATCATACATGAGGAGCCCTTTTCTCAAACCATACCACAAGCTGAATATAAATGGGAATCTTCGCTCCAAAACCATGTGGTAAGCTAAATTTGTAAAATCATAATCATACATGAATATGAAATATGGGCATTGCCCGATACTTTAACATGTTTGAAAATACATAATTCACTTGAAAACATGATCATAAACATGGGTAACTTGAAAACATTCTTTTCATCAATAATATCTCATCATACTTGAACATTCATCATAAATCTCAACTTTCATGAACTTCTCGCAATTAGGTATTTCAATTTATAAAGATTGGAACATAATTTTAATTGAAAACAATGTAAAATATGCCCATGAATCATAATTCAATAGTAGAAATATATTTATATCATACCCATGTAGATAATTAGGAATTTCATGCATTAGGTTAAAACCCCATAGAATCAATATAGAAATTTTCATGATTTAAAGACAGATTCGGCATGGGTGTGAATGGATTCACCCTTTCATAACCCTACATACCTGGGTAAGAACTGATTTTACCCCCTCCTTGATTGCCCAATGAGAATTGAAAAGAACTTGAAGGAAGAAGAGCTTGATCACCACTCTAACTCTCTAACTTTGCATGCATGAGTAAGAATAGCCTAAAATGAACTTACACCTCTTAAAACTCATCATTCATAGCTTAAAACAACGTACTTTACTTCTTAGGATCATGGGAATTACGGAAAAGCCCTTACTAAATTCATAGGAAATAACTGACTACTAGTCCCAATGAGGGACTAGACAAGTCGTCGTCCAAGGGACGAGTCGTGGCATCAACTGTCGAGTGCATTGTCTAATAGTTCATCTGGGGGTTGTCATGGGGGACCTCACGATTAGTTACTGGTGATCACAACTCATGGTCACCACTCATCACCTTGACCGCCTAAGATTTCAAATCAA
This sequence comes from Datura wrightii, assembly GCA_035772735.1. Classification (NCBI taxonomy): domain Eukaryota; kingdom Viridiplantae; phylum Streptophyta; class Magnoliopsida; order Solanales; family Solanaceae; genus Datura; species Datura wrightii. The sequence continues at coordinate 77,621,688 of JASDFA010000019.1, forward strand.
AAGTAACCGGCTACCATGACTCAAGTGGGTAGAGCCATTCAAAGCCTTGCCATGGCTAAGGATGATACCATGATATCGATATCAAGCTCATGACCCAATAGGGCAGGGGATAGCTCACAAGGGAGGTCCCAAGTGCATATAAGATATGTATAAACCTATGTTGGCACGTAATTCTGAGTCATAGAGTGATCGATCCTTAGCCTACTCGGTGCTAGACACTATTCAAAAAACATGCATATGCTCTCCATTGTTTTTCAATGAAGCTTACCATTGTCTATTAAAGAAGCTGAATAATCATACATAAGAGGAGCTCTTTGCTCAAACCATACCACAAGCTAAAATAAAAATGGAAGTCTTCGCTCCAAAACCATGTGGTAAGCTAAATTTGTAAAATAATAACTCATACTTGAACATATGGGCATTTCCCAATACTTTAACATGCCTGAAAAAAATAAATAAATTGCTTGAAAACATGATTATAAACATGGGTAACTTGAAAACATGCTTTTCATCAATAATATCTCATCATACTTGAACATTCATCATAAATCTTAACATTCATGAACTTCTCATAATGGGGCAGTTTGATTTATAAAGATTGAAACATGATTTTCATTGAAAACAATGTAAAACTTGCCCATGAATCATAATTCAATAGTAGAAACATATTTAAATCATACCCATGTATAGAATTAGGAATTTCATGCAATGGGTTAAAACCCCATAGGATCAACATAGAAATTTTCATGATTTAAAGAGAGATTGGGCATGGGTGTGAATGGATTCACCCATTCATAACCCTAATACCTGATAGGATCTGATTCTACCACTTTTATGATTGCCCAATGAAGATTTGGAGACTTGAAGAGAAACCTACACTTGATCACCTTTTAAGGCTTCAATGCATGGATGTGAATGAGCCTAGGAGGGCTTTACCCTTTAGAAAACACCTCATTTCGATCCTAAAATGATGTAGTTTGGGACCCTAGGGCTTACGAATTACGAAAATACCCTTAATGAATTTCCTGGAAAACTAAACTGCTAGTGACAACGGACGACAGAACGATCTATCATCATCTCCTATGGTCCGTCGTTACCACTCGTTTCCTGACCCTAAGTTTAGGTCTCTAATCCCTCACCACGACCAGACAGGACAGGTCATTGCTAGCTCCAATGACTCATTTCTGCCAGTCGTCGCCACCACTTCCTCTAATCTGGGATCCCTTTGCACGACTGCTGACCACAACCCGTTGTTACCTACAATGGGTCATCCCACGACTTGTTACTTCCTCCTTGACCAAGGATCAGTCTCACGACAACTCCATCCAATGACTCGTGACATCAAAGACTGACTCATTCCTACACTCGCTACTCCTAACTCCAAACTTCCAGTACCTCACCACGGACGCATCCTACAGGTCATTGGTGGCACCAATGATCCGTACCATGACCCGTTCTATGAAAAACATCTAGATTTTTGCCACTTCCATTTTAAAATCCTGAGTCTAGTCTTGGGCACTTCTGGGGTATTACAATAGCTCAGTCATCAGCTCAAAGAATGCCCATCAGCAGGATAGGGGAGATCAAAATCCACCGCTTCACCATCTCCAGCAGGCTGACCAGTTCAACAAGCCAACACTTCAGGTACGGATGGCGGCCAATGCCAAAATCGTGTTTTATTCTTTGTCCTCTCATTAGGATCAGGAGAGCTCACCTGACATGGTCACAAGTATGTTATGCCTCTTCCATCTAGATGTGTATGCCCTACTGTATTCAGGAGCCACACTATCATTCGTGATTCCCTATGTAGTTTTCCAATTTGATATCAGCATAGAAGTCCTCTCAGAACCATTCTCAATCTCCACCCTAGTTGGTGAGTTAGTTAGAGCCAGTCGGGTGTATACAAATTGCCTAGTCTAAATCTTGAATAAGGTCATTCCAGCTGATCTCGTAGAGTTAGACATGGTTAACTTTGAACTCATAAATGTCATGGATTGGTTACACTCTGGTTATGCCTCAGTCGACTGCAGAACTAGGGTCATCAGATTTCAATTCCCTAATAAACCACTTTTAGAGTGACGGACAGTAGTTCCGCGCTCAAGGGTCGATTTATTTCCTACCTTAAGGCCAGAATGCTTATTTCTAAAGGATGTATTTATCATCTAGTTCAGGTCAAAGATTCCAGATCCAAGACCCCGACTATTCAATCGGTTCCAATTGTCAGTGAGTTCCCTGACGTGTTTCTCAAAGATCTTCCCAGAATTCCTCCTTAGAGGGAAATATAATTTGGCATAGACCTCCTCCCATACACTTAGCCCATCTCCATCCTTCCTTACAGAATGGCTCCGACTGAGCTTAAGGAGTTGAAGGAGTAGCTAAAAGACCTCCTTAATAAGGGTTTCATCAACCCCAACATCTCTCCATAGTGTTCTCTTGTATTATTCGTGCGAAAGAAAGATGGTACCCTCAGAATGTGTATCGACTACCGTCAGTTGAATAAGGTCATAGTTAAGAACTGATATCCTTTACCCAGGATTGACGACTTGTTCAATCATCTTCACGGAGCTAGTTGTTTCTCCAAGGTAGATCTCTGGTTGGGGTGACATTAGCTAAGGGTCAGAGAATGTGACATACTGAAAATAACTTTCAAAACTCGATATGGTCACTACGAATTTGTGGTTATGTCCCTTGGACTTAGTAATTCCCTGTAGCTTACATGGACCTAATGAACAGGGTTTTCAAGCCATATCTACACATGTTGATCATTGTATTTATTGATGACATTGTTGTATATTCTAGAAGCTAAGAAAATCATGCTAACTATTTGAGAATAGTGATATAGATGCTCAGAAACTACCAATTGTTTGCTAAGTTCAGCAAATGCAAATTCTGGTTGAAGTCAGTGACTTTCCTTGGTCATGTGGTCTCAGGTGAGGGTATTCAGGTAGACCCTCAAAAGATAGTAGTGGTGAAAGACTAGCCAAGACATACTTCCCCAACCTAAATCAAAAGCTTCTTGGGTCTAGTTGGTTATTACCGACGTTTTGTGGAAGCTTTCTCCTCTATTGCATCCCCTCTAACTAGGTGGACATAGAAAAAGGTGAAATTTCAATAGTCAGATGCATGTAAGACGAGTTTCAAGGAGTTGAAGAATCGACTCACTACCCTCCAGTGTTAACCTTGCCGGAAGGAACAGATGGGTTCATGGTGTATTGTGACGCTTACAGAGTTGGACTTGGTTGCATTCTAATGCAACATGGTAAGGTGATAGCTTACGTCTCCAGTCAGCTCAAGGCATGAGAAGAACTATCTGACTCATGACCTGGAGTTGGCAGCAGTGGTGTATGCATTTAAAATATGGAGGCTCTACCTTTGCAGGGCTCACATGGATGTTTTCACCGATCACAAGAGCCTTCAGTATGTGTTCAGTCAGAAAGATCTAAATCTTCTTCAGAAAAGATGGTTGGAACTAATGAAGGACTATGACATGAGTGTGTTGTATCACCCTGGCAAAGCCAATATGGTGGATGCTCTAAGCAGCACATCTATGGGGAGTGTGGCTCATGTTCAAGAGGGTAGAAAGGATCTGGCAAAGGATATCCACAGGTTAGCTCCGTGGGAGTGCAGTTGGTTGATAAAGCTGAGGGAGGAGTAATGCTGCAGAGTGTATTAGATTCCCCGTTGGTAGTTGATGTTAAGTCAAGGCAGGATGAAGATCCCATATTGCTTAAGCTGAAGGAGGCAGTTCTTAAAAAATAAGTGGAGTCTTTCTCCCAAGGGGGAGATGGTGTACTCCGAGGTAACATTTTGTGTACCGGATGTAGGTGACTTGAGACAGAAGATACTGGCTGAAGCACACAATTCGAGATATTCTATCCACTCAGGTGCTACTAAGATGTACCGTGATTTATAGGATATTTATTGGTGAAACAGCAAGAAAAGAGACATGGCAGAATTTGTAGCTATGTGCGCAAAATGCCGGCAGGTCAAGGTGGAACATCAGAGATCGGGAGATATGACTCATGATATTAACATACCCACATGGAAGTGGGAAAAAGTAATATGGATTTTCTTATAGGCCTATCTCGAACCTGTCGGTAGCATGACTCAATCTGGGTGATAATAGACCGGATGACCAAGTTAGCACATTTCCTCCCAGTTAAAACTATAGACTCAGTCAAAGATTATGCTAGGATTTGTATCCGGGAGTTGGTCAGATTGCATGGGGTGTCGTTGTCCATTATTTCAGATAGAGGTACCCAGTGCACCTTGCATTTCTAGATGTCATTTCAGAAAGGACTTGGTACCCAGGTCAAGCTCAAAACAACTTTTCACTCACAGACATATGGACAAGCTGAGCGGACTATAGAGACATTGGAAGATATGCTGAGAGCGTGTGTGATCAATTTCAAGGGCAGTTTGGATGATCACCTACCTCTCAATGATCTTGCATACCATAACAACTACCATTCCAGTATCCAGATGGCCCCGTTTAAGGCGTTGTATGGCAGGAGGTGTAGATCTCCTATCGGGTTCGAGGTTGGTGAAGATACCCTGATCGGGCAAGACTCGGTTCATAAGGCTATGCAAAAGGTACAAATTATCAGGGAGAGGTTGAAAACAACGCATAGCCGTTAGTAATCTGATCTTGGGCAGATTTATATGCCCAAGTGATACTCAAACGTAACATTTTTACCTTGTTTGTTGTGCAATGTGTATATAATATCATGTAATCGGTAATAAAATGCGAATTTATACTAACCAACATGATTAGCATTTGTTTTGCAGGTAAATGTTATTTTTAGGAGCTAAAATGCATGTTGGAACTATGTCGGAGTTGGACTTGGATGCGAGCGTGGAAAAGACATTGGAATGCACATTTTATAGGGGCTCCGCGATGGAGCCGTGCCACGCTACCATCGCGGTAGCACACTGCCTGAATAGGAATTAAAATGGCAAATTCCAGTGTGCCTTCGCGTTAGCTCCGTGGCACAGAGAGAGGCCTCCGCGTTGGCCTCCGTGCCACGTTGAGGCTAATTTACCGGACCCTGAGTGGCTAATTCTCTTCCTTGCTGAGGTTTTGAACATGTGTAGTGAATTTTGATTGTAAATGATATGGTTTTCTTCTTCTTCTTCCATGTTGTTCTATTAATTCTTGTTCTTACTGCATTAGTGCTTGGCCAACATTAATGTACATCTAAAAAGTCCAATTTCACTCGAAAGAGCAAGAAATTGGAAAGTTGTGAATTAATAGGGTATTGTTCTTAACTTGATTTGGGAAAATTGGGTTTTGATGTGCTTTCCTGATAGAAATATACTTGAAAGCCGTATTAGTCAATTTAGGAACCGGAATTGTATTGCTAGGTCATAAATTGCATTTCATCACAGAAATGTAGACGGATGGTTTATGATTCTAAAGTGAAATTAAATACGAGAGTTTTAATTTCTAGGCGAATGTTCTTGGCTAGCAACATGAAGAAGAGATTAACCAAATTATCATGATTATCAAGTTCATTACTTGTTCTTAACCTTGGCATGTTCATATCCATTGTCTAAATTCACAGTAAATAGTTGTTATTAATTGTAGTATATATAGTTTAGAAACAAAAACTCAAGTAACTGTTGGTTACATTGTTGTTAGCATAATTAGAAGTGAAATAGGAATATAGTAAACTAGGCAACTTTACATATCTTGAGCCTCCTTGGATCGATACTTGGCTACTTAGCCACTTTATTACTTGTTTGACCACGTGCACTTGCGTGTCGGTTTTTAACCCCTACCACAGCGCCGAACAAGTTTTTGGCGCCGTTGCCGGGGAGGCTAGGCGATTTGTGAAATTGTGTTTAGTGTAAATTTACTGTATTTTTATTTTTTTATTTTCTAAAGTGTTAACAACTTGGTCTTAGCCTGTATTTTGCAGATTTTGTTTCGGTGTACACTGGCAAGGGACAAGGAGCTGGTGGAATCTTACTTAGAGCCTGAACGTGAATTTCATAGTCAACGTAGAGAAGCTCTACAAAAGAAGCTGCAGTTGTTCCGACAATCTATTATGGAGCAGCAAGGCCGGATCGCGAGGTGGCAATCCCACACGCCAACAATGTATATTATAGCATCCGCAAACCAGAGCCTGGAGGGAGGTTTGAATTAAAGCAGAATATGGTGCAACTTTTGCACACAAGCGGGCAATTTACCGGTCTTCCTCATGAAGATCCACAACAACATCTCCAAAACTTTTTGGAGATAAGTGACACTTATATACCCGCTGGAGTGTCACCTGAATTTGAACCAGCCTTCAGCTTTGGTCAATGCTGTCCAACAGATGTGGTGTGAAGTGTGTGGTAGTAGTGAGCATTCAGCTGAATGCTGTGGTGCAAATCCTGATTCTGTTAACTTTGTGGGCAATGCACAGAGAAATCAGCAGCAGTTTGGTAGTGGCTACAACTCAAATTGGAGGAACCATCCGAATTTTTCGTGGGGTAGCAACAACCAACAAGGCCAAAGTTCTGGTCAGGGTATGCAAAGAAATCAAGGAGGGCAACAAAATTATCAAGCTCAATTCAGAAATCACAATGCCCCTCCTCCACCACCATCACCTACCATTGAGGAGATGTTCAAAACCATGATCGCTAATCAGGCACAATTGCAGGCTGACTATGTTAAATTGGCAACCAAAGTGAAGAATAATCAGTTGGCGACCAAGGCTCTTGAATATCAGTTTGGGCAATTTGCTAGTGCCCAAAATACTAGACCCAGAGGAGGATTACCTAGCGACACGGATCCTAATCCGAAGCAGGTAAATGCAGTGACCAGGAGGAGTGGTTTACAGTTAAAGGAGGTGGAATCGGAAAGACCGCCTCAAAAATCAGGAGCAGCAGATGTTGAGGGAGAGCAAATCTCAAATAAGGGGAAGACTAAAGAAGCTGAACCAGAAAGGCCTCCACCCCGGTTCCCTCAACGACTTAAGAAACACAAGGAGGAGGCGTGTTTCCAGAAATTCATGGAGGTACTTAAACAGGTACATGTTAACTTACCTCTTGTTGATGTCTTGCAGGGAGTGCCAAAATATGCGAAATATATTAAAGACATCATGGCTAACAAAAGTCGTTTGACTGAGTATGCCACGGTAGCTTTAACGGAGGAATGCACTTCCCGTATTCAAAATAGGTTGCCCACAAAACTGAAAGACCCTGGAAGTTTTACTATCCAGCTTACGATTGGGCAAAGTATCCGAGCTCGTGGATTATGCGACTTGGGGGCAAGCATAAATCTGATGCCATCTTCGGTATTCAGAAAGTTAGGTCTAGGGAGTCCTAGACCTACAACGGTAATCTTGCAGCTAGTAAACAGGTCTTTAGCTAAGCCGGATGGCATTGTTGAGGATGTGTTAGTGCAAGTAGGCTCCCTCATTCTTCCGGTCGATTTTATTGTTCTGGATTTTGAACCAGATGCTGAAGTCCCATTTATTTTGGGACGACCCTTTTTGGCAACCGGAAAAGCATTAATTGATGTAGCTGCGGGTCAACTCACGATGCGAGCACATGACAAGGTCGAAGTGTTCAATGTGTACAAGGTACCTATGCTCCCGACTGTTTATAAGGAACTCTCGGTGATCAACGTGATTGATCATGGGAATGCTAATGGAATGAGTGATTCCCGAGAGTTACTAGGAAGGCCACCGGATAAGGTTGAGAACTACTGGGGGGATGACCATGATCGGGACAAATCGTCCATCACCCTAGTAGACAAGTGAGCATAAAGGACGTCGAGCCGCGACGGTAAACCAGGCGTTGCACGGGAGGCAACCCGTGAGAAAAATATTTTATTTTTTCTTTTTGCACAGTGTAGTTAATTTTTATCTTTATTTTTGTTTTTATTTTTTATTTCCAATTTTTATTTTTCTTTTTCTTTTCTTGATTAGGTTTATATCTTCATTTTTGTTAGTATTTTTATTTTAGTTAGGGAAATCTATTAATCTAACCAATTTTTGTTTAGTGAGGTGATTTTCAGGTATAACGGAGGAAATATACATGGAATCGAGAAAATGAGGCAAGGTATGAAAAATTAAATTAATTGAAGAAACAGTGTACTGGCGCGTTGGCGCCATGTCACGGAGGTAGGGCTCCGCGTTACCCTCCGTGACACGTTGAAGGCAAAATCCGGATTTTTCAAAAATTCCAGTAAGCCAACGCGTTGGCTCCGTGTCACGGAGGAGGGTCTCCGCGTTACCCTCCGTGACACGTTGCCGTGTATTTGGTGCCGGGTCACACTGGGTTGCCGGGTGACCCGCGTGTTTTCTTAAATTAAAACCCCCGATTTCGCCCCATTTCTTCCCATTCCCTTTTCCCTCCGCGACCAAAACACCTATTTCCCCCTCCCCAAGCACCGTGCCACGTTCCTAGGCAAGGAATACGTCAAGTTTCTTCGGTTTCTCAATTCAAAGGTATGTTTTCATCGTCTATCTCAATTTTTTGGGCGATTTTAGTCAAATTTGGGCATGTGAGGTGAGATATATCACCCTAGGTAGAAATTAAACATGAATGTTGGATTATTTGTGATTGATATATGTTTGGATTGTTGTATTTAGTGTTTGAACTTATCGATTGCGTAAATAATTCGAATTTGATTATAGAATTGTATTCTAAGGCATGAGTTGTTGAATTTAACTTGAGTGACTTGATAAGTCGGCAAATTAGATGTCGGGGTGTGTTTGTAAATTGAGAGAAGTCGTGGTAAATATTGTGTAATTGTTAAAAGACGACAAATTCTCGAATTTTTTTGGGAAAATGCAAAAAGTGTGTAAATTGGTTAGATTGTTTGGATTAGATTGTATATAGAATGTTTTTATCGTTGTTTTTATTTTGTTGTTGTTTTTGTTGCGAAGTGCGATGTGTGAATTGTTAGCGATAGTAGGATTGGGATTAGCTGTATGAAGTCTGAGTAGTACGCTAACCGTTATGCTGTCGAAATTTTTTTTTTGTGAACGCACTAAGCATGAAGTGTATAGTGTTGTCTGTGGTGTAATTAGAGTTATCCTTGCCGTAATTTTGTAGAAGTAGCTAAGGCCTAAGTGTGGGGTAAATGTTGTGTAACCCGACCTTAGCCGAAGTTAACAAGTTTTTAGCTTAACTTTGTGCTTGTTTGTGTAAATTGACTGGTACAATGGCGAGCAGACAAGATAAAGGCAAGGGTGCTTCTACCTCAGGCACCGGTAGGAAAAGGATGAGACTGGGCACCGCAGTCCCAGCTGCACCAGCTGTTCCGCACGGCCAATGCCGCCAATACGGAACAAGATGGGTAACCGAGGAAGGAAAGAAATGGTATGCTAAGCATAAGGAGAACAAGTACTTCCCGGAGGAACATATTGCACGGGAACCACTTGCACAGGAGTTCCCACGTATTGTGCAGAGAATCGAGGCAGCTGGGCTCAGCTTTATTTTTCAGGAGCCCAAGGAGTGCAACCTTCACTTGGTCCGGAAATTTTATGCAAACTGGAACCCGGCCATCAGAAGCCACACAGTGAAAATCAGAGGGCAGATTGTCACTCTGGAACCCCAGCAGCTGAATGCCATCGTTGGAGCGCGGGACACAGACGCCCACGTTCTCCGCCAGCTAAACATCACCCCACCGTACGCCGACAACAGACGTACGTTGTGTGGGGCTCAATCCACAGCCCGATGGAGTAGACATAAGGAGAGGGGTTACCACCAGACTCTGCCTTATTCGTAGATGAACAGGGAGGCCAGAATATGGCTGAAGATTATGTGTTCATATTTGATCCCGGGAGTTCATATGACGGACGTGACCCGGGACCGTGTCCGCTTGGTGTATGCCCTTATGAAAGGGCTTGAGATTAATGTTGGGGCGGTAATAATATCCGCCATGAAGAGAGCCAGACTGCACCAGGGCCACAGATACGGGTTTGGCGGACTCATCACCACCTTTCTCCGAAGCCTCGACATTGAGGAAGAGGCCTTGGACTACATTCCGCAGTTGGAGCGGAGGGCCCTCGATGTGACAAAGACTAAGGCCCCCGACACTACACATGGACCAGTACTCACTTTGGGCGAGCGACATGCTCGTGACGATCAGTACATGGCCCGTATGTTCGGCATGCAGATGCTTCAGCTACAGATTGGTGGGAGACCAGCTACCGAGGAAGAATTATGGCAGCTGGAGCTGGACTACCCCTTTGGCGAGAATGCCAGAGCCTTATGTCGGGTAGGACCAGCCTTTGTGGAGCCGACGGATGACGATGTCCCTACTGATGAGGAGACACGTCGTGAGGACTCCGATGTGGAGTCCGATGACGACGATGGAGCCGATTCAGACATGGGCGACGAGGCCGTAGCACCGGATGAAGAAGTCGAATATTTTGACTGATCAGGGAGTTCCACACCCGAAATTTTGTTTTGTAATTTTTGTGAACACTGCGGACAGTGTTCGATTTAAAAGAGGGGTGGGGAGTAGCTAGGTGCTGGAACTTGGGCTCTAATTTGCTGTATGTTTTTCCTTGGTTTGGATGAATGTTTGTGCTTTCCCTGTTATGAACTGATTTGTGGTGTATGTGTATATATTTGTTTGTGTGGCTAATGATGTGTGTTATGAAAAGTTATGGTTGCCAGTGTAAATATTTTGTAAATTTTGTAAATATTTTTTTTCCTGGCTATCGACATGATCGATATTTTTTTCAAAATTTTTGCGAAGATATTTTGCAATTATCAAAATCTTTTGTAAATATGTTTCTATCGAAATGATCGATGTGTTGCAAAATTTTTTCGATTTTTATTTTTTTTTGGGTTTCTCCGAGTTTGTTTTCGGTTCTTTTACCGAGAATAGTCCCATTGAACCGATGTCATAGTTAGTGACCATTACCTATGATGGATGGATGACGACCGTCTTAAGAGAAATGTAGTCGGTAGGAGTAGGATTTTTATTTGTTTTTAGTTTTTCCTTGGTGGATTGCATCAATGAACTGTAGTTGCTTATGGTTGCTAAAATTTCGTTGCGTGTGTAACTGATGTTCAAAATGTGGAAGTGATTTGTTTGAAAGCATGCAATTTGATAAATATGTTGAGTTACCTAGGCTATAGAATTTGATTCAGTATGATTGAGGCTTAATTTTGAATTCATGTAATTGACTAATTAAAGAGTCTGTGAATGCATCTTGATTCGAGCATGTGCATGAAGTGTGAAGTGAGGTTTTGGTATTCCATGTCATTGTGAAGTGTCTAGAACTTGCCTGGTGTGTGTACAAAACGAAATGAAGGAGGTATAGTGTTGGAAAGGATGTAGGCATTTCTTTGTTTTTTAACCGATAGTTTCCATCTTTTTTTCTTGTCAAATTCTACCTTTCTATGTGTTGTATCCCCTAGTTAGCCCGTTGAGCCTTTAGCCGATTTCTTTCTTTCTTTTGTCCAAAATTGTATAAACTAAGCTTTATTCCTTCTTATCATTAGCCTTAAAGTCTATACGAAACTCTTAAGCGCTTACAAAGAAAAGAAAATGGTTCCCAAAGTGTTAAAGAGTGAAAAGAAAAAGAAAAGCAGAGTGAGGAAAGAAAAGATGATGTTGAAGAGGCACTTGCTATAATTAAATGATAGTGAGGGTACATGAAAACCCTTTGTTTTGTGTCAAGTGTGTTTGATGAAATGGGCTGTACGAAAGTAAACCAGCATGAGTGGGAGAAAACGAGAAAAGAGAGGAACAATGTCCATAAGTCGATGGGAATGAGTTGAAAAGGCGCTTAAGGATGCTAGCGACTATTATTGGCTAATCCAATATATATATACTAGATCCATAGCCCCGTTACAACCCATTTAAGTCCTATGTGATCTTACATTGCATTTCTTTATATTAGTGGAGTAATACACTAAGGGCAAGCTTATAGGTCATGACATGAGGCATGTGAATTCTTTTGGGAGAGTGAGCGAAATTAATTTTTATATGCCCCTACTTGCATGTTTGTGTGTTGCATAAACAAAAAGGGGAAGATTCTCTTGAGTTGTGAGAGCACATGCTTGATGAAAGATTGATTTTCGTGTCGGATTTCTTGATTAGCTGATTTGCATGAGTTTGCCGATATCAAGAATCAATTCTTAAACTCTAGGAAGTCTTGATGTATTAAAGGTCATTATATTGTAAGACCAAGCATGTTTTCGTGATGATTTGAAAAAAATTGAATAATCGGTATGACCGTAGCGTAAATTGTTGCACCATAGTGACGATGGTTGGGATGTAATTTGCATGAGTTGTGTATGTGTTGTTCGAGGACGAACAAGGATTTAAGTGTGGGGTAAGTGATCTTGGGCAGATTTATATGCCCAAGTGATACTCAAACGTAACATTTTTACCTTGTTTGTTGTGCAATGTGTATATAATATCATGTAATCGGTAATAAAATGCGAATTTATACTAACCAACATGATTAGCATTTGTTTTGTAGGTAAATGTGATTTTTAGGAGCTAAAATGCATGTTGGAACTATGTCGGAGTTGGACTTGGATGCGAGCATGGAAAAGACATTGGAATGCACATTTTATAGGGGCTCCGCGATGGAGCCGTGCCACGCTACCATCGCGGTAGCACACTGCCTGAACAGGAATTAAAATGGCAAATTCCAGTGTGCCTTCGCGTCAGCTCCGTGGCACGGAGAGAGGCCTCCGCGTTGGCCTCCGTGCCACGTTGAGGCTAATTTACCGGACCCTGAAATTCCAGTGAAGGTCCGCGTCCACGCCGTGTCACGAAGGCAGTGCTCCGCGTTGGCCTCCGTGACACGTTGCTTGTTATTCCGGGAAAAATTTCCCACTAGTATAAATAGCACACTTAGGTTTATTTTAAGCAGTTTTTAGTTTTTAGACTGAGTTCAGAAGTGGAGAGCAAGGACGTAGGTTAGGAGCAGTTGAGGAACGAAAAAGCTAAGGGATTTCTTCTCTTCTTTTCTTCTTTCTATCAATTGTACGTATGATTTACACTCATTTTAGGATGATCAATCCACAAATGAGTGGCTAATTCTCTTTCTTGCTGAGGTTTTGAACATGTGTAGTGAATTTTGATTGTAAATGATATGGTTTTCTTCTTCTTCTTCCATGTTGTTCTATTAATTCTTGTTCTTACTGCATTAGTGCTTGGCCAACATTAATGTACATCTAAAAAGTCCAATTTCACTCGAAAGAGCAAGAAATTGGAAAGTTGTGAATTAATAGGGTATTGTTCTTAACTTGATTTGGGAAAATTGGGTTTTGATGTGCTTTCCTGATAGAAATATACTTGAAAGTCGTATTAGTCAATTTAGGAACCGGAATTGTATTGTTAGGTCATAAATTGCATTTGATCACAGAAATGTAGATGGATGGTTTATGATTCTAAAGTGAAATTAAATACGAGAGTTTTAATTTCTAGGCGAATGTTCTTGGCTAGCAACATGAAGAAGAGATTAACCAAATTATCATGATTATCAAGTTCATTACTTGTTCTTAACCTTGGCATGTTCATATCCATTGTCTAAATTCACAGTAAATAGTTGTTATTAATTGTAGTATATATAGTTTAGAAACAAAAACTCAAGTAACTGTTGGTTACATTGTTGTTAGCATAATTAGAAGTGAAATAGGAATATAGTAAACTAGGCAACTTTACATATCTTGAGCCTCCTTGGATCGATACTTGGCTACTTAGCCACTTTATTACTTGTTTGACCACGTGCACTTGCGTGTCGGTTTTTAACCCCTACCACAACACCGAACATAATCCTATGCTAATGTGAGGAGGAGAGAGTTAGAGTTTGCAGGGATGATTGGGTTTATCTAAAAATTTCACTCATGAAAGGGGTGATGAGGTTTGGGAAGAAAGGAAAACTTAGTCCGAGATATGTGGGACCCTACAAAATTCTGAAGCGAATTGGCAGTGTGGCGTATGAGTTAGAACTACCTCCAGAGTTAGCATTGGTGCACCCAATCTTCCATGTTTCACTTTGAAGAAGTGCATCAGTGATCAAACTTCAGTTGTGCCACTAGACAGTGTAGGGATAAAAGATAGTCTCTCTTATGAAGAGGTCCCAGTTTAGATCCTTGACCGTCAGGTCCGTAAGCTGACAAATAAGGATGTCTCCTCGGTGAATGTTTTGTGGAGAAATCAGCTAGTTGAGGCAACCATGTGGGAAGCAGAAGAAGACATGCTGGCCAGATACCCTCACTTATTCCCTTCTAGCTCATTTCCAACATCAAGTTCTAAATCCCTCCTCAGTACTCTATTCAGTTCCGTACTCATCAGCTCTATTGAGATTTTCTATGTGCATTCTGTTGCATCAACTCTTTTAGTATGGTTAAGTCAGTTCAGAGTTAGTTACTCCTTCAGAACCCAGCTCATTGTCTCAGTCTAGGAATTGCAGCTCTTTTCCAAGTTTTCAATAATTTTAGTCCTCATTCAAGGAAGAATAATCCCAAGGGGGAGATATAGTAACACCCCGAAACTTTTCTAGACCACACTCAAACTTTGCAAGAAAAATTAAGAAGAAAACCATAAAATTTCCTCAGAACGACTGAGATAACGAGTCGTGGTCAGCTCCAATGACTAGTTGTGTCGTTGTGGTCAGCAGTATTTGGTCTCTCGGGAGCACAAGAAACAAGGTATGACCCATTGTGAGAAACAACAAGTCATCCTATTAATCATTGGTTCCTCAATTCAGAACCGCTTTTCCAAGACCCCACAACTCAACCAACGAGTCATTGTCAGAAATAATGGCCTGTTGTGTGAGTCATTAGGCGAAAACCCAGAAACCCCTTACAATGATAACGAGTGGAAACAACGATCCATTGTGTCCCAAAATGAGTCATTGTGACCACCCATGGGGTCAATCTCGAAAATACAAGACTTGTTCCAGTGAAGGTAATGACTGGACACAATGACCCGTTGGATCCACCAATGAGTCATTGTGTCACCTGTTGTCGAGCCTTTTAGGTTTCCTCATCCAATGACCATGGGAGGAACCAACGACCCATTGGTTCATCCAAAAAGTTGTGGTATCCCCTGTTACTTGATGTAGTGATCCCATTCCCTAAGCAATAGGACCAACAAATGGTCCCAACGAGTTGTGGTCTCAACCAACGACTCTTTTAGTGACCTATTGGCTCCCTATCTGTCAGATTTCTAGCTTTTAGTCTAGGGATATTTTTGTCATTTTCCAACTATTTAGCCCCTATACTACATCATTTTAAGTATAATTTCAGAGAATTTAGAGGGATTAAACGGTTTTACCCCTCATTCCCCACGTAGACTCTCAAATTATCGATCATACACTACAAACTTTTCCTCTCAAGAAAGAACTAGGTCTCCTTGTCAGTTGCAGAAGTTCAATTACTTTTTCTCAAGCGATTTCTTATCCAGGTATGTGGGAATTCAACAAGGGAATAGTTCTTCCCTTGTCTCCCCAAAATCTTCTCTATTTTCTCTATCAGTTCAGTCCCGTGGATTCGAAATGTTGAAAATTGTCAGACTAATTTCTTTATGATTTTAAGTGGTATATTTCTCATGACTTTTAACTTCTTTATTATTTCCTATTTCTAGAAATTTTTGAAAATTGTATCTAGTGAAATGATTTAGCCCTAGTTCTAAGTTAAGAAAAATTTAGAATCTTGTGTGTTGGACTAGTTTCCCTATAGCTTGATTCTATTAGATTTGAGATCCCCATATTGTTAGTGTATGTGGAAATTTCAGTCAGATATATACATGTCCACTCTCAATTAGATTATTACACTCAGTGTTGCCCAGAAACGTCAGCTGATTAGTTTGACTACAGTTAATTTTTGAGGTGTCAGTGGTGCCTCCCAATTATTAGTATTAGACTCAGTTATCAGATTTTAGTGGTTTTTAGGTGTTCATGACACTTTTAGATAAGCGGCTCTGACCAGCCTTCGGACCCTAGCATCAAATGGAAGTTTGTTCTTTAGAAAATTATGACGCTTCCAGATAAGCAGCTCTGGCCAGTCTTAGAATACCAGTTATAGAATCTGATTCAATAAGACTCTCAAGGTACTTCTATATAGGTATTCATGACTTATTCTTGGGCCCCAGTGTCAAGCTATCAACTTAGTAGTCATTCTAGGACTATCCATTAGGAGTAGGACTTAGCACCGAGCGGACCGGGGTTCCAGTGCACCCAGGTTCCCAGAACTACGTTGCCACCGTAGGTTATTTTATTGGACTTATGGACCTAGACTTGTGATCACCTATTTCATGAATTTACACCCTGGCAAGGTATATTGGGTCCTACCGATGGGGTGTATACATCGGACTCCACGTCTAGCTCACGTGGTTATATGTCAGTTATAGACTCTGCCACTAGTCAGTTCAATTTTAGATTACTCAGTTCAAATCAGTTTTGTACAGTAGTTTAGATCAGTATCTCAGATTTAGGGCATGTCTTTGACCATCAGACAGCGTCATTTTGTCCATCTCAGTATATTTCAGTTTATTCAGTTTCAGCATTTCAATTGGTCATTGCATGTCATTATAGTTCAGTTATGTGATTCTCCGTGTAATGATTTCTCCTACTTACTCAGTACATTCAAAGTACTGAGGCATACCTTTTATGTTGTATCATTTTATGATACAGCTGCAGGATCTCAGTCTCTGCACCGTAGGCAGATCCCCTACAGGAGTCTTCAGCTACACCAGTGGCGAGTCCTCATCTTTCGAGGACGATGATTATTTTCTTCAGTTATAAATTGTTTTGGTTAGACTTAGAGTTAGCTGGGGGCTTGTCCTAGCAACTCATCAGATAGATGGCTTTCAGACATAAACACAGATCCAGAATTTCTATTTTCTTTTCATATGTATTAAAACTTTATGATTTAGTTCTTCATCATAAATGGGTTTTATTATTTTCAAAGCTTCCTCTATGTTTTTTTCCATTATTATGATAGAGCATGGGTTGACTTGGGATTACTTGTGACTCCAAGTGTCATGTCTCATCCAAGGTGTAGACTTGGGGCGTAATGCCCTAAGAACATATTGTTTGAAATACTCCCATGCCTCGAACAAATATTAATTAATGAAAGTATAAGATCTTGTCACATTGTTTGGCCTCTTTGCTTGGGGGTAACTACTTCTTCAAGAAGATGCTGACAAGCTCCGTTCAAGTATGAATTGAATTGGGGGACTGTCGATGCAACCAACATAGGTACCCCCACTAATAAGTACTTGATACAACATATGGTGATTACATCAAGTTGATTACATCATCAGACACGTTGCTTTGTTTTTGCATATGGTGCACCTCCAAGTTCTTTAAATGTTAATGTGGATCTTGGTTGGTTGAATTGTAAAATTGACCTTCTGCCTTTATCATGGTGTAAATGATCTTGTCAATTTTAAATGTGGGAGCATTCACTCTTGGGGTACAATAGTACTTGCATAGTCTATGGCATTATTGACTTCTACAAAGATGTTATCCAATTCACCATAAGGGAACTCTCATTCTTCACTGGTTTTACAAGTCAAAGAAAAACGAGTATGATATAGTAGAACAGAACAAATAAGCGAAAATTTGATTTACTTAGTAGAAAAATTACCAAAATACCCGACAACGAGGCCAAAATTGTAATCGCCAAAATCCACCTCTAATTAGGAGAGTGTACATAGTTAAAGCAATATAATTACCCAACAATGAGCCAAAATCATACCCACAAGGACTTTGTATTGATCCAAGCTACTAAGTAAAGCAAATATGATTAAATGCTTTAATAACTACTCAAGTTAATGGGTAAAGAGATAATTAAACAATGACGCTAAATCTGGAGTGCAAAGGGTTAAAATAATATACTAAGTATATGTTGCCACATAGATGATCCTGCTAAATTACTCAATTGGGCTCATCAATAATGGGCTCTTTGTAAATAAGTGTAATACACCCGAAGTGCCCAAGACTAGAACCGGGATCTAAAAATGAAAAGTGGCAGAAGGATAGAAAATGTGTCTTAGAACGACTCATGGTACGAGTCATTGGAGGTTCCAACGAACCGTTGGGACACTCCTGGTCTTGTTTTGTAGAAATAGATTCAGAGATAACGGGTCCATGGTACGACTCATAGGAAGATGCAACGGGTCATAGGTTGTGGTCGTTGGTTATCACTAAGGTACCAGGGATGAATGGTACGAGTCATGGAATAACTCGTTGTGATTAACAATGAGTCATGGTAACTGCCCGTGGGAAGGAGCAGGAAAATTTCCAGTCGAGGAGATGGGTGGAACCCACGACTCATTGGAAGTAGGCACGATTGGTGGTGTAACTCGTAGGAAGTCTAGATGCAGGTCATCAAGGAAAGTAATGGGAGGATGCAACGGACCATTGTTTGATGTAGCGACCCATCCTATCAAGTCGATGTATTAGAATCTGGGAGGTTAAGAAATAATAAGGGATGTAACTGACGGATACCACGAGTCGTGGTACCAAGGTACGACCCGTTGGATCAGTCGTGGTCACTAGCAGTGCAGAATTCTCAAGTTTTCCATTAAGGGTAATTTCATAATTCCTAAGTCATAGGATCCTAAACTACATCGTTTAATGCTCGAAATGAAGTGTTTTATGAAGGGTAAATCTATTCTAGGCTCATTCATATCCATGCATGCAAATTGAAGGGTTTTGAAGGTGATCAAGTTTTGGGCTTTCTTCAAGGTTTCTTCAATTCTTCATTGGGCAATCAGAAAAATGGTAGAATCAGATCCTATCAGGTATGCAGGGTTATGAATGGGTGAATTCATTCACACTCATGCCCAATCTCTCTCTAAATCATGAAAATTCATATGTTGATTCTATGGGGTTTTAAACCAATGCATGAAATTCCTAATTTTCTATATGGATGTGATCTAAATATGTTCCTACTACTAAATTATGATTCATGGGAAAGTTTTACGTTGTTTTGAATTAAAATCATGTTTCAAGCTTTATAACCTAAAATGGCCAATTATGAGAAGTTCATGAAAGTTGAGATTTATGATGAATGTTCAAGTATGATGAGATGTTATTGATGAAAAACATGTTTTCAAGTAATCCATGTTTATGATCATGTTTTCAAGTGAATTTATGTATTTTCAATCATGATTAAAGTATTGGGGAATTCCCATATGTTCAAGTAGAATTTATGATTTTGTGAATTAAGCTTACCATTTGGTTTTGGAGTTATGACTCCCAGTAATGTTCATCTTGTGGTATGGTTTGAGAAAGAGCTCCTCATGTATGATTTCAAATTTGTTATGTATTTATTATTAAGCTTCGTCAATAGATGATGGTATGCTTCATTGATAAACGATGGAGAGCATATGCATGTTTTTGGGAGTAGTGTCTAGCACCGACTAGGCTAAGGGTCAATAAACCCTATGCCTCAGAACTACGCGCCAACGTAGGTTTATACATATTATATATACTTTGGGACCTCTCTTGTGAGCTATCTCCTACCCCGAAATGGGCCCCATGCTTGATATTGATATCATGGTATCGTCCATATCCCTGAAAAGTCTTTGAATGGCTCTACCCACTTGAGTGTGATAGTTGGGACAATGTAAGCTCT
This sequence comes from Datura wrightii, assembly GCA_035772735.1. Taxonomy (NCBI): domain Eukaryota; kingdom Viridiplantae; phylum Streptophyta; class Magnoliopsida; order Solanales; family Solanaceae; genus Datura; species Datura wrightii. The sequence goes on from JASDFA010000019.1 coordinate 77,641,251, forward strand.
ATCGTGGTATGTTTGTTATATGACGAGTCTCCCATTCTTCCTCATCATTTTAGTTATGCATGTTTATCATTAATTATATATATATATATATATATATATATATATATATATATATATATATATATATATATATATGTATGTATGTATGTATATATATGTATGTATGTTCTGAAGATGGTTTGATCCAATGTTCAGTTTTACTCATGATTATCAAATTTCAGCTTTGGGTCATTTGATTCAGTTATGATGTTATGTTATGTTCCGATCATGATTTCAGAAAATAACATGCAAGCCCTACTCCCAGATTCACTTATGCATGTTTTAAATGATTTTATTTACTTAAACGGTTTTACTTACCTTGCATACTTGGTACGTTCCATGTACTGACTGCATACTCTATGTTGTATCATTTGATACTACAAGCTCCTATCTTAAAACTCAGCCCCGTCCCTAGCTAGCTTTCGGAGTTAGCATCAGCCTCTATTGGTGAGTCCTCATCTATCGAGGGGCCCTATTTCATTCAGTTACTTTTGCGTATTTTCAGTTTCAGACTTAGAGAGTTAATGGGAGTCTTGTCCTATCAACTCATCAAAACTCAAGGCTTTTCAGACAACGGATTGTATTCATCTTCAGACTCGTGTAGTATTTTTGGATTATATGTTATGCTTAGACTTCTGTTATGTTTATTATGTTAAGTCTTCCTCTTTATTTGATTGAGTTAGATGTATTTTCATGCCATGGGTGGACTTGGAGTCTCTCGGGGCTCCTTGTGCCGTGTCTCAATCTGGGCCTATGTTCGGTTCCTGACAAAATTGGTATCAGAGCCATAGGTTTGAAGTGTCCTAGGGTGTTTGAAAGCCGCATTAAGTAGTGTCTTTTCATGGGTGTGAAGCGCACCACACCTATGATGAAGAGGCTATGAGACGTTTAGAAAATGTTCTCTTCTTTCATGATCTATGTCTTGTGGTGAAATGTCTCTCTATCCTTATAACTCATGCTATTCGCGATTGCAGAATCATGCCTCCCCATAGAGTTAACGGCAGAAGGAATGGAAATGGAAATGGCCACGAGGATGGCAATGAGGAAGGGCACCACCAAGCCCCACCAGTCCAGGAGCACCATGCATCGGAGCTAGTTGCCCATGCTGAATTCCGGTAGCCATTCAGATGCTAGCGCAGGCCTTGATTGATCAAGACAACTAGCAGGCAGTGGTGCATGTCTCGCAGAATGGGAATGCGGCGGCAGCACGGGTCAGAGATTTGATAAGGATGAACCCGCCAGAATTTCTTGAGTCAAAGGTGGATGAGGATCCACATGAGTTTATCGATGAGATTATGACGATCACCCAGTTCATGGGGGTGAACGGAGTAGAGTGTGCTGATTTGGCCTCATATCAATTGAAGGCGGTTGCACGCATTTGGTTTAGAGAGTGGAAGGATAGTAGGGTAGCCGGAGTAGGCCCTATCAGTTAGGATGAGTTTCACGTCATTGTTCTAGATCGGTTCTTCCCTCTTAAAAAGAGGGAGTTGAAGGCAGCCGAGTTCATGAATTTTAAGAAGGGGAAGATAACGGTGCTGGAGTATTCCCTAGAGTTCACTCATTTGTCAAAGTATGCCCCAGAGTTAGTGGTTGATAAGAGGGCGCGAGTGAGCAGGTTTGTTCATGGGGTGGCGGACTATGTAGACAAGTGTTGTAAGACCACTATGCTCTACCCGCATATGGATTTTCCTTAGATAGTCTTATACACCTAGGAGATGGAGGCGACTCATATGAGGGAGAGATTGGCAAAGAGGGCCAAGATAGACTGCTATAGATTCTCTCAGTCCAGGCTATATGGTGGGCACCGATTGACGATCCACTAGAGATCTTCAATACCAGCACCTTCAGCATTGACTATTCCATCTAGACGAAGGCACAACCATAAGGGGCGAGCATCAGGCTCTAGGGTTCAGGGCAGTAGGCCGACAGATTCCAGTATCCTAGTTTGCAGCAAGTGTGGTCAGGGGCACATGGGTCAGTGCTGGGTGGGTACAGGTGTTTGCTTCGGGTGTGGGATGCCCGAACATATGCTCAGAAATTGTCCATCACCTAGACAGGGCCATGATAGGGGTGGAGTCCCAGCTTCTAGTTCAGCAGCTCCACCTGCACACCCAGCACAGCAGGGGGCATTTACTAGCACAGGTGGCAGTCAGTGCCAAAACAGATTCTATGCCTTAGCATCTCACCAGGAGCAGGAGGTCTCCCCGGATGTAGTTACTAGTATGTTATGAGTTTTCCATCTTGATGTATATGCTTTGTTAAATCATGGGTTGCTTTGTTAAATCATGGGTTACCTTACATTTTGTGACACCTTATGTGGCTAGCTGTTTCAGAGTCAGTCCCAAAATCTTGTTAGAACCGTTCTCAGTTTCTACTCTAGTGGGTGATTTGGTTGTAGCTAGACAGGTGCATAGAGGATGCCCGGTTACAGTCCTTCAGAAAGTCACCTCAGTAGATCTAGTAGAGTTAGCCATGATCGATTTTGATGTTATCCTTGGTATGAATTGGCTATATGCATGTTTTTCCTCAGTTAATTGTAGAACCAGGGCAGTAGAGTTCACATTTTTGGGTGAGCCAGTCATAGAGTGGAAGGGTAGTTCAGTTGTGCCTGTAGGTCATTTCATTTTCTACCTTAAGGCTCGAAAGATGATCTCAAAAGGTTGCGTATACCATGTATTTAGGGTTAAGGATGCTAAGTCGGGGACCCCGACTATCCAGTCAGTCCAGTAGTATGTGAGTATCCAGAAGTCTTCCAGATGATCTATCAGGAATCCCTCCCAAGCAGGAGATTGATTTTGGTATTGACCTTCTTCCCGATACACAGCCTATATTAATTCCTCCTTATAGAATGGCTCCAGCCGAGCTAAAGGAGTTTAAGGAGTAGTTTAAAGAACTTTTAGATAAGAGGTTCATTAGACCGAGCAAGTCCCCATAGGGTGCACCAGTTCTCTTTGTCTGAAAGAAAGATGGTTCTCTACGTATGTTTATTGATTATCGGTAATTGAACAAGATCACCATCAAGAATAGGTATCCTCTACCGAGGATTGATGATTTGTTTGACCAGCTTCAGGGTGCTAAATGATTTTCGAAGGTTGATCTTAGATCCGGATACCATCAGCTTAGGGTTCGGGAGAGTGACATCCCGAAGACAGCCTTTAGGACACGATATAGTCATTATGAGTTTGTAGTTATGTCTTTTGGACTAATGAATGCTCCTACAGCTTTTATGGATTTGATGAATAGGGTGTTCAAGACATAGTTGAATATGTTCGTGATCATATTTATTAATTACATCCTGATATACTCTCGGAGCGAGGAAGAGCATGCCGCTCATTTTGAGGGTGGTGCTACAGACTCTCAAAGATTATCAACTATATGCTAAATTCAGCAAGTGCAAGTTTTGGTTGAACTCAGTGGCGTTTTTGGGCCACGTGGTGTCAAGGTAGGGCATAAAGGTGGACTCCCAGAAAATAGAAGCGGTAAAGAATTGGTCGAGACAGGTAAATCCTTCCGATATCAGGAGCATCTTGGGTTTAGCTGGGTACTATTATATATTTGTTGAAGGTTTTTTATCTATCACAGCGCCATTGACCAAATTGACCCAAAAGAAAGTGAAATTCCAATGGTCAGATGCTTGGAGAGGAGCTTTCAGGAGTTGAAGACTCGACTCACCTCAACACTTGTGTTAATTCTACCGGAGGGTACCGATGGATTTGTAGTGTATTGTGATGCTTTTAGAATCAGCCTTAGTTGTGTGTTGATGCAGAATGGTAAAGTCATCGCATACGCGTCCAGGCAGTTGAAGGTTCATGAAAGAAATTACCCGACCCATGATCTTGAATTAGCGGCGGTGGTATTTTCCTTGAAAATATAGAGACACTATCTGTACGAGGTCCATGTAGATGTGTTTACGGACCACAAAAGCCTACTATACATGTTTACACAGAAGGACCTAAATCTGCATCAAAGGAGGTGGTTGGAGTTACTCAAGGAGTATGATATTAGTGTCCTTTACCGTCTGAGTAAGGGCAATGTAGTAGCAGACACACTTAGTAGACCTTCTATGGAGAGTGTATCCCATGTGGATGAGGGGAGGAAGAAGCTAGTGAAGGATGTGCATCGACTTGCAAGGTTGGGAGTTCGTTTGGTCGGCTCGACCGATGGCAGTGTTATCATTCAAAACGGATCAAAATCGTCTTTGGTGGCTGATGTAAAAGCTAGACAAGATGAGGATCCCATTTTGGTAAAGTAAAAGGAAGCCATTCAGAATTAGAAGGTTGAGGTCTTCTCCAAAGGGGGAGATTGTGTGCTTCGATACCAGAGTCGCTAGTGTGTTCTAGACGTCGATGATTTGAGAAATGGAATGCTGCATGAGGCTCACGGTTCTAGGTATTCAATCCATCCAGGTGCCACCAAGATGTACCGTGACTTACGGGAAGTCTATTAGTGGCATGGCATGAAGAAGGACATCGCAGAGTTTGTAGCTAAGTGTCTAAACTGTCAACAAGTGAAGGTTGAGCATCATAGACCGGGAGGTGTGCTTTAGGATATCAGTATTCCTAGTTGGAAGTGGGAAGAAATCAATATGGACTTCATCACAAGGTTGCCCCGCACTCGTCGATAATATGACTCCATTTGGGTTATTGTAGACTTGGCCAAAGCCGCTTATTTTCTACCGGTCAAAACCATGGATTCAGCAGAGCATTATGCCAAACTATACATTTGAGAGCTAGTTCAGTTGCATGGAGTTCCCTTTTTCATCATACCGGACAAAGGTACTCAATTTACCTCTCAATTTTGGAGGTCGTTCAAAAAAGGACTTGGTACTCAGATCAATCTCAGCACAACATTTCACCCGCAAACGGATGGTCAAGGGGAGTGGACAATTCAGACTCTCGATGACATGTTGAGAGCATGTGTGATTTACTTCAAGGGTTGTTGGGATGACCAATTTCCTTTTATCGAGTTTGCATACAATAACAACTACCATTCTAACATTCAGATGGCTCCGTTTGAGGCTCTCTATGGGCGAAGATGTAGATGCCTCTTTATTGGTTTGAAGTTAGTGAAGCTGCGATGATAGGATTAGATTCAGTCCATGAGGCCATGGAGAAAGTTCAGCTCATATGGGATAGGTTGAAAACAGAACAGAGTCGCCAAAAGTCATATGTCGATGTGAGGAGTAAGGAACTTAAGTTCGAAGTTGATGATTGGGTGTTTCTAAGAATGTATCCCATGAAGGAAGTGATGAGATTCAGAAAGAAAGGAAAACTCAGTCCCCATTATGCCGGTCCCTATCGGATTATGAAACGGGTTGGCAAAGTGGCATATGAATTGGAGTTGCCTTCAGAATTAGCTTTCGTGCATCCTATTTTTCATGTATCGCTCTTAAAGAAGTGTTTGGGTGATCCAACTCTAGTTTTCCCAGTGGACAGCGTCGCTGTGAGAGATAGCCTTAGTTACGAGGAGGTTCCAGTGTACTGGATCGGCAGGTTCGAAGACTAAGAAACAAGGAAGTAGCTTCAGTTAAAATTTTATGGAAGAATCAGCATGTTGAGGGAGTTATGTGGGAAGCCAAAGCAGATATGATGGCTAGATTACCCCATTTATTTTCTACCAGCTCAACTCCAGCTTGAGGTATTAGTGTTTTCCCTAAAACTCTATTCAATTTCGTGTTAAGTTCATGTACCCCAGTTTTTTTTCATGTATATGGATGTATGTATGATTCATGAATTTAGTTCATCCATGTAGTTTAAATCGAAGTTAGTCATTCTATCGATTTCAGCTTGTATGATCAGTATTTAAGTATGATGATTGCATTTCTCTATTTTCTGTATGTTTTCCCACATTCGAAGACGAATGTTCCTAAGGAGGAGATATTGTAATACCCGGAAGTTCCCAAGACTAGACCTGGGATTTAAAAATGGAAAGTGGCAGAAGGTTGGAAAATGTGTCTCAGAACGACTCGTGGTACGGGTCGTTGGAGGTTCCAATGACCTATTTAGACACTCATGGTCAGGTTCTGCAGAAATAGGTTCGGAGGTAACGGGTCCATGGTACGACTTGTAGGAAGATGTAACAGGTTGTAGATCGTTGGTTGTCACCAAGGTGCTAGGGCTGAACGCTACGAGTCATGGAATAACTCATTGCGAGTAACAATGAGTCGTGGTAAGTGCCCGTGGGAAGGAGCAAAAATTTCCAATCGAGGTGACGGGTGGAACCCACTACTCATTGGAAGTAGGCACGATTTGTTGTGTGACTCGTAGGAAGTCCAAATGCAGTTCATCAGGGAAAGTAACGGGAGGATGCAATGGACCATTGCTTAATGTAACAACTCGTCCTGTCAAGTCGTGGTATTAGAATCTGAGAGGTTAACAAATAAGAAGGGATGTAACGGACGATACCGTGAGACGGGGTACCAAGGTACGACTCGTGGGATCAGTCGTGGTCACTGGTAATGCAGAATTCTCAGGTTTTTATTAAGGGTAATTTCATATTTCTAAGTCCTAAAGTCCTAAACTAAGTCGTTTAAGGCTCAAAATGAAGTGTTTTATGAAGGGTAAATCTATTCTAGGCTCATTCATATCCATGCATGCAAATTGAAGGGTTTAGAAGGTGATCAAGTTTAGGCTTTCTTCAAGTTTTCTTCAATTCTTCATGGGACAATTAGAAAAGTGGTAGAATCCGATCCTATCAAGTATGTCGGGTTATGAACGGGTGAATTTGTTGACATCCATGCCTAATCTCTCTCTAAATAATGAAAATTCATATGTTGATTCTATGGGGTTTTAACCCAATGCATGAAATTCCTAATTTTTTACATGGGTATGATCTAAATATGTTTCTATTATTGAATTATGATTCATGGGCAAGTTTTATGTTGTTTTCAGTTAAAATCATTTTTCAAGCTTTATAACCTAAAATGCCCAATTATGAGAAGTTCATGAAAGTTGAGATTTATGATGAATGTTCAAGTATGATGAGATGTTATTGATGAAAAACATGTTTTCAAGTAATCCATGTTTATGATCATGTTTTCAAGTGAATTTATGTATTTTCAATCATGATTAAAGTATTGGGGAATTCCCATATGTTCAAGTAGAATTTATGATTTTGTGAATTAAGCTTACCATATGGTTTTGGAGTTAAGACACCCATTTATGTTTAGCTTGTGGTATGGTTTGAGCAAGAGCTCCTCATGTATGATTTCAGATTTGATATGTATTTGATTATTAAGCATCGTCAATAGACGATGGTAAGCTTTGTTGAAAAACAACGGAGAGCATATGCATGTTTTTGGGAGTAGTGTCTAGCACCGAGTAGGCTAAGGGTCGATCAACGCTATTCCTCAGAACTATACGCCAATGTAGGTTTATACATATTATATATAGTTTAGGACCTCCCTTTTGAGCTATCCCCTACCCCGAATGAGCCCCATTCTTGATATCGATATCATGGTATCGTCCTTAGCCCTTGCAAGGCTTTGGACGGCTACCCACTTGAGTGTGATAGTTGGGACCACGTAAAGCGATATCGTGGTGTGTTGGTTATATGACGAGACTCTCATTATTCCTCATGATTTTAGTTATGCATGTTTATCCTATATATATATATATATATATATATATATATATATATACATACACAAATGTTCTAAAGCAGGTTTAACCCAATGTTCAGTTTTACTTCTGATTATCATATTTCAGCTTTGGGTCATTCGATTCAGTTATGATGTTATGTTATGTTCCGATCATGATTTCAGAAAATAGCATGCAAGCCCTACTCTCAAATTCTTATCTTGATTGTATTTTACAATATGCATGTTTTAAGTGATTTTACTTACTGAAGAGGTTTTACTTACCTTGCGTACTCGGTACATTCCACGTACTGACTGCATACTCTATGTTGTATTGTTTTATGAACAGACTCTGATCTTGAGACTCATCCCTGTCCCTAGCTAGCTTTCGGAGTTAGAATTAGTCTCTGTTGAAGAGTCCTCATCTGTAGAGGGCTCCCTCTTTTATTCAATTATGTTTGCGTATTTTTGGTTTCAGACTTTGAGAGTTATTTGGGGTCTTGTCCCATCAACTCATCAGAATTAGAGGCTTTTTAGACAATGGATTGTATTCAGCTTCAGAATCGTGTTATATTTTTGGATTATATGTTATGCTTAGAATTCTTTATGGTTATTATGTTAAGTCTTCTACTTTTTGATTGAGTTAGATGTATGTTCATGCCATTGGTCGACTTGGAGTCTCTTAGGGCTCCTTGTCCCGTGTCCCGATCCGGGCCTATGTTCGGGTCGTGACAATATGCAAACAATCATTTAATAAATCACTAGGTGTCTTTAAACGACCAAGAAATATTTATCTCAATCAATTCTTTTGAATTGATGAAAATTCAAATTAAAAAAGATTGTAATTAGAGAATTTGATTTATCAAATCTCAAGTGAATCTATTAAGAAAGGGTTATGCATTGAGTCATTGTTGATTGATGCTACCCAAACTCAAATTATCTCTTTCAAGCATAATTAGAGCAATTTGGCATGAATTAGTGTTTGCAACTACCAATTACAGCTTACAATTCAAGGATCAATCAAATATCTAAAATCTCATTTTCTATTTATTCTAATTGAGATCAATAGAATTCACAAACCATTGAGTTTACAATTCTTGATAAGAATTTAGCTGCTCATAAATAGAGAAGAAGAGTAAAGCATGAAATTAAGCATGATCAACTTACAAATCAATTAAAGAGAGAGATATCCAAAATATGAAATACATCTTTAAATGGTCTTCAAAATACAATAGGTAATCTCAAACTAGTCTATCCTCTACAACAAAGTTTTTCTCCTTTAGAAAATGGCTAAAAAGACTATTTACAGTAAGACCAAAACCCCAAATTTAATTAAAATTTGGTAGGCTCAGTTCACAGTTAGGGACCATATCTTGAATTTACGGTCCGTACTTTCCACTGCATTTTGAATTATTAAGTTGTTCAGTCGGCTATCATTCTTCAACTTACGAACCGTAATTTGAATTTACGGTCCATATCTATCTCTTATGGGTTGCACTTTCAGATTTTTGTGAGCTCACTGCTTTGAAAAACGGCTTAATTTACTATTGAATTTTGAATTTGCGCTCTATATCTACTCCCGTAATATGGAATCTCATGTTTCCTACTCATTGATTAAACCACGACTGAATGTATGAGCCATATTTTGGGTTTCCTGCTCACTGATTGAACCACAACTGAAACTTAGCAAAATAACATTAGTATTGACATACATTAGTATTTAAAGGCTACAAAACACTATGAAAAGAAGTACATGTGTCAAAAAAATCCTGACATATCAACACCCCTAACTTAAAGCTTTTTCTTGTCCTCAAACAACTAAAATAAGAAATCTAACCAAGACAAAAATTTTGATTTCACAAAGTGCAATACCTATGTTGGTTTTGACAAGCAGCTAAAAGCAATCAATTTTCAAACAAGTCACCCCCTCCATTGAACAAATTATATTTTCTCACAATCATTAACACCAAGCAAGTAATCTATACTCATGACATTATATCTACATGCAAGACACCTAAATTGAGAAGCAATTCATGCTAGTCATTTTCATCCATATGCCCTCACATTTGACCGATAAAATTATCCATTTTTAGCAATAAGGATCACACACAAGACATAGACACAAGATCAAGAGAGAAAAAAAGGCACCCACTCTCACAAAGTTATTCACAAGATAAGTCACTACCACCATATACTTGCCTTTATTCTCAAATGCCTCTACTTTTGGAAATTTGGGTTAAGATCACATAAGGGTTGTTCTAAGCTTCTAATGTTTTTCCAAAGGACTGATAGGCTACATATATGGAATTTAATGACTTGGTACCATCCTTGAACACTACAACGCCTTTCCACTTCATTTTTCTTTTTTTTTCTTTTTTCTCCCTTTCTTTCCTCAGCATTTTTCTCACAACCCAAAATACCTTTTGTAGGATTATTTTATTTTTTTCTTTTAGTTTTTTTCTTTTTCTTTTTCTTTTTCTATTTTTTTCTTTTCTTGCTCAGTATACCTTGAAAAGTAGTCAAACTACTCATTTCTGCCCTTTGTTTCTTTTTCACCTTCTCACCCCTAATTTACTTCTTTTCATATCACTATAATATTTTATAGCGTCAAGGAGGATGGATTCAAAAGAGGATCAACTAAGGATTAGTCTTGATTTCATTGCGGTTGATCAAGAAAAAGCATTATAGGCTCAAAAACGGGATACTAGGAATACATGTATCATTTGGTAGACTCATGTAGGCAAATGGGGATTTTGAAATACAAAGAAGGCCGAAGTTCATCTCAACAACCCAATCAATCCTAAGCTAATGCATGAGTAACTAAGCAAGTTCTAGAGTGTGACTACAACAAATTAACAAAACGAAATTCCTCATCATACATTAACACATGAATATCAAATGGAATAATCATTTCCTACTCTCAAATAGGTAATCTCTACCATAATAATCACAAGAAAATGTTATAAATAGAGATGAACATGTCAATACAAAATAATTGTGGCAAAAAATTTTGGAGGGGGGGAGTTTTCACAAGTCATCAAATATGCATGCAGTAAGCTCATCTCCCACCACCACCTAAGTCAAAAATACTTGTTTAACTCAAAAAGACATGGACATAGACTGGTACCTTTAAGAAAGTCACCTAGTACTCTATAATCGGGATCAGTAAATAAGACATTTAACTACATCATTGGGCCAGATTCAATAGAAATAATCCTTGCAAAAAAGAATCATGGCTAATAAAACCTGAAAGGACTTAGAATCCCACAAAAATAAAATAATAGCTACATCTATACAAACTATGAAAGCAAGAAATAACAACACAAATTGCATCATATCAGTAAAACATGCATCACAGGCAACCACTTCATCCCTAGCTAGAAACTCTGTAGTGGCCTCAATGTATGCCAAAAATAAGAGTAAAAGTGAGAACTCCCAATGGCTCGTTAGATTAATCCATGAGGGTGACCTTAGGAGATCCAGAAGTAGGTGAAATGATAGACTATATGTGTAACCCCCGTTGATTGTCTCCCAAGAAGCATTTGATTTAATGTTATAACACGAAGTGGATACTATATATCATGTGGTATCCCTTAGGTTTCCTCCTAAGAAACTCCTGATTTAATGTCGTGGCATGACACAAATACCTAATTCAACTCATGGATAAGTCATCCCTAGGATAGAACTTCCTTACCCACTTCCTTTGCTTGGATCCACAAAGGTAGTGCTTCACCTATTTGCTTTTGGATTTCTTCTTTTTGGGTGCCACCTTGCCTCCAAGATTCATCAAATCATGCTCAATATCAACATCATCAATCACCGATGTGATCCCACAACTCTAGAGCAACAAATTCCTACTTCCTGCCTTGAAAGTAATTTCATCATCATTGACCTGAAACTTGATCTCATGCTTATCTGAGTCCATTAGTGCTCTTCTCCTGAAAAGAAAAAGATGACCAAGGACTATATAAATATTAATGTCCATAGCACAATCTAGCACAATAAAATCTTACGGAAGCACAAACTCTCTCACCTTCACAAATACATCTTTAAAAATACCCACTAACTTTTTATGGATTTATCAGTTGTTTGAATCCTAATAGAGGTGGTTTTACGCATAATAAGATTAGCTCTCTCGTAGATGGAAAGTTGAATCAAGTTGATACTTGCCCCATTATCACATAAAGCTTTCGAACAATCATATTGACTGATGGCGAATGGGATAGTGAACTCACTGAAATCTTATTTCTTCTTCACACGAGTACAAGTAATTATGGAACAAACACCACGGGTGATTGGGATAAGTTTTTCTCCAAAACGCCTCTGTTTTGGTAACCAACTCCTTAAGGTACTTGGCAAACCCGGGCATCTCCTTGAGAGCATCAATAAACAGTACCTTCATTATTGCCTCCTTCAACCTCTCAATATGTTTATCAATTTTCACATCAAGAGTTTGCTTGGCCAATATTTGAGGAAAGGGAACAAGAGGTTTAGGATAAGATTTATAAATTTCAACCACATTCTCCTTCACCTTCTCTTTTCTTTTCAAGCTCACCATCGCTTCCTTACTAGCAACATCAACAAGAAGCTTCATCACTATTAACTTTGATCTTCTCCCCTCCATATTCATCAACATCAACATCACAAGGTTGTCATCATCTGATTGCAATATTTGGCCACTTCGATTAACAATAGTCATGCATTGGGCATTAGGGCCTCTCCCCTAGGGATTTACCATCGTATTACTAGGATGTTGCCTTTCTGCTTTTGATTATGCTCTCTCCAAAGGTCTCAAATTGTTGCTCTAACTTTTCGATATAAGCGGTGTGGGAGCTAACAATCTTAGTCAAACTCTTCAAATAAGCATTTGACCTCTCTTAGTTGTAGAGCACCTTCTCCAACATACCTTCAATTTTTGAACCTCCACGGTCTTGGGATGACTCTTTTTTCCAATTCTATGAACTAGAGGATGGGTCCCTTGGAAGAACATAGGTATTGGAGCTGCGATTCCCAAAGTAACCATTGTTCCAGCCTTAACTCAAGCCACAACAATCATTTATACCATGTTATTGACTTTGTCCTTGCAGTTGAGGTCGCCATTGACTTTGATAATAGGAAAATTGATGGCTTTTTGATCTTGTTGTTGAATGTTTTGCCTTCAGTAACCTCCTGATGTATTATTTATGTAATTAGCATCCACGAATAACACTAGAAGTTGATCTTGAAACTATTGACCTTGGTAAGGAGGATGGCATCCATGCCCATACTAAGGAGGACCACCTTGTGCTTCTTCAACTACATTTACCTTTTTTACCACATTCTCGATTAGCTTCTTCATGAGCAATGCAAGATTGGTGTCCATGAAAAAGCCATTATTTGATATATTTCTTGGTTTTCATTCATGAAATAAGTGATGGATGGATCATCAATATTCACACCTTTGCTTTAATCACCATCATGCCAAATGTGGTTGTGCTTAGCAATTCTATCAAGGATGGTGCATTGCGATTGTATGTTTTATTCATGAAGCATCGTCCCACCTTATTGTATGCCACCAATTGTGTGAATAGATCGGAAATAATATAGAACATTTCACTAAAAATATTCTCAGGTAACCCATGGGGGGGTGCCCTAAGAACATATTCTTTGAAATACTCCCATTCCTTGAACAATTATTTCCCCGATAACTAGTGACAGTAGAAGATCTTGTCACATTGTTTGGTCATTTTTCTTGAGGGGTAACCACTTCTCAAGAAGATTCTGACAAGCTCTGTCCAAGTATTGATTGAATTGGGGGGCAGATGATGCAACCAATCAAGGATCTCCCCCCAGATAAGTACTTGAAAATCCTCAACTGGATAGCATCATTAAACATGTTGCTTTGTTTGTGCATATTGCACACCTCCAAGTTCTTTAAATGTTAACATGGGTCTTGGTTGGTTGAGTTCTAAAATTGACCTTCTTCCTTTATCATGGTGTAAATGATCCTGTCAATTTTAAATGTGGGAGCATTCACCCTTGGGTGTACAATAGCACTAGTGTAGTCTATGTCGTTATTGACTTCTGCAAAGATGTTATACAATTCACCTTGAGGAGCCCTCATTCTTCACCGGTTTTACAAGCCAAAGTAAAACAAGTATGATAGAGTAGAACAAAACAAATAAGAAAAAATATGATTCACTTAGTAGAAAAAATTTCCAAAATACCCGCCAACGATGCCAAAATTGTAATCGCCCTAATCCACCTCTAATAAGAAGTGTGTACATAGTTAAAGTAATATAATTACCCAGCAATAAGCCAAAATTTTATCCACAAGGACTTTGTATTGATCCAAGCTACTATGTAAAGCAAATATGATTGAATGCTTTAAGAACTACTCAAGTTAAAGGGTAAAGAGAGAATTAAACTAAGATGCTAAATATGGAGTGCAAAGAGTTAAAATCAATAGGAGAATATACTAGGTATATGTTCCCGCATAGGATGATCCCCCTAAATTACTCAATTAGTCTCATCAATAATGGGCTCTTTGCAAATATGCAAAGAATCATTTAATAAATCACTAGGTGTCTTTCAACGACCAAGAAATATTTATCTCAATCAAATCTTTCGAATTGATGTGAATTCAAATTAAAATAGATTGTAATTAGAGAATTTGATTTATCAAATCTGAAGTAAATCTATTATACAAGGGATATGACTTGAGTCATTGTTGATTGATGCAGCCCAAACTCTAATTAGCTCTTTCAAACATAATTAGTGAAATTTGGCATGAATAAGTGTTTTCAATCACTAATTACAACTTACAATTCAAGGATCAATCAAATATCTAAAATCCCATTATCAATTTATCCTAATTGAGATCAATAGAGTTCAGAACCCATTGGGTTTACAATTCTTAATAAGAATTTAGCTGCTCATTAGTAGAGAAGAAGAAGAAAGCATGAAGATAAGCATGATCTACTTACAAATCATTTAAAGATAGAGATATCCAAAATATGAACTAGATCTTCAAATGGTCTTCAAAATACAATGAGTAATCTAAAACTAGTCTATCCTCTACTATAAAGTTTTTCTCCTTTAGAAAAATGGCTAAAAAGACATTTACACTAAGGTCAAAACCCCAAATTTGATTTAAATTTGGTAGGCTTAGTTCATAGTTAGGGACCATATCTTGAATTTATGATTCGTAATTTGCACACTGCATTTTGAATCTTTAAGTTGTTCAGTCAGCTCTCATTCTTCAACTTGCAAACCGTACTTTGAATTTACGATCCGTTTCTACCTCTCATGGATTGCACTATCAAATTTTTGTTAGCTCACTACTTTGAAAAATGGCTTTATTTATGGTTTGCATTTTGCATTTGCGGTCTATATCTACTCCTACAAAGTGGAGTCTCAAGCTTCCAACTCACTAGATTAACCCACGACTGAATGTACAAGCTTCATTTTAGATTTGTGGTCCATCTATTCTATTTTCTAGCAAAAGTTTTATGAATGATGCTTTTTTCCTCAAACTCATGGGATTCTTGAAAGTTAGAAAAATAACATTACTATTGACTTAAATCAGTACTTAAATTCATGCAAAACTCTATGAAAAGAAGTATAAATGTGTTATAAAATACCAACACATTGGTAAGGTAGTAAACGAGGCATGTAAAGAAAAAACCTCTATCGTCATTAAGGAATGAGCTGGAGTCATATATTTCTTTTATAAAGGTCAATACAACTTATATGATACATAATAATATATTCTTATTTAACTACAGATTACTTATATACTTACGTGCCAAATTCTATATGTGTTCATAGTACTCCTACTCGATTCAAATGTTAATAAAGTTTACATGACCATACATGTCTTTGTTTGGAACTCCTAAAAGTTACATGGCATATCTGTCAAGTTTCTAAATGAAAGTAATTAGCCACATATGGATGCATTTGTGTAGATCACATAGTTTATACGGTTCTTAAGCTAAATCATGTACTTAATAAATTAGAATACATGTTATGTGATTCATGAGAGAGAAAATGATTTTCACTTACTTATGTGAAAGATGCATATAGTAACTCACGTGTTACAGGCCTTTATAGGCAAGATATGATGAAAACCTATCTATAGCAAGGGGTGTGTATTTCTAGGGCCGCTTTCATATTATGTGATGCTATTCTTTGCACAAAATAGAGACAGAGTTGCCTTTTATGGCATGTGATATACAGTAGTCAACTCGAATGTCATGTTCTGGTTCCCCTGACTAGCCAATATAACATAAGGGCTTGCAGGTAGACCCTTATGGGAGCCATCAGCAGGCATACCTTACAAATAAATTGAAATAGACAATTATTGAGATCTCGAAGTTATGAAATTTGGCAACATATGCCACACAAGATTCACAAATTGCCTTCAACAGGCCATCATGTGATTTCCTGTATATTAGTAATATAAAAAGAAATAGGATATCATTTACGCAAATTCTAGGTATTATATATATATATATATAAATGAATAATGCATACGATGTTATATGAGGATCATCATGGTTGGTCATAAATTTTCAGTTTCAGTTTGTATTGTACTTCCAATGTTCATATGTTCATGATTGCTCATCTTTAATATCTGATTCATTTGAGAATTCTTTGTTTTCTACTTGTTATTTTGTCTAGTTTACATACCAGTACATGCTATATATGTCTTGATGTTTCTACCTTTAGGGAAGCTTTTTTCAAGTCCATAGGACAAGAAACATCCTCAGCAAGCCCAATTATCATTCTTAGTTAATCTTTTGGTAAGCTTCATCTCTCTCTGGAGATATCAGATATCTAGAGCCTGTCTTTTCACTATGTATATGTTATATTTTGGTATGTCATGGCCTTGTACTGACCAGTTATTGGTTGTGCAATTTTAGACTCCTTAGAAGCTCTGTATACATGTTAATATTGTCAGGTGTATAATTTTTGTCTTAAAGGGCCCTATAGTATATGTGTATAGATCTTATCATCTGTTCCTCTGTTTATGATTTTGCAACTTTACCATGAGTTATAAAGTATATGTATAGCAGGTGCTCATAAGGATTCTTGTTTGCCCTTTCTGATTTGAAGGTATGACAAACTTGGTATTAAATCACTAGGTTCCAGTGTCCCAAGGAATATATTAAGTTGTGTCTAGTAGAGTCTCACTTATAGATATATTTTGCACCATATTTATAATAGGGGAGATGCTTGGGCATTTAGGAAGTATGACCTTATTTCATGATCTAGATCGTTTGACAGAGCTAAGTCATAAGAAGTTACTTTTGATTCATACTCTTCTTTATCATATAGATTCTTCTTGTTAAAGACATCTTCATATCAGTTCAGAGGGCCAATACCACTATTTGATGTGTTGGGATTTTATGACACATTTGTACTTCTTTTATAGAGTTTGTCATGCCTTTGAGTACTAATTTGAGTAAATACTAATGTTAATTTACTATATTTTTGAATTCCCAACGAGTTGGAGGAAAGAGGGACCATCTACAAATTCTACCAAAAAATAGAATAGATGGACCATAAATCCAAATTGTGACTTGTAACTTTAGCCATGGTATAGTACAGTGAGTTGCAAAAATCTGTTAGCAATGTACAAATCTAGATATGGCCTGCATATTCAATGTACAAACCATAAAGGGCATCACAAATCACAGATTCAGAAAGATGTCAATTTGGAGAAATAATCCACTAAGGAAAGATGTACGGGAACTGAAAGAACAAGTTAAAGATCCAAAATATGGTGCAAAGTATGGATTATAAATTCAAGATATGGTCCATAACTATGAACTAGGCCTACCAAATTTAAATTAGACTCGAGCTTTTGGTCTTAGTATAAATAGTCTTTTTAGTCATTTTTCTTAGGAGCTTGAACATTATAGTAGAGAATAGAGTAGTGAGAGAGTACCCATTGTATTTCGAAGATAATTTAAAGATCTATTTCATACTTTGGATTTCTCTCTCTTAAATTGATTTGTTAGTTGACCATACTTAGTTTTATGCTTTCTTCTTCTCTACTCATGAGCAGCTAAATTCTTATCAAGGGTACGGTTATGAACCCAATGAGGTTGTGAACCCTATTAATCTCAATTACGATGAATTGATAATGGGATTTTAGATATTTGATTGATCCTTGAATTGTAAGCTATAATTGGTGGTTGCAGACACCTATTTATGCCAAATTTCTCTAATTGTGCTTGAAAGAGCCGATTAGGATTTGGGTAGCATCAATCATTAATGATCCAAGGCATAATCATTGCTTAATATATTCACTTAGAGATTTGAGAAATGTAATTAGCAATTTTAATTTATTTTAATTTGAATTCCCATCAATTTGAAAGAGTTGGTTGAGATAAATATTACTTGGTTGTTGATAGAAACAAAGTGATTAACTTAGTGATTGTTTGCATACTTATAAAGAGTCCATTACCGATGATCCTAATTGAGTGATATTAGGTGGATCAATCCTATGTGAGAACACATCCCTAATATTTTTCCTATTGATTTAACTCTTTGCAATTTAGATCTAGCAATTTGGTTTAATTCTCTCTTTATCATTAACTTGAGTAGCATCTTAAAGCATTCAATCATTTGTTTTACTTATTATTGTTGACCAATAATAAGTCCTCATGGATATGATCTCGGCTCTTTGTTTGATAATTGTATTTCAATCGATTGTATATGTACTCCTAATTGAAAGTTGATTTGGGATATACCAATTTTGGCGTCGTTGACGGGGACTTAGGCAATTGGTCCTACTAAATGAGATATATTTTTGATTTGGGTATTTTTATCTACTCCATCACACTTGCTTTTCTTTGATTAGTGAGACAAATGGGCAATTAAAGCTTCCCCAACAGGGAGAGATAGATAAACGATATGACCAAATATCTTGGAGAATTGATGATATGTATGGATATCTGGGGGATATGATAGGTTATCATCCACAACATCGAGACCCACCACATCAAGGTTAGTTTCATGAGAACAATGGTGAAGCAAATTATATAAGCATAATGAAAAATGAATGGCAGGGTTGAATGAGAAGCGTTATCAGACATCCAGCCACTACGATCACTGGGCATAGTAGCCACAAGTCTATGGTGAGCATTTTGGATGGAATGAGCATGATGATCAAAATCAAAATTGGGAAGATGAGCATTATTCCATATAAGGGAGCTCAAGTCTAGGAAGTATGCTTCATACAGTATTGCAAAATCAAGATGAAGAAGAGGCCATTCTTAGGAGTATGACAAAGATAGTTGTCTCTCATACAACTTCCTTTTAGAGACTTGAACATCCTATGAGTCATATACATGAGTGCGAAGAGCATATGCTTGTTGAGTGTGATAATGATCTCATGGATGATGAAGAAATCCACATTCCATATTATTCTGTCATTACAACACGGAGTGGTAAAGTTGTGCAATCAAAACATGATAAATACATGAGAGGAAGAAGTATTGATGAAGATGAAGCAGGTCATGAAGATATTGAAGAGACTATAGAGATGGTAATTGGAAAATCAAATGAAAAAATGACCGAGGAGAAAGTGGTTGAATTACCCAACCCTTTTCTATCAATCCAAAGGCCCACTCCACTACTTCCAAAAAGATTAATTAAGAAGACCAAGGATGCAAGGTTTGATAAATACTTAGAACTGTTGAAGCAAGTGTCATTGAGCATAGCGTTTGTTGAAGCTTTTAAAGAAATACCAGGGTTTTCTAAGTATCTCAACGAACTACTAACAAAGAAGAAGAAGTCTAATAATGGAAAAGTTGTTCCCATCACACATTACGTTAGCACCATTATTACAGGTGCCCATGCTGAATAGAAGAGTGACCCTAGTGCATTGACAATACCATGTACTATTGGGCTTTGAAATGTTTCTAGTGCTTTATACGATAATGGTGCAAGCATCAACCTCATACCCCTTTCCATCTTCAAGAGGATAGGACTTGGCATTCCACGACCTACTAGCATGAGATTGCAAATGACAAATAAGTCAATCAAAAGGTCGATGTGCATTATTGATGATGTATTAGTACAAATGAGGAAGTTTATGCTTCCAGTCATTTTTTTCATTCTAGATTGTGTTATTGATACTGAAATTTCTATTATTCTAAGGCATTCCATTTCTTGCTACTGGCAGGGCTAATTATAACACCTCAAAAGTTTCTAAGATCAGACCCACAAACTAAAATGGGGAAATCAGGAAAACCTGCACCAGGTCACAGGAAGAGTCATCAAGTGACGCATTAAGTCACTTGACGAGTCTTTGAGTGACCCGTTAGGTGCATGATAGTGGTGAAAAGATGAGTCTCAGAGAGTTTTGATGACTAGTTAAGTGACCCATTAAATGATATGACGTATTGTCAAGTGAGGCGTCAAGAGAAGATTAGAAAAGTTGAGAAGAAATTTCCAGTGGCAACGAGTCAAGGGATGACCCATCAAGTCTCCCAATGGGTCTTCCAGTCACTCATTGGGTTTGGCAGTGAGTATTTTCTTGTAGGGTCATTAAGGAATTTTTCTTAATTCCTAAGTTCCTAACTCCTAAACTGTAACTTTAAGCCTTCTAAAGCATGTTTTTAAGGGTTTTAATCATCTCAAATACTCATTCTACTCCTAACACCCCTAAGTGAAGATCAAATCCCCTCAAGAGAAGCTAGGGTTCTTCATCAAAACATTCTCTCAATTCCCTTGGGATCTCTAATCAAGTGGAGGATTCTTCAAGACTAGGTACGTAGGGTTATTAATGGGGGAAATTCTTCCACCCTCACGCTCAATTTCATCCAAATTCTATGATTTTAGGTTTCTAAGTATGTCATGTTTAGATTCTAGCATTTTACCCAATTCCATGAAATCTTTCATGTTATCTCTATAAATTTAATTCTCCCATATTTTAATTGATGTCTTATGTCTATTACGGCAGATTCAACCCTAAACTTACTTCCTAATAAATGATTTTAAGTTTATGAAGATTATACCCTATAAGTCATGATTTATGAACTTCAAGCTTATAAGCCATGATGTCAAGTATGATGAACTATCTATTATGAATGCATATTTATGAAATTCTAAACTTATGATTCCATGATTTTGAAGTTATGATGCTTTATTCAAGCATGTATTATTTTCATGAACTTCAAGTTCAAGTATCATGGTCAATTTTATGGCATCCTTTTACGAATATTTAACGAATGTCAAGTATGATTATGATATCATGTTTCGGCTAGCCAATGAAAGATCAAGTATGTTTTCATAATAATGATTATGAGCCATGTGCATGTTTTGGGAGTAGGTGTCTTGCACTGAGTAGGCTAGGGGTTCAGGTGAAGCCCGAGTCTCAGAAACTATGAGCCACCATAGGTTTATATATATTCATGTTCAAGCCCTACGGGGATTCACAAGTGATATCACATCTTAATCATTCCTAGCCATGGCAAGCTTGGGATGGCTTTTCCCACTTGAGCGAGATAGTTGGGACATCATGTAAGCTATAATATGATGTTGTCGGTTAAGACAAAGCCTCGCATTGTTCCGCATGTTTTCAGTTACTTATGTTCATGCATTATAATATTATGTTTATAACATATTTGACCCATTGATTAGTTTATGAGCTTTAACTTATGTTTTCAAGTATATTATGCTATATGATTTCTATTTCTAAACCTTGGGTCATAATGTTCACCTTAAGATGAATAGCTTATGATTATGTATATTTCACAAATATAGCTTTTAGAATATTTCCCTTACTCTCATGATCTATCTTGATTTATATTCATGATTTTATATGATTGCTTTACTAGCATGTTTTACTTCCTCTACATACTCAATACATTCAAATTACTAACTGGATACTATGATATATCATCTAGTGATATAGGTTTGGGTGATCCTCTTAGTCTCATCGCTAGCTTTCCCTCAATCAGTTCAGCTCTAACCCAATCTTGGTGAGTCCTCATTTTACGAGGAAACTTATTAGTTTGTGATTTATGTCTATAGCTTGTAGTTTCAAACTTAGCGAGCTAGCTGGGGATATTGTTCCATCAGCTCCTCTTTTCGAATAGAAGCTTTCAGATAGTTATGTACTATATGATTCAGTGTTATGACTTGTCTTACTTGTTCATGTTTTAAATCATTTAGAATTCCTCTTATCTTATGCTTACGCTTTAATCCCATTTAGTTATGCTCTCAAATCATGCAATGTATGTACCATAGGTTAGCTTGGAGGCATACGTGGTTCTAGGTCCCATGTCTTGACCCGCGGCCTTAGCTCAGCTCATGACAAACTTGGTATCAGAGAAAAGATTTAGGTGTGACCTAGGGTATCTGAAATCCATGTGAAGTAGAGTATTTTTCATAGGTGTGAAGCGCACCACACTTATAGGGAAGAGGCTATGAGATGTTTTAGGAAACTTCCCTTCTTTTATGATCTATATCATGCAATGGAGTACATCTCTTTACTCCTCTAACTCATACTATATGCATTTATAGAAATATTCCTCCATGTTGTGTTAATGCAGGAATAAATAGAAATGGCAATGGCCATGGGAATGGGAATGGAGATGGACATAAACCATCCCTACCAGTTCCTGTTCACCCTTTACTGGAGTAGGTTACTCATGCTGAGTTCAGGGCCGCTTTTCAGATGTTGGCTCAAGTTATGACAGCCTAGGTCAATCAGCAAGTTATGGCTCATGTGAACCAGAATAAGAATACAGCAATGGCGAGAGTGCAAGACTTCCTCAGAATGAACCCACTTGAGTTTCTTGATTGAATGGTGGATGAGGACCCACGTGAGTTCATAGAGGAGGTTCAGAATATCACCCAGATTATGGGGGTGACTGGAGATGAGAGTGCAGACTTAGACTCCTATCAATTGAATGGGTTTGCTCGTATATGGTTTCGGCAGTGGAAAGAGAGCAGGGGAGTTGGTGTGATTTCTATTGGTTAGGATGAGTTTGTCACTCCTTTCAAAGATAGATTCTTTCCTTGAGAGGTTGAGAGAAGAAAAGGCAACCAAGTTTTTCAATCTGAAGTAGAACAACATGACTATGTAGAAGTATGTCTTAGAGTTTACCTGATTGTCCAAGTATGCACCAGAGATGGTGGTCAGTCCGAGGGTCATATGAGCAGGTTCATGAATGGGATGGCAAATTCATTGGTCAAGGAGTGTAGGACTGCCATGCTGATTAATGATATAGATATCTCCGGAGTTATCATATATGCCCAACTGATAGAGGCAGAGCAGAAGAAGGATAAGAAGAGAAAGGCTAGAGGGCCAGGACAGGGATCTATGGGCATTTCCAATAGAGATCTGGTGGTGGACATCGCCCTCAGTCCCACCAGAGGTTGTAAGCCCCAGCCCCATCATCAGCTAGCACTCCATCAAGACCTTGAGGTGATCAGAGGAGTAGGGTTTCAGGTTCTTGGATCTAGAGGAGCATGGCAATAGAGTGCACATTCCAATCTGCAGGAAATATGGTAAAAACCACCTAGGAGAGTGATTGGTTGGCTCAAATATTTTCTTAGAGTGTGGGTAGCCTAGACACATATGCAGGGATCATCCTTTGGCTAGATAGGGAGACAATAGAGGCCATGCCCTATCCACCACTTCAGCAGCTCCAATAGCTCTCCCATCTCAGTAGGGCACCTCTTCTAGTGCAGGTGGCAGATAATGCTAGAATAGGTTCTATGCACTTTCATCTAGACATGAGCAGGATGTCTCACCGATGTAGTCATTTATATGTTGCGAGTATTCCATCTTGATGTTTAAGCATTGTTAGATCTAAGGGATACATTATCTTTCCTGACTCCTTATGTTGCTGTTAGTTTGGAGTCATTCCTAAAATCCTGTTAGGACCCTTCTCAGTCTCTACTCATGTTAGTGAGTTAGTTTTAGCTCGATGGTTATATATAAATTACCCTTTCACGATTCTTCAGAAAGTCACCTCAACTGAGCTAGTGGAGTTAGATATGACCAATTTCGACATTATATTCAGTATGTATTGGCTACATGCTTGTTATGCTTCAGTCAATTGTAGAACCCTTATGGTAGAATTTTGATTTTTTGGGTGAACCAGTTCTAGAGTGGAAGGATAGTTCAGTTGAGCCTATAGGTCACTTTGTTTCGTATATTCTAGAAAGATAATCTCCAAGGGTTGTGTGTACCATCTAGTTGGGATCAAGGATTCTACGTCCGAGACCCCGACTCTTCAGTTAGTTCCTATTGTATGTGATTATCCAAGGGTGTTCCTAGATGATCTACCAAGAGTCCCTCCCATGTGGGAGACTGACTTTGGCATTAACCTTCTCCTTGATACACAACCCATATCCATTCCTCCTTACAGGATTGCTCTGGTTAAGCTAAAGGAGTTTAAAGAGCAGTTGAAAGATCTCCTAGATAAGAGTTTTATCAGGCCTAGTAAGTCCCCATGTGGTGCTTCAGTTCTATTTTATTGGAAGAAGGGTGGTTCCCTTGGGATGTGCATCGATTATCTGCAATTGAACAAGGTCAAAATCAAGAATAAGTATCCCCTCCCTAGGATTGATGACTTGTTTGATTAACTTTAGGCTTCTTAGTGCTTTTTGAAGATAGAACTCAGATC
This sequence comes from Datura wrightii, assembly GCA_035772735.1. NCBI lineage: Eukaryota > Viridiplantae > Streptophyta > Magnoliopsida > Solanales > Solanaceae > Datura > Datura wrightii. The sequence goes on from JASDFA010000019.1 coordinate 77,665,500, forward strand.
CAGCTATCACCAGCTCAGAGTAAGGGAAAGTGACATTCGAAAGACAACCTTCAGGACTTGGTATGGTCACTAAGAATTTGTAATTTATGTCTTTTGTACTAATGAATGCTCCTGCAGCTTTTATGGACTCGATGAATAGAGTGTTCAAGCAGTATTTGGATATGTTCATGATTGTCTTCACAGATGATATTCTCATATATTCTCAGAGTGAGGAGGAGCATGCCGCTCATTTGAGGATTGTGTTGCAGACTCTCAAGGATCACCAGTTGTTTGCTAAATTTAGCAAGTGTGAGTTTTGTATGAACTCAGTAGTATTTTTGGGTTATTTGGTGTGTAGTGAGGGTGTGCAGGTGGACTCTCAAAGGATAGAAGCTGTGAAGAATTGACCTAGACCTGTCAACCCTACAGATATTAGGAGCTTTCTAGGTTTAGCTGGTTACTACAGGAGGTTCATAGATGTATTTTCATCCATTGCAGCACCATTGACTAAGTTGACCTGTAAGAAGGCCAAATTTCAATAGTCGGATGCTTATGAGAAGATTTTTCAAGAGTTAAAGACTCGACTCACTTCGGCACTAATACTAACCCTACCAGAGGGCATGAATGGTTTCATTGTGTGTTTGTGATTCCTCTAAGGTTGGTCTTTGGTGTTGTGTTGATGTAGCATGGTAAGGTCATTCCGTATTCCTCTAGATAACTTAAGACTCATGAGAATAATTATCTGACGCATGACCTAGAGTTGGCATCTGTGGTGTTTTCTTTGAAAATTTGTAGGAACTATTTGTATGGGGTGCATGTGGATGTGTTCATGAACCACAAGAACCTCCAATATGTGTTTATTTAGAAGGTAGTCCAGTTCAATATGTACCGAAGAAAGGGGAAATAACGGTGATTGCAAAGGAGTGCAATGAGTTAATACCCACTCACACTGTCACAGGATGGAGAGTTTGTATGGACTACAAGAAACTCAATGCAGGCACTTGCAATGACTACTTTCCCATGTCTTTCTTTTAGTAGGATGTCCTTCGGATTGTGCAATTCCCTGGCCATGTTTCAAAGATGCATGTTGGCTATATTCTCAGAATTGGTAGAGGACCTCCTAGAAGTATTTATGGATGACTTTCTCAATGGTCGGATATACATGTGATGAATTCCTAGACCATCTGGGGCAAGTATTAAAGCGGTGTGATGAAACCAACCTTGTTCTCAATTGGGAGAAATGTCACTTCATGGTCAATAAGGGAACTGTGCTAGGGAGTAAGATATTTGAAAAATGGTTGAGGTGGATGAAGCTAAAGTTGATGTTATTGCCAAGATTCCTCCACCAACATCAGTGAAAGGTGCGAGGAGTTTCCTTGGTCATACTAGATTTTGTAGGAGGTTTATCAAGGATTTCTCAAAGATTTCCCTAGCCATGTGCCAACTCCTAGAGAAGGATGTCAAATTCATCTTTGATGATTCATGTTTGAGAGCATTTGAAGAGCTAAAGAGGTGATTGAGCACCGCACCTATCATTACTACTGTCGATTGGTCCCTACCTTTTGAACCCATGTGTGATGCTAGTGGGTTGGCCATTAGCGTTATATTGGGACAGCGACATAACAAAATTATGCATCCCATCTACTATGCCAACAAAACTTTGAATATAGTCCAAATGAATTACACAATCACTTAACAAGAGCTACTTGCAAATGTTTATGCCTTTGAAAGTTCAGGTCATATTTTGATTGGATCAAAGGTGACGGTTTACATTGATCATGTTGCTTTGAGGTACTTGATTACAGAGAAGGATGCAAAACCCTGGCTAATTTGGTGGGTGCTTTTGCTACAAGAATTTTATTTTGAAGTCAAAGCCCATAAAGGCACATAGAATCAGATGGTGGACCACCGGATCATCTATCCTGGCTTGAAAAAGCTGTAAGTCCTATTGAAGAGCTAGAAATTAATTATGCTTTCATGATGAATGTATTTTGGTGGTTACATCTAGCTCGGTACCTTGGTATGTTAACTATGCCAATTATCTTGTGACCAAGGTGATCCCAGGAGGTCTCAAACCATATCAACAAAAGAATTTCCTCAATGAAGTGGAATACTATTTCTAGGAGGAGTTGTATTTGTTCCGCATATGCTCAGACAACATCATTAGGAGATGTGTGCATGAGGGTAAGATGATGAATATTTTGAAGGCCTATCATGATTCTCCAATTGGAGGGCATCATGGGAGAAATCATAAATCTGTAAAAGTTTTAAAGTGTGGCTACTATTGGCCCACCATGTTTCGTGATGCTAATATGTTGGCCTTAGCTTGTGATCAATGTCATCGACAAGGATGTATATCGTGGAGACAAGAGATGCCCCTAAATTTTGTCCTAGACATGGAGTTATTCGATATTTTGGGCATTGACTTCATGGTCCCCTTTGTGAGCTCTTATGGGATGACACATATTTTGGTGGCAATGGATTATGTCTCCAAATGGGTTGAAGCTAGAGTGTTTCCTAACGATGAGGTGAAAAGTGTGACAGTTTCCATCAAGAAAAACATCTACAGTCGATTTGGCACTCCTTGATGCATAATAAGTGCTGGAGAATCTCATTTCGATAACAAAGCTTTTGAGACCTTTCTCTTGAAATATGGAGTGAAGCACAACGTAAGAACCCTATACCACCCACAAACAAGTGGTCAAGTGGTGATATAAAATAGGGAAATCAAGAACGTCCTAGTTAAGACTGTTAATGCAAATTGGATGGATTTGACTAGGAAACTGGATGATGCACTATAGGCATACAGAACTGCATATAAAACACTAATTGGAGCTTCTCCCTATTGGTTGGTCTTTGGAAAAGCTTGCCATTTGTCGATTGAGTTGGACACAAAGCACTATGGGCTTTGAAGAAGATGAACATGGAATGGGATGATACTGCAAAGTTCACATGAGCCAATTAAATGAATTGGAAGAGTTCCAGTTCTACTCATTTGAGAATGCAGCCCTCTACAAGGAAACGATGAAATATCTGCATGATAAGAAGATTCAACATCATGAGTTTCATCTAGGTGATCAAGTGCTTGTTGAATTGTAGACTCAAACTATTTCCTAGAATGCCGAAAATGAGGTGGTTCGAACCATTCAAAGTAGTGAGTTTTACTTCTTACAGAACTATGGAGTTGGAAACAGAAGACGGGACCCAAACCTTCAAGTTGAAGGGTCAACGGGTTAAGCATTAATTGGGAATCACATACAAAGAAATGATTGTAGAGAAATTCCATTTGGGGGATTGCTCAACTTTAGAATAGCAAGATAATCTCATGTTCTCCGTGTCGCGATATTGAATGAGGCACTTATTGGGAGGAAACCCAAGCATTTTGGACTAATGAGTGTTGTTTGATGAAGGTATACCTAACATGTTGAAGAAAAAAATCAATCAAAATAGTAGGCCTAAAATTTTAGCCCTCAAGGACGGCCAGAGGGACAGACTGTTCATTCAAGAGATGGTCCGTCTATCTAACCATCCATTGCCACTCTTCTATAGCCAAACAGGGAGTTGCTACAACCTTGGATCTTGCATTCTGTTGTTGGTGGTGCGTTGAGTGCACTGCACTATCTTAGGATGGGGCAGGTATCATTTGTCGTGCATGTGCTTTGATTGAATTTGTGAATGTGTGTGATGGCAGCACAACATAGTCAATTTTTATAGCTTTCTTAGTATAGCTTCTTCTTCTTAGATTAACTTATTTTTACTTTTATTGTGTATACCTCTCCTTGGTTTTCTTAGCCATCGTTCTTTCCCAGAAGCCTTACTTTCTGTTGAATCTAGCAAAATAAAAGTAGTTAAGTGTCGTAGTGCATGGGCCCGATGATGGGTTGCTTAGGCAACTTTCTTAAGGGTACCTGCCTACTCTGTTGAGTCATCTTAGATTAAATAGATCTTTTTTTATTTAGGTGGTGGTGGCAATTTAGCTATTTGCATACTTGAGATAATTTTACAAAATAATGCCCCCAACTCAAAAAATTTTGTCGTAACTATTGGATATTAAGTTGTATATCTCCATTTGTGACATGAATTGTTGGCAATGTGTTCCTAACTAAGAGTGAATTTTTAGTAATTTTGATATACATATGTCAATGTGTGGAGAGGTAAAATTGCTTGTTCACTTGATTTGATCACACACTAGAACTTGCGTTGTTGCTTATGCCTAAATCTAGGATGGACTATGGGTTGTGGAGATGAACTTAGGCCTTCTTTGTGCTTCACAAGCCACTTATGCCTAAAACGACCTAGAAAATGATACATGTATCCATCGTCTCCCTCTTTGAGCCTTTTGACCCTTTTTGTTGATCAACCGCAATGGAAGCTAAAACCAATTTTGAAATTGATCCTCTTTTGAACCATCCTCCTTTATAAATTAAAAAAAACAAAAAAATAACAAAAATGTTGTAAGTTGGGGGTGATAATGAGGGGAGGAAAGAAATAGGTCAAAATATGTGGTATGAGTATGCCCCAAGGTGTAATTGAGCGATGAACTAAAAAGAAGAAAAAGAAAAGAATGCAAAGAGAAAAACAGAAAAGTGAACTTTGAGCTCACAAAAACACTTTGGAGTGTGAAAAGTTTCCAGAAACAAGATAAGGGATGGAAAGAAGGGATGAAAAAGGTAAAAGGGTTGTGAAAACGTGATAAAATGGTCAAGGATTGTAAGTGAGTCACTAAAAGCCTAAATTGTACCCTACCAGCCTTCTCACCTTCATTACAAGCTTAGAAAAGTCTTTATGTGATTTCAACTCGAATATATGAAAAGAAAGGAACTTGAATAAATGGGTAAGATTATGGTAGTTCTGAATTATCTTATGAAATATGTTGTGAGAGTTGAGTGTGTTTCTCTTCTCTCTTGATCTTGTCTATCCTTATTGTGTATGCTTTTATTACATCAAAAAAGGACACTTTCCTTGGTCTAATTGTGAGGGCATGTGGATTTTAATGGCTAGCAGGTTTCACTTCTCAAATTTTGGTTTGTGCATATTGAGATAAGGTCATAAGTAGAGGTTGCATACTTATTTTAAATGGTTACAAGAAAACTGTGTTTTGATTGATAGAGGGGGTGGCTGGATTGAATTTTGTGTGTTGGTAGCTATTGTTAACAACCACCCTAGTCATGATAATTTGTGAATCCTAGGTATTAGTTAGGATAGTAGAAACTAACCTTTTATGTTATATTTTAGGATCCCAAGACATTGGAACAAGAAAGGAGTTTAGGCCAAAAAAATGCTCAAAAGACAAGGCAATAGATAGACCGCCCGTTTGAAGGATGATTCGCCCCTCAGTCCATCCCTTCCTAGCTGAAGATTCTAAAAACTCTATAATAGGGCGTCCTTAAAGTATGGTTCAAAGGACGGAACGTCTACCAAAACAACGGCTCTTCAATTAAAGATTTGACGAAAGCTTAGCAAAATGAAATTTATAAAGTATTGAGTGATGTACGGCTCGTCTTTCCAAAGGATGGTCCATCTCTCATAGGAAGACAGGTCAAGGGACAAAAGAAGAAAAGTAAAAGACGGTGCAAAGGACGGTCCGTCCCTGCATACCTAGCCCTCCGATGTTTAAATTATATGGGCTTTTTGGGGCATAGTATAAATATATTTTTCTTGTAATTTTCCAGGAGTTTTTACATTCCTTAGTTCATATATAGTATAGAGAGTAGAACATAGATAATTTTAGCCCTAGTTTCTAGTAGATTGTAGCTCTAGCTTTATAATTGAATATTCTCATTCATCAAGTGAAGATTTCAATTTCTGTTGGTAAGAATGTCTTATTACTTTGCTATTTTCTTCGTCTAGCCATGAATAACTAAACACAGATCTAGGGTTGTGAACCGTAATAATCCCAATTTACTAAAATTGAGTTTGGGCTTATGAACATTTGATTGTTTTTTACTTTTTAGTGTGTGATTGGTGATGAGAGTCATCCAATCTTGCCCAATTACTTTTATGAGGCTTAAAAGAGAAAATTTAGGTTGGGTTAGAATCAACCAATAATGACTCAAGGCATAACCTTGTTAAATGGGTTCTCCTAGACATAGGTTGAATGCTAAATTGGCAAACAAGCAATTAGATAGAAGGGAGTTCTCTTCAAATTGATAAAATTGAAGTAGATTGACATCTATGGTGCTATTGACACATATCTATGGGTTGTCCAATAAATTTTTAACATGTTTAGCCTTAGACCACTCTCAATTATGCCATATGGGAGATTTTGCGGGGATCGACTCAATATTGGGGTCACTTTTCTAGAATTATCTCTAATAGCTTACAACCCTAGCTTAGTGCAATATGTAGTCGTAGTTAATTTCTATTACTCTCAATCTAAATAGATCCTATTTAAACTAGATAGTCTGAGCTTCGAGTAGTCTCAGTGGGATTCAACCCCAACTTCTTGTTGGGTTCTATATTTGCATCGATCATTTACACTACCCGATATTAGGAGTGGATTTGAATGACATCATGTTGGTCAATATCTTCTGAGTGTATTAAAATAACATTTATATAAACTATAGAAATATGACTCTATTGATTAAATATGTTGTTCATTAAATTCTAAAATTCTGACAGTGCATTTTTTATTCCGAATGACATTCCATTCATATTATCCAAAAGATACATTAAAAGTTGTTTTATATTTATCTTTTTCTGTAATTTGTATCTTCCAGAGTCCCCATTTCATATCAAACTTATCATAAATGTTAGCATTATAAGTTCTTTTAAGAAGATATTTATTATTCGGTATTGGGTACCTAATTCATTTTAAAACATTACCAAGGGGCTTAAGATTGATAATTAATATTGAGGCCCCTCTTTCATTTTCTGCACTATTGTTGACATAGAAGGCAGAACAACTCCAAAGTGATTTGGAAGGTCTAATAATATTTTTATTAAGTAAATCATTGATTTTCTTTATACAATGATCCATTAGCTCATGAATTTTTTGTATTGGTCTTGCCTTAGTAAGGATAATCTTTTCATTGAATTCCTCAATATATGGTAATACAATAATATGTTGTTTTCTTTCCCAAAAGGCATTAGGAAATTCTGAACATATCTCTCATTCTATGACTTCTTGTAAACTTTTTAATTTTTTCTTCTACCTCTGGGAGGTTTAAAGAAGATTCAATCTATTTAATTTTAATCTCGTTCTTCAAATAATTTATTTGTTAGGAAAGTAGATTTATTCTAAAGATAGTTTTCTTTAATTAATTCACTTTCTTCTTTTAACATATTATTTAGGTAGGAAAAAATGAAGTCTTTTCCTAAAGTAATAGTGTGGATGTCATCTAAATTAGCTACATATGATTTTATTTGAGTTATAAATGGGGTGCCTAATATTAATTTTTCATTTGTATCTTTAATTATTACAAAATTATTAATAAAGAAGATTCCATTATTGCATATGTGTGTCTTATAGAGTTTATAATTTATTTTGAGTCTTTCTTCTGTCATGGAGAATAACCGTGTTCTACTTTTTCTCAAGGTACTTAGTAGGGGTTATTCCTTCAACAATGTAGTATGGACTGAATGCAATGTTATGAATAGTATAAAATTTTTATTTACAACTAGTGTGATAGGTATATACCAGCTCTAGGCTTTAACTATTTCTATAAGTTTTACTTTTGATTTAGCCTCTAAAGGGATTTCTAGAGACTCAATTTCTTCTTCGTCCTTTACTAATTTTAATGTTTCTCTAGATTTATATAATTTTGGTCCTTGTATAGGTTTTAGTTCATTTAATAGTTTATTAGCAAGTGCTTCTGTTTCTAGCTTGTTAAATTATTTCTTAACTTCTTTGACCTTATTTTTAATATGTTACAATTCAGTTTGAAGATTTTATAGTGTTGTATTAGACTTTTGTTTTAAATTTATTTAGTACATTTTTCATATTAAAAGGCCCAATAGTTTCTTTATCATGTTGTTGGTTAAAAACTATATGTTCTAATCCTACTAAATATTTTCTGTTAAGATCTTTATCTTCATATGATCAATCATATCTAAGAAGGTCTCCTTGTTATTACTAGTAATGACATTTATCGAGCGGCTATCACAGGTGTAGATTGCTCGTGTGCACCCACAATGATCAGTTGAGCTAGTACTATCAAAGTTATATGCAATATTAAGTTGGTTTTCCTCCATGAAACTTTCTTCAGAGAGAACTATTTTCATTTTCTTCAAGAATATAATATAATTTATTTGTGATTTCTTAAACTATTTTCATTTTCTTCAAGAATATAATATAATTTATTTGTGATTTCTTACTCAACTTCTAACATAGTGATCTTATCTTTCTTTTTATTAGTAACTCAAAAATCCTTAGGTCTACGGCCTCATTTTTCATAGTTCCTCACTTATTAGTATCCCTTTATGAAGGTTTAAAGCCACTTTTATTGGCTTCTCATTTAGGACTTTTAAATCTTTTTCTATAATAATGGGGTTTTTCATATTTATTCTTATAGTGTTTGTATCTTCTCTTAATTTTTTTGGAGTCTTCTTTCAAAGGGCGGCAACTTGATGTATCTAAAGTCTTGACAAAAACTTTCTCTTTCATTTTTGGATATTTTATTGTCCTCTTTAATTTGATTTTAAGCTTCAAGCCCTGTGACATTATCACGACCCGAATGTAGACCCAGATCGAAACACGGGAAAAGAAACGCCGAGAGGCTCAAAGTCGATCCATGGCATAAACATAACATCTAATTCAACATCATAAAGCGGAAATCAAGCTAAAACTGAACCAACAATGACAAGCTGATTTCTACATAATGTCTGGAAGCCTCTAACATAACTGATGAGCTGATGGGACAACACCCCCAACTAGCTTGACAAAGTTTGAAAATGAAATAACATAGAAAATTATAGGTGCTTGAATGTCCCCGAAAGATGAGGACTCACCAACACCGACTAGATACGTCTAAGAGGAAAGCAGGGGCTAATGATGCGACTGAGAGTGATCCCTCGGACCTGTATCATGAAACGATACAATATAGAGTATGCGGTCAGTACTTGGAATTTACTGAGTATGCAAGGTAAGTAAAAGCGGACAGTTAAAACACATAAGAGTTTATAAGAGTGGGACAACAAGATCATAAAGTAAATATCATAATATAAACATAGGGCTCAAGGTTTTCAAAACATTCATAAATCAGTCATAATCATAATCATTGGAGAAAAGCTTCATTTAAACATGACTTGAGCTAAAGTAACATAAATATAACTATTCATAAATAATGAGGAACAATGGGAGGACTCGTCATAACCGACACCATCATATAGAGCCTTACATGATGTCCCAACTATCTCACTCAAGTGGGTAGAGCCATCCTAGGCTTGCCAGGCATGGGACATGCAGTATGTGATATCACGAAGAGGAGATTCATTAACATTTGGATATATATAAACCTATGGTGGCACGTAGTTCTGAGACACCGGTGTAGTCCTTTGAACACTGGGCTACTCGGTGCTAGACACTGCTCCCAAAAGCATGCACATTAGGGCTCGTAATCGTAATCGTAAAATCATTCATAAAGTTCATAACTAAATAAATAATAACATGATGTATCCCACTTGAAATACATGATTAGCCATGAATAAGGGCCCATGAATCGGCCAAGAGCCATGTCATGACCCAAACATAGGCCCGAATTGAGATACGGGACAAGAAACCCTGCGAGGCTCCAAGTCAACACATGGCATCATACATCTAACTCAATCATAAATAAGCGGAAGATCATCATAAATAACATAGAGTAAGTCTAACAAAACATAACACCTGAATACATACATGAATCTAAAGTTGAATACAAATTATGACCAAAAAAACCTCTAACACTAACGAGTTGATGGGACAAGACCCCAACTAACTCACTATAGTCTAGAAACTGAAGAAACGAAATGCAACTCATAAGAAGAGCCCTCACAAGATGAGGATTCACCAACTGAGGCTGAGGTAAGCTATCTCCAAGAATTTGACTAGTGGGGGGACTGAGCCTGGATATCGGATCTTGTATCATGAAATGATACAACATACGGTATGCGGTCAGTACTTGGAATGTACTGAGTATGCAAGGTAAGTAAAATGGACATTTGAAATACATAAGAGTTCATAAGAGTAGGACAACATGATCATAATGTAAATATCATAATGTAAACATAAGGGCTCAAGGTTTTAAAAACATTTGTAAGTCAATCATAATCATAGCCACAAGAGAAAGGCTTTATTAAACATGACTTGAGCCAAAGTACATAATCATAATCATGCATAAATCATGAGGAACAGTTGGACATTCTTATAACCGACATACCCCATATGAGCACACATAGAGCCTGGCATGTAAACCCCTAGTCGAGAGGGTGTTCGTACCTTGCTAAGGGTAGAACCATGAAAATAGGCATGATATCACTCACGAAAGGCCTATTCGTGCAAAAAGGGACAGTCACAAAGGTGGTCCCATCATGGCTGTGTTAGCGCGTAGATTTGAGACTCGGGGTATGCTTAGACCCCGGGTCTACTTGGTGTTAAATACTACTCCCAAAATATATATAGTGCTCATAGGATAATAGGGAAAACATACATGAGATTCATGAGCTAGTTAAATTATAATAATCATAAGCATTGTTGAAATATGTGAACTAGCCATGAAATAAGGCCCATGAGTCGGCCATAATCATAAACCCATAAATTATGAAATTCATGCATACTAGTAAAACATGTATATACTTCATAGTTCATAAATCCATGATAAGTACTTGAGAGAAATCATACCATAAAACATAAATCATAGTTGGGCTAATTTAGATCAAGATGATAACGAAATCATAACTTGACTTTTCATAAAAACATACATAATTGGGCATAACTGGATTTGAAATCAAATCTATAAATTTATATTCAGAATAGTCATGAAATCTTCCCATAGATCATAAAACATAATTTAATAGATGAAGGATATTGACCCATCGATAGATCATGTAGAATTTCACGAGAATTGGCATAAACCTCATGGATCATGAAACTTGACTTATAGAATTGAAATTCAAGAAATTTGAGAAGGGTTTAGGGAATAGGAGTGAAAGGAACTCTCATTCATAGCTTCACATACCTGGGTAAGTTGATTTTACTCTCTTCCTTGAACACCCAAAGGAAATTAAAGAAGAATTGACGGATTTTAGCCTCGATCACCCCTAAGAACCTTCTAGTCTTGCATGCATGGAATGGTAAGGCTTAGAATAGGTTTAAATCTCTTAAAACCCTTCTAACTGAGCTTAAAATGACATAGTTTAGGCCAAAGGAACTTAGGAATTACAAAAAAACCCTTAATAAACTTGCAGGGAAAAACAGACTTCTAGTCCCAACGAGGGACTGGACGGATCATTACCAGTGACCACAACTCGTGGTCACTAGTCATCAAGAACACTGCCAATTCTTCCTCTGAGGGTCACCACGAGGGACACCATGACTCGTGGTGTACTGATGTCTCCCAAATTACACCTCGCAATTGAGGTATAATTGGTCGATTTTCAAATATAAAACCCAACAAAGGTTGAGGTCGATCCCGTAAGGAATATGGTAAGAACTTAAGTTAATGTGAATAAATATTACTATTGATTTACTTATTTCCAAAGGGATAAAATTATAGAATAATAAACAAAGTAAAATTGCGGAATGTTGAAATCAAATTTGGTTTGTATTCAGTTAACGATTTGACTAGGATTGTGTTCCTCAAGATTTCATAACCACAAGGCTTTTACACAAGTGATCTATTTCGGTGTTCAACATGCGATATTCGTAAGTTAGGTTCACCTAAATGGTTGGTCCTCAATCTAGATGATTTTCACCTTGCAACATGGTCCGTATACGGGTGTACTTTAGTTGACCCTTACCTTTAATATTAGATTAGCTATCCCTGGACAAGTTCAAGCTATTAGATGAGGGTTAATAGCCTCAAATCTCCGCTGTTAATCCCTTTTCCCATTATTTACCTCTTTGGTCTAGTACGTAAGAATAAAGCAAGTCCTAACGTTTGAAGCCATCATGAATCAATCAAAACGAAGGAAGAAACAATACATGCATAAAACCCCGTTCAAGAATCACTAAGTGTTTTTACCAATGTGTGTTAATTCATCTTGGTTCCCACAAACCTTGTTTATGGGTTTAGCTACTCATACTTGTATTATCGCAATCACAAAATATTGAAGAAATCATAATTGCAACTTACAATTTATCGTAGAATAAAAACCACGTAGATTGAATACCACAATAGATGAATAAAACTTCAATGTTTCTTTTGTGTATTGAATCAAGACAATTGTATGAAAATCCTCTAGAAAATCATTCTCTAACTGTCAAGAAATTCGTCTAAAAAATCTCTTGAAAATCCTTCCAGAATTGTCTCCTAAAAATAAACCTAAATTGGGTATTTATAATTCTAAGAAATCCTTTTCCTAAATAAAACTGAAAACCAGGTCGGCAGTGGCAACGGTCTAGGTGACGGGTCGTTCGGCCTTCTGATGAGTCATTCCTTACTTACATTAGTCGTCCTCAGCATCGCAACCAGTTGTGGCAACGGGTTATTCTAATGACTCATCGTGCCTGAACACGAGTCGTTAGGTCTCTCGTAGTTTAGTTCCTCAGAAAGTCCAGTGCACTTCACGGATGGTTCCAGTAGCCTTCCAATGAGTCATTCCATTTCATAACGACCCGTTATGTCTATCGTCAACTTCACTGGCCACTTTGTTGAAATTTTCTCTTCGAATCCTAACGATTGACCTCATAAATCATTACCAGGTGTAACGAGTCATTCCTCCAACTCATCAAGTGCACTGTTTTGTATCTTCCAAACTCCATCATTTGCCCACGCCTTAAGCAACAGGCCGTGCCTCCTGCCAACGACTCGTTAAGTGCCTGGCAGTCGCCTTTCATTATTTTTAGCATTAATTTGACCAAATACACATTAAGCATAAAACACATCATACCCATATAAACATACCTGGAATGTACATAATGTTTTGGTTTTAAGTGTCGAAAGTGTCGTAAATCACGACACATCATGTACCCAATGACTTGTGGTGACCAATCATTGCCAACACTACCGAAGTTTTCCAATCTTCAACCAACTTTTGACCACGGACAACCCAACAAATCATGGTGTTGACTACGACTCATGGTGACTAGTCGTTAGGTACATTGTCCAACTTTCCTTCATCCTTCAACCTCCTTTTACCACGGGTGACTTAACGGGTCGTGGGGCTGACCACGACTCGTGGTCACACCCGTGGTCACCCCAAACTTAAAATTTTCAACCAAGTCCCAGCATCTCCCCATGAATCACTTAATGACTCGTGGGGTTCCTGATGAGTCACTGGACGACTCGTCCTATGACCTGGTGTAGAATTTCTGTTTTCTCTGTTTCAACTCTCGGGTTTGATCTTAGGGTTTTGGGGGTATTACAAGTCATAAATCCATAAATCATGAAATTCATGCATTCTTGTAAAACATGTATAAAATTGACATTTCATCAATCCATGATAAGTACTTGAGAGAAATCATTTGACCAAATACACATTAAGCATAAAACACATCATACCCATATAAACATACCTGGAATGTACATAATTTTTTGGTTTTAAGTGTCGAAAGTGTCGTAAATCACGACACATCATGTACCCAATGACTTGTGGTGACCAATCATTGCCAACACTACCGAAGTTTTCCAATCTTCAACCAACTCTTGACCACGGACAACCCAACAAATCATGGTGTTGACTACGACTCATGGTGACTAGTCGTTAGGTACATTGTCCAACTTTCCTTCATCCTTCAACCTCCTTTTACCACGGGTGACTTAACGGGTCGTGGGGCTGACCACGACTCGTGGTCACACCCGTGGTCACCCCAAACTTAAAATTTTCAACCAAGTCCCAGCATCTCCCCACGAATCACTTAATGACTCGTGGGGTTCCTGATGAGTCACTGGACGACTCGTCCTATGACCTGGTGTAGAATTTCTGTTTTCTCTGTTTCAACTCTCGGGTTTGATCTTAGGGTTTTGGGGGTATTACAAGTCATAAATCCATAAATCATGAAATTCATGCATTCTTGTAAAACATGTATAAAATTGACATTTCATCAATCCATGATAAGTACTTGAGAGAAATCATATCATAAAGCATAAATTATAATTGGGATAATTAAGATCAAGATCATAATGGAATCATAAATTGACTTTTCATGAACATACAAAATTGGGCATAGTTTAATTTAAAATTTGAAACTATAAACTAATAATCATAGTTGTAAAATCTACCCATAGATAATCAAAAATGATTTAATACATGAAATGAATTGTCCCATAGATAGATCATAAAGAATTTCACAAGAATTGGAATAAACCCCATAATATCATGAAATTTGAATTTAAAATTGAAATAGATAGAATTGAGAAGAATCTAGGGCATGGGAATGAAAGGAACTCCCATTCATAGCCTCACATACCTAGGTAAATCGATTTCACACTCCCACTTGAAAGATCAAAGGAAATTGGAGAGAATTTGATGAATATATTCAAATTTGATCTTCAAGGAAGGTTCTACATTGCATGCATGGAGTTGGGATTCTTAGAATAGGTTTATCCCCTTTAAAACCCTACTAATTAAGCTTAAAACGACGTAGTTTAGGACCTTAGGGCTTAGGAATGATGAAATACCCTTAATAAAAAATCTAGAAAATCTGCACTGCCAGTGACCACGACTGATCCAATGGATCATACCTCGATCCAACGGGTCGTGGTTTCCTCTCGTCGGAACCACTACTCACCTTTGAGTTTTGAAGTTCCCACATACAACACCACCACCCGTACCACCTACCAATGGATCATTGTATCCTTCCCTTACCATGACTGGGAGAAAATCTATGCTCCTTCCTATAGGTGCAAGTAACGACCTGTCATCACTAGCCACAGGTCATACCTTGACCCATACCATCCAGCTCTGCCAACCTAGCCCCCAACCAATGGGATCTTACCACAATCCATGGTTCCTCACCACGGTTTGTACAACGAGTCATACCTTTCCTCCTCGCAATCTAGAACCAAATAACGACCCTGAACCACGATCCATTACTTCAACCAATAGGTCGTCCTGAGACCTATTACTTCCCAACCTACTCACAAATTGTCACCACAAGCACCTCCAACGGGTCGTTAGTCCCACCAACGACCCGTACAACAAGTTTTTTTGTGAAAATGTTTTATATTTCTACTATTTTTCATTTCAAATCCAATGTCTAATCTTAGGCATTTCTGGCAACCCTACTATCTTTCCATTGGCGAAGCCAGATATGCACGACCCCTTTCAACTGATATGAGGCCAACTCTACGTACTCAACCCCATTCACCCCCATAACTTTTGTGATCTTCACTATCTCATCTATGAACTCATGTGGGTCCTCATCCACTTTTGACCTGAGGAACTCTGGCGGGTTCATTCTCAAGAAGTTTCGGACTCGAGCCGCCGTTGCATTTTCATTTTGCATAACATGCACAATGGCCTACTGATTGACCTGGGTGGTCAAGGCCTGTGCAAGAATCTGAATAACTTCCTGAAATTCAGCATGGGCAACTGGCTTTAGTGCCTGGTGCTCCTGAACTGGTAGGGCCTACTGGTCCCCATTTTCATTGACATCTTCGTGGCCTTCACCATTCATTCTTCGAGGAGCCATGATTCTGTAATCATGAATAGCACGAATTAGAAGGATACGAGGACATAGATCATGAAAGAAGGGAACATTTCCTAAACGTCTCGCAGCCTCTTCGTCATAAGTGTGGTGTGCTTCACACCCATGAAAAAGACTCTACTTAACATGACTTTCAGACACCTTAGGACACTTCAAACCTATTTCTCTTATACCAAGTTTTTCACGACCCAAATAGGGTCCCGGATCGCAACATGGGACAAGGATCCTCGAGAGACCCCAAGTCGACCCATGGCCTAAGCATACATCTAACTCGATCAATGAAACTGAATAACCAACAATATAATCATAGAGGAAGTCCAAAATTATGCATAACATCAGAATACAAAATCTGAAGCTAAGTACAACCATATGTCTAAAAAGACTCTAAACATGACGAGTTGATGGGACAAGACCCCAACTAACTAAACAATCTGAAACTGAAAGTACATAAGAAATCGGATTAGTCTAGTCCTCGGGAGATGAGGACTCACCAACAACGAAAATGCTAACTCTGAAGTCAAACTATGAGAGGGGCTAAATCTGAGAGCTGGATCCTGTATCATAAAATGATACAACATAGAGTATGCAGTCAGTACGTGGAATGTACCGACTATGCAAGGTAAGTAAAACCGTTTAAATAAGTAAAACCAGTTAAATACATGCATAACATAAAACATAATTTTTAAGAATCTAAGAGTAGGGCTTGCATGCATTTTTTATGAAATTATGATCTCATCATAGCATAATATATCATCTTAACATATCATAACATAATCGGTTGACTCAAAGATGAAATCTGATGTTTTTAAGTAAAGCTGATCATTGAGTAAAACCTGCTTTAGAACATTCTTACATATGTATATCTCATGAGTAATGAACATGCATAACTAAAATCATGAGGAACAATGGTAGACTCGTCTTTTAATCGACATACCACAATAGAGCTCACGTGGTCCCAACTATCACACTCACGTAGGTAAATCCATCCAAAGCCTTGCCAGGGCTAGGGATGATACCGTGATATAGATATCAAGCTCGTGCCCTATAGGGTAGGGGATAGCTCACAAGGGAGGTCCCAAAGTCATAATATATAAACCTACATTGGCGCGTAGTTCTGAGGCCTAGGGTGATCGACCCTTAGCTTGCTCGGTGCTAGACACTACTCTCAAAAACATGCATATGATCTACATCGTTATTCAGCAAAACTCAACATCATCTATTGATGAAGCTCATAAATCAAGTACATCTCAAAGCAGAAATCATGCATAAGAGAAGCTTTAACTCAAACCGTAGCACAAGCTGAAAGATAATTGGAAGTCTTTGCTCCAAAACCATGTTGTAAGCTATGCATATGAAAAGCCTTAACTCAAACGTACAACAAGCTAAAAATATAAGTGGGAGCCTTCTCTCCAAAACCATTTGGTACGCCTAATTCGGAAAATCATCAATTATACTTTGAACATATGGGCATTGCCCAAAGCTTGATCATTCGTGAAAATACTCAATTCATATAGAAAACATTATTATAATCATGGGTAGCTTGGAAACATACTTTTCATTATAATATCTCATCATCATCATACGTTCATCACAAATATCATCTTTCACGAACTTTCATCAACGGGCTTTTTCATTCTTAAAACTAGAAACATGATTTTAATTGAAAACATTATAAAAATCGCCCATGCTTCATAATTCAAAAGTAGAAATGCATTTAAATTATACCATGTAAAGAATTAGGAAATTCATGCATTGGGTTAAAACCCCATATATTAGTCATAGATCATTCATGATTTAGAGAGGGATTGGGCATGGGTGTGAAAGAAGTCACCCATTCTTAACCCTACATACCTGTTGTTAGCTGATTCTTATACTTCTTTAGATGCCCAATAGGAAATTGAAGAGAAATTGATGAATGATAGGCTTGATCAACCTCTCTAGTATTCTACCTTGCATGCATGAATGAATAAGGATTAAAATGAACTTAACCCCTTTAAAAGTCACTATTTATAACTGAAAATGACGTAGTTTAGGCCTTAGAAGCTCAGAAATTATGAATAGCCCTTACTAAATTCGTAGAAAATAACTGTTAGGTGGTCCCAACAAGGGACCTAACGACTCGTGGCTTAGCTCATGAGGTTCAGTGCTTCTCATGTCTTCGGGGCTTATAACAGATGGCATAACGACTCGTTCGTGGTGATCAAGACTCGTGGTCACCATCCGTGATGTACACTGCCTTGGCCTCAACAAAATTTATTCCATGCTTGATTACAACTCACCCCAAAAATCATGGGGACTGACCACGACTCTTCGGGTCCTTGCGTCGAGTACACTGCCCTTCTTCCTTCTCTTTTCCTTCTCACCCACTCCACGACTTACCTAACGACTCGTGGGGCCTGACTACTAGTCGTGGTCATGCCCGTGAGATCTCATTTCTCAAGTTTCAAATTAAAACCCTGGGCCTCCCCACTAGTCACATCACGACTCATTGGTTGATCTCATGGGTCACCTCACGACCCGTCTTGTTCCTGGTGCTAGTTTATAATCTTTTCTCTATTTCAACTCCCGGGTCTTATCTTTGGGCTTCTAGGGTATAACACATAGCCCCCTCAACATGTTGATTCCTCCACAAAAACTTAATTGATGCTACTTCCTTGTTTATTAGCTTCCGAACCTAACAATCAAGTATTTCTATCAGAACCTCCTTATAACTAAGGCTATCTTTCATATAAACACTATACACCGGAACAACCAGAGCTGGATCACCCAAATACTTTTCAAGAGCAATACATGGAAAACTGGATTAACTGAAGCTAATTTTGAGGGCAACTCCAACTCATATGCTACCTTGCCAACCAATTTCACAATTCCATATGGACAAACATAACAGGGACTGTGCTTCCCTTTCTTTCCGAACCTCATCACTCCCTTCACGGGAGATACCTTTAGAAACACCCAATCATTGACTTTGAACTCAAGTTCTGTCCTCCTCACATCTAAAGAGGACTTTTGGCGACTCTGAGTTGTTTTCAACCTGTCTCTTATAAGCTAAACCTTCTCCATGGACTCATGGACTGAATCGGGTCCTATCATCGCAGCTTCACCGACTTCGAACCAACCAATAGGTGATCTACACCTCCGCCCATAAAGAGCCTCAAACGTAGCCATCTGAATGCTGGAATAGTAGATGTTGTTATATGCAAACTCAATTAGAGGCAATTGATCATCCCAACTACCCTTGAAATAAATCACACATGCCCTCAACATATCCTCCAAATTCTTAATGGTATGATCAGCCTGACTATCTGTTTGCGGGTGAAATGTTATGCTAAGCTTGATTTGAGTACCAAGTTCCTTCTAAAACAATCTACAAAAATAGGAGGTAAACTGAGTACCTCTATCTGATATGATGGACAAGGGCACTCCATGAAAATGAACTAACTGCCGAATGTATAAGTTAGCATAATCCTCTGCTAAATCGATAGTTTTGACCGATAGGAAATGAGCTGCTTTAGTCAACCTGTCCACAACCACCCAAATTGAGTCATATTGGTGTGTACGAGGTAACCCCATAATGAAGTCCATATTGATTTCCTCCCACATCCAAGTAGGGATACCAATGTCCTGAAGTGCACCTCCTGGTCTCTGATGCTCAACCTACACCGATTGACAATTTGGACACTTAGCCACAAACCCTGCAATGTCCTTCTTCATGCCACTCCAACAATAGACTTACCATAGGTCACGGTACATCTTAGTGGAACCTGGATGTATAGAGTATCTAGAACCATGAGCCTCATGCAGCATCTAATCTCTCAAATCATCAACACCACGAACACATAAGCGACCGTGATATTGAAGCACCCTATCTCCCCCTTTGGAGAAGACTTCTACCTTCTGATTCTGAACGGCTTCTTTCAACTTCACCAAAGTAGGATCCTCTTCTCTTCTAGCTTTCACTTCGGTCACTAAGGATGATTCTGATCCATTTTGAACAATTACACCAGCATCCGCTGAGTCAACCAAACGAACTCCTAGTCGTGCAAGTCCGTGCACATCCTTTACTAACTCTTTCCTCTCCTCATCTACATGAGATACACTTTCCATAAAAAGCCTACTAAGAGAATTTTCCACCATATTTGCTTTACCCGAATGATAAAGGACACTCATATCATAGTCCTTCAACAGCTCCAACTACCTCCTCTGGCACAAATTTAGATCCTTCTGGATAAACACGTACTATAGGCTTTTGTGGTTCATAAACACATCTATATGAACCCCTTACAGATAGTGTCTCCAAATCTTCAAGGAAAATACTACCGCCGCCAACTCGAGGTCGTGAGTCGGATAGTTCTTTTCATTGAACTTCAACTATCTGGAAGCGTAGGCTATAGCTTTACCATGTTGCATTAATACACAACCAAGGACAATCCTCGAGGCATAAAAATATACCACAAACCCATCTGTGTCCTCAGGTAGGGTCAACACTGGTGCTGAGGTTAGTCGAGTCTTGAACTCATGGAAGCTCTTCTCACAAGCCTCCAACCATTGAAACTTCACTTTTTTCTGGGTCAACTTAGTCAATAGGGCTGGAACGGATGAAAACCCCTTAACAAATCTCCGATAATAACCAGCTAAAACCAAGAAACTCCTGATATCTGAAGGATTCACTAATTTAGGCCAATTCTTCACCACTTCTACCTTTTTAGAGTCCATCTGTAAACCCTCACTTGATACCACATGACCCAAAAATGCCACTTCGTTCAACCAAAACTTTAATTTACTAAATTTAGCATACAAGTGACGATCCTTAAGAGTCTGTAACACCACCCTCAGATGAGTGGCGTGCTCCTCTTCTATTCGGAAGTATATGAGAATATCATCTGTGAACACGATCATGAACATATCCAAGTATGGCTTGAACACCCTGTTCATCAAATTCCTGAAAGATGTAGGAGAATTCAATAGTCCAAAAGACATAACTACAAACTCACAGTGACCATACCAAATCCTGAAGGCAATCTTCGGGATGTCACTCTCCCGAACCCTGAGCTGATGTTATCCTGATCTGAGGTCTATCTTAGAAAAGTAATTAGCACCTTAAAGCTAAAAAAATAATACATCAATCTCAGGGAGGGGATAACTATTCTTGATGGTGACCTTGTTCAATAGAAGAAAATCGATACACATATAAAGAGAACCATCCTTCTTTCGGACAAAAAGAACTAGTGCACCCCATGGGGATTTGTTGGTCTGATCAAACCATTATATAGAAGATCCTTCAATTGCTCCTTTAACTCCTTTAGCTCAACTGGATCCATTCTGTAAGGAGGAATAGATATAGGCTGCATATCGGGAAGAAGGTCAATACCAAAATTGATCTCCCGCTCGGGAGGGATTCCCGGTGAACTATTTGGAAACACTTTTTGGTGCTCACACACTATAGGGACTGACTAGATTGTTATACTCCGAAAGCTCAAAGATAGGACCCGGGAATTGGAACAGGAAAATTGTAAAATTGATGTTGCAGGCACAGGACGAGTTGTGAGACGACTCTTGAGGAGACCCCACGAGTCATCAGGCGGCTCATGGGGAGGCCTGGGGGAAGTGAAGGATTAAGTTCCCCAAGAGTGAGGGAACGACTCGGGGTTAGCCACCATGAGTCATCATTTCAATTGTGGGGTAGAGTTGGGCTTTTTATAGGAGGATTGCCCAGTGTAGCTAATGGATAGGACCCCGCGAGTCGTGGTCAGTCCCAATGACTCGTGACGTAAGTCATGAGCAAGAAAAGTGGATTTTCATTGATGTTAAGGTAGTGTACCTGATGGGTGGTGACCACGAGTCGTGGTCACAGGGGATGAGTCGTTAAGTCATCCGTTACGAGCCCCAGCAGACCTGTTATCCAGTGTACTTGACGGCGACTCAACAAGTCATTTCCCATCCTGACGAGTCGTCAGGTCACCTGTAAGGGTCACCTGGCATTGTTTTCCTGCAAATTTAGTAAAGGTCTTTTCGTAATTCCTAAGTTCCTAAGACCTATATTATGTTATTTAAGGCTCGTTTTAGTGGGTTTTAAGCAGGGTAAAACTTATTTTAATGCCTTTCTTCCCATTCATGAAAGTTTGAAGGTTTGAAGAGTAGATTTAAGGCAAAATCTCAAGGTTTCTGTT
The DNA here is from genome assembly GCA_035772735.1 of Datura wrightii. NCBI lineage: Eukaryota > Viridiplantae > Streptophyta > Magnoliopsida > Solanales > Solanaceae > Datura > Datura wrightii. The sequence goes on from JASDFA010000019.1 coordinate 77,687,436, forward strand.
GGAATCTTAGCTTGGGCAATTAGAGGGTATTAGAGTTCACCATTCCCAGGTATGTAAGGCTATGAGTGGGTGTCTCCTTCCACACCCATGCCCAATTTCTATCAAAATGTGATAAATTATCTATGATCAAGTATGGGGTTTTACCCAGTTGCATAATTCTTCAATCTCTATACATGGGTATGATTAGATTATATTTATACTGATGAATTGTGAAGCTTGGGAACATTTTAAATTGTTTTCAATCCAAATTGTGATTTCTAAATTATGAAATTGAATGCCCGTGGATGAGAAGTTCATGAAAGAAGAGAATGATGTTGAATGTATTATGATGATGAGATTTAATGATGAAAAGCATTTTTCTAAAGTTACCCAGGATTATGATGTTGTTTTCAAAATGAAATGAGTAGATTCTAGCATGATAAAGCTTTGGGTGATACCCACATGTTGATTTAAAGTGATGATCTTCCCAATATAAGGTTACCACATTGTTTGAAGTGAAATTTCACAATTTTTATTATAAATTCTAGCTTGTGGTATGTTGAGTTAAATATTTCTACATGTAGCTTGCCACATGATTTGGAGTAGATGCTCCTACCTATGTTTGAGCTTGTGGTATGTTTCGAAATAAAGCTTCTCATATGCATGAATTCATAATTGAGATGTATGTCACTAATGATGAGCTTCATTTTCATATGATGTCAATTCTATGCATGATTTCTATATGAGCTTTGTCAATAGACAATATTGAGCTTCGTTTCATACAATGTTGAGTTATGAATGATTTCATATTGAGCTTTATCATTAGACGATGTTGAGCTTCATTATATACGATGTAGAGCATTGCATGCTTTTGGGAGAAGTCTAGCACCAAGCGGGTTAAGGGTCAATTACCCTATGCACTAGAACTACGCGCCAACGTAGATTGATACTATTATATTATTGGGACCTCCCTTGTGAGCTATCCCTTGCCCGATTGGCCCTTTAGCTTGATATCAATATTATGGTAGCGTCCTTAGCCCTAACAAGGTTATGGACGGCTCTGCCCACATGAGTGTAATAGTTGGGACCACGTAAGCTCTATCGTGGTATGTCAGTTAAGTGATCAGTCTCCCACTGTATATATTGTTCAGATTTGCATATTCATTATTCATGATGATTACCTTATGCATGCATGTTCTAAAAGTAAGGTTTGACTAAATTTTCAGCATTTGATATAAACGTTATGTTCAACTTTGAGTCATTCGAATCAGTCGTGGAGTTACAAAGAAATGCATAGTCATGTTATGATAAGATTTCCATTTCAGAATGAATGCATGTATCCCTTCTACTTATACTTGAAAGCTTATGATATGATATGAATGTATTAAAAGATTTACTTTGCTTAAGCGGTTTTACTTACCTTGTTTACTTGGTACATTCCATGTACTGGCCGCATACTCTCTATGCTGCATCGTGTCATAATGCAGGATCCGGTTCTCAAATTCAGCCTCGCTCGTAGTCACTTATCGAAGTTAGCACCTACGTGATTGGTGAGTCCTCATCTTTCGAGGACTAGACTTTTAGCTTCATCTCATATTGCTGTTTCCGTATTGTTGAGTTAGTTGGGGGTTTTGACCCATCAACTCGACTAAACTAGAGGCTTTTCAAACTTGTGTATACGTTAGCTTCGGATGTTATTCTGATGTTATATTAAATTAGACTTCTGCCGAGTTTATAATTATGCTTTCTTCATTTTTATTAAATTAGTTAGTTGAATGTTTATTCCATGGGTCGACTTGGGGTCTCCTAAGGTCCCTTGTCCCATGTCTACGTTTCGGGTCTACGCTTGGATTATGACAAACTTGATATCAAAGCCATAGGTTTTGATGTGTCCTAGGGAGTCTAAAAGTTGCATTAGGTAGCGTCTTCTTCATGGGTGTGAAGCGCGCCACACTTATGAAGAAGAGGCTACTAGACGTTTTAGGAAATGTTCCCTTCTTTCATGATCTATCTCGTGTGATGAAAAGCCTTTCTATCTTTCTAATTCATGCTATTCGCGTTTGTAGAATCATGGCTCCTCAAAGGATGAATGGAAGGAGGAATGGAGGTGGTAAGAGCCACGAGGATGGAAATGGTCATGAGAATCAGCCAGCCCTGCCAGTTCAGGAGCCTCAGGAACCAGAGCCAACCACTCATGTTGAGTTTCGAGATTCCATTCAGATGTTTGCGCAGGACTTAACCACTCAGGTCAATCAGCAGGCCATTGCGTATGGTCCACAAAATGGCCATGCGGCGGCAACTCGAGTCAGGGTCTTTTTGAGGATGAACCCGTTGGAGTTTCTGGGGTCCAAGGTAGATGAGGACCTGCATGATTTCATTGATGAGATTGTCAAGATCACCCAAGTTATGGGGGTGAGTAGTGTTGAGTGCACAGAGTTGGCCTTCTACCAGTTGTAGGGGGTTGCGCATATTTGGTTCCACCAGTTGAAGGACAGCAGGGCCACAAGAGCAGGTCCGATCACATGGGAGGAGTTTCAAGTTGCATTTCTAGATCGATTCTTCCCTTGAGAGATGAGGGAGTTAAAGGCAGCCGAGTTTGTGAATCTAAATAAAGGAAGGATGACTGTTTAGGAGTACGCCCTCGTGTTCACCTGCCTATCTAAGTATGCCCCGGAGTTAGTGGCCGACCAGCGTGTGTGGGTGAGCAGATTTGTAAATGGCATAGCAGGATATTTGGACAAGGACTTTAAGATAGCTATGCTCCATTAAGACATGGATTTCCCTCATATTGTGCTATACTTTCAGTAGATGGAGGTGGCAAATTCGAGGGAGAGGGAGGCCAAGAGGGCTAGGGCTGAGGACCACAGATTCTCTCAATAGAGGTCTGGTGGTGGCCATTGACAGCAGACCCACTAGAGATCATCAGCCCTAGCATCTTCAATGCTGAGTGTTCCATCTAGGCCCATACACGATCAGAGAGGGCGAGCGTCAGGCTCGAGGGGTCACAACTGTAGACCCGCAGACTCCAGCATTCCATCTTGTCGCAGGTGCGGCCGAGGACACACAGGCCAGTGTTTTGCAGGGTCGGGAGCTTGTTTTTGATGTGTGCTTCCTCCACATATGCTCATAGATTGTCCCACTGTGACGCAGGACCAGGTTGGGGGCCGAGGCCCGGCTTCTAGTTCAGCAGCCCCACCCCATGCACAGCACATCAGGGGGCATCTACTAGCACAGCTAGCGGGTAGCCCCAGAATAGATTCTATGCCTTAGCCACTCATCAGGAGAAGGAGGCCTCACCAGATGTAGTCACCGGTATGTTGAGAGTCTTTCATGTTGATGTGTATACATTGCTAGATCCGGGGGCTACCCTATCTTTTGTGACACCATATGTAGCTAGTAGCTTTAGAGTCTGTCCCGATGTTTTATTAGAGACCTTCTCAGTTTCTACTCCAGTAGGTGACTCAATTATAGCTAGACGGGTGTATAGATATTGCCCGGTCTCAGTTCTTCATAAGGTCACTTCAGCAGACTTAATAGAGTTAACCATGATCGATTTCAATGTTATTCTTGGCATGGATTGGCTATATGCTTAAGTTAATTGTAGGACCCGATCAGTAAAGTTCAAATTTCCGAGTAAGCCTGTCTTAGAATGGGAGGGTAGTTCATTTGTGCATGTAGGTCGATTTATTTCCTACCTTAAGGCCAGAAAGATGACATCTAAGGGTTGTTTGTACCATCTAGTTAGGGTTAAGGATGTGGAGTCCATGACCTCGACTATCGAGTCCATACTAGTATTAAGTGAGTACCTAGAGGTCTTTCCTAATGATTTACCGAGTGTTCCTCCCTAGTGGGAGATTGATTTCGGTATAGATCTTCTTCTCGACACGCAGCCTATATCTATTCCACCTTACAGAATGGCTCCAGCCGAGCAAAAAGAGTTGAAGGATCAGTTGAAGGACCTATTAGATAAGGGCTTTATTAGGCCGAATAAGTCCCCATGGGGTGCACCAGTGTTATTTGTTCGGAAGAAGGATGGTTCACTTCGGATGTGCATTGACTTTCGGTAGTTGAACAAGGTCACCGTCAAGAACAGGTATCCTTTACCCAGGATCGATGATTTTTTGACCAACTTCAGGGTGCCAAGTGTTTCTCCAAGATTGATCTCAGATCCGGGTATCACCAACTTAGGGTTTGGGAGAGTGACATCCCGTAAACCGCTTTCAGGACTCGGTATGGTCATTACAAAATTGTTGTTATGTCTTTTGGACTAACCAATGCCCCTGCATCTTTTATGGATCTAATGAACAGGACGTTCAAGACATATTTGGACATGTTCATGATTGTGGTTCATTGATGACATCCTTATGTACTCTTGGAGCGAGGAGGAGCATGTTGCTCACTTGAGAATAGTGCTTAAGACACTCAAGGATTGTTAGTTGTATGCAAAGTTCAGCAAACGTGAGTTTTGGTTGGACCGGTGGCATTTCTAGGCGATGTGGTATCAGGTGAGTGCATAAAAGTAGACTCTTAGAAGATCGAGGCGGCAAAGAACTGGCCCAGACCGGTGAACCCATCAGATATCAGGAGCTTTTTGGGCTTAGCGGGTTACTATCAGAGATTTGTGGAGGGTTTTTCATCTACTGCTGCACCATTAACTAAATTGACTTAGAAGAAGGTGAAATTTCAATGGTTGGAGGATTGTGAGAAAAGCTTTCAGGAGTTGAAGACCCGACTCACTTCAACACCTCTATTGACTCTACCCGAGGGTACTGATGGCTATTTTGTGTATTGTGATGCTTCGCGAGTCGGACTCGGGTGTGTGTTTGATGCAACACGGGAAAGTGATAGCTTATTCCTTGAGACAATTAAAAATCCACGAAAAAAACCACCCGACCCATGATCTTGAGTTGACCGCGGTGGTGTTTGCATTGAAGATATGGCGGCATTACTTGTATGGGGTTCACACTGATGTATTCACAGATCACAGAAGCTTGCAATATGTATTCACACAGAAAGATCTCAATCTTTGGCAAAGGAGGTGGTTGGAGTTACTAAAGGACTACGACATGAGTATCCTTTACCACCCGGGCAAGGCTAATGTGGTAGCGGACGCACTTAGTAGACTCTCTATGGAGAGTGTGTCCCACGTGGATGAGGGAAAGAAAGAGTTGGTGAAAGATGTCCATCGACTTGCGAGGTTAGGAGTTAGATTGGTTGACTCGACCGATGGCGGTGTTATTGTGCAAAACGGATCAGAATCATCCTTGGTGATGGATGTAAAGGCCAGACTAGACAAGGATCTGATTTTAGTAAAGCTGAAGGAAGTCATCCGAAGTCAAAAGGTGGAGGTCTTCTACCAAGGGGGAGATGGTGTACTGCGGTACCAGGGTCGTCTATGTGTTCTAAATGTTGAAAATTTGAGGGGTCGGATATTGCATGAGGCACATGGATCTAGGTATTCTATCCATCTGGGTACCACTAAGATATATCACGACTTGCGAGAAATATGTTGGTGGAACGGCATGAAGAAGGACATTGAAGAATTCGTAGCCAAGTGCCCGAACTGTCAGCAAGTGAATGTTGAGCATCAAAGGCGGGGAGTCGTACTTTAGGATATCAACATTCCCACTTGGTAGTGGGAATAGATTAATATGGATTTCACTACAGTTCTACCTCGCACTCACCGACAGTATGACTCCATTTGGGTGGTAATAGACAAGTTGACCAAGGCTACACACTTCCTACCGGTCAAAACCACAGACTCAGTGGATGATTATGCCAAATTATATATCGGGAGTTGGTTCGACTTCATGGAGTGCCCTTGTCTATTATTTCAGACTGAGGTACTTAGTTTACCTCTCAGTTTTGGTGGTCTTTCCAAAAAGGGCTTGGGACTCAGGTTAAACTCAGCACAACATTTCATTCGCAAACGGGTGCCCAGGCGGAATGGACAATTCAAACTCTAGAGGATATGTTGAGAGCCTGTGTGATGGATTTTAAAGGTAGTTGGGATGACAGCTTTCCCTTGATCGAGTTTGCTTACAATAACAACTATTACTCCAGTATCCAAATGGTACCATTCGAGGCTCTTTATGGGCGGAGGTGTAGATCGCCCATCGGATGGTTTGAGGTTGGTGAGACAGCTATGATAGGGCCAGACTAGGTTCACGAGGCTATGGTGAAGGTTTAGTTGATAAGGGATAGGTTGAAAACTGCTCAGAGTCGTCAAAAGTCATATGCGGATGTAAGAAGAAGGAGTTTGGAGTTTGAGGTGGACGATTGGGTATTTTTGAAGGTCTCTCCCATGAAGGGAGTCATGCGGTTCAGAAGGAAAGGAAAACTCATTCCCCGCTATATTAGCCCCTACCGATTTATGAGAAGAGTTGGTAAGGTAGTGTATTAGTTGGACTTGCCATCAGAGTTATCTTTAGTACAACCCGTGTTTCATATGTCGCTCTTGAAAAAGTGCTTGGGTGATCTAGCTTTAGTAGTTCCGGTGGAAAGTGTTGGTATGGGAGATAGCCTCAATTATGAGGAAATTACAGTTGCAATCTTGGATCGTCAGGTTCGGAGACTGAGGAACAAAGAAGTTGCTTTGGTGAAGGTGTTGTGGAGAAACCAGCATGTTGAGGGAGCTACATGGGAAGCTGAAGCAGCCATAATGGCTAAATACCCCCACTTGTTTTGTACTAGTTCAGTTTCAGTTTGAGGTATCAGTTTTTGCCCTAATTCTCTAATCAGTTTCCATGTTCATTTCATGTGCGCATGTTTGAAGCATGTTATGATAAATGTATGTGAGGTCTGAATTCAGTTCAGCTATGTAGTTCTTTTCGGAGGTAGTCATTTCTTCAGTTTTTTATTTTATAATCAGTATTTGCATATGATGATTGCGTGTTTCTGCATTTCTATGTGTTTCTAACATTCGAGGACGAATTTTCCCAAGGGGGAGATATTGTTAAACCCCAGAAGCTCAAAGATCGGACTCGGGAGTTGAAACAAAAAAATTGTAAAATTGATGTTGCAGGCATAGGACGAGTCGCGGGACGACTCATGAGGAGACCCCTTGAGTCGTCAGGTGGCTCGAGGGGAGGCCTGGGGGAAGTGAAGGATTGAGCTTCCACGAGTTAGGGAATGACTCGTGATTAGCCACAACGAGTCGTCATGTCAATCGTGGGGTAGAGTTGGGATTTTTATAGGAGGATTGTCCAGTGTACGTAATGGATGGGACTCCACGAGTCTTGGTCAGTCCCAACGACTCGTGAGGTAAGTCATGAGCAACCAGAGTGGATTTTCATGGACGTTAAGGTGGTGTACCTGACGGGAGTTGACCACGAGTCGTGGTCACAAGGGATGAGTCGTTAAGTCATCCGTTACAAGCCCCAGCAGACCTGTTATCCAGTCTACTTGACGGGCGACTCGACGAGTCATTGCCCGTCCTGACGAGTCGTCAGGTAACCCGTTAGGGTGACCTGGCAGTGTTTTCCTGCGAATTCAGTAAGGGTCTTTTCATAATTCCTAAGTTACTAAGACCTATACTACATCGTTAAAGGATCATTTTAGTGGGTTTTAAGCAGGGTAAAACCTATTCTAATGCCACTCTTCCCATGTGTGTAAATTTGAAGGTTTGCAGAGGAGATTCAAGGCAAAATCTCAATGTTTCCATTGGATTCTTAGCTTGGGCAATTAGAGGATGTTAAAGTTAACCATTCCTAGGTATGTAAGTCTATGAGTGGGTGTCTCCTTCCACATCCATGCCCAATTTCTATCAAAATGTGATAAATTGTCTATGATCAAGTATGGGGTTTTGCCCAATTGCATAATTCTTCAATCTCTATACATGGGTATGATTAGATTATATTTATACTGATGAATTGTGAAGCTTTGGAAGATTTTAAATTGTTTTCAATCAAAATTGTGGTTTCTAAATTATGAAATTGAATGCCCATGGATGAGAAGCTCATGAAAGAAGAGAATGATGTTTAATGTATGATGATGATGAGATTTAATGATGAAAAACATGTATTTAAATCTACCCATGATTATGATGTTGTTTCAAAATGAAATGAGTAGATTCTATCATGATAAAGCTTTGGGTGATACCTACATGTTGATTTGAAGTGATGATCTTCCCGACATAAGCTTACCATATTGTTTGAAGTGAAATTTCTCAATTTTTATTATAAATTCTAGCTTGTGGTATGTTGAGTTAAATAGTTTTACGTGTAGCTTACCACATGATTTGAAGTAGATGCTCCTACCTATGTTTGAGCTTGTGGTATGTTTCGAAATAAAGGTTCTCATATGCATGAATTCATAATTGAGATGTTTGTAATTATTGAGCTTTGTCAAAGGACAATGTTGAGCTTCATTTTCATATTATGTCAAGTCTATGCATGATTTCATTATAAGCTTTGTCAATAGACAATGTTGAGTTGTGTTTCATACGATGTTGAGTTATGCATAATTTCATATTGAGCTTCGTCATTAGACGATGTTGAGCTTCGTTAATAGACGATATTGAGATTCGTTATATACGATGTAGAGCATTGCATGTTTTTGGGAGAAGAGTCTAGCACCGAGTAGGTTAAGGGTCGATTACCCTATGCCCCAGAACTACGCGCCAATGTAGGTTGATACTATTAAATTATTGGGACCTCTCTTTTGAGCTATCCCCGACTCGATTGTCCCTTCAGCTTGATATCAATATCATGGTAGCGTCCTTCGCCCTGGCAAGGTTATGGACGTCTCTGCCCTCTTGAGTGTAATAGTTTGGACCACGTAAGCTCTATCGTGATATGTCGATTAAGTGATGAGTCTCCCATTGTCTATATCATTCAGATTTGCATATTCATTATTCATGATGATTACCTTATGCATGCATGTTCTAAAAGTAAGGTTTGGCTCAATGTTCAACTTTTGATATAAACATTATGTTCAGCTTTGAGTCAATCAAATCAGTCATGGAGTTATAAAGAAATGCATGGTCATGTTATGATAAGATTTTGATTTCCGAATAAATGCATGTATCCCTTCTACTTATGCTTGAAAGCGTATGATATGATATGAATGTTTTAAAAGATTTACTTTGCTGAAGAGGTTTTACTTACCTTTCATACTCGATACATTCCACGTACTGACCACATACTTTCTATGTTGCATCGTGTCATGACGCAGGATCCGGTTCTCAGGTTCAGCCCTGCTAGTAGTCGCTTATTAGAGTTAGCACCTACGTGGTTGGTGAGTCCTCATCTTTCTAGGACTAGACTTTTAGCTTCATGTCATATTTTAGTTTCCATATTGTTGAGTTAGTTGGGAGCTTTGTCCCATCAACTCGTCTAAACTAGAGGCTTTTGCAGACGTACGTATGCATTAACTTCGGATGTCATTCTGATGTTATGTTGAATTAGATTTCCGCTGTGTTTATAATTATGCTTTCTTTATGTTTATTAAATGAGTTAGTTGAATTCTTATTCCATGGGTTGACTTGGAGTCTCTCGAGGTCCCTTATCCCGTGTCTATATTCTGGGTCTACGTCGGGTCATGACATGGATAGTCTGGGTTTCAGACGTATCATCCTTAATCCTAACTAGATGGTACATGCAACCCTTAGAAATCATCTTTCTGGCCTTAAGGTAGGAAATGAAGCGACCTACATGCATAGTTGAACTATCCTTCCGCTCTAGAACTGGCTCACCCGAAAATTTGAACTCTACTGCACGGGTTCTACAATTGACTGAGGCATAACATGCATGTAACCAATCCATGCCGAAGATAACATCAAAATCGGTATTGGCTAGCTCTATTAAGTCTGATGCGGTGACTTTTTGAAGGACTATGACAGGGCAATTTCTATATACCCATCGAGCTATAACCGAATTACTGACTAGAGTAAAGACTGAGAAGGGTTCTGATAAAACCTCGGGACTGATTCCGAAACTACTAGCAACATAGGGCGTCACAAAATAATAAGTAGCCCTTGGATCTAACAATGTATATACATCAATGTGGAATACTCTAATATGTCGGTAACCGCATCTAGTGAAGTCTCCTGCTCCTGCTGGGATGTAAGGGCATAAAACCTATTCTGGCACTGGCCGCCACCTGCACTGGTTGATGCACCCTGCTGGGCTGGGTATGCTGGTGTTGCTGCTGATCTAGTAGTCTGAGCATGGCCTCTACCATCTCCCTATCTAGCCAAGGGACACTCCCGGCACATGTGGCCGGATCTACCACACCTAAAACAGCCCATTAAGCACTCTCTTGTATTACTATTGCCACACATCCCATAGGCCGAAAAGGTGTACTCTGTTTGCATGCTCCGCTAGTCACTCGAACCTGAGGCCCTGCTCCTCTAATCACCTCGCGGTCTGGAATGGGCACTGGCTGATGATGGCGCTGGAGCTAATGACCTATGTTGAGACTGCTGGCGATGTCCGCCTCCTGATCTATGCTGAGAGAACCCATAACTGTCTGTCCTGGCCCGCTTGGCCTCTCTATCTCTCTCTCAGATGCACTGTCTCCATCTGCTGGGTGTGAAAAACCATCAGGGAAAAATCAATATCCTGATGAAACATGGAGATCCTACAATCCTTGTCGAGGTAGTCCGCCACTTCATTTACAAACCTACTTACCTGAGCTCTTTGATCAGCCACTCGCTCTAGTGCATACTTGGACAAACGAATGAACTCCAAAGCGTACTCCTGGATTATCATGTTACCCTATTTAAAGTTCAAAAACTCTTCTGCTTTAATCTCCCTCCTCTCACGAGGGAAGAACCGATCAAGAAATGCAGTGTGGAACTCATCCCAACCAATAGGCCTCGCTCCAACTGCCTGCTTTCCTTCCATTGCCTAAATTAGATATGCGTGACCCCTTTCAACTGATACGAGGCTAGGTCTACGCATTCCTCTCCTGTCACTTCTTTGATCTAGGTGATCTTAAGAACCTCATCAATGAACTTGTGTGGATCCTCGTCCATCTTCGATCCAAGGAAATCAGGAGGGTTCATCCTCAAAAAATCTGTAACTCTCACCACCACCTCATTCCCATTATAAGGGATATGTTCTACCGCCTATTGATTGACTTGGGTGTCAAGGCCTGAGCTAGCATATGTATGGCTACCCTGAACTCAGCGTCGGCAACCTGCTCGGGTACATGCTCCTAATGGGCTGGTGGGGCCTGTTGGTGCCCATCTATATTGCCATTCTTGTGACCGTTTCTGTTCTTGTTTCTTCTTTCGTTAACTCAACGAGGAATCATATTCTACAAAAACGTATAGCATGAGTTAGAAGTATAGAGACACATTTCATCGCACGACATAGATCATGAAAGAAGGGAACATTTCCTAAACATCTCGTAGCCTCTTTTTATAAGTGCGGCACGCTTCACACCCTTGAAAAAGACTCTACTTAATGCGGCTTTCAGAAACCCTAGGACACTTCAAAACCTAATGCTCTGATACAAAGTTTGTCATGATCCAAACATAGACCTGGACCGAGACACGAGACAAGAAACTCCAAGAGGATCCAGATCAACCCATCGCATGAACAAAAATCTAACTCAACATCATAAAGCGGAAGTCTGCATAAATATACATATCAAGCTAAAGTTGAATCTACAACGGAAAGCTGATTTCTGCATAATGTCTGTAAAGCCTGTAACATAACTGATGAGTTGATGGGACAGCACCCCCAACTAGCTCAACAAAGTCTGACACTAAAATAACATAGCAAACTATAGATGTCTGAATATCCTCGAAAGATGAAGATTCACCAACATCAGTTGGACAGGTCTGAGAGGGAAGCAGGGGCTAATGATTCGACTGAGACTGATCCCTCGGACCTATATCATGAAATGATTACATCATAGAGTATGCGGTAAGTACTTGGAATATACTGAGAATGCAATGTAAGTAAAAATGGACAATTAAAACACATAAGAGTTCATAAGAGTAGGACAACATGTTCTTAAAGTAAATATCATTGTGTAAACATAGGGCTCAAGGTCTTCAAAAGATTTATATATCAGTCATAATCATAACCATAGGAGAAAAATGTCATTTAAACATGTCTTTAGCCAGAATAACATAAACATAACTATGCATAAATCATGAGGAACAAGGGAGGACTCGTCATAATCGACACCATCATGATAGAGCCTTACAAAATGCCCCAACTATCTTACTAAAGTGGGTAGAGCCATCCCAGGCTTGCAAGGAAAGGGAGGTGCAGTATGTGAAATCATGAAGAGGAGATCCATTAACTGTCACGCCCTACCATGGGGGGTATGACTGGCACCTGGTGCCCTTCTAGGACCTGAACCACTAGACTACTGAGACTGAGCACATCTGGTGCCTGGCTGGCTCTAACTCAGAATTTTGGAAACAAAGGGCTATATAACGGCTGTAAACACAGCCTCCAGCCAACTGGGCCTATAGCCACCTGTACCTGTACTAACAGCTAACCAGAAACATATCAATATAGGGGAGCCTATGCGGGCCGACAAGGCCACCATGTTTTCTAGTTATCTGTAACTCAACAATGAAGTACTGGAAAGCTACGTGACCGGTGAGGTCACCGCTATTGTCAATAGAGGCCTCACACGATCAACATAAACTAAAATGCTAAACAGCTATAACAAACTGCACAACCCCACACGGCCAGCTCAACTGACCACAGGGAATTATATACAGACTGCAAGCCTCTAAGAATACTGATAAGATGGTCGGGACAGGGCCCCGACCTACCCATGCTTTCAACAGAAGAAAAGGGATGAACCTCTAGCTATCTAGCTCCGGATGATTGGAGCTGATGACCCTGTGAGCTGACTGGAATCACGAGGTATAGGCCCCACGTCTCTAAGCACCTGCAGGCAAGTAATGCAGCGCCCCACTGGGCGTCAGTACCACTAGTACTGAGTATGTAAAACAATAATTGAAAGAAATATCTGAAAACAACAATACAACTGATGGAACTGAAATAGGAAGGAATAGACTAACTGACTAAAAATGTAAAGTTATGCCTACTCCCAATTTTGCTGGAAGGAGTAGGAGTCATACCTGGAAATGTATCGCTCTATTGTCGATCTACTCGTACCTAGTGTAACATGGCATAACATAATATAACATAGCATGGCACACACAAACCTTACCCGGCCCCCATAAGCCGGGAGGTATAATAAACACGCAATTTATACCACTACCCCGGTCGTCCCATCTCCTATAATAACTATAAGCATCCTATTGATCCCCTGGGTATGCACTTGGGCTCGCTGAGCCCCTGACTATAACAGTACCTGAGTTCGGAGGACTCCTGAATCAACACCCCGGGCGTACCCGCTCGATGGGGGTGTATAAGGGCCAACCAAAGCACAATATGGGGAAACTGGCATCCCATCTTCGTCCCCTATGGGACGACATGCCACTCCGTAGAGTGACGTATCCTCACCCTCTGGCGGACGAGTCGATACAGCTATTAACCCTGGGGCGGTCATGAATGCTAGGTAATCCAACCCCAAGACAATATAGTGGTCTCAACTAGTAATACTAATTGCATATACCACATGCTGAAGCTAGTGATAATAATGTATCTGTACATACTATATGCTGAACTAGTGATAATGATATGTATGTATTTAATACATGTTGGGACTATTAGTGGTATATATATATAATCTTCTGTCATACTGTGCTGAGTCTAATGTTGAACAAGATATAGTTTTTCTGTTGGAAATCATGCTGTATAACTGAGTTTTTATAGTAACATGATTTACTATTTCTAAGATGCTTTCTAAACTTCATTTTAATCTACCATTCTACTTCTGAGATACCTTACAGATACTTATATTACTTTACTAAGTTTCAACTGAATACGATAATATCCTAACATGCTTTACTAATTCAAATACTGGGCATGCTGTATAGTTCCTAACACTTTGTATTAGAATTTATATCAGGCTAGCAAGTTTCACGCTATACATAACATGATGCTTCCAATATCGTACCAACATTCATAATAAACATAAAACCCAACTTCTGAACATTCTACTGGCCTTTAAACTATTTTACTATACCGAGACTACTAGCTTGCCGAGGAAACTAGCTTTGCATACCTTCGCTTCTAATTTCCCGACTAACCGGCGTAGCTCGGTCAGTATTCCAGCTATTTCTCCCAACTGCATTCATATATATGTCAATCAGTACGAAATACAACTTTATTCTGAAGGATGACATTACTTTCGATGTAATTATAGCCTAAACTTAGGCTTATTGAAAGACGGTCGAAAACTCTCTATTTTCCAGAAGTCCAGAAGGGAGAAGTATTCACTTCACAGCTAGGAACACATAGACACTACTTTGGAGCAATTCTACTTACCTTTTTGGTAGCTTGACGATTCGTCGGCCGTATTTCGCGAAACAAAATCCGTAGGAATGCTCCCTGCTGCTAAATACCTCAGTACCTGAGGTTAATTTGAGTTTAGACTACGGTTGACAGCATAATGGAACGATAATATATTACCCCTCTTCGTCTCTCTCTGTTTCTCTGCGTTTCTGGAAATTAAATAAGAAATATAACCTCACAAACTGAAGTGGGGGCTTTATATACTTGGGCCTGGACAGGCCCAACATGTCACGGAGTCAACATGGAGGCTCCACCTCCGTGACACGTTGCCATCGCGGAGGGGCTCTGCCTCGGTTCCTTCCGCGATGGTTCGATAGGTTATCCGTCTGATCCTTTCCCGAGCCTTTCTTTAGCACGTATGGCTTCCAAATATGCTTAACCACCGTGCGAATAGGCCATCTAGGTGTCAGAAATCTTACGGGGTATAACATTCTCCCCCCCTTAAGAACATTCGTCCTCGAATGGAAACTACTATCTAGAGGACTTCTCAACTTATTTCTAGGAAAATTTCAGCAGAGTTTCCCCTGTAATATGGACTATCCCAAAAACCTGAAACGCAGAAAAGTCCAATATAGGTACTGCACACGATACTTTAAGATTCACTGGATAGCTAAACATCAATCTTTCTCATTTATATATACACAACTACAAAGTACTACATAAGTAATAATACGGACATACATGTCGCCTGACTAGGCCTGGAATAAGTGAGGATATATTGCTTTCATATCTTCCTCAGCCTCCCAAGTCATCTCCTCTCGGTTCCTGTTACGCCACAATACCTTGACAGACTCAATATCTTTAGTTCTCAATCTGCGAATCTGCCTGTCTAGGATAGCTACTGGAACCTCTTCATAGGCCAACTCTTCTGTAACCTGGATATCCTGGACTGGGACTGCTCTGGATGGGTCTCCTATGCATTTCCTCATCATAGATACATGGAAGACCGGATGAACGGATTCTAATTCTGGCGGCAAGTTCAACTCATATGCTACTCGACCTATCCTTCGACGAATCTGATAAGGCCCAACAAACCTCGGGCTAAGCTTACCTTTCTTGCCGAATCTCATCACCCCTTTCATCGGAGATACTTTCAGAAATACCCAGTCATTTACATCAAATTCCAAGTCTCTGCGCCGCACATCTGCATATAATTTCTGGCGGCTCTGTGCAGTTAGTAAGCGTTCTCGGATAAGCTTTGCCTTTTCCTCTGACTGCTGAACAATATCTGGCCCAACCAACGCTGATTCTCCTATTTCGAACCAGCCAATCGGCGATCTGTATTTTCGCCCATATAATGGCTCGAAAGGCGCCATCCGGGTGGCTGAGTGATAGCTGTTATTATAAGCAAATTCAACTAACGGCAAATGCTCGTCCCAGCTACCTCCAAATTCTAGCACACACGCTCATAGCATGTCCTTGAGCGTCTGAATAGTGCGCTCAGCCTGTCCATCTGTCTGAGGGTGGAACGCTGTGCTCAAATTAATCTGCGTTCCCAGACCCCTCTGAAACGATTGCCAAAATCTAGTCGTAAACTATGCTCCCCTGTCTGAAATAATGGATACCGGTACTCCATGCAATCTAACTATTTCCCGAATATACAACTCTGCATAATCTTCGGCTAAGAAAGTAGCTCTTACTGGCAGGAAATGAGCTGATTTTGTCAATCTATCAACTATCACCCACATAGAGTCATATATGTGTCCGGTACGAGGTAATCCTGCCACAAAATCCAGATTCACTGCTTCCCATTTCTAGAGCGGCACAGCTATGTCCTGAGTCAAACTGCCTGGTTTCTGATGTTCTGCTTTCACCTATTGGCAGTTAAGGCACTGAGCTACAAATTCAGCAATTTCTCTTTTCATACCTGGCCACCAGTAGTTTTCTTTGATATCGTGGCACATTTTTGTCGCACCGGGGTGAAGAGAATAACGGGCGTAATGTACCTCGTTCATAATCTGCTGACGGAGCCCTGAAACATCTGGAACACATAGGCGACCTTTGCATAACAGCACTTCTTCCTCAGTTATCTGAAAATCTGGCGCTTTACCCTGCTGGATTCTGTCTTTGAGATGGGTTAGGTCAGGATCCTCATATTACCTTTCTTTCACTTCCACAACTAATGATGACACGACGGTGTTCTGTATTACCGCACTACCGTCCTCTGTTTCTGCTACACGAACAGCTAGGCTAGCTAAATGATGTATCTCCCTGACCAATTCCCGCTGCTCGGGCTGCAAATTCACCAAACTCTCCATGGACTTACAACTGAGAGCATCTGCTACAACATTGGCTTTCCCTGGGTGGTACAGAATATTCACGTCATAATCCTTTAACAGCTCCAACCAGCGACGTTGCCGTAGATTCAACTCCCTCTGAGTGAAGATATATTGTAGACTCTTGTGATCTATGAAAATATCAACATGGACGCCATACAGGTAATGCCTCCACATTTTCAAGGCGTGGATCACTGCGGCTAATTCCAAGTCGTGGGTAGGGTAATTCTTTTCGTGTTTCCTCAGTTGTCTGGAAGCATACGCAATCACTTTACCATGCTGCATCAACACACAACCTAACCCGACGCCTAATGCGTCACAATACACCGAATAACCTTCTGTACCTTCCGGCAATGCTAACACTCGGGCGGAGGTTAATCTGTCTTTCAGTTCCTGGAAGCTCTGCTCGCATGCCTCTGTCCACTGAAACTTTGTTGCTTTCTGCGTCAGTTTAGTCAGAGGTGCCGCAATAGTCGAGAACCCTTCAATGAACCTCCTATAATATCCTGCTAATCCCAGAAAGCTACGGACTTCAGTCGGAGTGGTAGGCCTAGGCCATGATTTAACTGCTTCTATTTTCTGCTTGTCAACTTGTATACCTGCATCCGACACAATATCCCCTAGGAAGGCTACTGAGTTAACCCAGAATTCACACTTGCAAAACTTAGCATATAATTGGCAGTCCCTGAGGATCTGGAGTACTGTCCGTAAGTGAGTCCGATGATCTGCTTCAGGGCGAGAATACACCAGAATGTCATCAATAAACACTATTACGAACAAGTCCTGGAAAGGTCTGAAGATACTGTTCATTAGGTCCATGAATATTGCTGGGGCATTCGTCAACCCAAAGGACATAATTAGAAATTCAAAGTGCCCATATCGGGTCCTGAATGCCGTTTTAGGAATATCTCTTTCGCGTACTCGAACCTGGTGATATCCGGACCGCAAGTCAATCTTAGAAAAGTATCTGGCTCCCTGCAACTAATCAAATAAGTCATCAATTCTGGGAAGCGGGTACTTATTCTTCACTGTAACTTTGTTCAATTGCCGATAATCTATGCACATACAGAGTGAGCCATCTTTCTTTCTCACAAACAGAACTGGTGCACCCCATGGTGAAGTACTCGGTCTAATGAAACCTTTATCCAACAAGTCTTTCAGCTGCTCCTTTAATTCTATGAGTTCCGCAGGAGCCATACGATAGGGAGGAATTGATATCGACTGAGTGCCTGGTAACAAGACAATAGCAAAATCTATTTCCCTTTCTGGGGGAATACCAGGTAACTCATCGGGAAACACATCGGGGAACTCGTTCACCACCGGAACAGACTGGAGCATCGGAGATTCTGCTCGGACATCCTAAACTCTAACCAGATGGTAAATACATCCCTTAGATATCAATTTCCTCGCCTGAAGGTAGGAAATAAACCTACCTTTTGGCATAGCCGTGCTGCCCTTCCACTCCCGCACTGCTTCTCCTGGAAAGTGGAATCGGACCGTCTCGGTCCAACATTCAACATTGGCAAAGCACGGCACTAACCAATCCATACCCATTATGGCATCGAAATCTATCATTTCTAACTCGACCAGATCTACTGTGGTCTGACGATCAACAACCTCTACTGTACACCCTCGGTAAATTCTGCTAGCTAAAATAGAGTCACCGACGGGCGTGGATATTGAAAAGGGACGCTGCAATAATTCTGGTGCAATATTGAACTTTCGTGCCACAAATGGAGTAATGTAGGACAAAGTAGATCCTGGATCAATCAATACATAGGCAGGGTGTGAGCAGATAGTTAGCATACCTATCACAACATCAGCTGACGCTTCTCAATCTTGCCTCCCTGGTAACGCATATGTGCGGCTTCGACCCGAACCTACACTGGAGACCCCTGATCTGCCCTGACCCCTGCCTGCTGAAACTGAGGACCTGCGCCCTGCCGAGGATGCTATAGCTCGTGACCCTGCAGATGCCCTGTCCTGTCTATTCTGATCCTCCTGACCTCTGGCTGGGCAATCTCTCATCAAATGGCCCTCTTGGCCACAAATATAACATCTGGTGGAGCCATACCTGCATGCTCCAGGATGGCGTTGGCTGCATATAGGGAAAAGTGGTAGGGTATACCTACTCTGCTCCGCCCTCCTCTGTAATGATGAATCTGCAATCTGTGAGCCTCTGCCGGTCTCTGGCTGCCCCTGCGGCTAAATCTACCCCTCTGCGGCTGTGGTGGAGGTGGGGGCCTGGGCGACCTATCTAACAATCATGGCCTAGGTCCTCCCTGAGCCTCCCTCTGTAACTCAACTGATCTGTCCCCGCAGCGCTTTTCCTGATTGGTCCTCCTGATCTCCCGATGCCGCTGCCTGAACCCCTCAATATTCTGGGAAAATGCCTGAACTCGGGCAATATCCATGTCCTCTCACAGTGTGGCCGTAATACAAGCCTCAACATATTCTGGATTCAACCCCATGATGAAGCGGTGTACTCAGGATGCCATGGTATCAATAAAGGCCGGTGCGTACCGGGCCAAAGAATCAAACCGCAAGGCATATTCCTGAACACTCATGGCCCCCAGCTCCAAACATAGAAACTGATCCACCCGGGCCTGTCGAATCTCCTGCGGCAAATAGTGATCCAGAAAAGCTCCTGAGAAGCTGGACCAGGTCGGAGGGGAAACATCTCTCCCTCGGGACCTTTCCCAGCTTTCATACCACAATACGACAATGTCCCGTAACCGGAATGCTGCCAACTCAACCAATTCTGTAGGCGTGGCATGTATAACCCTGAAAATTCTCTGCGTCTAATCTAGAAAATCCTGAGGGTCCTCTGTCTGGTCTGTAGCTGTAAACTATGGGGGATTCAGAGCCAAGAACTCTCGGACCCTCGAACTACCGGGCCCTCCTGACGACTCCACAACTATAGACGGCATAGGCTGACGCTGAGCAGCCATCATCTGTGCTAACATGACTACTGCACTCCTAACCTCCTGGTCGGAAGGTATCGGTATAGGGAACGCTGGAGGTAGTGTCGCCCCAAGTGGCTCATGATGTGGTGGAGACTACTGAGAAGGCTGGGACGATGCCTCTGTAGTGCCCTCTGATCGGGCTGTTTCTAAACGAGGGTGAGGCATCCTGCTGGTGCCTTCCCCTGCTGCAATATCTAAGCTCCGACCTGTGATAGGATGTCGCTGGTCTGACATTATCTGTAACCAAAGAATACAGCAAGCTCTAGGGACCCAACCCTATACTGTACCGCTCTGCAGCACGACTGAATAATAAAAAAGAGTAACCATCCTATCATGCCTCGCAGCCTCCTGCCTATAGTATGTGGTGCACAACACATCCATAGACAAGACTCTACTTGGCATGGCTTGCAGACTCCCTGGGGCACGACCTGCTCTGATACCAAGTTTGTCACGCCCCGCCTTGGGGGGTATGACTGGCACCTGGTGCCCTACTAGGATCTGAACCACTAGACTACTGAGCCTGAGCACATCTGGTGCCTGGCTGGCTCCAACTCAGATTTCTGGAAACAAAGGGCTATATAACGGCTGTAAACACAACCTCCGGCCAATTGGGCCTATAGCCACCTGTACCTGTACTAACAGCTAACCAGAAACATATCAATATAGGGGAGCCTATACGGGCCGACAAGGCCACCATGCTGTCTAGTTATCTGTAACTCAACAATGAAGTACTGGAAAGCTACGTGACCGGTGAGGTCACCACTACTGTCAACGGAGGCCTCACACGGCCAACATAAACTGAAATGGTAAACAGCGATAACAAACTGCATGGCCCCACACGGCCGGCTCAACTGACCACAGGGAATTATATACAGACTGCAAGCCTCTAAGAATACTGATAAGATTGTCGGGACAGGGCCCCGGCTTACCCATGCTGTACAACAGAAGAAAAGGGATGAACCTCTACCTATCTAGCTCCGGATGACTGGAGCTGATGACCCTGTGAGCTGATTAGAATCACGAGGTATCGGCCCCTCATCTCTGAGCACGTGCAGGAAAGTAATGTAGTGCCCCACTGGGCGTCAGTACCACTGGTACTGAGTATGTAAAACAATAACTGAAAGAAATATCTGAAAACAACAATACAACTGATGGAACTGAAATAGGAAGGAATAGACTAACTGACTGAAAATGTAAAGCTATGCCTACTCTCAATTATGCTAGAAGGAGTAGGAGTCATACCTGGAAATGTATCGCTCTATTATCGATCTACTCATATCTAGTGTAACATGGCATAACATAATATAACATAGCATGGAACACACAAACCTTACCCGGCCCCCATAAGCCGGGAGGTACAATCAACACGCAATCTATACCCCTACCCTCGTCCCATCTCCTATAATAACTATAAGCATCCTGTTGATCCCCTGGGTATGCACTTGGGCTCACTGAGTGCCTGACTATACCTGTACCTAAGTTCGGAGGACTCCTGAATCAACACCCCGGGCATACCCGCTCGACGGGGGTGTATAAGGGCCGACCAAGGCACAATATGGGGAAACTAGCATCCCATCTTCGTCCCCTATGGGACGGCATGCCACTCCGTAGAGTGACGTATCCTCGCCCTCTGGCGGATGAGTTGATACAGCTATTAACCCTGGGGCGGTCATGAATGCTAGGTAATCCAACCCCAAGACAATATAGTGGTCTTAACTAGTAATACTAACTGTGTATACCACATGCTGAAGCTAGTGATAATAATATATCTGTACATACTATATGCTGAACTAGTGATAATGATATGTATGTATTTAATACATGTTGGGACTGTTAGTGGTATAGATATATAATCTTCTATCATACTGTGCTGAGTCTAATGTTGAACAAGATATAGTTTTTCTGCTGGAAATCATGTCGTATAACTGAGTTTTTATAGTAACATGATTTACTATTTCTAAGATGCTTTCTAAACTTCATTTTAATCTACCATTCTACTTCTGAGATACCTTACAGATACTTATATTGCTTTACTAAGTTTCAACTGAATACGATAATATCCTAACATGCTTTACTAATTCATATACTGGGCATGCTGTATGTCCGGCTGGTTCGGTAGGGGTTAAAAACCGACACGCAAGTGCACGTGGTCAAACAAGTAATAAAGTGGCTAAGTAAGCCAAGTATCGATCCAAGGAGACTCTCGATAAGTAAAAATGCCTAAGTACACTATATTCTTATGTTACTTCTAATTATGCTAACAACAACGTAACCAACAGTTAAATAAGTTTTTGTTTAGAAATTATATATACTAAAACTATTAACAATTATTTACTGTGAATTGAAACTATGGATATGAGCATGCCAAGGTTAAGAACAAGTAATGAATTTGACTATAATAACAATTCGGTTATTCTTCTCTTCAAGTTGCTAGCCAAGAACATTAGCCTAGAAATTAAAACTCTCGTATTTAATTTCACTTTAGAATCATAAACCATTCGTCTACATTTCTGTGATCAAATGCAATTCACAACTTTCCAATTTCTTGCTCTCTCGAGTGAAATTGGACTTTTTAGATGTACCTTAATGTCGGCCACACACTAATGCAGTAGAAACAAGAATTAATAGAACAACATAGAAGAAGAAGAAGAAAACCATATCATTAACAATCAAAATTCATCACCATTGTTCAAAACCTTAGCAAGGAAGAGAATTAGCCACTCATTTGTGGATTATTCATCCTAAAACAAGTGTAAATCATACATACAATTGTCCCTCAACTGCTTCAAACCCACGTCCTTGCTCCACAAAGTCTGAATTAATTAAAATAAACCTAAGTGTTCTATTTATACTAGTGGGAATTTTTCCCGAAATAACAAGCAACGTGTCACGGAGGTCAACGCGGAGCACTGCCTCCGTGACACGGCGTGGACGCGGACCCTTACTGGAATTCCAGGGTCCGGGATTATAGCCTCAACGTGGCACGGAGGCCAACGCGGAGGCCTATCTCCGTGCCACGGAGCTGTCGCGAGGCCTCACTGGAATTTGCCAATTAATTTCCCCTCCAGGCAGTGTGCCTCCGCGATGGTAGCATGGCACGGCTGCATCGCGGAGCCCCTATACTTTGCGCATTCCAATGTCTTTTCCACGCTCGCATCCAAGTCCAACTCCGATATACTTCCAACATGCATTTTAGCTCCTAAAAATCATATTTTCCTGCAAAACAAATGCTAATCATGTTGGTTAGTATAAATTCACATTTTATTACCAATTACATGAGAATATATAAATATTGCACATAAACAAGGCGAAAATAATACGTTTGAGTATCACTTGGGCATATAAATCTGCCCAAGATCACTTACCCCACACTTAAATCCTTGTTCATCCTCGAACAACACATACACAAATCATGCAAATTACATCCCAACCTTTGTCACTATGGTGCGACAATTTACACTACGGTCATACCGGTCATTCAATTTTTGCAAATCATCAAGAAAACATGCATGGTCTTACAATGCAATGACCTTTCATACATCAAGACTTCCTAGACTTTAAGAATCGACTCTTGATATCGGCAAACTCATGCAAATCAGCTAATGAAGATATCCGACACGAAAATCAATCTTTCATCAAGCATGTGCCCTCACAACTCAAGAGAATCTTCCCCTTTATGTTCATGCAACACACAAACATTCAAGTAGGGGCATATAAAAATTAATTTCACTCTCTCTCCCAAAAGAATTCACATGCATCATGTCATGACCCATAGGCTTGCCCTTAGTGTTCCACTAATATAAGGAAATGCAATGTAAGATCAAGTAGGACTTTAATGGGTTGTAATGGAAGCTATGGAACTAGTATATATTGGATTAGCCAATAATAGTCACTAGCATCCTTAAGCGCCTTTTCAACACATTCCCATACTCTCATGAACATTGTTTTGCTCTTTTCTTTTTCCTCTCATACCATTCATGCTTGTTTACTTTCGTATGGCCCATTTCATCAAACACACTTGACACAACAGCACAGGGTTTTCATGCACCTTCATTCTCATTTAATTATAACAAGTGCCTCTTCAACCTCTTCTTCCCTTTCCTCACTCCGCTTTTCTTTTTCTTTTCACTCTTCTCACTCTTCGACACTTTGGGAAAAGAATTTTCTTTTCTTCTTAAGCGCTTAAGATTTTTGTATAGACTTTACGGCTAATGAAAAGAAGGAATAAAGCTTCGTTTATACAATTTTGGACAAAAGAAAGAAAGAAACGACTAAAGGCTCAACGGGCTGACTAGGGTATACAATCACATAAAAAGGTTGAGTATGACCGCCCCAACATTAATCTCTAGCCCTTTCATAAGGGCATACACCAAGCAGACACGGTCCCAAGTCACATCCGTCATGTGAACTCCCGGGATCGAGCAAGAACATACAATTTTCAGCCATATTCTGGCCTCCCTGTTCATCTGCGAATAAGGCAGAGTCTGGTGGTAACCCCTCTCCTTATGTCTACTCCATCGGGCTGTGGATCGAGCCCCAAACAACGTATGTCTGATGTCGGCGTATGGTGGGGTGATGTTTAGCTGGCGGAGAACGTGAGCGTCTCTGTCCCGCGCTCCAACGATGGCATTAAATTGCTGGGGTTCCAGAGTGACAATCTGCCCTCTGATTTTTATTGTGTGGCTTCTGATGGCCGGGTTCCAATTTGCGTAGAACTCCCGGACCAAATGTAGGTTGCACTCCTTGGGCTCCTGAAATATAAAGCTAAGCCCAACTGCTTCAATCCTCTGCACAATACGGGGGAACTCATGTGCTAGTGGTTCCCGTGCAATATGTTCCTCCGGGAAGTACTTGCTTTCCTTATGCTTAGCATACCACTTCTTCCCTTCCTCGGTTACCCACCTTATTCCGTATTGGCGGCGTTGACCGCGCGGAACAGCTGGTGCAGCTGGGACTGCGGTGCCCATTCTCATTCTTTTCCTCCCGGTGCCAGAAGTAGAAGCACCTTTGCCCTTATCCTGCCTACTCGCCATTGTACCTGTCAATATACATAAACAAGCACAACGTTAAGCTAAATACATGTTAACTTCGGCTAAGGTCGGGTTACACAACGTTTACCCCACACTTAGGCCTTAGCTACTTTTACGAAACTACGGCAAGGATAACTCTATGTACACCAAAAACAACAACTATATAATTTATGCTAAGTGCGTTCACAAAAAAAATTTCGACAGTATAACCTTTAGTGTACTACTTAGACTTCATACAGCTAATCCCAATCCTACTATCGCTAGCAATTCAACCATCGCACTTAGCAACGGAAACAACAAACAAAAACAACAACAAAAACATTCTATATACATACGAATCCAAATAACCTAACCAATTTGAACAATTTTCGCATTTTCCCCAAAAATTCGAGAATTCGTCGTCTTTTACATTCAAACAATATTTACACGACTTATCTCACTTCACAAACACACCCCGGCATCTAATTCACCAAGTTATCAAGTTACCCAATTCAATTTCAACAACCTAAGCCCTAGAATTCAATTTTACAATTAATTCCGAATTATTCACGTAATCGACAAGTTCAAACGCTAATAACAACATTCCGAACATTCATCAATCACAAATAATTCAATTTCATGCTCAATTGCTACTTAGGATGATATATCTCACCTCACCTGCCCAAATTCGACTAAAAGCGCCAAAACTTAGAGAGAAACGAGGAAAACATACCTTTACATTGAAGAACCGAAGAAACTTGATGATTTCTTTGCTTAGTGGCGTGGCACGTTGATTGGGGAGGGGGATTTGGGTGTTTGGTCGCGGAGAGGAAAAGAAATGGGGAGAAAGGGCAAGAAAATCGGGGTTAATTTAAAGAAAAACACGCGGGTCACCCGGCTACCCGGTATGACCCGGCACCAAATATAAGGCAACGTGTCACGGAGGGTAACGCGGAGTCCCTCCTCCGTGACACGGAGCCAACGCGTTGGATTACTGGAAATTTTAAAAATCTGGATTTTACCTTCAATGTGTCACAGAGGGTAACGCGGAGCCCTTCCTCCGTGACACGGAGCCAACGCCCCAGTGCACTGTCTCTTCATTTTAATTATTTTTTCATACCTTGCCTTATTCTTCCCGACTCCATGCATATTTGTCTCCGTTTGACTTGAAAAATCACCTCACTAAACAAAATTGGTTAGATTAATAGATTTCCCTAACTAAAAGGAAAAATATTAACTAAAACAAAAAATATACCAAACTAAGAAAAGAAAAATAAAAATAAAAATTATTTACACTAAAAAAAGAAAGAAAGAAAATATTTTTCACGGGTTGCCTCCCGTGCAGCGCCTGGTTTACCGTCGCGGCTCGACGTCCTTTATGCTCAATTATCTACTAGGGTGATGGACGATTTTTCACGATCCTTGTCCTCCCCCCAGTAGTTCTCAACCTTATCAGGTGGCCTTCCTATTAACTCTCGGGAATCATTTATTCGATTAGCGTCCCCATGATCAATCACATTGATCACCGAGAGTTCTTCATTCACCATCGGGAGCTTAGGTGCTTTGTACACATCGAACACTTCGACCTTTTCATGTGCTCGCATTGTAAGTTGACCCGCAGCTACGTCAATTAATGCTTTTTCGGTTGCCAAAATGGGTCGTCCCAAAATAAATGGGACTTCAGCATCTGGTTCAAAATCCAGAACAATAAAATCGACCGGAAAAATAAGGGAGCCCACTTGCACTAGAACATCCTCAACAATTCCATCCGGCTTAGCTAAGGATCTGTCTGCTAATTGCAAGATTACAGTTGTAGGTCTAGGACTCCCCAGACCTAACTTTCTGAATACCGAAGATGGCATCAGATTTATGCTCGCCCCCAAGTCACATAATCCACGAGCTCGGATACTCTGCCCAATAGTAAGCTGGATAGTAAAACTTCCAGGATCTTTCAGCTTCGTGGGCAGTCTGTTTTGAATTCGGGAAGTGCATTCCTCCGTCAACGCTACCATGGCATACTCAGTCAAGCGACTTTTGTTAGCCACGATGTCTTTAATATATTTTGCATATTTGGGCACTCCTTGCAAGACATCAACTAGAGGTAAATTAACATGTACCTGTTTAAGCACCTCCATAAATTTCTTGAAACACGCCTCCTCCTTGTGTTTCTTGAGTCGTTGAGGGAACGGGGGTGGAGGTCTTTCTGCTTCTGCTTCTTTGGTCTTCCCCCTATCAGAACTTTGTTCCTCCTCAACTTCTACTGCTCCTGAATTTTGAGGCGGTCTTTCCGGTTCCACCTCCTTCAACTGTAAACCACTCCTCGTGGTCACTGCATTCACCTGCTTCAGATTAGGATCCGTGTCGCTAGGCAGTCCTCCTCTGGGTCTTGTATTTTGGGCACTAGCAAATTGCCCAAACTGATATTCAAGAGCCTTGGTCGCTAACTGATTATTCTTCACTTCGGCTGCCAATTTAACATAGTCAGCCTGCAATTGTGCCTGATTAGCGATAATGGTTTTGAACATCTCCTCAATGGTAGGTGATGGTGGTGGAGGAGGGGCATTGTGATTTCTGAATTGAGCTTGATAGTTTTGTTGCCCTCCTTGATTTCTATGCATACCCTGACCAGAACCTTGGCCTTGTTTGTTGTTGCTACCCCACGAAAAATTTGGATGATTCCTCCAATTTGAGTTGTAGCCACTACCAAACTGCTGCTGATTTCTCTGTGCATTGCCCACAAAGTTAATAGAATCAGGATTTGCACCACAGCACTCAGCTGAGTGCTCACTGCTACCACACACTTCACACCACATTTGCTGGACTTCATTGACTGAAGCTGAAGGCTGGTTCAAGTTCATATTGCTGAAGTGATTATTCAACTGATTCTGCAAGGCAGCTATCTGTGCAGCGATAGCTGTGAATCCATCCACTTCAAGCACTCCTGCTGCTTTCCTTGCTCCACCTCTTGATGAATCTGCATTCAATTCTGGATTTCCCTGTGAAATTCGGTTGAGCAAAGTGTACAGCTCCTCATAAGTCTTTTCCAGCGCTTTCCCTCCAGCTGCTGAGTCTAACAAAATTTTAGTATGGGGTTCCAAACCCTCAATAAATGTGTGTACCAACACCTCATTGGATTGATGATGATGAGGACAGTCCCGCAACATGGATTTAAATCTTTCCCAGGCTTGATATAGATTTTCTCCCTCCCTCTGTTTAAAAATTAGAATTTGACTTCTAAGTCTGGCTGTTTTACCAGAAGGGAAAAATCTGATCAAAAACTTCCGTGCTAGATCATCCCACGTTGATATAGAATTTGGTGGTTCAGCTTTTAACCACCTCTTGGCTTCACCAAGTAAGGAAAACAGAAATTAGGTGAGCCGAACATAATCAGGTGACACTCCAGCGGGTATATAAGTGTCACTTATCTCCAAAAAATTCTGGAGATGTTGTTGTGGGTCTTCATGAGGGAGACCGGTAAATTGCCCGCTTGTGTGCAATAGTTGCACCATATTCTGCTTTAATTCAAACCTCCCTCCAGGCTCTGGTTTGCGGATACTAGAATGTACATTGTTGGCATGTGGGATTGCCACCTCGCGAACCGGCCTTGCTGCTGCTTCATCGGGCACTAACACTGCCCGCACAACTGGTGGATTTCGTTGCTCCATAATAGACTGTCTGAGCAACTGCAGCTTCTTTTGTAGAGCTTCTCTACGTTGACTATGAAATTCACGTTCAGGCTCTAAGTAAAATTCCACCAGCTCTTTGTCCCTTGCCAGTGTTCACAGAAATCAAGTCTGCAAAATACAGGCTAAGACCAAGTTGTTAACACTTAAGAAAATAAAACAACAATACAGTAAATTTACACTTATCACAATTTCACCAATTGCCTAGTCTCCCCGGCAACGGCGCCAAAAACTTGTCCGGCTGATTCGGTAGGGGTTAAAAACCGACACGCAAGTGCACGTGGTCAAACAAGTAATAAAGTGGCTAATTAAGCCAAGTATCGATCCAAGGAGACTCTCGATAAGTAAAATTGCCTAAGTACACTATATTCTTATCTTACTTCTAATTATGCTAACAACAACGTAACCAACAGTTAAATAAGTTTTTGTTTAGAAATTATATATACTAAAACTATTAACAATTATTTACTGTGAATTGAAACTATGGATATGAGCATGCCAAGGTTAAGAACAAGTCATGAATTTGACTATAGTCACAATTCGTTTATTCTTCTCTTCATGTTGCTAGCCAAGAACATTAGCCTAGAAATTAAAACTCTCGTATTTAATTTCACTTTAGAATCATAAACCATTCGTCTACATTTCTGTGATCAAATGCAATTTATGACCTAGCACTACAATTCCGGTTCCTAAATTGACTAATACGGCTTTCAAGTATATTTCTATCAGGAAAGCACATCAAAACCCAATTTTCCCAAATCAAGTTAAGAATAATACCCTATTAATTCACAACTTTCCAATTTCTTGCTCTCTCGAGTGAAATTGGACTTTTTAGATGTACATTAATGTCGGCCACACACTAATGCAGTAGAAACAAGAATTAATAGAACAACATAGAAGAACAAGAAGAAAACCATATCATTAACAATCAAAATTCATCACCATTGGTCAAAACCTTAGCAAGGAAGAGAATTAGCCACTCATTTGTGGATTATTCATCCTAAAACAAGTGTAAATCATACATACAATTGATTGAAAGAAGAAAGGAAGAGAAGAAATCCCTTAGCTTTTTCGTCCCTCAACTGCTTCTAACCCACGTCCTTGATCCACCAAGTCTGAATTAATTAAAATAAACCTAAGTGTTCTATTTATACTAGTGGGAATTTTTCCCGGAATAACAAGCAACGTGTCACAGAGGTCAACGCGGAGCACTGCCTCCGTGACACGGCGTGGACGCGGACCCTTACTGGAATTCCAGTGTCCGGGATTATAGCCTCAACGTGGCACGGAGGCCAACGCGGAGGCCTATCTCCATGCCACAGAGCTGTCGCGAGGCCTCACTGGAATTTGCCAATTAATTTCCCCTCCAGGCAGTGTGCCTTCGCGATGGTAGCGTGGCACGACTCCATCGCGGAGCCCCTATACTTTGCGCATTCCAATGTCTTCTCCACGCTCGCATCCAAGTCCAACTCCGATATACTTCCAACATGCATTTTAGCTCCTACAAATCATATTTTCCTGCAAAACAAATGCTAATCATGTTGGTTAGTATAAATTCACATTTTATTACCAATTACATGAGAATATATACATATTGCACACAAACAAGGCGAAAATAATACGTTTGAGTATCACTTGCGCATATAAATCTGCCCAAGATCACTGTACAATTCCTAACACTTTGTATTAGAATTTATATCAGGCTAGCAAGTTTCACGCTATACATAACATGATGCTTCCAATATCGTACCAACATTCATAATAAACATAACACACGACTTCTGAACATTCTAATGGCCTTTAAACTATTTTACTATACTGAGACTACTAGCTTGCCGAGGAAACTAGCTTTACATACCTTCGCTTCTGATTTCCCGACTAACCGTCCATAGATCGGTCAGTATTCCAGCTATTTCTCCCAACTGCATTCATATATACGTCAATCAGTACGAAATAAAACTTTATTCTGAAGGACGACATTACTTTTGATGTAATTATAGCCTAGACTTAGGCTTATCGAAAGACGGTCGAAAACTCGCTATTTTCCATAAGTCTAGAAGGGAGAAGTATTCACTTCACAGCTAGGAACACATAGACACTAGTTTGGAGCAATTCTACTTACCTTAGTCCAGTAGCTCGATGATTCGTTGGTCGTATTTCGCGAAACAAAATCCGTAGGAATGCTCCCTGCTGCTAAATACCTCAGTACCTGAGGTTAATTTGAGTTTAGACTACGTTTGACAGCATAATTGAAAGATAATATATCACCCCTCTTCGTCTCTCTCTGTTTCTCTGCATTTACTGGAAATTAAATAAGAAATATAACCTCACAAACCGACGTGGGGGCTTTATATACTTGGGCCTGGATAGGCCCAACGTGTCACGGAGCCAACGAGGAGGCTCCACCTCCGTGACACGTTGCCATCGCGACGGGGCTCTGCCTTGGCTCCTTCCGCGATGGTTCGACAGGTTATCCGTCCGATCCTTTCCCGGGCCTTTCTCTAGCACGTATGGCTTCCAAATACGCTTAACTACCGTGCGAATAGGTCATCTAGGTGTCAGAAATCTTACGGGGTATAACATTAACATTTGGATATATATAAACCTAAGGCGACACGTAGTTCTAAGTCATTGGCGTAGTCCTTTGAACGCCGAGCGACTCCGTGTTGGACACTGCTCCCAAAAACATGCACATTAGGGCTCATAATCGTAATCGTAAAATCATTTATGAAGTTCATGAATAAATAAATAATAACATGATGGATCTCACTTGAAAACATGATTAGCCATGAATAAGGGCCCATGAATCGGCCAGGAGTCACAAATCCATAAATCATGAAATCTATGCATTCTTGTTAAACATGTATAAACTTGACATTTAATAAATCCATGATAATTACTTGAGAGAAATCATATCATAAATAATAAATCATGATTGGGATAATTAAGATCAAGATCATAATGGAATCATAAATTGACTTTTCATTAACACACATAATTGGGCATAGTTTAATTTAAAATTTGGAACTATAAATTAATAATCAAAATAGTTATAAAATCTGCCCGTAGATCATAAAACATGATTTAATACATGAAAGAAATTGACCCATGGATAGATAATAGAGAATTTCACAAGAATTGGAATAAACCCCATAATATCATGAAATTTGAATCTAGAATTGAAATCCATATAATTGAAAAGAATCTAGGGCATGGGAATGAAAGGAACTCCCATTCATAGTCTCACATAACTGGGTAAATTGATTTCACACTCCCACTTGAAAGCCCAAAGGAAATTGGAGAGAATTTGATGAATATCTTCAAACTTGATCTTCAAGGAAGGTTCTAGGTTGCATGCATGGAGTGATGAATCTTAGAATAGGTTTATCCCCCATAAAAACTTGCTATCTGAGCTTAAAATGACATAGTTTAGGACCTTAGAGCTTAGGAATGATGAAACGCATAATGAAAAACCCAAAAATCTGCACTGCCAGTGACCACGACTTACCCAATGGATCGTACCTCGATCCAACAAGTCGTAGTTTCCTCTCGTCAGAACCACTGCTCACCTCTGAGTTCTGAAGTTCCTAAGTACCACACCAAAACTTGTACCACCTACCAAAAGATCATTGTACCTATCTGTTACCAAGACTGGGAGAAAATCAATGCTTCTTCCTACTGGTGCAAGTAATGACACGTAGTCACTCACCACAGGTCGTACCTTAACCCATACCATCCAGCTCTGCCAACCTAGCCCCAATGAACAGGTCCTTACCATGATCCGTGGTTCCTCACCACGGGTCGTACCATGAGTGGTAGCTTCCCTCTTGGAAATCTAGAACCAAATAATGACCCTGACCCATTATCCATTACTTCAACCAACGGGTCATCCTGAGACCCATTACTTCCCTGCCTACTCTGCGGATTCTCACTCTGAGCACCTCCAATTGGTCGTTAGTCCCACCAACGACTCGTACAACGAGTTGTCCTGAGAAAATTTTTCAGATTTCTGCTATTTTACATTTCAAATTTCGAGTATAATCTTAGGCACTTTCGGGGTATTGCATACATTTATAAAACATATAAGGTCACCAAAAGTTAATTGACTATAAAAAAGTTTTCCATCAAATCTATCTTTTAATTTTATCTTGACCTTTTCGGCAAATAATATTGGTAAACTACTTATGAATTTTTTTTTTCAATAATTATGACTACAATCTTTTCTGACCATAACCTTGTTAAGGAAAACATCCATATACCGTCTAAAATTATTTAACTTTGGGAAAGATAGATTATAAAATATTTCTAAACTTCTATCTGGGAAAAGTTGGGGTTCTCCTATAAAATGTTTGATTATACTATAAGTTATGTAACAATGGTATCTTCTACACATAGATTTTTAAAAGTTTCTCGTATAGATTCATTTTTATTAATTTGAGTGATGGTTGCAGAGTTTGTTACGCTATATCTATTATCTTCAGTGATATAATTATTTGACTAATATTTTAATGTCCCCGTGAATTCAGATATAATTAAAGTGGCAACTTATTTATCTATGTAGTTTTTCATTTTATAAGTCATGATTGTCATGCCCATTTCATGTAATTTATTGTATATTTGATGTTTTGCAAGTCCATCAATATTTTTTTCAACAAATTTCATTTTCAGAGTGTGAAGTGTGAGATAGAAATTTATTTTCTTCATACTGTATATCTGGGAACGGGGGTTTATTATAATAGTTTTTTTTTGATAAAATATTTAGAGCTTAACTTGTTAATGCATTATCAAAATTTTCGAATATTTCTCTTATGACCTTATCATATTTATATTTTAATTCATCCTTTATTTTAGTTTATCCATTAATTTTAATTTATTTTTAAATTTTCTATTAATCTTTTCTATAAAATCATCGTGATTTCAAACTTTCCTTGAAATTTGAGAAAATTATCTTTTAAAAATTCTGATAGTTTAAATATTGGATGGGTTTCTAATTTTTTTATTATTATGGGAAGATCTTAGTTTATTTTTAAAATTAATTTATTATCAGTCTTAAGGATTTGATTTGAGACTACATATAGTTGTTGATTAGTATAATTATTTTATTGAATTAATTTATTTATGTTTTTGTTCTTAGGATCACCTTGGGTATGTAATACCCCGAAAATGCCTAGGACTTGTCATGACCCAAATGGAGGCTCGGGTTGTAACACGGGACAAGGAGCCCCGAGAGACCCCAAGTCGACCCATGACATAAGTATACATCTAACTCAATCAAGAAACTTAATAGCCAACAGTATACTCATAGCGGAACTCTAAACTTAAACATAACATAAGAAAACATAATCTAAAGCTAAGTACATACGTATGTCTGAAAAGCCTCTAAACATGACGAGTTGATGGGAGAACACCCCAACTTACTCAACGAAACTGAAACTGAAATACATATAAGAAATTTGAATAGTCTAGTCCTTGAGAGATGAGGACTCACTAACACGAACAATGCAATCTCAAAAGAAGAACTATGAGAGAGGTTGAACCTGAGAGTCGGGTCTTGTATCATGAAATGATACATCATACATTATGCGGTCAGTATGTGGAATATACCGAGTATGTTAGGTAAGTAAAACCGCTATAGTAAAGAAAACCACTTAAAGACAATGCATAATATAAACATAAACATTAAGAATCTGAGAGTAGGGCTTGCATGCATTCTTTCTGAAATCATGAAGTCTTCATCACACGACGTAACATAACTTCATAACATTATAACTGAATTGATTAACTCAAAGTTGAATTCTAACATTTAAAAGTAAGCTGAACATTGAGTCAAACCTTCTTTAGTACATGCATATATATATATAAATCTCACGGGTAATGAAATATGCATATCTGAAATCATGAGGAACAATGGAAAACTCTTCT
This sequence comes from Datura wrightii, assembly GCA_035772735.1. NCBI lineage: Eukaryota > Viridiplantae > Streptophyta > Magnoliopsida > Solanales > Solanaceae > Datura > Datura wrightii. Next base: position 77,721,670 of record JASDFA010000019.1, read on the forward strand.
TTTAACTGACATACCACGATAGAGCTTACGTTGTCCCAACTATCACACTCAAGTGGGAAGAGCCATCCAAACCCTTGCCAGAGCTAGGGATGATACCATGATATTGATATCAAGATGAAGGCCCATTTGGGCGGGGGAAGCTCATAAGGAAGGTCCCAGAGTCATAACGTATAAATCTATGTTGGCGTGTAGTTCTGAGGCATAGGGTGATCCACCCTTAACCTGCTCGGTACTAGACACTACTCCCAAAAACATGGATATGCTCTACATCGTTATTCAAGGAAGCTTAACATCGTCCATTAATGAAGCTCATAAATCAAATACATCTAAAAGTTGAAATCATGAATAAGAGAAGCTTTAACTCAAACATACGACAAGTTGAAATATAATTGGGAGTCTTCACTCCAAAATCATGTGGTAAGCTATGCATATGAAAACTTCAACTAAAAACTTACAACAAGCTTAAAATATAATTGGGAGTCTTCGCTCCAAAATAATGTGGTAAGCTTAACTAAGAAAACTCATCATTCATACATAACATGTGGGCATTTCCCAAAGATTTATCATACTTAGAAATACTTAATTCTCATTGAAAAAGTAATTGTAATCATGGGTAGCTTCAAAACATGATTTTCATCATACTATCTCATCATCATCATATATTCATCACAAATCTCATCTTTCATGAACATCTCATCAATGGGCTTTTAATTTATAAAACTACAAATACGATTTTAAATTGAAAAAATTATAAAAATTACCCATGCTTTATAATTCAACAGTGAAATCATAATTAAATCATACCGATGTATATAAATAGGAGATTCATGCATTTAGGTTAAAACCCCATAAAGTATACATAGGAATTTCATACTCTAGAGAGGGATTGGGCATGGGTGTGAAGGAAATCACCCAATCATAAGCTTACATACCTATTGGTAGCTGATTCTTACACTTCTGTAGATGCCAAATAGGAGATTGAAGAGAAATTTTGATGAACGTTAGGCTTGATCAACCTCTCAAGTCTTCTACCTTGCATGTATGAATGAATAAGGCCTAAAATTAACTTAACCCCTTTAAAAGTCACTATTCATAACTCAAAACGTCGTAGTTTAGGCGCTAGGAACTTAGAAATTACGGAAAAGCCCTTACTAAATTCGCAGAAAATAATTGTCAGGTTGTCCCAACGAGGGACCTAAAGACTCGTCATCAAGGGTCACGACTCGTGGCCTGATCCATCTAGTACACTGCTCATCTAATCACCTGGGCTTGTCACGGGCAACCTCACGACTCGTTACTAGTGATCATGACTCGTGGCCACCATCCGTTATGTACACTACCTCCATGCCAAGTATTTTCTCAACTAGTTGACCACGACCCTCCCCACGAATCGTAGGGACTGACCACGACTCATGGGGTCCTTTCGTCGAGTGCACAACCTCTCTTCATCTCTTTTGTTTCCTTTCCCACCCCATTACTGACCTAAAGATTCATGGGGTCTGACCATGAGTCATTGTCACGCCCATGGGGATCCTTTTTCTCAAACTTCCAATCCCTTCACTAGCCTCCCCATGTGTCACATCACAACTTGTGGGCTGCACCAACGAGTCATGCCATGACTCATTCTATGCCTTGTGCCAGTTTCTAAGCTTTTCTCCGTTTCAACTCCTGGGTGTGATCACCTAGAAATCTGAACTCTACTGCCCAGGTTCTACAATTAACTGAAGCATAGTATGTAAATAGATAATACATGCCGAGAATCACATCAAAATCGGTCATGGCTAACTCTACCAAATCTGTTGAGTAAACCTTCTGAAGGACTGAGATTGGGCAACCTCTATACATCCGTCTAGCTTTAACTGAATCACCTACTGGAGTAGAAATTGAGAAGGCTCTGACAAGACTTCGAGACTAACTCTGAATCTACTGGCCACATAAGGTGTCACAAAAGACAAGGTAGCCCCAAATCTAACAAAGTATAAACATCAATATGGAAAACTCGTAACATACCAGTGACAACATTCGGGGATACCTCCTGCTCCTGACGGGATTCTAAGGCATAGAATCTGTTGTGATGCTAACCGCCAGTTGTACTAATAGATGCCCCTTGATGTGCTGAGCGTGCGGGAGGGGCTGCTGAACTAGAAGCTGGGCCTAGGCCCCCAACCTAATTTTTTCCCATAGTTGGGAAATCTCTAAGCATGTGTTTGGGCTTCCCACACCCAAAATAAGCACCTGAACTTGCCAAGCACTGGCTTGTGTGCCCTCGACCACATCTGCCACAAGCTGGGACGCTAGAATCTCGGGTCTGCTACTCTGACCCCTAAATCCTGATGCTCATCCTCTCTGATCATGCCTAGTCCTGGATGGCACACTCAATGCTGAAGATGCTGGGGTTGATGATCTCTGGTTGGTCTGTTGTCGGTGCCCACCACCTGACCTCGGTTGGGAGAATATGTGTTAAACGATCCTGGCCCTCTTGGCCTCCCTCTCTCTCGAATGCGCCTCCTCCATATACTGGGCATACAAAACCATCCGAGGGAAGTCCATGTCTTGGTGGAGCATAGCGGTCCTACAATCCTTTTCCAAATAGCCCGCTACTCCATGAATGAACCTACTCCCTCGCGCTCGCTGATTAGCCACTAACTGTGGGGCATACTTCGATTGGTGAGGGAACTCAAAGGCATACTCTTGCACCATCATTCTCCCCTTCTTCAGATTTACGAACTCAGTTGCCTTTAGCTCCTTCATCTTATGAGAGAAGAACCGATACAAGAATTCAATGATCTTGGGCAGATTTATATGCCCAAGTGATACTCAAACGTATCATTTTCGCCTTGTTTATTGTGCAATGTGTATATATTTTCATGTAATTGGTAATAAAATGTGAATTTATACTAACCAACATGATTAGCATTGTTTTGTAGGTAAAACATGATTTTGAGGAGCTAAAATGCATGTTGGAACAATATCGGAGTTGGACTTGGATGCGAGCATGAAAAAGACATTGGACTGCACAATGCAAAGGGGCTCCGCGATGGAGCCGTGCCACGCTACCATCGCGGAGGCACACTGCCTGGAGGGTGATTTAATTGTCAATTTCCAGTGGAGCCTCGCGACAGCTCCGTGGCACGGAGGTAAGCCACCGCGTTGCATGCCGTGCCACGTTGAGGCTTTATTCCCGGACCCCAGATTTCTAGTGAGGGTCCGCGTCCACGCCGTGTCACGGAGGAAGTGCTCCGCGTTGGCCTCCGTGACACGTTGCTTGTTATTCCGGGAAAAATTCCCACTATTATAAATAGAACACTTAGGCTTATTTTTAATTAATTCAGACTTGGTGGAGCAAGGACGTGGGTTACAGGCAGTTGAGGGACAAAAAAGCTAAGGGTTTTTCTCTCTTCCTTTCTTCTTTCAATCAATTGTTTGTATGATTAACACTTGTTTTAGGATGATTAATCCACAAATGAGTGGATAATTCTCTTCCTTGTTGAGGTTATGAACAATGGTGATGAATTGTGATTATTGAATTGTATGGTTTTTCATCTTCTTCTTCTATGTTGTTCTATTAATTCTTGTTTCTACTGCATTAGTGTGTGACCAACATTAATGTACATCTAAAAAGTCCGATTTCACTCGAGAGAGCACGAAATTGGAAAGTTGTGAATTAATAGGGTATTGTTCTTAACTTGATTTGGGAAAATTGGGTTTTGATGTGCTTTCTTGATAGAAATATACTTGAAAGCCGTATTAGTCAATTTAGGAACCGCAATTGTATTGCTAGGTCATAAATTGCATTTGATCACAGAAATGTAGACGGATGGTTTATGATTCTTAAGTGAGATTAAATACGAGAGTTTTAATCTCTAGGCTAATGTTCTTGGCTAGCAACAGGAAGAGAAGATTAACCAAATTATGATTATAATCAAGTTCATTACTTGTTCTTAACCTTGGCATGCTCATATCCATAGTTTCAATTCAAAGTAGATATTTGTTAATAGTTTTAGTATATAATTTATAAACAAAAATTATTTAACTTTTGGTTACGTTGTTGTCAGCATATTTAGAAGTAAGATAGAATATAGTATACTTGAGCAATTTTACTTATCCAGAGTCTCCTTGGTTCGATACTTGGCTTACTTAGCCACTTTATTACTTGTTTGACCACGTGCACTTGTGTGTCGGTTTTTAACCCTATAACAAACACCCGAACAAGTTTTTGGCGCCGTTGCCGGGGAGACTAGGCAATTGGTGAAATTGTGTTTAGTGTAAATTTACTGTATTGTTTATTTTATTTTCTTAAGTGTTGAGAACTTGGTCTTAGCCTGTATTTTGCAGACTTGATTTCTGTGAACACTGGCAAAGGACAAGGAGCTGGTGGAATCTAATATAGTGCCTGAACGTGAATTTCATAGTAAACGCAGAGAAGCTCTACAAAAGAAGCTGCAGTTGCTCAGACAGACTATGATGGAGAAACAAAATCCACTAGTTGTGAGGGTAGTGTTAGTGCCCGACGAAGCAGCAGCAAGGCCGGTTCGCGAGGTGGCAATCCCACATGCCAACAATGTACATTCAAGTATCCGCAAACCAGAGCCTAGAGGGAGATTTGAACTGAAGCAGAATATGGTGCAACTGTTGCACACAAGCGGGCAATTTACCGGTCTCCCTCATGAAGACCCACAACAACATCTCCAGAACTTTTTGGAGATAAGTGACACTTATATACCCGCTGGAGTGTCACCTGATTATGTTCGGCTCACACTATTTCCGTTTTCCTTACTTGGTGAAGCCAAGAGGTGGTTAAAAGCTGAGCCACCAAATTCTATCTCAACGTGGGATGATCTAGCACGGAAGTTCTTGATAAGATTTTTTCTCTCTGGTAAAACAGCCAGACTTAGAAGTCAAATTCTAAGTTTCAAACAGAGGGAGGGAGAAAATTTATATCAAGCCTGGGAAAGATTTAAATCCATGTTGCGGGACTATCCTCATCATCATCAGTCCAATGAGGTGTTGGTACACATATTTATTGAGGGTTTGGAACCCCATACTAAAATTTTGCTAGATTCAGCAGCTGGAGGGCAAGCGCTGGAAAAGACTTATGAGGAGTTGTACACTTTGCTCAACCGGATTTCACAGGGCAATCCAGAATGGAATGCTGATTCATCTCGAGGTGGAGCAAGGAAAGCAGCAGGAGTGCTTGAAGTGGATGGATTTACAGCTATCGCTGCACAGATAGCTGCCTTGCAGAATCAGTTGAACAACCACTTTAGCAACATAAACTTGAACCAGCCTTCAGCTTCAGTCAATGCGGTCCAGCAAATGTGGTGTGAAGTGTGTGGAAGCAGTGAGCACTCAGTTGAGTGCTGTGGAGCAAACCCAGATTCTGTTAACTTTGTGGGCAATGCACAAAGAAATCAGCAGCAGTTTGGTAGTGGCTACAACTCAAATTGGAGGAACCATCCAAATTTTTCGTGGGGTAGCAACAACCAACAAGGCCAAAGTTTGGGTCAGGGTATGCACATGAATCAAGGAGGGCAACAAAACTACCAATATCAATTCAGAAATCACAATGCCCCTCCTCCACCATCATCACCTACCATTGAGGAAATGTTCAAGACCATGATCGCTAATCAGGCGCAATTGCAGGCTGACTATGTTAAATTGGCAGCCAAAGTGAAAAATAATCAATTAGCGACCAAGGCTCTTGAGTATCAATTTGGGCAATTTGCTAGTGCCCAAAACACAAGGCCCAGAGGAGGACTGCCTAGCAACACGGATCCTAATCCGAAGCAGGTAAATGCAGTGACCACAAGGAGTGGTTTGCAGCTTAAGGAGGTGGAACCGGAGAGACCACCTCAAAAGTCAGGAGCAGCAGATGTTGAGGAAGAACAAAGTTCGGATAGGGGGAAAACAAAGAAGCTGAATCAGAAAGACCTCCACCCCCGTTCCCTCAACTACTCAAGAAACACAAGGAGGAGGCGTGTTTCAAGAAATTTATGGAGGTGCTCAAACAGGTACATGTTAATTTACCTCTTGTTGATGTCTTGCAGGGATTGCCAAAATATGCCAAATATATTAAAGACATTGTGGCCAACAAAAGTCGTCTGACTGAGTATGCCACGGTAGCTTTGATGGAGGAATGCACTTCCCGAATCCAAAATAGACTGCCTACAAAGCTAAAAGACCCTGGAAGTTTTACTATCCAGCTTACTATTGGGCAGAGTATCCGAGCTCGTGGATTGTGTGACTTGGGGGCGAGCAGAAACCTAATGCCATCTTCGGTATTCAGAAAGTTGGGTCTAGGGAGTCCTAGACCTACAACCGTAATCTTGCAGTTAGCAGACAGATCCTTATCTAGGCCGGATGGCATTGTTGAGGATGTGCTTGTGCAAGTAGGATCCCTCATTTTTCCGGTTGATTTTATTGTTCTGGATTTTGAACCAGACGCTGAAGTCCCATTTATTTTGGGACGACCCTTCTTGGCAACCGGGAAAGCATTAATTGACGTGGCTGCGGGTCAACTTACCATGCAAGCACATGACAAGGTAGAGGTGTTCGATGTGTACAAAGCATCCAAGCTCTCCGATGGTAATTGAAGAACTCTCGGTGATCAATGTAATTGATCATGGGAATGCTAAACAAATGAATGATTCCCGAGAGTTGAGAGGAAGACCACCAGATAAGGGTGAGGACTACTGGGGGGAGGACAATGATCGTGAAAAATCGTCCATCACCCTAGTGGATAATTGAGCATAAAGGACGTCGAGCCGCGACGGTAAACCAGGCGCTGCACGGGAGGCAACCCGTAAAAAATATTTTTTCTTTTTTTTTTTTGTAAAGTGTAAATAGATTTTATTTTATTTTTCTTTTTCTTGATTTAGTACAAAATTTTCGTTTTAGTTAGTATTTTTCATTTTAGTTAGGGAAATCTATTAATCTAACCAATTTTGTTTAGTGAGGTGATTTTCAGGTAAAACGGAGAAACATATGCATGGAATCGGGAAGGAAAAGGCAAGGTATGAAAAAATGAATAAAATGAAGAGACAGTGAGCTGGGGCGATGGCTCCGTGTCACGGAGGAGGGGCTCCGCGTTACCCTACGTGACACGTTGTGGTTCAATCTGGAATTTTTAAAAAATTCCAGTAAGCCATCGCGATAGCTCCGTGTCACGGAGGAGGGGCTCCGCGTTACCCTCCGTGACACGTTGCCCTATATTTTTTGACGGGTCACACCGGGTTGCCGGGTGACCCGCGTATTTTTCTTCATTCTAAACCCCAAAAAACCCCTTTTTCCCTCATTTTCTTACTTCTCCGCGACCAAACACCCAAATTTCCCTCTCCCATCAACGTGCCACGTATTAAGCTAAGAAATTATCGAGTTTTCTTCGGTTCTTCAACTACGAGGTATGTTTTCCTCTACTCTCTCAAGTTTATGTCGATTTTAGTCAAATTTGAGCATGGGAGGTGAGATATATCACCCTAAGTCGAAATTTAGCATGAAATTGAGTTATTCTTTGATTGATAAATGTTCGGAATGTTGTAATACGCGTTTGAACTTGTCGATTGCATGAATGATTTGAATTTGATTGTGAAATTCGATTCTAGGGCTGTGGTTGTTGAAATTCGAATTGGGTAACTTGGTAAATTGGTGAATTATATGCCGGGGTGTGTTTGTGAATTGAGATAAGTCATTGTAAATATTGTTTGAATGTAATAGACGACGAATTCTCGGGATTTTGGGAAAAATGTGAAAATTGTTCGAATTGGTTGATTACATAGATTCATATGTATATAGAATTTTGGTTGTTGTTTTGTTTTGTTGTTTTCGTTGCTAAGTGTGATGGTTGAATTGATAGTGATGGTAGGATTGGGATTAGCTGTATGAAGTCTGAGTAGTACGCTAAAGTTATACTGTCGAAATTTTCTTTGCGAACGCACTAGGCATAAATTGTATAGTGTTTGTTTTTGGTGTAAATAAAGTGATCCTTGCCGTAGTATCGTAACAGTAGCTAAGGACTAAGTGTGGGGTAAACTTAGCTTAACCCGACCTTAGCCGAAGCTAATATGCATTTAGCTTGACATGGTGCTTGTTTATTTGTATTGACAGGTACAATGGCAAGTAGGCAGGATAAGGGTAAAGGTGCATCTACTTCAGGCACCGGGAGAAAACGACTTAGACTGGGCACAGCAGTCCCAGCTGCACCAGCAGTTCCACCCGGCCAACGCCGCCAATACGGAACGAGGTGGGTAACCGATGAAGGGAAGAAGTGGTATGCTAAACATAAGGAAAACAAATACTTCCCTGAGGAGCATATTGCACGGGAACCACTAGCATAGGAGTTCCCCCGCATAGTGCAGAGGATTGAGGCAGCTGGGCTCAGCTTCATATTTCAGGAGCCCAAGGAGTGCAACTTACATCTAGTCCGGGAGTTCTATGCAAATTGGAACCCGGCAATCAGAAGCCACACAATAAAGATCAGAGGGCAGATTGTCACTCTGGAACCCCAGCAATTAAATGCCATCATTGGAGCGCGGGACACAGACGCCCACGTTCTCCGCCAGCTAAACATCACCCCACCATATGCCGATATCAGACGCACATTGTGTGGGGCTCGATCCACAGCCAGATGGAGCAGACATAAGGAGAGGGGTTACCACCAGACTCTGCCGTATTCTCAAATGAACTGGGAGGCCAGAATATGGCTGAAGATAGTTTGTTCGTCCCTGATCCTGGGGGTGCACATGACGGATGTGACCCGGGACCGTGTGTGCCTGGTGTATGCCCTGATGAAAGGGCTAGAGATTAATGTTGGGGCGGTCATCATATCCGCCATGAAGGGAGCCCGACTACACCAGGGCCACAGGTATGGGTTCGGCGGACTTATCACCACCTTCCTCCAGGGCCTCGACGTCGAGGAAGAGGCTTTGGACTACATCCCGCAGTTGGAGCGGAGGGCCCTTGATGTGACCAAAACTAAGGCCCCCGACACCACACACGGGCTAGTGCTGACACTTGGCGAGTGACATGCTCGCGACGACCAGTACATGGCACGGATGTTTGGTATGAAAATGCTTCAGCTTCGGATTGGTGGGAGACCAGCCACGGAGGAGGAGCTATGGCAGCTGGAGCTGGATTACCCATTTGGCGAAAACGCTAGAGCTTTGTGCCGAGTGGGACCAGCCTTTGTAGAGCCCACTGACGATGATGTCCCCACGAACGAGGAGACACGTCGGGTGGACTCCGATGTGGAGTCCGATGACGACGATGGAGGTGACTCGGACATGGGCGATGAGGCAGAAGCACCGGATGAAGAAGTCAAATATTTTGACTGATCAAGGAGTACCACCACCCAATTTTGTGATTTTAATTTTTGTGAACACTGGGGACAGTGTTCGATTTAAGTGTGGGGTGGGGAGTAGCTAGGTGTTGGGGCTGGGCTGATTTGCTGTATGTTTTTCCTCTGTTTTGTATTTATGTTTATGTTTCCCTGTGTGCAAACTGGTCTGTATCTGTATATATTTGTGGTAATTAATGATGTGTGTTGTGTGAAATGTTGTGGTTTGCCAGCTAAGTCTGCAAAAATTTTTGTAAATATTTTCTTATTTTTTTTCTCTATCAAAATGATCGATATTTTTAAAATTTTGCGAAAATATTTTGTACATATTAAAAATATTTTGTAAATATTTTTCCATCGAAATGATCGATGTTTTGCAAAATTTTTTGATTTTTATTTTTGGGTTTCTCGGAGTTTATTTTTGGTTCTTTTACCGAGAATAGTCTCATTGAACCGAAGTCATAGTTAGTGACCGTTCCCTATGATGGATGGATGACGACCGTCTTAAGGGAAATGTAGTCGGTAGGAGTAGTGGTTTTAATTTATTTTCAGTTTTTTTTTTCGTTGGTGGATTGCATCACGGAACCTGTAGTTACTATATGGTTGTGAAATTTTGGTTGCGTGTTGTAACTGATATTCAAAATGTAAAAATGATTTGCTTGAAAGCATGCAATTTTATAAATATGTTGAGTTACCTTGGCTGTAGAATTCGATTCGGTGTGATTGAGGCTTAATTTTGAATTCATGTAATTGGTTATTTAAAGAGTCTGTGAATGCATCTTGAATCGAGCATGTGCATGAAATTTGAAGTGAGGTATTGTTATTCCATGCTATTGTGAAGTGTCTAGAACTTGCCTGGTGTGTGTACAAAACGAAAGGAAGGAGCTGTAGTGTTGGAAAGGATGTAGGCATTTCTTTGTTTTAACCGAGAGTTTCTAATTTTTTTCTTGTCATACACTACCTTTTTATGTGATTGTATACCCTAGTCAGCCCGTTGAGCCTTTAGCCGATTATTTCTTTCTTTTGTCCAAAAATGTATAAACTGAGCTTAATTCTTTCTTTTCATTAGCCATAAAGTCTATACAAAACTCTTAAGCGCTTAAGAAAAGAAAAATTTTCCTAAAGTGTCAAAGAGTGAGAATAGTGGAAAGAAAAAGAAAAGCAGAGTGAGGAAAGAAAAGAAGAGGTTGAAGAGGCACTTGCTATAATTAAATGATAATGAAGGTGCATGAAAAACCTTTGTGTCATGTCAAGTGTGTTTGATGAAATGGGCCATACGAAAGTAAACCAGCATGAATGGGATGATGAAAAAGAAAAGAGAGAAACAATGTCATGAGTTGAGGGGAATGTGGGAAAAGGCGCTTAATGATGCTAGTGGGTATTATTGGCTAATCCAATATGTACTAGTTCCATAGCTTCCATTACAACCCATTAAAGTCCTACGTGATCTTACATTGCATTTCTTTATATTAGTGGAGTAATACACTAAGGGCAAGCCTATGGGTCATGACATGAGGCATGTGAATTCTTTTGGGAGAGAGTTAAATTAATTTCTACACGCCCCTACTTGAATGTTTGTGTGTCACATGAGCAAAAAAGGGAAGATTCTCTTGAGTTGGGAGGGCACATGCTTGATGAAAGATTGATTTTCGTGTCGGATATCTTGATTAGCTGATTTGCATGAGTTTGCCGATATCGTGGGTCGATTCTTAAAGTCTAGGAAGTCTTGATGTATTAAAGGTCATTGCATTGTTAAGACCATGCATGTTTTCTTGATGATTTACAATATTGAATGATCGGTATGACCGTAGCTCAAATTGTCGCACCATAGTGGCGAAGGTTGGGATGTAATTTGCATGAATTGTGTATTTGTTGTTCGAGGACGAACAAGGATTTAAGTGTGGGGTAAGTGATCTTGGGCAGATTTATATGCCCAAGTGATACTCAAACGTATCATTTTCGCCTTGTTTATTGTGCAATGTGTATACATTTTCATGTAATTGGTAATAAAATGTGAATTTATACTAACCAACATGATTAGCATTGTTTTGTAGGTAAAACATGATTTTGAGGAGCTAAAATGCATGTTGGAACAATATCGGAGTTGGACTTGGATGCGAGCACGAAAAAGACATTGGACTGCACAATGCAAAGGGGCTCCGCGATGGAGTCGTGCCACGCTACCATCGCGGAGGCACACTACCTGGAGGGTGATTTAATTGTCAATTTCCAGTGGAGCCTCGCGACAGCTCCGTGGCACGGAGGCAAGCCACCGCGTTGCATGCCGTGCCACGTTGAGGCTTTATTCCCGGACCCCAGATTTCCAGTGAGGGTCCGCGTCCACGCCGTGTCACGGAGGAAGTGCTCCGCGTTGGCCTCCGTGACACGTTGCTTGTTATTCCGGGAAAAATTCCCACTAGTATAAATAGAACACTTAGGCTTATTTTTATCTTTCCTGAAACAGAATTTCGAATCAGATCTAAACGAACCCGGAACAGACCGTTGGGAAGCGATTCAGTAATTAAAGCTTCATCACTCCATTTTGGTTCGTAAAGTTCCCTAGGCTTATTTTTAATTAATTCAGACTTGGTGGAGAAAGGACGTGGGTTACAGGCAGTTGAGGGACGAAAAAGCTAAGGGTTTTTCTCTCTTCCTTTCTTCTTTCAATCAATTGTTTGTTTGATTAACACTTGTTTTAGGATGATTAATCCACAAATGAGTGGCTAATTCTCTTCCTTGCTGAGGTTATGAACAATGGTGATGAATTGTGATTATTGAATTGTATGGTTTTTCATCTTCTTCTTCTATGTTGTTCTATTAATTCTTGTTTCTACTACATTAGTGTGTGGCCGACATTAATGTACATCTAAAAAGTCCGATTTCACTCGAGAGAGCACGAAATTGGAAAGTTGTGAATTAATAGGGTATTGTTCTTAACTTGATTTGGGAAAATTGGGTTTTGATGTGCTTTATTGATAGAAATATACTTGAAAGCCGTATTAGTCAATTTAGGAACCGGAATTGTATTGCTAGGTCATAAATTGCATTTGATCACAGAAATGTAGACGGATGGTTTATGATTCTTAAGTGAGATTAAATACGAGAGTTTTAATCTCTAGGCTAATGTTCTTGGCTAGCAACAGGAAGAGAAGATTAACCAAATTATGATTATAATCAAGTTCATTACTTGTTCTTAACCTTGGCATGCTCATATCCATAGTTTCAATTCAAAGTAGATATTTGTTAATAGTTTTAGTATATAATTTATAAACAAAAATTATTTAACTTTTGGTTACGTTGTTGTCAGCATATTTAGAAGTAAGATAGAATATAGTATACTTGAGCAATTTTACTTATCCAGAGTCTCCTTGGTTAGATACTTGGCTTACTTAGCCACTTTATTACTTGTTTGACCACGTGCACTTGCGTGTCGTTTTTTAACCCTATAGGAAACACCCGAACATGCAACATGAAACTCTTCCCAGGTGACAGGACCTGCTCCGGCGACCCTGCTATCATTTCGTTGGCGATACCAAATATGCACGACATCTTTCAACTGGTAAGAGAAAAACTCCTGCACTCAACCCCATCCCCCCCATGACTTGGGTGATCTTGAAAATCTCATCTATGAACTCATGCAGGTCCTTATGTACTTTGGACCCAAGGAACTCCGACGAATTCATCCTCAAGAAGTCTCTAACTCAAGCTGCCGCTGCATTTCAATTTTGTAGAATAAGCACAACGGCCTGCTGATTGACCTGAGCGGTCAAGGCCTGCGCAATAATCTGAATGGCGACCCAGAACTCAGCATGAGCAACTGGCTTCGGTGCCTCGGGCTCCTGAATTGGCGGGGCTTACTGGTGCCCATTACTGTTTCCATCCTCGTGGCCTTTACAATTCCCATTTCTCTTGCCATTCATTCTTCGGGGAGCCATGATTCTGCAATCGCGGATTGCACGAATTTAGAAGGATAGAAAGACTTTTCATCGCTCGACATAGATAATGAAAGAAGGGAACATTTCCTATACGTCTCGTAGCCCCTTCATCATAAGTGTGGTGTGTTGCACACCCATAAAAAAGACTCCACTTAATGTGGCTTTCGAACACCATAGGACACGTCAAACCTATTGCTCTGATACCAAGTTTGTCACAACTCAAATAGAGGCCCGGGTTGTCAAACAGGACAAAGAGCCTCGAGACACCCCAAGTCGACCCATGGCATAAGCATACATCTAACTCAATCCAGAAACTAAATAGTCAGCAATATACTCATAGAGGAAGTCTAAACTTAAACATAACATCAGAAAACTTAATCTGAAGCTGAGTACATATGTCTAAAAAGCCTCTAAACATGAAGAGTTGATGGGACAAGACCCCAACTAACTCAACGAAACTAAAACTGAAATACATATAAGAAATCTGAATAGTCTAGTCCTCGACAGATGAGGACTTACCAACACGATAAATGCAATCTCAGAAGACGAATTATGAGCGGGGCTAAACCTGAGAGTCGGGTCCTATATAATGAAATGATACAGCATAGAGTATGCGGTCAGTACGTGGAATGTACCGAGTATGCAAGGTAAGTAAAACCAATAAATTAAAGAAAACCATTTAAAGACAATGCATAATATAAACATAAACATTAAGAATTTGAGAGTAGGGCTTGCATGCATTCTTTCTGAAATAATGATCTCTTCATAACATGACATAACATAACTTTATAATAGCATAACTGAATTGATTGATTCAAAGCTAAATTTTGACATTTATAAGTAAAGCTGAACATTGAGTCAAACCTGCTTTAGTACATGCATATATATATATATAAATCCCATGAGTAATGAAATATGCATATCTGAAATCATGAGGTACAATGAGAGACTCATCTTTCAACCGACATACCACGGTAGAGCTTATGTGGTCCCAACTATCACACTCAAGTAGGTAGAGCCGTCCAAATCCTTGTCGGAGCTACGGACGATACCATGATATAGATATCAAACTCAAGGCCCATTCGGGAAGGGGAAGCTCACAAGGGAAGTCCCAGAGTCATAATGAATAAACCTACATTGGCGCGTAGTTCTAAGGCATAGGGTGATAGACCGTTAACCTGCTCGGTGCTAGACACTACTCACAAAGATATGCATATGCTCTACATTGTTATTCAATAAAGCTCAACATTGTCCATTAACGAAGCTCATAAATCAAATACATCTCAAAGCTGAAATCATGCATAAGAGAAGCTTTAACTCAAACATACCACAAGCTGAAAGATAATTGAGAGTCTTCACTCCAAAACCATGAGCTAAGCTATGCATAAGAAAACTTCAACTCAAAACATACCACAAGCTAAAAATATGATTGGGAGTATTCACTCCAAAATAATGTGGTAAGCTTAACTTGGGAAAATCATCATTCATACATAACATGTGGGCATTGCCAAAGCTTTATCATACTTAGAAATACTCAATTCTCATTGAAAACGTAATTGTAAACATGGGTAGCTTCAAAACATGCTTTTCATCATGTTATCTCATCATCATTATATATTAATCACAAATATTAACTTTTATGAACATCTCGTCAATGGGCTTTTAATTTATAAAACTAGAAACATGATTTTAAATTTAAAATATTATAAAAAATGCCCATGCTTTATAATTCAATAGTGGAATCATAATAAATCATACCCATGTATAGAAATAGGAGATTCAAGCATTTGGGTTAAAACCCCATAGATAGACATATGAATTTCATATTTTAGAGAGGGATTGGGTATGGGTGTGAAGGAAATAACCTATTCATAACCTTACATACCTGTTGTAGCTGATTCTTACACTTCTTTAGAAGCCTAATAGGAAATTGAAGAGAAATTGATGAATGTTAGGCTTGATCACCCTCTCAATTCTTCTACCTTGCATGCATGAAAGAATAAGGCCTAAAATTAACTTAACCCCTTTAAAAGTCAGTATTCATGACTCAAAACATTGTTGTTTAGGCCATAGGAACTCAGGAATTACGAAAAAGCCCTTACTAAATTCGCAGAAAATGACTGTCAGGTGGTCCCAACCAGGGACCTAACGACTCGTCGTCAAGGATCATGACTCGTGGCCTAATACGTCTAGTACAATGCTCATCTAATCATATGGGCTCTTCATGGGAACCTCACAACTCGTTACTGCTGACCACGACTCGTGGTCACCATCCGTTATGTACACTACCTCCATGCCAAGTATTTTCTCAACTAGTTAACCACGACCCTCCCTGTGAATCGTGGGGACTTACCACGACTTGTGGGGTCCTTCCATCGAGTGCACTGCCTCCCTTATTCTCTTTTCTTTCCTTACCCACCCCACGACTAACCTAACAACTCATGGGGTCTGACAACGAGTCATTTTCTCGCCCGTGGGGATCCTATTTCTCAAACTTTGAAACTCCTCACTAGCCTCCCCACGAGTCACATAACGACTCGTGGGATGCACCAATCAGTCATCCCATGAATCATTTTGTGCCTGGTGCCAGTTTTTATGATTTTCTTCATTTCAACTCTTGGGTCTGATCTTTGGGCTTCCAGGTTATAACAGGACTATACTCGAGATTTGAAATGAAAAGTAGTAGAAATTTTAGGTTTCTTCTCAGAATGAGTCATTGTACGTATCTTTGGTAGGACTAACGACCCATTGGAGGTGCTCGTGATGAGAATCTGCAGAGTAGGCTAGAATTAATGGGTCTCGAGATGGCCCATTAGTTGAAGTAACAAATCAAGAGGGAAGGTATGACCCGTGATAAGGAACCACGAATCGTGTTAAAGTCCCATTGGTTGGGGGCTAGGTTGGCAGAGCTGGATGGTACAGGTCAAGGTACAACCCCTGGTGAGTGACGATGGGTCGTTACTTCCACCCATAGGAAGGAGCAGGGATTTTCTCCCAGTCGTGGTAACGGAAGGATACAATGATCTGTTGGAAGATGGCACGAATCATGGTGTGGTACATGGGAACCTTAGAACTCAGACATGAGAAGTGGCTCCGACAAGAGGAAACCACGACCCGTTGTATCGAGGTACGATCCGTTGGATCAGTCGTGGTCATTGGCAGTGTAGATTTTCTAGGTTTTTCATTAAGGGCATTTTCATCATTCCTAAGCCCTAAGGGCCTAAAATACGCCATTTTAAGCTCATGTAGCAGGGTTTTAAGGGGGATAAACCTATTCTATGAATCTCCACTCCATGCATGCAACCTAGAGCCTTCCTTGAAGATCAAGTTTGTGGAATTTCATCAAATGCTCTTTAATTTCCTTTGGGATTTCAAGTGGGAGCTTGAAATCGATTTACCCAGGTATGTGAGGCTATTAATAAGGGTTCCTTTGACTCTCATTCTCAAAAACTCTTCTCAATTTCCATGAATTTCAATTCTATATTCAAGTTTCATGATCTTATGGGGTTTATTTCAATTCTTGTGAAATTCTCTATGATCTATCTATGGGTCAATCTCCTTTATATAATAAATAATGTTTTATGATCTATGGATAGATTTTATGACTATTCTGAAAATAAAATCTATAATCCAATTATGCCCAATTATGTATGTTTTATGAAAAGTCAAGTTATGATTTCATTATGATCTTGATCTTAATTAGCCCAAATATGTTTTATGCTTTGTGATTTGTACTCTCTCTAGCACTTATAAAGGATTTATGAAACGACAAGTTTATACATATTTTACAAGTATGCATAGATTTCATGATTGATAGATTTGACTCTTGGCCAATTCATGGGCCGTTGGTCATGGCTAATCTTGTATTTCAAATGGAGACCAATGATGTTATTATTTATATTTTCCATGAACTTCATGCATGATTTTACGGTTACTATATGATCCCTAATTTGCATGTTTTTAGGGGGGACTCGTGTAATACCCCGGAAATGCCTAAGACTAGACCCGGGAGGTGGAAAGGAAATCAACAGAAAAAGATGTAATTTACCCTCAGACGACCCATGGTACGGGTCATTAGAAGAAAGAATGGGCCGTTAGAAGTGCCCGTGGAGAAAGGTTGCAGATTTGGACTGTAGAATAACGGGTCTTAAAACAATTTGTTAGAGGTTATAACGAGTCTTTGTAAGGGGAGTCCTGGTGAGGCTGGTCTTGATGAGGGAGGAAGTGACGGGTCTTGGAATGACTTGTTGTTGGTTAGAATGGGTTGTTGTATGTGTTTTTTGGGAGGATATCTAGGATAGTGATAGTGGTGACGACGGTTTGTAACCACGAGTCATTGGAGGTTGGAACGAATTGTTCTATTCGGTCATGGTAGGGGATCTGATACCTGAATTCAAGGTGCAACAATGAGGGGTAGTAATAGACCGTGGGATCTAGTAACGGACCATTCTGATGTTCGTTGTCACTAGCCAATCAGTTTTTCCAGAAAATTCATTAAGGGTATTTTCGTCATTCCTAAGCCCTAGGGTCCTAAACTATGTCATTTAAAGCTTGAAATAAGGAGTTTTTAGAGGGGTAAGTTCATTATATGCTCATTCACATTCATGCATGCAAGTGTAGAAGTCTAGAGAGGTAATCAAGCTCAAATTCTTCCAAGTGTTCATCAATTCTTCATTTGGCAATAAAGGGAGTTGTAGAATCTGATTCTCTCAGGTATGTAAGGTCATAAATGGATGAATTTATTCACACCCGTGCCCAATCCATCTCTAATTCATGAAAATATATAAGTTGATCTTATGGGGTTTTAACCCAATGCATGAATTTCCTACGTTTCTACCATGGGTATTATCTAAGTATGTTTCTATTATCAAATTATGATTCATGGGCAAATTTTACGATGTTTTCAATTATAAATCATATTTTCAAGTTTTATAAATTATAATGCCCATCCATGAAAGTTCCTGAAAGTTTAGATTTATGATGAACGTTCAAGTATGATGATATATTATTGATGAAAAGCATGTTTTCAAGTTACCCATGTCTATGATCATGTTTTCAAGTGATTTAAGTATTTTTAAGCATGTTTATGTATTGGGTATGCCCATATATTCAAGTATGATTTATGATTTTTACAAATTAGCTTACTACATGGTTTTGGAGTTAAGATTCCCATTTATGTTCATCTTGTGATATGGTTTGAGACAGGGCTCCTCATGTATGATTTCATATTTTATATGTATATGATTATTCAACTTCATCAATAGACAATGGTCAGCTTCATCGAAAAATGATGGAGAGCATATGCATATTTTTTTGGGGGTAGTGTCTAGCACCGAGTAGGTGTTCGGCTGCTGTGGTGACTACACGCAAGTGCACGTGGTCGAACAAGTAGTAAAGTGGCTTAAGTAAGCCAAGTATCGATCCCACAGGGACTGAACTACGGTACTAATTAACTTAAGTGTTAATGAACTATATCTTTAAGAATGCAGACAACCAAATAAATAATATTTTGAGAGTTTGAGTTGATTAATTAATAAGAATCTAAGGCAAAATTATAAAGTGAGTCTGAACAATGGTAATGAGCAAGCTGAGATTAAAACGAGCATGCAGGGAATTAATTTACCAATACAATTCAGTTAATCTTTCCTTCGGTTGCTAGTCAAGAATTATTGCCTATGGATTGGAACTTTCGACTCCTATCCAACTTAAGAATCATGAACCTTCAATCTACATTTCTGTGATAAAAGAATTTCATGTTCTAGCCTTAGAAAACCAATTCCTTAATTGACTAATAAGACTTTCAGATATATTTCTATTTTGAATGTAAATCAATTCTCAATTTACCAAACTAAGAAGAGATCATATCCTACCAATTCACAACTTTCCAATATCTTTCCTTCTCAAAATCAAAATTGAATTTTTTAGATATACATTAACATTGGCCAAACATTAATGCATTAAGAACAAGAATTGATAGAACAACCATTGAAGATAAGATGAAAACTAAAATGATCAACAATTACATTCCACTACAATTGTTCTTAACCTCAGCGAGAAGTGAATTTAGCCACTCATTTGTGGATTAAACATCATCAAATGAGTATAAATCATACAAACAATTGAGATAAAGAGAAACAGATAGAGAAGAACCCTAAAATTTTCGTCCCCTCAACTGCCTGTAACCCACGTTCTTGCTCAACCCAGTCAGAATGTTTAAAAATAAACCTAAGTGTGCTATTTATACTATTTAAAATTTTTCTCGAAATAACAAGCAACGTGGCACGGAGTGTATCGCGGAGCACTCCCTCTGTGCCACGGGGGTATCGCAGACCCTCTCTGGAATTAGGCTCCTCAGAATTTTCACCTTGGCATGCCACGGCCTACATCGCGGAGCATGACCAACGTGCCATGGTGCTATCGCGCACCTACACTGGAAATTGATGTCCCAGGTAATTGTACTCAACGTGCCACGGCTTGCATCACGTGGCCTTGCCTCCGTGTCACAGAGGTAACACGAGGCTTCACTGGAAATAGCCAAAATTAAATCACCCGAGGCAGAATGCCTCCGCGATGGCAGCGTGACACGGCTCCATAGCGGAGCCCTTATTTTTGCTGCTCTTCCTTGACCTTTTCCACTCCTTGCTTCCAAGTCCATTCCCGATTTTTACCAACATGTATCTTAGCTTCCAAAAATTCCATTTTACCTGCAAAACAACACTAATCATGTTGGTTAGTATAAATTCACATTTTAACTACTCACATGAGAATGCACAAATAACGATAGATAACAAAGACGAAATGAAGCATTTGAGTATCACTTGGGCATATAATTCTGCCCAAGATCACTTACCCCACACTTAAAACCTTGTTCATCCTCGAACAATACTCTCACATCTCATGCAATTGACACCCAGGCATAGCTACTTTGGCTCGACAATTCAAGCTACGGCTATACCGATTATTTAATCTAGCAAATCATCAAGAAAACATGCATGGTCTCATTAATACAATGGCATACCCCACATTAAGACCTCCTAGACTCAAGAATCGACTCTCGATCTCGGCAAACTCATGCAAATCAACTGATCAAGACATTCAACACGAAATTTAATCTCTCGTCAAGCATGTGCCCTCACAATACAAGAGAATCTCCCCATTTGCAATCATACGATTTCCAAAGCATTACAAGTAGGGGTATATGAACACGATTTTTCTCTCGCTCCCAAAGAATTCACATGTATCATGTCATGAACCATAGGCTTACCTCTAGTGTACTACTCCAATAATATAAGGACAAGTGATGTAAGATCACGTAGGACTTAACGGGTTGTAATGTAAGCTAAGGAACTAGTACATACTAGGCTAACCAATAATAGCAACTAGCACTCTTAAGTGCTTTTCCATACATCCCACCACATTATGGGCGTTCTTTCTTCCTTCATCCTCCACTTTCTTGAAGCCTTTCTTTATTTTTGTTCCCATATCTTTAAGCACAATCGACTTAATAACAAAGATTAGTTATACATCTTAATTTTATTAGATTCGGCAAGTGCACCTTTGACCTTTTCTTTACTTTCACCACTTCCGCTTTTCCTTTCTTTTCACAATTACCACTCCTTGACACTGTGGGAAAATTTCTTTTCTTGAGCGCTTAAGAGTTTTGGATCAAATTCATGGATAATGAAAAGAAGGGGTTAAGCTCGGTTTGTACCTCTTCGAAGAAAGAAAAAAATAGGCTAAAGGCTCAATGGGGCTAACTAGGTATGATAATGGAAAAACTTTCGGTTTAACAAAAGAAATGCCTACATCCTTTCCTACAACACACATCCTTCATTTCGTTTCATACACACACCAGGCAAGTTCTAGACACTTCACAATAGCATGGAATAATCAAAAACTCACCTCACACTCATTGCACATGCTCAACTCAAGACATATTCACAGACTCTTCAATCAGCTAATTAAAAGAATTCAATATTAAGCCTCGATCACACCGAATTGAACTTTATGGCCTAGGTATCTTAACGTGTTTATGCATTTGCATGCTTTCATATGAATCAATTTTGCAACTTAATATCATGTACAACACATAACAAGAATTCCGAACCATGAAGTAGCGACACGTTTGGGAAACAAAAAAAGAAAGAAAATAAAGAGAAACTACTCTTATCGACTACATTTCCCTTAAGACGGTCGTCATCTGTCCATCATAGGGAGCGGTCACTAATTACGACTTCGGTTCAATGGGACTATTCTCGGTAAAGGCACTGAAAACAAAGGCCGAGAAACCCAAAATAAAAGAAATTTAACGAAAAATTTTAAAAATTTTGATAATTTCAATAGAAAACAAAAATATTTACACAACAACCATTCAACAACAGCTCACACAACACACAACAACTTAACATTCATTACAACACCACTTAATTACAGAATACATAACACAAAGTCACAGGGTCACATTTTTCACAGGCACAACAACACAACACATACACAAAAACAACAACAAAACAGCTAGCACGTAACTACTCCCACCCCACACATAAATCGACCATTGTCCCCAGTGTTCACAAAATTCAACATATCACAAAGGTGGGTGGTGAAACTCCATGATCAATCGAAGTATTCAACTTCTTCATCAGGTGTCGTTGCCTCATCTCCCATATCAGAATCGCCCCCGCCATCTTCATCTGACTCAACATCTAAGTCCTCACGGCGTGTCTCCTCATCGGTGGGGACATCATCATCTACCGGCTCCACAAATGTTGGCCCCACTCTACATAGAGCTCGGGCATTTTCGCCGAAGGGGTAATGAAAGTCAAGCTACCAAAGCTCATCTTCTGTTGCTGGCCTCCCACCAATGCGCAACTGCAACATCTGCATCCCGTACATGCGAGCCATATACTGATCATCCCGAGCATGTCGCTCAGCTAGTGTGAGAACAGGCCCGTGAGTAGTGTCTGGTGCCTTGGTTTTTGTGACATCCAAGGCACGCCTGTCAATATCTGGGATGTAATCCAGGGCCTCCTCCTCGATATCATGGCCCCTCAGGAACGTGGTAAGCAAACCACCAAACTCGTACCTGTGCCCTTGATGTAAGAGGGCTCTCTTCATGGCGGAAATGATTACCGCCCCAACATTTATCTCAAGCCCTTTCATCAAGGCATACACCAAGCACACTCAATCCCGGGTGACATCTGTCATGTGCACCCCCGAGATCAGGTAGGAACACACAATTTTTAGCCAGATCCTGGCTTCCCTGTTCATCTGAGAGTAGGGCAGTGTCTAATGGTAGCCCCACTCCTTGTGCCTACTCCACCGTGCTGTCGAACGGGCTCCACATACAGTGCGTTTGATGTCCGCATAAGGTGGAGTTATGTTCAGCTGCCGGAGTACATGGACGTCTGTGTCCCACGCCCCCAATATAGATTTCAAGTGATGGGGCTCAAACGTGACAACCTGCCCTCTTATCTTGATGGTGTGACTGCGGAGGGTCAGGTTCCGGTTGGCATACAACTCCCGAATCAAATGGAGATTGCACTCCCTGGGCTCTTCGAAGATGAAGTTCATCCCGGCAGTGTCAATCTGGTGTATGATCCATGGGAATTCCTGTGCCAGCAGCTCCCTTGCTATTTGCTCCTCAGGGAAGTATTTGGTTACTTTGTGTTTTACATACCATTTCTTCCCTTCATCAGTCACCGATCGGGTTCCGTGTTGTCGGCGTTGGCCTCGCGGAACCGATGGTGCTGCTGGAACTGTTGTTCCCAACCTAATTCGTTTCCTGCTGGCGCCTGATGTGGATGTTCCCTTTCCTTTATCTTGTCTGCCCAACATTGTTCCTGCACATATAACCATACAATCCCAATGTTATTCAAATCATAACTAGCTACGACTAAGGTTGGGTTTAATTGAATCACCCCACACTTAGTCTTTAGCCGCAATTAAAACAATTTGGCAAGACATTCATGATTTCACAATCTTTACATTAAACATTCTTAGTGCCTTCATATAATTCGATGGAATAATTACTATTTACTACTCAGACTTCGTACAACGAATAACAATATCGCTATCGATTCCATTATATCATCATAGCACTTAGCCAAATTTTTGTTCTCAACAACCTATGCAATTCACCAATTTAATTTTTCCAAGATTCCCTTGTCTACTTAGCATATTCAACTTTTAATCACAACATAATTCACATCACCCAACATGCACAACCCATTTTTTTTTCATATTTCAAACAAATTTAGTCTTCTTCCTATTCAAATTCCAACCCTAGCTACCAATTTCGCAAAAATTCAATAAAACATGCATTCATCGAGTTCATATACTCACAACGATATTAAGAACATCAATCAATAATACTTAAATCAATTGAAGCTTAATTTTCACTTAAGGCAAATTTCCATCACTACCCATGCTCAAGAATCAAAAATTCCAGCAAAAATGAGGTAAAGTTCAAGAACATACCTGTAGTCCGGTGAAATTGAAGAAAAATTGAAGAAAACTTGTGCCTAGGTCCGTGTCACGTTGGGGGAGGAGGGAATTTGGGGTGTTGGTCGCGGAGGGTATGGAAAATAAGGAAGAAATTGGGGAAAATCGGGGTTTTAAAAGTGTTTTTCGCGCGGGTTACCCGGCGACCCGGTGTGACCCAACGCAAAATAACACTCAACGTGTCACAGAGGGTAACGTGGAGCACCCCCTCCGTGACACGGAGCCATCTCGCCAGTGTTCTGGAATTTTTAAAAATTCAGGAATAGACTTCAATGTGTCACGGAGGGTAACGCGGAGCACCCCCTCCGTGACACGGAGCCATCGCGTAGGCTCACTGTAATGCCAATTTTATTTTTCTCACCTCAATTTTTTTCCTTTGCGCTTTGCATTTTTGCCCCCCGTTCCACCTGAAAATCATTTCACAACAAGAAATTGGTTAGAATTCATAGGTTTCAATGCAAAAATTATTACTATTTTTTTTTTCTTTTTCTCTTTTTTTTTCTCTTATTTTGTCTTCAACTAATTCTACTCATTTATTGCAACAATTTTACGGGTTTCCTCCCGTGCAGTGCCTAGTTTACCGTTGCGGCTCGACGTCATTTACGCTCAATCATCCGCTAGAGTGACGTCTTCTCTCGAATAACGTCCTCACCCCAGTAATGCTTACAACGCTGATCATTAACCAAGAATGTGGCACTTCAATCTTCTTGCCACAACTCCACTGCCCCGTGCAGGGTCATTCTCACTACCTCAAACGGCCCTGACCATTTGGACCGCAATTTTCATGGAAACAGCTTCAATCTTGAATTGAAAAGCAACACTTTCTGCCCTGGCTCGAATATCCGATGCACCATATGCTTATCGTGCCACCTCTTTGTTTTCTCTTTGTAGCACTTGGCACTTTCATAAGCATGCCAACGAAACTCATCAAGTTTGCTGAGTTGCATCAGCCTCTTCTTACCCGCTAGCTCTAAATCCATGTTCAATTTCCTCACGACCCAGAAAGCTCGGTGTTCTAGCTCTACAGGCAGATGACACGCCTTTCCATAGACCAATCTGTACGGAGAAGTCCCAATTGGTGTCTTGTAAGCAGTTCTATAAGCCCACAATGCATCGTCGAGTTTGCTTGACCAATCACTACGTTGTGCATTCACTGTTTTCTGAAGAATCTGCTTCACTTCTCTATTCGACACCTCCACTTGCCCACCAGTTTGGGGATGATATGCTGTTGCTACCTTGTGGCGTACCCTATACTTAGCTAGCAAGTTCTTGAAAATTGCATTGACAAAATGAGCCCCTCCATCACTGATAATGGCTCGGGGTGTCCCGAACCTGGTGAAAATGTGCTTTTTCACAAATTTCGTTACCACCTTGTTGTCATTCCTGGGGCAAGCAGTTGCTTCAACCCACTTGGTACATAATCAATGGCCACCAAGATGTAACAATTACCAAATGATGGTGGGAACGGGCCCATGAAATCTATGCCCCATACATCAAAGATCTCCACTTCTAGTATATGCTGCAGTGGCATCTGTTGCCTCCTACCAATTGTGCCTGTCCTTTGACATCTATCACACATTTTGACGTATGCCATAGAGTCTCTGAACAGTGTAGGCCAAAATAAACCTGACTGTAGCACCTTGTGCGTTGTCCGCTCGCCTCCGTGGTGCCCTCCATATAATGAAGAGTGACAACTCCTCAAAACTTCTGCAACCTGGCTCTCCGAGATGCATCTCCTCATCACCTAATCCGGTCCCTGTTTAAACAAGTACAGCTCATCCCAAATAAAATACCGGCAATCATGCCTAAAAATTTTTGTCTGCTGAGCCGTAGCCTCCGGTGGATAGACTCCACTCACTAGCAAATTCACTATGTCTGCATACTAAGGTATCTCGGCTTCCCTTATTGCCAAGAGCTGCTCATCTGGGAACTCCTCTTTGATGTTGTCCCCTTCCTTCACATGCGACCGACTTTCCAATCACGATAGGTGATCTGCCACTTGATTCTCGCTCCCCTTTCTGTCCTGAATCTCTAGGTCAAACTCTTGCAACAACAAGATCCATCTGATAAGCATGGGCTTTTCATCCTTCTTGTTAAACAGATATCGAATTGCTGCATGATCGGTATACACCACTACTTTAGAACCCAAAAAATAGGACCTGAATTTATCAAACACGAACACCAATTCTAGCATCTCCTTTTTTCTGTGACTGTATAATTAACTTGGGAAGCGTCCAGTGTTTTGCTTGCATAATTAATAGAATGAAAATTCTATTCCTCCGCTGCCCCAATACAGCTCCCACATCCACATCGCTTGCATCACACATCAGTTCAAATGGTTGTTCCTAATCTGGAGAAATGAGGATAGGTGCTTCTATCAACTTTTTCTTCAAGTCATCGAATGCTTTGACACAATCTTCGTCAAACTCGAACTTCACCTCTTTTTCTAGCAACCTGCATATTGGTCTAGAAATTTTAGAGAAGTTCTTCATGAACCGTCTGTAGAACCCTGCATGTCCGAGAAAACTGCCAACACCCTTCACTGACACAGGTGGTGGTAGCTTTTCAATAACCTCGATCTTTGCACGATCGACTTCCAACCCCTTGCAAGAAACTTTATGGCCAAGGACGATACCCTCCTTGACTAAGAAATGACATTTCTCCCAGTTGAGTACAAGGTTGATTCTTCACAGTGTTCGGCTATTTGGAACAACAACACGCAAGTGCACGTGGTCGAACAAGTAATAAAGTGGCTCAAGTAAGCCAAGTATCGATCCCACAGGGACTGGGCTAGGTTAACAATCTACTCAAGTGTCAATAAACCTTAACTCTAAAAATGCAGACAACAGTGTTAAGAAAAGTTTGATATTTTGGTTTCTAATTTTATACTAATTATAAAATGAATATACAAATTGAGTTTGAACTATAAGTATGAGCATGCTGAGGTTAAACGAACATGTAGAGAAATAAATTATCGATACAATTTGGTTAATCTTTCTTCCGGTTGCTAGTCAAGAATTATTGCCTATGGATTAAAACTCTCGTATTTAACCCAACTTAAGAATCATGAACCTTCCACCTACATTTCTGTGATAAAAATAAATTCATGTTCTAGCCATACAAAACCGATTCCGTAATTGACTAATATGACTTTCAGGTATATCTCTATCCTGAAGGTAAATCAATTCTCAATTTTCCCAAACTAAGAAAAGATCATATCCTATCAATTCACAACTTTCCAATTTCTTGCTCTATCAAGTGAAACCGGACTTTTTAGATATACATTAATGTTGGCCACACATTAATGCAGTAAGATCAAGAATCAATAGAACAACCATGAAAGCAAAGATGAAAAACCAATTGATCAATAATTACATTTCAATACAATTGTTCTTAACCTCAGCAAGAATAGGATTTAGCCACTTGTTTATGGATTAAACATCATTAAATGAGTGTTAATCATACAAGCAATAGAAATAAAGAAGAATGAGATAGAGAAAAACCCTGAGATTTTCATTCCCTCAACTGCCTGTAACCCATGTTCTTGCTCAACCAAGTCAGAATTATTAAAAATGAACCTAAGTGTTCTATTTATACTTGTGGAAATTTTTCCCGAAATAACAAGCAACGTGTCACGGAGTGCATCGTGGAGCACTGCCTCCGTGACACACCATTGACGCGGACCCTTTTTGGAATTCGGTCGTCCAGGTAATAAGGCGCAATGTGGCACAACGTGCAATGTGGGGCTAGGCCAACGTGCCACGGCCCCAACGCGCACCTTCACTGGAATTTGGCAAAAATTCCATATCCAGGCAGAAGGCATCCGCGTATGGCAGCGTGACACGGCTCCATCGCGAAGCCCCTTTAATTCCTGCCTTCAAGTGCTTTTTCCCTTGCTAGCGTCCGAGTCCAATCCCGATCTCTCCCAACATGCATCTTAGCTCCATATCTTTATATTTTTTCTGCAAAACAACGCTAATCATGTTGGTTAGTATAAATTCACATTTTATTACAAATCATATGAGAATGTATAAACATCGATAGATAAATAAGGCAAAAATAACACATTTGAGTATCACTTGGGCATATAAATTTTCCCAAGATCACTTACCCCTCACTTAAATCCGTGTTCGTCCCCGAACAACAATCTTACACCTCATGCAATTGACACCCCAACCTGGCTACTTTGGTTCGACAATTCAAGCTACAGTTATACCGATTATTTAATACAACAAATCATCAAGAAAACATGCATGGTCTTATCAATACAATGACCTTCAACACATTAAGACCTCCTAGACTCATGAATCGACTCTCGATATTGGCAAACTCATGCAAATCAGCTGATCAAGATATCCAACACGAAATTTAATCTCTCGTCAAGCATGTTCCCTCACAACACAAGAGAATTTTCCCCTTTTTAATCACATGAACTCACAAGATTACATGCAGGGGAATATAAACACAATTTCGCTCTCTCTCCCTAAAGAATTCACATGCATCATGTCATGAACCATAGGCTTGCCTTTAGTGTATTACTCCACTAATATAAGGAAATGTGATGTAGGATCACGTAGGACTTAACGGGTTGTAATGTAAGCTACGGAACTAGTAAATATTGGGCTAACCAATAATAGCCACTAGCATCCTTAAGCGCTTTTTCAATACATCCCATCAACCTCATGGGCATTGTTTCTTCCTTCATCCTCCCATTCTTGAAGTCTGTCTTTATTTTGACCCATATCTTTAAGCACACTTGACTCAATAACAAAGATTATTTATACATCTGCATTATATTTAATTTATAACGAGTGCACCTTCGACCTTTTCTTTCCTCTCATCACTCTGCTTTTCTTTTCACCATTCTCACTCTTTGACACTGTGGGAAAATTATTTTCTTTTCTTAAGCGCTTAAGAGTTTTGTTTCAAATTCACGGATAATGAAAAGAAGGGGTTAAGCTCGGTTTACACCTTTTTTACAAAAGAAAAATAATAGGCTAAAGGCTCAATGGGCTAACTAGGGTGTATATTCAAGGTGGGTATGATATAGAAAGAAAAAAATTCGGTTAAAGCAAAGAAATGCCTACATCCTTTCCTAAAATACACATCCTTCATTTCGGTTTGTACACACACCAGGCAAGTTCTAGACATTTAACAATAGCATGGAATAAACAAAACCTCACCATACACTTATTGCACATGCTAAACTCAAGACATATTCACAGACTCTTCAATCAGCTAATTACAAGAATTCAATCATTAAGCCTCAATCACACTGAATCGACTCTATGGCCTAGGTATCTCAACATATTTACAAAGTTGCATGCTTTCATATGAATCACCTCTGCATTTCAAATATCATGTACAACATGCAACCCGAATTTCGCAACCATAAAGTAATGACAGGTTTAGGATACAATTAACAAAACAAAAAAATTAAAAGACAAAAACTACTCCTATCGACTACCTTTCCCTTAAGATGGTCGTCATCCATCCATCATAGGGAACAGTCACTAATTACGACTTCGGTTCAATGGGGCTATTCTCGGTAAAAGAACCGAAAACAAATGCCGAGAAACCCAAAAATTTAAAAATTCATAATAAGAAAAAAATTTAAAAATATCGATCATTTCGATAAAACAAAAATATGTACAAAGCCAGCTAACAACATTCAACAGCACACAACAGCTTCACATTAATTACAATACAAAACATAAACATCACAATCACAGGGTCACAATTTTCCATAGGCACGAGAACAGAACAGAAACATACATTAAAAACAACAGCAACCAACACCTAACTACTCCCACCCCACACTTAAATCGAACACTATCCCTAGTGTTCACAAAAATTAGCATAGTACAAGAGTGGGTGGTGAAACTCCCTAATCAATCAAAGTATTCCACTTCTTCATCAGGTGTTGCTGCCTCGTCTCCCATGTCTGAATCGCCCCTATCGTCCTCATCTGACTCCACATCGGAGTCGTCACGACGTGTCTCCTCATCTGTGGGGACATCATCATCGGTGGGCTCCACAAAAGCTGGCCCCACTCGGCATAGAGCCCTGGCATTTTCGCCAAAAGGGTAGTCTAGCTCGAGCAGCCACAGCTCCTCTTGTGTTGCCAGCCTCCCGCCTATGCGCAGCTAGAGCATCTGCATCCCAAACATGCAAGCCATGTACTGATCAACCCGAGCATGTCACTCGGCTAGTGTAAGAACTGACCCATGAGTGGTGTCGCGTGCCTTAGTTTTTGTGACATCTAAGGCCCGCCGCTCCATCTGCGGGATGTAGTCAAGGGACTCCTCCTCGATATCAAGGCCCCTCAGGAACGTGGTCAGTAATCCACCAAACTCGTACCTATGCCCCTGATGCAAACGGGCTCTCTTCATGGAGGAGATAATCACCACCCCCACGTTGATCTCCAGCCCTTTCATCAGGGGATATACCAAGCATACACGATCCCGGGCGACATCTGACATATGCACCCCCGGGATCAGGCAGGAACAAACAATCTTCAGCCATATCCTGGCTTCCCTGTTCATCTGTGAGTAAGGCAAGGTCTGATGGTAGCCCCTCTCCTTATGTCTGCTCCAACGTGTTGTAGACCGAGTTCCACATAAAGTGTGTCGGATATCCGCGTATGGTGGAGTGATATTCAGTTGTCGAAGCACATGGGCGTCTGTGTCCCGCGCCCCTAAGATAGCATTAAGGTGATGGGCTCAAAAGTTACTCTTTGCCCCCATATCTTGATGGTATGACTTCTGAGAGTCGGGTTCTAGTTGGCATAGAATTCTCGAATCAGGTGCAGGTTGCACTCCTTGGGCTCTTCAAAGATGAAGTTCAGCCCGGCTGCCTCAATTTTGTGGACAATCCTGGGGAACTCCTGTGCCAACGGTTCCCTAGCAATGTGTTATTCGGGGAAGTACATGCTTTCCTTGTACTTTGCATACCATTTCTTCCCCTCCTCTATCACCCATCTGGTTCCATATTGACGGCGTTGGCCGTGTGGAACCACTGGTGCTGCTGGGACTGCTGTTCCCAGTCTGATTCTTTTCCTTCCAGCGCCTGATGTTGATGCGCCCTTTCCCTTGTCTTGCCTGCTTGCCATTGTTCCTGTCAAACCCAAAAGACAGTCCCAATGTTATTCCAATTGAAATTAGCTTCGACTAAGGTTGGGTTAGGCTAGGCTACCCCACACTTAGTCTTTAGCCCCCATTCACCACGTTACGGCAAGATCATACACATTTCCAAAAATAAACAACAAAACATAACAAGTATGCTTAGTGCGTTCAGAGAATTCGATAGTATAAATTCTTTTGTACTACTCAGATTTTGTACAGCTAACCACAACATTACCATCGATCACTTTTCATCCCATAGCACTTAGCAAGGAGAAACAAAGAAAAGTTATCTACATGAAGCCATATAATTCACCCATTTCTTGCAATTTCCACAATTTCCTTGACCTGAAAATCCGTCGGTCTTTTAGCATATTAACAGTTAGCACAACCGACTCATCTCACCCAACATAAACAACCCAGCAAGAATTACAAAGTTCAACTAAAAAATTTTTTCCTTTTCACACTCAAATTCAAGCCCTAGCTATGATTTTATCAAAAATTCTATCAAGCTATGTAATTATCGAGTTCAAGCAATCACAATGATACTCCGAACATCAATCAACAATAATTTGATTGAATTTAAGCTCAATTTCTACTTAGGGCAAGTTTTGCTCATATCACATGTTCAACATCGAAAAATTCGACAAGAATTGAGATATAGTTGAAGAACATACCTTGAATTCAAAGAAAGGAAGAAAACTTGATGAAAATATGTGCCTAGGTCCGTGTCACGTTGAGGGAGAAGGGGTTTTTGGGATGTTTGTCGCGGAGGAGATGAAAAATGAGGAAAAATGAGGGGAAATCGGGGTTAAAAAGTGGAGATTTCGCACGGGTCACCCGGCGACCCAGTGTGACTCGTCGCGATATACACCTCAACGTGTCACGGAGGGTAACACGGAGTATGCCCTCCGTGACACGGAGCCATTGCGCAGGTGTTCTGGAATTTCAACGTGTCAGGAGGGTAACGCGGAGGCCCTCCTCCGTGACACGGAGCCATCGCGTGGGCTCACTGTTTTGCCACTTTTTATTATTTTTCATACCTCGATTTTTCCTTTGCGATTCTTTGAGTATTTATCCTCCGTTCAACCTGAAATTCATCTCACAACAAGAAATTGATTAGAATTATAGGTCTCACTAAAAATAAAAAAATATAAAAAAAAAATTTTTTTAATTATTTTTTTCTCTTTTTTTTTCCTTCTTTTTCTCATTTTTCATTTTTTTTCTTTTTCTATGAAATCTATTCACATTTTACAATGAAAATTTCATGGGTTGCCTCCCGTGCAGCGCCTGGTTTACCGTCGCGACTCGACGTCCTTCAGCTCAGTCATCTTCTAGGGTGATGGACGTTTTCTCTCGACCACCATCCTCACCCCAGTAATGCTTACATCGCTCCGGTGGTTTCCCCAATAACTCCCGTGACTCAACTCTCTGGACAACATCGGCTTGCTTAATCACATTGATCACCGAGAGTTCCTCAAACACAGCTGGGAGCTTGGTGGCCTTGTATACATCAAACAACTCCACCTTGTCGAGTGCTCGCATAGTTAGCTGCCCTGAAGCTACATCAATGAGCGCTTTCCCAGTTGCCAAGAAAGGACATCCCAAAATAAATGTGACTTCCGCGTCTGGCTCAAAATCCAGCACGACGAAATCTACCGGGAAGATAAGGGAGCCCACTTGCACCAGCACATCCTCCACAATGCCATCAGGTCTGGCTAAGGAACGATCCGCTAGTTGCAATATCACTGTTGTTGGTCTAGGATTCCCTAGACCCAACTTCTTCAATACCGATGTCGACATCAAGTTAATGCTCGCTCCCAAATCACATAATCCACGAGCTTAGATACTCTGCCCAATTGTAATTTGTATTGTAAAGCTCCCAGGGTCCTTGAGCTTTGTGGGCAACCTATTTTGTATCTGAGAAGTGCATTCCTCCGTAAGAGCCACCGTAGCGTACTCAGTTAACCTACTTTTGTTCGCGACGATGTCCTTAATATACTTTGCGTACTTCGGCACTCCCTACAAAACATCAACAAGAGGTAAGTTAATATGTACCTATTTCAGCACCTCCATGAATTTCTTGAAACACGCCTCCTCCTTGTGTTTCTTTAATCTTTGAGGGAACGGGGGTGGTGGTCTCTCTGGTTCAGCCTCCTTTTTCTTTCCCTCTCTTCACTTTGCTCCCTCTCACTTTCTGCTACTCCCGACTGTTGAGGTGGTCTTTCTGGTTCCACCTCTTTAATCTGCAAGCCACTCCATGTGGTCACTGCATTAACTTGCTTGGGGTTGGGATCCGTGTCGCTCGAAAGTCCTCCTCTAGGCCTAGTGTTTTGGGCTCCAGCAAATTGCCCAAACTGGTACTCCAGCGCCTTTGTAGCTAACTGATTGTTCTTTACCTCGGCTGCCAATTTCACATAGTCAGCCTGCAATTGAGCTTGGTTAGCTATCATTATCTTGAACATCTTCTCTATGCTGGGTGATGGTGGTGGAGGAGGTGCATTGTTGCTTCTATATTGTGCCTGATAGTTTTGCTGTCCTCCTTGATTCCTCTGCGCCCCCTGACTCGAACTTTGCCCTTGATGGTTATTGCTACCCCAAGAAAAATTCGGGTGATTCCTCCAGTTGGAATTGTAACTGTTGCCATACTGTAGATGGTTGTTTCTCTGTACATTTCCCACAAAGTTCACCGAATCAGGATTTGCTCCACAACACTCAGCTGAGTGTTCACTACTCCAGCATACTTTACACCAAATCTGCTGCACTACATTCACTGGGGCTGGAGATTGGTTCATGCTCATGTTACTGAAGTGGGTGTTGAGTTGATTCTGTAAAGCAGCTATCTTTGCAGCAATAGCTGTGAAACCATCCACTTCTAACACTCCCGCTGCTTTCCTCGTTCCTCCTCTTGACGAGTCCGCATTCTACTCCGGATTTCCCTACGAAATACGATTCAACAAGGTATACAGCTCCTCATAAGTTTTCTCTAATGCTTGCCCCCCAGCTGCTGAGTCTAGCAAGACTTTTCTGTGGGGTTCCAAACCCTCTATGAAAGTATGCACCAGCACTTCATTGGATTGGTGATGATGAGGACAATCCCGCAACATAGATTTGAATCTCTCCCTTGCTTGATACAGATTCTCTCCCTCTCTCTGTTTAAAACTTAGAATTTGACTTCTAAGTTTTGCTGTTTTAACGAATGGAAATAATCGTATCAAGAACTTCCTTGCAAGATCATCCCACGTAGTAATAGAATTAGGTGGCTCAGCTTTCAACCACCTCTTGGCTTCTCCCAAAAGTGAAAATGGGAACAATGTAAGCCTGAAATAATCTGATGACACTCCCGCGGGGATCTAAGTGTCACTTATCTCCAAGAAATTTTGGAGATGTTGTTGTGGATCCTCATGAGGGAGACCTGTGAACTGCCCGCTGGTGTGCAGCAATTGCACCATGTTTTGTTTGAGCTCGAACCTCCCTCCTGGCTCAGGTTTGCGAATGCTAGATGTGACATTGTTAGCATGTGGGATTGCCACCTCGCGAACCGGCCTGGCTGCCATGTCATCTGGCACTAACATTGCCCTTACAACTGGTGGATTCTGTTGTTGCTCCATGATTGTTCGTCTGAGCAACTGCAGCTTTTGCTCTAGAGCTTCTCTCTTTTGACGATGAAATTGCCTTTCCGGCTCTAAATATGAGTCCACCAGCTCCTTGTCTATTGCCAGTGTTCAACAGAAATTAGTATCTGCAAAATATAGGCTAAGACCAAGTTTTCAACACTAAGATGAAATAGTAAACTAACACTTAAGAAAAATTTACCGATTGCCAGTCCCTGGCAACGGCGCCAAAAACTTGTTCGGCTGTTTAGAACAACAACACGCAAGTGCACGTGGTCAAACAAGTAATAAAGTGGCTCAAGTAAGCCAAGTATCGATCCCACAGGGACTGAGCTAGGTTAACAATCTACTCAAGTGTCAATAAACCTTAACTCTAAAAATGCAGACAACAGTGTTAAGAAAAGTTTGATATTTTGGTTTCAAATTTTATACTAATTATAAAACGAATATACAAATTGAGTCTGAACTATAAGTATGAGCATGCTGAGGTTAAACGAACATGTAGACAAATAAATTATTGGTACAATTTGGTTAATCTTTCTTCCGGTTTCTAGTCAAGAATTATTGCCTATGGATTAAAACTCTCGTATTTAACCCAACTTAAGAATCATGAACCTTCCACCTACATTTCTGTGACAAAAAGAAATTCATGTTCTAGCCATACAAAACCGATTCCTTAATTGACTAATACGACTTTCAGGTATATCTCTATCCTGAAGGTAAATCAATTCTCAATTTTCCCAAACTAAGAAAACATCATATCCTATCAATTCACAACTTTCCAATTTCTTGCTCTCTCGAGTAAAACCGGACTTTTTAGATATACATTAACGTTGGCCACACATTAGTGCAGTAAGAACAAGAATCAATAGAACAACCATGAAAGAAAAGATGAAAAACCAATTGATCAATAATTACATTTCAATACAATTGTTCATAACCTCAGCAAGAAGAGGATTTAGCCACTCATTTTGTGGATTAAACATCATTAAATGAGTGTTAATCATACAAGCAATTGAAATAAAGAAGAAGGAGATAGAGAAAAACCCTGAGATTTTTGTCCCCTCAACTGCCTGTAACCCACGTTCTTGCTCAACCAAGTTAGAATTATTAAAAATGAACCTAAGTGTTCTATTTATACTGGTGGGAATTTTTCCCGGAATAACAAGCAACGTGTCACGAAGTGCACCGCGGAGCAGTGCCTCTGTGACACGCCATTGACGCGGACTCTTACTGGAATTTGGTCGTCCAGGTATTAAGGCCCAACGTGCCACGGCCCCAACGTGCACCTTCGCTAGAATTTGGCAAAAATTCCATATCCAGGCAGAAGGCATCCGCGATGGCAGCATGACACAGCTCCATCGCGGAGCCCCTTTAATTCGTGCCTTCAAGTGCTTTTTCCCTTTCTAGCGTCCGAGTCTAATCCTGATCTCTCCCAACATGCATCTTAGCTCCATAACTTTATATTTTTTCTGCAAAACAATGCTAATCATGTTGGTTAGTATAAATTCACATTTTATTACAAATCACATGAGAATGTATAAACATCGATAGATAAACAAGGCAAAAATGACACATTTGAGTATCACTTGGGCTTATAAATTTGCCTAAGATCACATAGTGAGCTAGCACCCTGTCAAGATTCCGCAAACAAGTAGCAAACGAATTACCGAAAATAGAAAAATCATCCATAAATACCTCGATGAAATCTTCCACCATGTCATGAAAGATTGCTATCATGCATCTCTGAAATGTGGTGGGTGCATTGCATAACCCAAATGGCATCCGCCTAAAAGCACATGTCCCTTAAAGACATGTGAAAGTAGTCTTCACCTGGTCCTCCGGTACTATGGATATTTGGTTATAGCCAGAGTACCCATCAAGGAAACAATAATATTCTTGTCCAACCAATCTGTCCAATATCTGATCAATAAACGGGATAGGATAGTGATCTTTCCTTGTGGCTTCATTGAGCTTTCTGTAGTCCATGCAAATCCCCAGCCTGTGACGGTGCATGTAGGGATTAGCTCATTTTTCTCATTGGTGACCACGGTCATCCCTCCCTTCTTTAGGACACACTAAATGGGGCTGACCCATTCGCTGTCCGAAATAGGATAGACCACACCTGCATCAAGCCACTTAATTACTTCTTTCCTAACCACATCCTTTATCATCGGATTCAACCTCCACTGAGGCTGTACAGTTGGCTTTGCTCCTTCCTCCATGAAAATTCTGTGTGTGCAAAAAGCTGGATTGATACCCCGAATATCTGACATTTTCCAGCCCATCGCTTTCTTCCTTCTTTTGAGAACCACCAATGCTTCCTTTACCCGTGCCTCCGTAAATTCTGCGGAGATGATGACTGGCAAAGTGTCATCTTCCCCCAAAAATATATATTTTAAATGGGGAGGCAATGTTTTCAACTCCAGTTTTGGTGCTTCCTCAATAGATGGTTTCGGCAATGGTTCCAGGGACCTCATTAAAGGTTGAAAGTCATGCTTCCTGAGATACCACATTGATTCATTTAACATTTGCACCATCTCATAAGTATCTCTATCTCCAAAATGATCGGAGCTCATCAACGCTCTTTCTAATGGATCTCGAGAATCAACAATCTGAAGAATTTCTGCTTGGTCTAGCACATTGATTGCTAAAAGTTTCTCATATATGGCCGGAAGCTTCATAGCCTTATATACATCAAATACCTCCACTATATTATGCACTCGCATGGTTTGCTGCCCTGCAGCTACATCAATCAAAGCTCTCCTAGTTTCAAATAAAGGACGTCCCAAAATAAATGGGACTTTCGCATCTGGCTCAAAATCTAGAACAATAAAATCTACCGGGAAGATTAGGGAGCCCACTTGCACCAGCACGTCCTCCACAATGCCATCTGGTCTGGCCAAGGAACGATCCGCTAACTGCAAGATCACTGTAGTTGGTTTAGGACTACCCAGCCCCAACTTCTTGAACACCGATGTCGGCATCAAGTTAATGCTTGCTCCCAAATCGCATAATCTGTGCACTCGGATACTTTGCCCAATTGTGATTTGAATTGTAAAGCTCCCAGGATCCTTGAGCTTTGTTGGCAACGTATTCTGTATCCGGGAAGTGCACTCCTCAGTAAGCTCCACCATAGCATACTCCGTCAATCTGCTTTTGTTAGATACGATGTCCTTGATATACATTGCATATTTCGGCACTCCCTACAAAACATCAACCAAGGGTAAATTAATGTGTACCTGCTTAAGCACCTCCATGAACTTTTTGAAAAAATCTTCCTCCTTGTGTTTCTTTAATCTTTGAGGTAACTGGGGTGGTGGTCTTTCTGCTTCAGTTGCCTTCTCCTTCCCCTTTTCATCACCATGTTCCCTATCTTTCTCCATTGCTCCTGACTGCTAAGGTGGTCTTTCTGGTTCCACCTCCTTAAGTTGTAAGCCACTCCTTGTGGTCACTACATTAACCTGCTTGGGGTTCGGGTCAGTGTCACTCGGTAGTCCTCCTCTTTTCCTGGTGTTTTGAGCTCCAGCTAGTTGTCCAAATTGGTACTCCAACACCTTTTTAGCTAACTAGTTGTTTTTTATGTCTATTGCCAATTTCACATAATCAACCTGCATTTGAGCTTGGTTAGCTAACATTGTTTTAAACATTTCCTCAATGCTGGTGGGTGGTGGAGGAGGTGCGTTGTTGCCTCTGTATTGAGACTAATAGTTCAGTTGCCCCCTTGATTTCTCTATGCACCCTGATTCGAACTCTGTCCTTGATGACTGTTACTACCCCAAGAGAAATTCGGATGATTCTTCCAATTTTCGAGTTGTAGTTGTTGCCGTACTGCTGGTGATTATTTCTCTGTACATTCCCAATAAAGTTCACTGAATCTGGATTTGCACCACAACACTCAGCTGAGTGTTCATTACTACCGCATACTTCACACCAAATCTGCTACACTACATTAACTGGGTCTTGAGGTTTATTCAAGCTCATATTGCTGAAGTGGGTGTTGAGTTAATTTTGCAATGCAGCTATCTGTGCAGTGATCACTGTAAAACCATCCACTTCAAAGACTCCTGCCGCTTTCCTTGTTCCTCCTCTAGAAGAGTCCGCATTCCACTCTGGATTTCCCTGCGAAATATGATTTAACAAAGTATACAGCTCTCATAAGTCTTTTCTAATGCTTGTCCCCCAGCTGCTGAGTCTAGCAAAATTTTTGTGTGGGGTTCCAAACCCTCTATGAAAGAATGCACCAGCACATCATTGGACTGGTGATGGTGAGGACAATCTCATAACAAAGATTTGAATCTTTCCCAAGCTTGATATAGATTCTCACCCTCTCTTTTGTTTAAAACTTAGAATCTGACTTATAAGTCTTGCTGTTTTCCCGGATGGAAAGAATCATATCAGAAATTTTCTTGCAAGATCATCCCAAGTGGTGATAGAATTAGGTGATTCAGCTTTCAACCACCTCTTTGCTTCCCCCAATAATGAAAATGGGAATAATGTAAGCCTCACGTAGTCGGATGATACTCCAGCGGGAATGTAAGTGTCACTTATCTCCAAAAAGTTTTGGAGATGTTGTTGTGGATCATCATGAGGGAGACCTGTGAATTGCCCGCTGGTGTGCAACAATTGCACCATGTTCTATTTAAGCTCAAACCTCCCTCCTGGCTCAGGTTTGCGAATACTTGATGTAACATTGTTAGCATGTGGGATTGCCACTTAGCGAACCGGCCTAGCTGCCATTTCCCTGGGCACTAACACTGCCCTCACAAGTGGTGGATTCTGTTGTTGCTCTAGAATTGCCTGTCTGAGCAACTGTATCTTTTTCTCTAGAGCTTCCCTTCTTTGACGATGAAATTGTCTTTCCGGCTCTATGTATGAATCCACCAACTCCTTGTCTCATGCCAATGTTCAACAGAATTCAATATCTGCAAAAGACAGTCTAAGATCAAGTTGTCAACACTTATATAGAAATTGTAAATTAACACTAAGAAAACAAATTTACCAATTGTCAGTCCCCGACAATAGCGCCAAAAACTTTTTCGGCTGTTGTGGTGACTACACGCAAGTGCACGTGGTCGAACAAGTAGTAAAGTGTCTTAAGTAAGCCAAGTATCGATCCCATAGGGACTGAACTACGGTACTAATTAACTATAGTGTTAATGAACTATATCTTTAAGAATGCAGACAACCAAATAAATATTATTTTGAGAGTTTGAGTTGACTAATTAATAAGAATCTAAGGCAAAATTATAAAGTGAGTCTAAACAATGGTAATGAGCAAGTTGAGATTAAAATGAACATGCATGGAATTAATTTATCAATACAATTTAGTTAATCTTTTCTTTGGTTGCTAGTCAATAATTATTGCCTATGGATTGGAACTTTCGACTCCTATCCAACTTAAGAATCATGAACCTTCAATCTACATTTCTGTGATAAAAGAATATCATGTTCTAGCCATACAAAACCAATTCCTTAATTGACTAATAAGACTTTTAGATATATTTCTATTCTGAATGTAAATCAATTCTCAATTTACCAAACTAAGAAGAGATCATATCCTACCAATTCACAACTTTCCAATTTCTTTCCTTCTCAAAATCAAAATTGGATTTTTTAGATATACATTAACATTGGCCAAACATTAATGCATTAAGAACAAGAATTGATAGAACAACCATTGAAGATAAGATGAAAACTAAAATGATCAACAATTACATTCCACTACAATTGTTCTTAACCTCGGGAAGAAGTGAATTTAGCCACTCATTTGTGGATTAAACATCATCAAATGAGTATAAATCATACAAACAATTGAGATAAAAGAGAAAGAGATAGAGAAGAACCCTCAAATTTTCGTCCCCTCAACTGCCTGTAACCCACGTTCTTGCTCAACCCAGTCAGAATGTTTAAAAATAAACCTAAGTGTTCTATTTATACTATTTAGAATTTTTCCCGGAATAACAAGCAACGTGGCACGGAGTGTATCGCGGAGCACTCCCTCCGTGTCACGGGGGTATCGTAGACCCTCTTTGGAATTAGGCTCCTCAGAATTTTCACCTTGGCGTGCCACAGCCTACATCGCGGAGCCTGGCCAACGTGCCACGGTTCTATCGCGCACCTACACTAGAAATTGATGTCCCAGGTAATTGTAATCAACATGCCACGACTTGTATTGCGTGGCCTTCCCTCCGTGTCACGGAGGTAACCCGAGGCTTCACTAGAAATGGCCAAAATTAAATCACCCGGGGCAGAATACCTCCGCGATGGCAGCGTGACACGGCTCCATCGCGGAGCCCTTATTTTTGCTGCTCTTCCTTGACCCTTTCCACTCCTTGCTTCCAAGTCCATTCCTGATTTTTACCAACATGTATCTTAGCTTCCCAAAATTCCGTTTTACCTGCAAAACAACACTAATCATGTTGCTTAGTATAAATTCACATTTCAACTACAAATCACTGAGAATGCACAAATAACGATAGATAACAAAGACGAAATGAAGCATTTGAGTATCACTTGGGCATATAATTCTGCCCAAGATCAGTAGGCTAAGGGTCAGTCAACCCTATGCCTTACAACTACGTGCTAATGTAGGTATGATTAGATTATTTTGGGAC
Organism: Datura wrightii; assembly: GCA_035772735.1. Classification (NCBI taxonomy): domain Eukaryota; kingdom Viridiplantae; phylum Streptophyta; class Magnoliopsida; order Solanales; family Solanaceae; genus Datura; species Datura wrightii. The sequence goes on from JASDFA010000019.1 coordinate 77,762,788, forward strand.
CTTCTATGTGAGCTTTCCCCTACCCTAAGGGGGGCCTTGAGCTTGATATTGATATCATGGTAGCATCTTTAGCCCTAGGAAGTCTTTAGATGGCTCTACCCACTTAAGTGGGATAGTCGGGACCACGTAACATGGTAATGTCGGTTATATGATGAGTCTCCTATTGTCCTCATGATTTTAGTTATGCATGTTTATCATTCATGATATCTATATATGTTTTAAAGTTGGTTTGATCAAATGTTCAGTTTTACTTATGATTATTAGATTTCAGCTTTGGGTCATTTGATTCCGTTATGATGTTCAGTTATGTTCAGATCATGATTTTAGAAAAAAAATAGAATGTCAGCACTACTCTCAGATTCTTATCTTAATTTTGTTTTATATTATCCATGTTTAAGTGATTTTACCTATTTAAGTGGTTTTACTTAACTTGCATACTCGGTACATTCCACGTACTGACCACATACTCTATGCCGTATTATTTTATTATAAAGGCTCTGATCTTTACTCACAGCCCGGTTACTAGCCAGTCTCCAGAGTTAGCATCCAGCTTCTATGGTAAGTCCTTATCTTCCGAGGACCATTCCTTTATCAGTTATCCTGGTATTTTTAGTTTTCAGACTTTTAAGGTTAGTTGGGGGTGTTGTCCAATCAACCCATCAGTTATGTAGAGGCTTTTAGACTGTATGTAGTAATCCGCTCATTATGTATTATGTGAATTCCGATTTCGATGTTATGTTATGATTAGACTTCTGTTATGCTCATTATGTTAAGTTTTTCGCTTTTATTGATCGAGTTTGATGCATGTTCATTCCATGGATCGACTTGGAGTCTCTTGGGGCTCCTTGTGACGTGTCTTGATCCGAGCTTATGTTTGGGTCGTGACAAACTTGGTATTAGAGCCATAGGTTTTGAAGTGTCCTAGGGTGTATGAAAGCTGCGTTAAGTAAAGTCTTCTTCATGGCTGTGAAGCGTGCCACACTTATGATGAAGAAGCTATGAGACATTTAGTAAGTGTTCCCTTCTTTCATGATCTGTGTCGTGTAGTGAAATGTCTCTCTATCCTTCTAACTAGTGCTATTCATGATTGCAGAATCATGTCTCCCTGCAGAGTTAATGGCAGAAGAAATTGGAATGGAAATGGACTTGAGGATGGAACCAACAAGCCCCACCAATCAATGAGCACCATGAACTGAAGCCGGTTGCCCACGCTGAATTCAGGGCAGCCATTCAGATGCTAGCGCAAGCCTTGACCGCCTAGGTCAACTAGTAGGCAGTGATGCATGTCCCGCAGAAAAGGAATGCGGTGGCAGCATGAGTCAGAGATGTCCTAAGGATGAATCCACCAGAGTTTCTTGGATCAAAGGTGGACGAGGATCCACATGAGTTTATTGACGAGACTTTGAAGATTACCCAGGTCATGGGGGTGAATGGAGAAGAGTGTTCTAATTTTGCCTTATATCAGCTAAAAGGGGTCGCACACATTATTTAGACAGTGGAAGGATAGTAGGGCAGTCAGAGCAGGCCCTATCAGTTGGGAGGAGTTTTACGTCGCCCACCTGGCCCTATCAGTTAGTGGTTGATCAGAGGGAGCGAGTGAGCAAGTTTGTTCATAGGGTGGAGGACTATCTAGACAAGGATTGAATAACTACCATGCTCCATCAGAATATGGATTTCCCTCGGATAGTCTTGTACACCAAGCAAATTGAGGCGGACATCAGAGGGAGAGAGAGGCCAAGAGGGCCAAGATAGACAGTTATAGGTTCTATCACCCGAGGCCAGGTGATGGGCACTGACAGCAGTCCCATCAGTGATCTTCATCCCAAACATCTTCAATGATGAGTGTGCCATCCAAACCTAGGCACGAATAGAGAGGACGAGCATCAGGCTCTAGGGGCCAGAGCAGCAGGCCCGCGGAGTCCAGTATCCTACTTTGCGGCAGGTGTGGTTGGGGGCACACAGGTCAATGTTTGGTGGGTACAAGTGCTTGCTTCGGGTGTAGAAAGACCAGGCATATGCTAAGAGATTTCCCAGCAGCTAGACAGTGCCATGATAGGGTCCAGACCCAGCTTCCAGTTCAGCAGCTCCACCCGCGCGCCCAGGCTAGTAAGGGCCATGTAGTAGCAAAGATGGCGGTCAGCACCAAAATAGATTGTATGCCTTAGCATCCCACATGGAGCAGGAGGTCTCCCCGAATGTAGTCACTGGTATATTATGAGTTTTCCATCTTGATGTATATGCTTTATTAGTTCTAGGGGCAACCTTATCTTTTGTGACACCTTATGTGGCTAGTGGTTTTGGAGTCAGTCCCGAAATCTTGTTAGAACCCTTCTCAGTCTCTACTCCAGTGGGTGATTTAGTTGTAGCTAGACGGGTATATGGAAGTTTCCTGGTCACGGTCCTTTAGAAAGTCTGCTCAGCAGATCTAGTAGAGTTAGCCATGATCGATTTTAATGTTATCCTCGGCATGGATTGGCTATTTGCATGTTATGCCTTAGTTAATTGTAGAACCCGTGAAGTAGATTTCCGATTTCTAGGTGAGCCATCCTTAGAATGGAAGGGTAGTTCAACTGTGCCTATAGTTCATTTCATTTCCTACCTTAATGCCAGAAAGATGATCTCCAAGTGTTGAGTGTGACATTTAGTTATGGTTAAGGATGCTACATCCAAGACCCCGACTATCCAGTCAGGCCCAGTAGTATGTGAGCATCCAGAAGTCTTCCCAGATAATTTACTGGGAATCCCTCCCGAGGGGGAGATTGATTTTGGTATTGACCTTCTTCTCGATAAAGGGTTTATCAGATCGAGCAAATCCCCATGGGTGCATTGTTCGCGCTCCAGTGCACACGCAAGTGTACGCGGTCGTACAAGTAATACAGTGGCCCTTTTTAAGAGCTGGATGTCGAACCCTCAGGGACTGGACCAATTCAGCAAATTATGAACTTCAAGTGTAAGATTAACCTTCACAAGTGTTGATTATAGAAGTTTTCGGTAAATTATAATTAAGTTTTGGGGTGGTCTCAAAACAATTTGGAAACGATATAATAAGCAACTAGAGCTAAGGCCAGATAATCAGACAATGCTACACTTTGTAATGGTTCACATATGAAAATATCAATTGTTGTCTCACATAGTTGGAAATGCGATGTTCATTGTCTCTCGAGCCTCTAAACACGACAAACTAGGCTCACAACTACATCGTTGAGCGGGGATGTGACATCCTAGTTCGTGGGCAATTCAACTACATGGATGTGGTTGACAGGGTTTGTACTCTTGATTAGGGACTTTTGTACCTCTAATCATTTAACCTAACTTAGCTTCACAACTACTTCTATGAGTGGTGGAGTGACAATTCTAAGCAGGTGTCTTGCTATCATCCCGTTTTATCAACCAAGCAAGGCGATTTAGATATAATTTCTATCCTAACCACGAATCCTATTGTAAGATAATAACTTGCTCCCTACATTCCTATGTTCTTGCCTAGGATTACTCTTTAAAGATTTTACCTTACTTAACATGAATGTTTTCATGGTGATCACGCATAAAAACAACCATAATGAAGAATTTAAGAAAAAAAATAATTAACAACTCAAACCAAAATGAATTCATGCATTACAATCATATCACGTGGCCTCAACCTAAGGGGAAGGGTTTTAGCTACTCATGTTCGTACAACAACTTAAAAACATTATTAAAGTAGAGTACTTACAAGAATAGGTAAAAGAGAATGTAAAATTAGTGAGCCCTAGGTGAGTTCTTCACTTCTCCCTTTTCTCCTCTACGGTTTCAAGAAAATATTTCGTGACCAATGATTTTAGAAGCTAAGGGTTTAATTTATAGTAAATGGGAAATTTGCACTTTTTGACCTGTCATGGAATGGCTCCGTGGCACGTTGGTGAAATGCTCTATGGCACGTTGGGGAACTGCTCCGTGGCACGTTGGTGAACTGCTCTGTGGCACGTTGGTGAACTGCTCCATGGCATGTTGGTAACGCGGCAACACACTAGTTTGGTAGCCCCTGCTCATATAAATTAATTCTTTGCTTCGTGGCACGTTGTTGAACGCCCCAATGCTTCTCCGTGAACCAGAGTTGACTCCAAATGTCCCTTTTAGCTTGTCTCATCATCCATAATCCATCCCTTAACATTTATCTTCAATATAAGGACCATTATATTCACATTGAGCTCCATACATTGGCAATTTCAACCTACAAAGAGAGCTAATCATATTTGTTAGTCCATGGCCACAAATTACACAAAATACATGACATTATTATTAAATTAAGGTACAACATGGGTATAAAATAGTATTTGGGCATGTAAATATGCTCAATATCACTACCCCACACTTAAATCCTTGTTCGTCCTCGAACAAATCCTTTACATCTCATGCACAAGGAAGACTCACAATTTACCAATTGACGCAAGACGAACTCAAATTAAGGCTACAATGATTGATTTAGATGACAAGTTCAAATAGATCATGTTATGTATATAATATACAACATAATTCAAAACCAATACAACCAAGTTAAGACCTCCTAGCCTCAAGAATCGACTCTACAACCACAGAAACTCATGCATATTAGCCAATCAAGAATTCTAACATGAATTCTATCTTTTCTCAAACATGTGCCCTCACAACAAGAGAGATACCCATTTTTTTCTTGAAAGTTTTCCAATTATAACATGTATGGGTATATGAATAAGAATTCAACTCACTCTCACAAAGAATTCACATGCATCATGTATTGACCCATAAGCTTGCCTTCAGTGTTTTACTCACTAATTTAAGAATGTTTGACCGTAAGATCAAGTAGGACTTATCAGGTCGTAATATAAGCTAAGGGCCGGGTAGGCACTATTCTGGCCAGTAATAGTGGCTATCTTCCCCAAGCACTTTTAATATATAACACGTTCATTACGGACATCTCTTCTCTTACTCCACCTTCATTCTTTTCTTTCTTAAATTTCCTCTTTTTTCCCAATTTCTTTAAGCACACTTAGCTTATTAGTAAGGAGTACTTAAGAAACTTTTTCATTCATTTGTTCTCTTACTCCCTACCAATACTCAAGCATTGTCAAACAAATGCACCTCTAATCCTTTCTTCAACTCCCACAAGCGTTATTTTTCCTTCTTGTTCACGATTCACACTCCTTTACTCTTTTGGATTTTTCACTTAACCGCTTAGGAGTTTTGTAGCAACTTCAAGGCTATTGAAAGACAAGGATTAAGCTCATATGGCAGCTATCAAAGAATAAGCTTAAAGCTCAATGGGGCTAACTAGGATCAGACATTCAAGGTAGGTAAAGTGAGGGATAAAAATTAGGCTCATTCAAAGAAATACCTAAATCATCTCCTACAATCGACATCCCTCATTTCGTTTTGTATACACACCAGCCAAGTTTTAGACACTACACAATAGCATCGAGTATTCAAAAGCCTTACATTCACGGCACATGCTCAATTCAAGATAAATTCAACAGACTCTTATCTCAGCTAATCACAAGAATTCAACATTAAGCTTTAAGCACATAGAGTCACATTCAAGAGCCTAGGTGTCTCAAGTAGAGTTATACAACTTCTTATGTGCTTCAACACTAACCACACTTGCATCTCACAATCATGTATAGCACATAACAAGAACATCAATCCATCAATTAGCCACGGGTTCAAAAACAAAACCTATTGACTAATTTTCCCTAACTATGACTAAAAACAACTACGTACAGACAAAGAAAATTTTTATTCTTCAGTTCAAAGTGCCCCCCGTCGGAAAAGAACTGAAAAGAAAAACCAACGGGTGGGGAATCATGCTCAACTGAAAAAAATTCCCTCAACCAATACCTATCAAGAACTAAATTCACCCGAAATCATTAAGCACAAAATTTTGAAGTTTCCCTCACCGCACACTTGATTCATGCTATGTCCCCAAAGCAACCAATTAAAATTCAAAAAGGGTGAGAAATGCTCCCTGGGGCCTCTAGGCCTAGCTAACAGCATGTTTTTCTTCATTTTTGAACAAGTGAAATTCGATCCCACACTTTCCCTCTTTCATGCTTCTTAGTTTCCTCTCCCAAGGGTAGTCAGACTTCCCCTCCATCTGTGTTTAATTCTCCACCAAAAACAACAAGAAGATGAAAATAAATGAAATCAACACAAATGAAAAGAAATTAAAATTGTACCTGTAGTAACCTTGGGTTGCCTCCCAAGCAGCGCCTAATTTTATGTCGCAGAACGACGTGGACTATCCTTTTCAGGACATCCTCATACCCTTGTTCCCTTTCGAGAACCATCTTCTTCTCTTTTTATTTTTTCGAGCGAACAACCGCCACTTTGTCCTTCTCTTCCTCCAACTCCTTCTCTAACGGAAGTTCTCCATCAGATTTGGGTTGAAAAGTAATCATCTCATGTGTTCGTGGACCTCTGGAATCTGCCACCCCACCCTTAGCCTCTGATAACACACTGACCTTACAAAGGTCTCTATAATGTGTGGGTGGGTTAATCTCTTGGTAGACCCGGAAGAGTTCTTCTTCATCATCGACCCTCATTTTAAGAGTCCCTGCTCTTACATTAGTAATCACTCCTCCAGTGGTCAAGAATTGTCGTCTCAAGATCAGGGGTACCTTGTCATCAACATTAAAATCCAATATAATGAAATCAGCGAGTATAATGAACTTACCCACTTTGATTAGAAGGTCCTCGATTATTTCATCTGGTGCCACTCGCGACTTGTCTACCAGCTGCAGCATCAACCGTGTCGGTCTCGGTTAACCCAACCCCAAAGGTGTTAAACAAAGATAGGGGCATTAGATTAACTCCTACCCCTAAATCACACATAGCTCTTATCACCTCACCTTTACCAATTTGTATGGGAAGGGTGAAACTCCTGGGTCTTTGAGCTTTTTAGGTATCTTGCTCATTACCATGTGGCTGCACTCCTCAATCAGTGCTACTGTCTGACCATCCACCAATCTAATTTTGTTGGCCACCACATCTTTCAAGTACTTAGCATACTTGGGCATTCCATGCAAAAAATCAAGCAAAGGCAAATTTATGTGAAGTTCTTTGAAAATACCAAAGAACTTTCTAAAGCATTCCTCCTCCTTGCTCGTTTTGAGTCATTGCAGAAATGGTGGTGATGGTCTCTGAGCCGGCTCCAATGATAATTGTGCATTTTGTTGCACAAAACTCTTATTCTCTCCCTCGTCAGTGGATGGTCCCTTTCTAACCAACTCCGGCCGCACCTCATTTCTCCTCTCTTTCGGTGCTGCATCAGCCAATTTCCTGCAACTCCTCAAACTGATGGCGTTGACCTATTGGGGGTTTATGTCATTGTCACTGGGTAATCCTGCCTGCGGTCTAGTATGATGAGAAGCTGCTATTTGACCTATATGCTTCTCTAGATTGCGGGTGACCAACTTTTGATTTTTCAAATCTGATGCCATTCTCACCTGATTCTCTGCTAATTGGGTTTGTGTCTCCATAATCTTCCGCAATGTCTCCTCAATGTTACTGCTCAACTGGCCACCATTCTGCCTATTCTGTTGCTGGTACTGCTACTGCTGAGGTTACTAGTAGCTTTGACTTTGATTCCACCCCAAGAAAAATTTGGGTGGCTCTGCCAATTATTATTGTAATTTTTCCCAAAATTCTGATTGTTTCTCTGAACATTCCCAACAAAATAGACCGACTCAGTATTGGCCCCACAGGATTCTGCATTGTGCCTATTATTGCCACAGATTTCACACTAACTAGGAACTTGCTAAACTGTATTTACCTGTCCCTACTGTTGGTTCATACTCAGTTTATTGAACTGAGTCATCATTTGATGCTGAAATGATGCTAGCTAAGCAGCCAAGCATTTACACCATCCACCTCTATTAGCCCTGCTGTTCTCTTTTTCCCCTCTCGATGACTTGCTGTGCCACTCAGGATTTCCCTGAGCAATCCTGTTCAACAAACTGTACAACTCATCATAAGTATTCTATAATGCTTGCCCACCCGATGCAAAGTCTAGTAAAATTTTTGTGTGTGGGTCTAGACTTTCCACAAAGGTATGGACTAGCACTTCATTGGACTGCTGATGATGGGGGCAGTCTCTCAATAATGACTTGAATCTCTCCCAAGCTAAATACAAGTCCTCCTCCTGCCTCTGCTTGAAGCTTAATATTTCACTCCTGAGTTTGGCAGTCTTTCCTGAATGGAAGAATCTGATGAGGAACTTCTTTGCCAAATTGTCCCAAGAAGTTATGGAATTCGGTGGCTCATATTTCAACCACCTCTTTGCCTTTCCTAACAATGAGAATTGGAAGAGGGTAAGTCGAACATAATCTGTGGATTCTTCAGTGGGGATGAACATGTCACTAATCTCATGGAAGTTCTGTAAGTGCTGCTGTGGGTCCTCATGAGTCATCCCAGTGAACTGGCCACTAGAATGTAACAGCTGCACCATATTCTATTTCAATTCAAAAGTTCCCTCCAGGTTCCGATTTGCAGATACTAGAGGTCACATTTATTGCTAGTGGGATCGCCACTTCATGAACTGGTCGAGCTGCCATGGTTTCAGGTAACAACTTCACTTGCCCTACTGGTGGGTGTTGTTGTAACCTCTCCTGAAGTTTCTTTTGCTTTCACTCTAGAGCTTCTCTCCTGCGTAAATGAAGTTAACGTTCAAGTTCAAGCAACGATTCCACTAGCTCTCTATTCCTTGCCAGCTCTGCAAGGACAGCCTGTCACCTGCAATATATCAGACTAAGACCAAGTTTCTCAACACTTGAGGAAATTAAAAATCACACAAAAACAAAAAAATTTACTAAACTTCACCGGTTCCCCGGCAATGGCGCCAAAATCTTGTTCGCGCTCCAGCGCACACGCAAGCGTACGCGGTCGTACAAGTAATACAGTGGCCCTTTTTAAGTGCCGGATGTCGAACCCATAAGGATTGGACCAATTCAGAAAATTATGAAGTTCAAGTGTAAGATTAACCTTCACAAGTGTTGATTATAGAAGTTTTCGGTAAATTATAATTAAGTTTCGGAGTGGTCAGAAAACAATCTAGAAACGATATAATAAGCAACTAGTGCTAAGGCTAGATAATCATGCAATGCTACACTTTATTATGGTTCACGTATGAAATTATCAATTGTTGTCTCACATAGTTGGAAATGCGATGTTCATGGTCTCTCGAGCCTCTAAACACGACAAACTAGCCTCACAACTACATTGTTGAGCGGGGATGTGACATCCTAGTTCGTGGGCAATTCAACTACATGGATGTGGTTTACGGGGTCTGTACCCTTGATTAGGGACTTTCGTACATCTAATCATTTAACCTAACTTAGCTTCACAACTACTTCTATGAGTGGTGGAGTGACAATTCTAAGCCGGTGTCTTGCTATCATCCAATTTTATCAACTAAGCAAGGCGATTAAGGTATAATTTCTATCCTAACCACGAATCCTATCATAAGATAAGAACTTGCTCCCTACATTCCTATGTTCTTGCCTAGGGTTACTCTTTCAAGCTTTTACCTAGCTTAACACGTATGTTTTCATGGTTATCAAGCATAAAAACAACCATAATGAAGAATGTAAGACAAAACAACAATTAACAACTCAAACAAAAACGAATTCATGCATTACAATCATATCACGTGGCCTAAACCCTAGGGGTAGGGTTTTAGCCACTCATGTTTGTACAATAACTTAAAAACATCATTAAATTAGAGTACTTACAAGAATAGGTAAAAGAGAATGTAAAATTAGTGAACCCTAGGTTAGTTCTAAACTTCTCCCTTCGCTCCTCTACGATTTCCAGAAAATATTTTGTGACCAAAGATTTTAGAAGCTAAGGGTTCAATTTGTAGTAAATGGGAAATTTGCACTTTTTCACCTGTCATGGAATGGCTCCATGAAACGTTGGTGAAATGCTCCGTGGCATAATGGTGAACTACTCCGTGGCATGTTGGTAACGCGGCAGCACACTGGTTTGGTAGCCCCTACTCATATAAATTAATTCTTTGCTCTGTGGCATGTTGTTGAACGCCCCAATGCTTCTCCATGACACGGAGTTGACTCCAAATGTCCCTTTTAGCTTGTCTCATCATCCATAATCCTTACCTTAAAATATATCTTCAATATTAGGACCATTATATTCACATTGAGCTCCATACATTGGAATTTCAACATACAAAGAGAACTAATCATATTTGTTAGTCCATGGCCACAAATTACACAAAATACATGAGATTATTCTTAAATTAAGGTACAAATGGGTAAAACATAGGTATAAAATAGTACTTGGCATGTAAATATGCCCAAGATCATGCATCATTTCTCTTTGTCCGAAAGAAAGATTGCTCTCTTCGTATGTGTATTGATTATGGCAATTGAACAAGGTCACCATAAAGAACAGGTATCCTCTACCCAGGATTGATGATTTGTTTGACCATCTCCACGGTGCCAAGTTCTTTTCAAAGATAGACCTCAAATAAGGATACCATCATCTCAGGGTTCGAGAGAGTGACATCCCAAAGACAGCCTTCAGGATGCGGGTCATTATAAGTTTGTAGTTATGTCTTTTGGACTAAGGAATGCTCCTACAACTTTTATGGATTTGATGAACAGGGTGTTCAAGCATACGTGGATATGTTTGTGATCGTGATTATTGATGACATCCCGATATACTCGCGGAGCGAGGAAGAGCACGCCGCTTATTTTGAGGGTGGTGCTACAGACTCTCAAAGATCATCAACTATATGCTAATTTATGCAAGTGCGAGTTTTGGTTGAACTTAGTGGCATTTTTGGGCCATGTGGTGTCAAGTGATGGTACCAAGGTGTACTCCTAGAAAATAGAAGCGATAAATAATTGGTCGAGACCGGTGAATCCTTCAGATATTAGGAGCTTCTTGGGTTTAGCTGGGTACTATCAGAGATTTGTTGAAGGTTTTCATCTATCACAATACCATTAACCAAATTGACCCAAGAAAGTAAAATTCCAATGGTCAGATGCTTGTGAGAGGAGCTTTCAGGAGTTGAAGACTCGACTCACCTCAGCACTGGTGTTAACTTTGCCGGAGGGTATCGATGGGTTTGTGGTGTATTGTGATGCTTCTAGAATCAGCGGGAGTCAGTCACTCCGTTAGTTATCAGCTTGGTTGTTCAGTTTTGGGGTTTGCATCTCCTTCCATAGCCCTCCAATAGGTTTAAATCAAATTTGAGGATGAATGTTTCCAAGAGGGAGATATTGTAATACCTCGAGCTTCAAAATGACATCTTGAAGGAAAAAGACTTAAGTTGTAGGTTCGGTGCAAGAGATTGACAGAGGAGTTGACAGCCCATCGGCCTCTTGACAGCTCGTCACTCTGCCGTCGTGGCTTTAACGGTAGCAATGACGATCATTGGAGCGGTGATAGACCATCGCGGGCATCGTCAAGGCTTGACAGTGAGGATGACAACCTATCAGGTAGGCGACAGACTGTCGCGTGTGTCATCGGGGAGAATCTCGTGTCTCGATGGGTGATAGTTGGATTGACAAACCATCTTCAGTGTGACTGCCCATCACACCCACCTTCGCTTAGTCCAATTAATATCCCTTCTATGGATAAGGGTGACGACATGAATGATGACCCGTTATGGCTATTGTCGGGGTTCCTGTTGTGGAAATTCTGCATGATTCTCAGGGGCAATTTTGTAATCTCCTATGTTTTCAACTCCTACACTACATCATTTAAGGATTCCTAATGAGGGGTTTAGAGTGTTTAACCTAGCCTAATTCATTATGCTCTCATTTCTACTTTGAATTCCAAATTCCTCTTCCAAGATCATCAAGGATTCTTCATCAATTTAAGTCTCATCTTCTCAAATTTCTCTTTAGGTCTCAAGATAAAGCTAGAATTCAGTGAACCTGGGTATGTGGGCCTATAAATGAGGAGAATCTTTCACCCTCATGCCCTTTCTTCAAGCAAATTCATGATCACCCATTCCCCAAGTCCCATTTTCAAAATTCTAGGGATTCTTGTTGGATTATGAATTTCCTCCATGATTCTGTTATGGGTATAGCTAAATTGATAAGAATTTATGATTTCCATGATTGGGGTTTATTAATATCTACTAGTTCTCATGAAATTATGGTCTATTATGTTACAAGCATGATTATGAAATCTTGTGGCTAAAATCCTCTTTATGAGTATTATGATCCTTTTGATTGAAATTCTCTCAAGTCCTAAATTATGTTATATGATTTATGATGCATGACTTTATGTAAGAACTCTTCATGAATTTAAAAATCTTTAACTATGAGGACTTTCTCAATTATGTATAATTTTCATGATTATCAGGATTATGATTATGGCCGACTCACGGGTCCTTATTTCATGGCCAGTTCACGTATTACAAGCATGTTCATGATTATTATGATTTAAACTAGCCATAAACTTCATGTATAATTTCATGATATTCATTATAAGCCATGTGCATATTTTTGGGAGTAGTGCCTAGCACTGAGTAGGCTCAGAGTCCAAGCAAACCTCGAGTCTCAAAGCTACATGCCAACTTAGGATGATATTCATGTTAACCCTACGGGGTCTCTTCAGTGATCACGCCATGTTATCGTTCCTTGCCTTGGCTAGCTTGGGACGGCTTTGCCCACTTGAGCGATATAGTTGGGGCATCATGTAAGCTCTATCATGATGGTATCGGTTATGATGAGTCCTCCCATTGTTACTTATGTTTGATGCATGATCATATTTATGATACTGTGGCTCAAGTTATGATATACAAGATTTCTCTTATGATTACGCTTATGACTAGTTTATAAGCAGTTTTAAAAACCTTGAGCCCTCATGTCTAAATTATGATTTATTACATCATGATTCAAAAATGTTCTACTCTCATGAACTATTATGTATTTTAAATGTCCATTTTTACTTATCCCTCATATTCAGTACATTCTAAATACTAACAACATACTCTATGATGTATCATTTTATGATACAGGTCCGAGCCATCTGACTCATTCTTATTGTTAGTCCAGCTCCCATCTTAGTCCATCTCAGTCTCTGTTATTGGTAAGTCCTCATCTCCTGAGGACATTCATTTTAGTTGTTTTAATTATGCTATTTTAGTTTCCGACTTTAGAGAGTTATTTGAGGGTGTTGTCTTATCAACTAATCAGACAGTTTAGAGGCTTATCAGACATTATGTAGACTTTCAGCTTTATTGAGTGTTGATTTCGTTTATGATCATTGATATATGTCAGGCTTCTGCTTACAAGTGTTTTTCTTTAATTTTCTTTTTAATTATGCTATTTAGTTGCTTTTTTCATGCTATGGGTCGACTTGGAGTCACTCATGGTTCTAGATCCCGTGTCTCGGTTCGGGGTCTCAGCTCAGGTCGTGACACTTTCGCTTAAAATATCTCATGACTTTCAAAATAAGACTTTACTTATGTTATACTGAAAATCAAAATTATCTCTTTATGCTTAAAATCTCATCATGAATGCTCTTTTGAAAATATGCTCAATCTTTAAGGAAAACAATGCATTTACTTCAACAAAGCATGCTTTGAAAATAATGCTTTAAAAAATTGTGCTTTCTTGAAAATCATTGTCTCGTGCAACTAACGTTCATGGGAAAAGAAACATGAACCAACCTCAACAATCAAGAATCAAGAATCAAGAGAGTATGATAAGCAATATGTGGAGTAGGATTACAATCAAGATACTTCAATAAACAACTCAATATGAAGAATTCAACAATGATAATTCAACATATATAGATAGAAAAGAAGACAATTCAAGAATTGGGTAAAAACCGTAGCTTTAATCTCAATGAATTCTTGGATAGATGTAGGGCATAAGGATGGATGAGAATCCTTACTTTCGTTAGCCTTACATACCTGGAAAAATAGATCCTTGGACTCAAGCTTGAAAAAACCTAATTTGGAGAAGAAGACTTCCTAGCTTCTTCAAAAACTTGAGAGCTTTGATCCTTGAATTCTAATTGGAATGGTGAGAAATGAGTGTCTAGACTTTAGGAGTACTTAAATAATACCTTTAGGAATCCCAAACAATCTAGGTTTAAGAAATTAAACTTTGAGAACTCCCTAAAATAACTTTAAGATCATTTTTGGTAACTTAACGCGTCTTTGACTTTGACCCCATGTCACTTGATAGTGCTTCGCTAAAATGCTCATAACTTTTTAGTCCAAAGTCCAATTGATGCAAAGTCAGATGTGTTAGAAAGAATACTCAAAGGGTTTCAATTTTAATAGTGTAAGAACTCCAAAATACATCATAAATTTAGATTTATGATCGTTTGAAGTTGGCCCTTATAAGAGCTTATACGAAAACTCAATCAGTAAGAAGGCTCTCACTCAACTTTGTGCTAGAGGTTACTTATGACCTTAACTTTTATCCTATTCACTTATCACGCCTAAGAACTAATCTTAACATTTAATTTCCATAAGATTCATTGGGTTTGGGTCTATTCTCATACCTAAAATGGTTTAAAACTTAGCCCGAAAGTCTAAGGCGTCACGGTGTCCCCTTTGGAAAAGAACCGAAAATAAAAACCAAAGGGTGGGTGAAGTGTTCTATACTCGGACTTTCAAATCAAACAACTTCAAACCAATCATATATCTCACCCTCATTCGACATCAAAAATTGTTGAAATTCCCTCACCCCACACTTAAAAATATGTTATGTCCCCAAAGCGTCATGTAAAATCAAAACACAGGTTAGGGATGTTTCCTAAGGCCTCTAGGCCTAGCTAGTAGCATGTTCCATCTAATTTTTCAGCACAAGGGTTGTTCGGGTGGTTTTGGGTTATAAAATGACACGCAAGTGCACGTGGTTGAACAAGTAGTAAGTGGCTTTAGTAAGCCAAGTATCGATCCCACAGAGACTTGGGTTAAGTGCAATTTGCTCAAGTTTACTCTACTTTACTTCTGAATATGCTGGCAACAACGTAACCAAAAAGTGGATATTTTGTTTTATAAATTTTATACTAAAACTAAGAACAATTATCTACTTTGAATTTGGACTATGGATAAAAGCATGCTGAGGTTAAACGAACATGTAATGAAACCGATTATCATCATAATTTGGTTAATCTTTTCTTCCTGTTGCTAGCCAAGAACATTTGCCAAGAGATTAAAACTCTCGTAATTAATCTCACTTAAGAATCGTGAACCATCCGTCTACATTTCTGTGATCAAATGCAATTCATGTTCTAGCCATACAATTCCGGTTCCTAAATTGACTAATACGACTTTCAGGTATATTTCTATCCTGAAGGTTCATCAAAACTCAATTTTCCCAAACCAAGTAAAGAACAATATCCTATTAATTCACAACTTTCCAATTTCGTGCTCTCTCGAGTGAAATCGGACTTTTTAGATGTACATTAATGTAGGCCACACACCAATGCAGTAGAAACAATAATTAATAGAACAACATGGAAGAAAAAGATGAAAAACCATATAAACAATAATCAAAATTCATCACAAGTGTTCATAACCTCAGCAAGGAAGGGAATTAGCCACTCATTTGTGGATTAATCATCATAAAACAAGTGTTAATCATACAAACAATTGAATTAGAGAAGAAAGAAAGAGAGAAAAAAACCCTGAACTTTTCGTCCCTCAACTGTCTGTAACCCACGTCCTTGCTCCACCAAGTCTGAATTCTGAAAAATAAACCTAAGTGTGCTATTTATAGTAGTAGGACTCTTTCCTGGAATAACAAGCAACGTGTCACGGAGCACTGCCTCTGTGACACGCTACGGACGCGGAGGCTCTTTGGATATCACCCGAACTTGGCCCCGGCAGCACCCTGCCGCGTTGGCAGCGTGTCACGCTGCTTGGGTAGGGCGTTGGCTTCTCTTGGTCGCGCAGCCAACCTGCCGTGGCACGTTGCCAACGCGCAGGTGGGCTGTTGTGGTCGGCCTGCCTGCCGTGGCACGTTGCCAACGCGCAGGTGGGCTGTTGTGGTCGGCCTGCCTGCCGTGACACGTTGCCAACGCGCAGGTGGGCTGTTTTGTGCCTCTTCTTTGCCGACGTTCGCTTGTTAATTCCGTTTCCAAGCCTCTACTTCACCAACTCATGGATTAGTTACTCAAAAGTCATCAAAACCTACAAAACAAAGACTAATCATGTTGGTTAGCACATATATTCACTTCATATAAAATTACATGAAAATGTATATAATAACTTAGATAAACAAGACTAATTTAAGTCATAAAGCGTATCTCGGGCATGCTATTTTTGCCCGTGATCACAACCCCACACTTAAAGCCTTGTTCGTCCTCGAACAACCTTTTACATATCATGCATATTGAGACTCCCACATAACTAATTTAGCAAGATAATTCAAGTTACGGCTATATTGATTACGTAAGATACAAGCTATAAATAGAGCATGCCTTCTTTGATCATTGAAATGAAGTACAACTATGTTAAGACTTCTTAACCTCAAGAATCGACTCTCAATCTTAGCAAACTCATGTAAATCAACTGATTAAGAAATCCCACATGAATTATATCCTTCATTCAACATGTGCCCTTCACGGAAAGAGAGTTACCCAATTTCACACGCAAAAACAATTTTTATATCACAACATGTGTGGGTACATGCATAGAATTACACTCACTCTCACAAAGAATTCACATGCATCATGTAATGACCCATAAGCTTGCCCTTAGTGTTTTATTCCACTAATTTAAGGATGTATGAATGTAAGATCAAGTAGGACTTTTTAGGTTGTAATGTAACTCAGGTGCGGGTAAGTACTATTATGATCAGTAATAGTGACTATCTTTCCTAAGCACTTTTAATACATCACGCCTTCATTACAAACTTCCCTTCCCTCACTTCACCTTTTTCTCTTTTCATCTTTCTTTTTCCTCTTTTGTTCCCCCCTTTCTTTAGGCACTTTTAGCTTATTAGTAAGGAGTTCTATAAGTAACTTTTCATTTATTTATTTTCTTACTCCCTACTAATACTCACCCATATTCAAACAAGTGCACCCTCGACCTTTCTCCACTTTTACAATTGCCACTTTCCCTTGTTTTTCATTCTTCTCACTCCTTTCCTCTTTCGGATTTTTCCTTTAAGCGCTTAGGAGTTTTGGTTCAATTTCAAGGATAATGAAAGAAAAAGATTAAGCTTATGTTGCAGCTGTCAAAGAATAGGCTCAAAGCTCAATGGGGTTAACTAGGATTAATTTTTCAAGGTAGGTATAATGAGGGATAAAAGTTTGGTTCATTCAAAGAAATGCCTAAATCATCTCCTACAATTCACATCCTTCATTTCATTTTATATACACACCAGGCAAGTTCTAGACATTTCATAATAGCACAGAATACTCAAAAACCTTACCCTCATGGCACATGCTCAAATCAAGACACAATCAGTAGACTCTTACTCAACTAATCACAAGAATTCAGAATTAAGCTTCCATCATATTGAGTCAAATTCAAGAGCCTAAGTGTCTCAAACAAAGTTATACACTTGCATGCTTCACACTGAATATACTTGCATCTTACAATCATTTATAGCCTATAACAAGAACCTCAAGCATCGATTAGCTACGGGTTCACAAACGCACAACCTATCGACTAATTTTTCCTCAAGACGGTCGTCATCCATCCATCGTCGGAAACAGTCCCTAGCTATGACTAAAAACTTTATATATAGACAAAGAAAAGAAAAAGAAAAAAATTTTATTTTTCGGTTCAAATACCCCCCGTCGGAAAAGAACCGAAAAGAAAAACCAACGGGTGATGAAGTCATGCTTAATTCACAAAAAAATTTCAAATTTTTCAAATTTCTCACAAGCATTACATTCACCAAAAATCGTTAAGCACAACAAAAATTTTTTGAAATTTCCCTTGAAATTTCCCTCACCCCACACTTAAATCATGCTATGTCCTCATAGCATCAAATTAAAATTTAAAAAGGGTGAGAAATACTCCCTGAGGCCTTTAAACCTAGCTAACAACATGCCTTTCTTCAACTTTGCACAAGTGGGTGTTCTACCCCACACTTTTTCTCTTCCATGCTTGTTAGCTTCCTCCTCCACGGGTACTCAGACTTCCCCTCCATCTGTGCTTAACTTTCCACCAAAACAACACAATATGAAAAATAAATAAAATCAACTTAAATGTAAGAAATTAACATGGTACCCTTGGGTTGCCTCCCAAGCAGCGCCTAATTTTACGTCGCGGCACAACGTATCCAGTTTCACCGCTTTTTCCTCCACCTTGAGGATATGAATCTCACCCGTAATTTCTTCTCTAATATCCTCTTATGCTCCAGGGGTGGTGGTGAAAAATTATAAGGACCAAGCAGTAGATGTTGCCTTTTGAACTTATTGGCCCTTAAGTAAGAGAAGTCATTTTGTCTCTCCGAGTTAGCAAATTTCAAAATATACGGGGCTTGGTCCTCCTATAGACATTTCTCTATAAGCTTGGAAGACTCTATTTCTATGTTTTCAACCAAACTTAATGTCGAAAAATGCTTCGAGTGTGGTCCAATAAACCTCAACTCTGAAAATGCATTGTGCTTGACCTCCTAACTTGTATACACCTTCTCAGCATCGACATCTATCTCTCCATTAATGTCAACTGGGGGATACTCTATCTCTTCTTCCATGAATGGATTTTCCATAAGTGTGAGACCATCACAGGGACACTCAAGAGATTCTAATTGTTGGGCTTCATCCAAAAATTCACCCTTGTCTTCCTCTTGTAGTTCCTCTTGAATATCGGCTAAAACTGTCACCTGCAATTTATCACAAGATTCAGCCTCAGCAATCATCTCCGTGAATTTGACGCTCATCCTTTCTAGATCCTCTGCATTCTCTTCTTGCTGAATTCTCAATACTTCTATCGCCTCCTTCATTGCTTCTGATTGCTCCAGGAGTTGTTTCAGCATGTCTTCTATTTGAGCTTGGCGTCCCAAGTCCTCATTTTTAGCATGCCTATATTCAGAAAAAACAATAGAAGGATCATAGTAGGGGCTTGGGGGAGGGGAATATGCATTCGGACCGCCATCCCAATGGCCATCTTGACCACCACATATATTGCACGTGTTACAGTGTTGCCACGAGTGGTGTCCTCCGCAATTTAGACAAGATTCGCTAAAATATGAGTATCCACCATTTATACCATTTGTATTCCACGATGTCATGTCAATAAGGGTATCCGAAAAAGAAAAAAATAAAATGAAAAAGAATTAAAACAAACACTAAGACCAAGTTGTCAACACTAAGAAAATAAAAATACAGTAAATTAACACTTAAAACAAATTCACCAATTGCAGAGTCCCCGACAACGGCGCCAAAAACTTGTTCGGGTGGTTTTGGGTTATAAAACGACACGCAAGTGCACATGGTCGAACAAGTAGTTAGTGGCTTTAGTAAGCCAAGTATCGATCCCATAGAGACTTGGGTTAAGTGCAATTTGCTCAAGTTTACTCTATTTTACTTCTGAATATGCTGACAACAACTTAACCAAAAAGTGGATATTTTGTTTTATAAATTTTATACTAAAACTAAGAACAATTATCTACTTTGAATTTGGACTATGGATAAAAGCATGCTGAGGTTAAACGAACATGTAATGAAACCGATTATCATCATAATTTGGTTAATCTTTTCTTCCTGTTGCTAGACAAGAACATTTGCCAAGAGATTAAAACTCTCGTATTTAATCTCACTTAAGAATCATGAACCAACCGTCTACATTTCTGTGATCAAATCCAATTCATGTTCTAGCCATACAATTCCGGTTCCTAAATTGACTAATACGGCTTTCAGGTATATTTCTATCCTGAAGGTTCATCAAAACTCAATTTTCCCAAACCAAGTAAACAATATCCTATTAATTCACAACGTTCCAATTTCGTGCTCTCTCGAGTGAAATCGGACTTTTTAGATGTACATTAATATAGGCCACACACCAATGCAGTAGAAACAAGAATTAATAGAACAACATGGAAGAAAAAGATGAAAAACCATATAATCAATAATCAAAATTCATCACAACTGTTCATAACCTCAGCAAGGAAGGGAATTAGCCACTCATTTGTGGATTAATCATCATAAAACGAGTGTTAATCATACAAACAATTGAATTAGAGAAGAAAGAAAGATAGAAAAAAACCCTGAACATTTCGTCCCTCAACTTCCTATAACCCACGTCCTTCCTCCACCAAGTCTGAATTCTGCAAAATAAACCTAAGTGTGCTATTTATAGTAGTAGGACTCTTTCCCGGAATAACAAGCAACGTTTCACGGAGTGCATTGCAAAGCACTGCCTCCGTGACACGCTACGGACGCGGAGGCTCTCTGGAAATCACCCGAACTTGGCCCCGGCAGCACCCTGCCGCGTTGGCAGCATGTCACGTTGCTTGGGTAGCGCGTTGGCATCTCTTGGTCGCGCAGTCAACCTGCCGTGGCACGTTGCCAACGCGCAGGTGGGCTGTTGTGGTTGGCCTGCCTGCCGTGGCACATTGCCAACGCGCAGGTGGGCTGTTTTGTGCCTCTTCTTTGCCGATGTTCGCTTGTTAATTCCGTTACAAAGCCTCGACTTCACCAACTCATGGATTAGTTACTCAAAAGTCATCAAAACCTACAAAACAAAGACTAATCATGTTGATTAGCATATATCTTCACTTCATATAAAATTACATGAAAATGTATACAATAACTTAGATAAACAAGACTAATTTAAGTCATAAAGCGTATCTCGGGCATGCTATTTTTGCCCGTGATCAAGGGTCAATGACCCCAAACTCATTCTTTGTCATGCTCCTTAGCTTCACTCTGTTGGTATTGAGACTTAACCTAATTTGTGCTACACAAAACAAAAATAAAAACAAAAGTGATAGTAAACAAAAATAAAAATAAAGGAAAAACAATCCGCCTATTATACTCTTGGGGTTGCCTCCCAAGCAGCGCCTGAGTTAATGTCGTGGCATGGCAAGAGTCACATCCCTTTCAGGATGTCCTCATCCTCTTTCTCCATTTCGGGCGCAACTATCTTCTTTTTTTGACTCTTGAGGGAATATCTTCCACACTTTCCCTCTTCTTCTCTATCACCTCCTCACAAAAATCACATTGCAAACTCTCAACTACAGGCTCAGGTTCCATTTTTGAGAGATCCTTCATATGCGAAATTACTAGCTTACATTTCTCTATCCCACACTTATCATCTGCTTTCACAGTGATCATATAGAGATCCTAGTAGTGTGTTGGGGTGTTGTAGTGCTTGGTACACTCTGAAGTTCTCTTTTGTATAATCTACCCGCATCTTTAGGTTACCAGCACTAACATCAATCAATGCTCCTCCTATGGCTAGGAACAGATTTCCCAATATGATAGGTACCCAATCATCAACTTCAAAATCAAGAATAAAAAAATCTTAAGGGATTATGAATTTACCTACTTTGATTAGGATGTCCTCTATGATTCCCTCAGGAACTACTTTGGTCTTGTCATCCAGCTGCAATATAACGCTGTAGGCCTTGGTTTTCCCAAGCCAAGTGTACTGAATAGTGGTAGGGGTATCAAGTTCACACTCGCCCGTAAGTCGCAAAAGCTTGCATCAACTCACTTCAACCTATTTGTATCATGAAGGTGAAACTCCCTGGTTCTTTGAGCTTCTGTGGCATCTTGTTCATTACCCTAGAACTACACTTGTCAATGAGTGCCATAGTCTTCACGTCAAACCAGCCTCATCTTGTTGGACACCACATCCTTAAACTACTTAGCATACATGGCCATTGCCTGCAAAATATCAAGAAAAGGAAGATTTATGTGAAGTTCTTTAAAATTGTTAAAGAATTTCTTGAAACAAGCATCCTCTCGCTTTTCTGAAACCTTTGAGGGAATTGTGGTGGTAATCTTTTTTCTAGTTGCACTGCTTGTTGTACATTATTCTCTACAGCTACCTTGGCTTTCCTTTGATGTTGAGTGTATTTACACACTTATTTGCCATATGTTGTCCATGCTTAGCTATATTTTAAGAATAAATTATGTGTGTTTTCTTTGATTTTATATGATATTTGTGAAAAAGAGCTAACACATATAATTAGATATTTCAAGGATTAAAGTGATGGATTTGGACTTAATGGTGGTTAAAAAAAGCAAGTATCGCAAAACTGGGCTGAGGAAACAAGAATGGTAGAGGTTGGCATCACACAGTCATAGCAGTGTTATGGGTCTGTGCGACGTGCAGGCAAGGTACACACATGGAACAACGCGGTGCGCCAACATCTTGGGGCGATGGACAGTGCGGTGCCCAGGCAGTGTTGGGCAGCCAGTGATTCCAATCCTAATTTAAGTAGGAATGGGAGCTATAAAGTCCAATTCCAGTCCAAGAAGGAACAATGAAGACTTAATCTACTATTACATATACCCCTTTTTAGTATGTTTTAGGGTCCAACATCAAGAACGAAAATATTGTGGAATCTGGTGTCATTCAATTTTGCACAATTGATAACTTACATATTAGTGCGATTACTTAGTGATAACGTCCAAAATATACTCCTCATTCAAAGAGTATAAACGGTCATTGTATCAAAACAAATATCCCATCGGATGTCGAGGTCGAATCCCACAGGGACTAATGAATGATAATTACGACTGTCGGTTGAGAAATTGATTTTAAATTGCACCACTTAGGACTAACATATAAATAAACCAGTTTGGGGAGATTGAAATTTGTAGTAGAATATATCTTCTAATTTGGTTGACTACAATAGCAAAAATTACCAAAGTCATTTACAAGAATGTGAAAGACTAGAGGTGTGGTGTAGGTGATATGCTAACTCGATAGGGTCATGCTAGGTCATCTCAAAAGTTCAATTAGTGTAAATAATCTCGAAATAATGGGTATTTAATGCTTTTCATCCTTATAAATACCTCTTGCTGGAGTTTTATCAAACCTCTAAACAGCATTAGCTCAACCCGATCAGATTTGGATTAGTAGTTGCACTAATATGTAGCTATTAGCTACTAATTAGGAGTGAGAATGTAATTTTGGATATTTCTAGCCCAATTTCACAATTTCTCATCCATACCCACCATTAAACTCTCTCCCAATACTTAATTATTCTTTTACAAGCAACAATCAATTAAGAAAAATTAGACCCACATCATAATCAATGGATCTTCACTTATAGATTGGAAAGAATCTAATAGATTTACACTTAGTTAAACAATATTGAGATGACTCTAGCAATACCCACTCTAATTAAGCAGTCATCATCACGTACCTCTAGTTAATGATTTAGCTACTCATAATTAAGAAATTCGAAAGCAGAAAGTCAATAACAAGAGTAGAAAAATCAAGTTCAACAAGTAGTCTTCAACAATAGCAGTACCTTGCTATCAAGAAGAAGATGAAGAAAAAGAGAATAGTTCTTTTCATATTCTACCCATCAAACTCTCCTTTTCCCTACCGAAGGAATGTTCTAAAATTTAGGAATTGAAAGATCCTCAATACATAGTACTTTTTCTAGAATATATCCAAAAAAATAAGGTATCTTCTCTCTCTGTTTCCATGTTCGATAATTTTGCCCCTAATCAGCATTCTAGCACCGGTGGAAGTACCGACAGTTCACTATTGCAATCTGCGGACCGCCGGCTTATCTGAGCCTTCAATGAATTTCAGTAACCATAGGCGGTTACCTCGACATTTCACCAATCTCCATTCGTGCACTGCCGATTCTTTTGTCTTCAATACAGTAATTTCAGGTGTCATTCGGTGTATGGATCGGTGAGTCACCATTGGCATCCCGCATTTTGCCGGTGCCTTTGTTTCCCAGAGGCAGTGGTGGTAGGATTTTGACCGCCGTTTCGCAAGTCTTTTTCAGTGAAATTCCAAATTTTATCCCACATCTTTCTTTTTGATCCATTTCTTGCTCTTTTCGTCACATTAGGCATCTGCATCCAACAAAAGCAAAAAGGCATCAAATCCACATAAACAACTCAAAAACTAAGAAAAGATTCAGGCTTAAGAGCCTAATGAGTTGACGAATTACCAACTCATCAAAACCCCCCAAACTTGAACCATTGCTTGTCCTTAAGTAATACGATTCTCATCAGTTGAAAAACATTCCACTCCACACAAGTTTAAACATCAACAACCACCTACTCTATGACAACCCAAAAATGCTCACCAATCTCACCGAAAAAGAGAAACAAATACCCCTAAAAACCAGAATAATGAAGATATTTCAAGAGACTACCACCATTCATAAACATGGTTCCCAAGAATTTTCATTTCGTTGAACTTGGGCATTGCTCATCCATGAAATACACATAGCAGCTCAATTTATAATCATTGCACATTCAAAACCTGCCTAAGAAATTGCATTTCTCATACCTTATGCACAGATTTACCTTTGATGCAATTGTGCCATCAAAAAGGGTGATGCCACTCACCGAAGAGAGAATCCCTATTTTCTTCATGACTTAATGCATTCACACAAGGGATTTCACAAGGATAAGATTGCACTCACTCTCCCAAAAAAATTTGCATGCACCCAACTCGATCCATAGGCTTGCCGTTTGTGTAAATCGCCACTAATGTAGCGAAACTGCACTTAAAATTACTTAAGACTTGTGGGTTATGTTGTAGGCTAGGGATAAGGGTAGGATAAATGTTTAGCTTTAGTGACTATGCCTCCCTAATGCCTTTGTAAACACTTGCAATCTTCCGCTATCTTATTGAAATTACTCCACCTTATTTCTCCTTGTTCATTATTTTCATCCTTTGTGTAACACCAACCACCCTCTTAACAACCATGAATTCCACAACTAGCCTTTTGTATGAAAGAGATAGCACCCCTTCTCCTCTTCTTTATTTTACTATTCTTTTCCCTTCTGTTGATTCAAGGGATTTTAATCCAAATGATTCATTCATTTCCTAAAAATTTTGGGTGCTACCTCACATTAAAGTTATCATTTTTTTCCTTTTTCTCTTGCAAACCCCCAAACTTAGGCTTTTTCTTCATCTCACATTCATCTCCTTATCGCTCCCTGATTCATTGGCTTGAAGCCCCTATTTTTCATTACTTTACTACTAGCGATTAGGGACGATGAGTGCCAAAGAGAAGGATTAGAAATGGGCATTAGGCTTGTAATGTGGTTTTTAAGAAAGGGTTCGAGGCTCAACATTGGCTATAAAAGATCAATTCTATAGGAGGTCATTTTTGGTGAAGTGACTACCAAAAGAGGGCCTAAGATCATGTTTTACCTGTATTTATATCTAGGATTTTGCCTTAAGTCACACTTGGGGTAAGTTCTAGACAAGAAGGGGTGCATGGGATTCACAAAAGTACTTATGACACAAGGCATCACTCCTCAAGAGACCATAGAAGTCATTGTCTACACAAAGTCTTGGTCTAAGACATCAAAACTTTCAAATTCATAAGTCAAGTAAGGAATCTACAATGAATGATAAAGAGTACTATGTTTCCGATTCAAACATCTGCTCATTATCATTTTCATTTTCTTGTCCCATTTTCAAAATTCCATTTCATAAAAATATTTCAAGTGGGCCTCTCAAAACAGCTTCATAAAAGACTAAAAAAGACATGGCATTTTTCCTTAAGAGGGTTGCCTCACAGTCTATCATCGGAAATTGCCAACCTGGTTCGATAAATAAAAGAGAAATAACACAAATGAATGATCCCTCGAGAAAGAACTATGGTATAAAGAAACCCCTCAGAGTTTTGATTACTACACTACAATTTACAAAGGCGAACAAGAAAACAAGAAAACATGGGTCATGCGTGCAACATTTTATCAATTCAAAGCGAAGACCCTCTTTTTTTTCTAGCACTAACACATCAACATTCGAGAACTCAATCATGCCATTCATTTTCATTTTTCATAAGAAGCCCGGTAAGAGCACTCATCAACAAATAAAATAAACAAAAGCCCGACAAAGGCTACATCCAATTAATTTCAAAAAAGAAAGCATCAATGACCCCCTCCCCCCCAACAAAAACCCTCATCCCTCCCCCACTTAAGAGAATACATTGTCCCCAATGTATGCATGCAAAAGGGAAAGGGACAAGATACTCCATGAGCGGGTCATTCCTCATTATTATCATCAGTTGCATCACCCACACAATCACCACCAGCCTCACCTAGCCCATCAAAACCATCCCCCAAGCCCTCAAACAGATCATCAATGGGGCCCTAAATTATGGAGGGATCAGCCATTGCAGCGTCTAGGGCACTCATGTCAGGCACCTCTATTGAAGTCAGACTTTTCAATTCCTGCACCTCAGTTCGGAGAGAGGTGACAGCCCCCTCAACTGCATCCACCCTCTTGCCCAATGTAGTAATGCTCTCATACAAAGATTTGAGATCCTTCTTCATTGTTTGAGCAATGAGTGTAGGGAGACTCTTGGCCAATCTTTGGAGTTGGCTCTCATGAGAGTTGGTCATTTACAGAAGTATGTGGAGACCACTTGATTCGGAGGATGTAGGAGTGGGAGAGGCTCCTCGAGGAGGCATGTCTTCAGATGCTTGGCCTGATGGTTCATGATGGGGCATGTTCAAATCTGAGGCATGCGGTGAGTGGTCCGACCCCTGGGATAGTGATCCCTCAGCCAACCATAAAGCCTGCAGTCTTTTCCTCTTAACTGTGGGTGCCTCGACATCTCTTTTTCGATCTATGGCAATCACTCCTGCAGCAATGACAGGGGCTTCATCCGAGAAGAAAGGCACTCCAGCTTATAGGAACAACTGGGAAATGAGGACAACGTATGGCATAGAACTGCTAGTTTATCGTGCCTTCCATTTCATTTATTGGGCCAAAATCTCCTCAAAGTTAATAGGTACCCCGGACATGATGCATGTGATGAGAATTATTGCTTCCAAGTTGACCCTTTGCTCGTTCTTGGAAGGAATGGTATGGCCACAGATATAGTCCAGCCATAACTTGGCCTCAAACTTCAAATCATGGCGAGAGATTTTTCCACCCATGTATGCCTACAGAGGTGTATCAACAGCGATGATTGGGGCTATCCAGGAGAATTGGTCCTTCATGTCTGCCAATAGGGGCATGTACTCCAAGCTAGAGTCAATCTCATCTTCCCAAAATAAGTAATTGATGGAAGATGGAGTGATGTCGCCTTCAACTCCCCTTATCATGACCAATGGTGGGCACAGGAAGTCCTCAACTTTGCCTTTGTGTTTCATACTGTCCTTCCTAGCTTGGTAGGAAGCATAGAACTCTGAAGCTAGGCTGGGGTAGTAGGCTAGGAAAGGATTGGCGAAAACCTGCCATTGCCTATCTGTGAATTGAGCGATGATGTTGGGAAGATCACCACGCAGGCCCGCTAAATCAAATTGCTTCTCCACAATTATAGACCGACCCTGGTATATCACATAGTGCTCCTTCATGTTGGGCATAAAAAATATGATGGCCTCTTTGGAATTTGCAGGTGGTGAGGAGGCCCTGGCTTTGCCCTTGCCCTTGTTGGTTGATGATGTGGGGACCTTACCCTTTCTAGTGTTCCTAGATAAAGACATGATATTTCTGCAAACATGGTGTTAGTGATAGGCAACACTTTAATTTAACTAAAATAACTAAAGCTTATTCTCAAGTTGAAATGAAAAACAAAGATGAAAAACCATCATATAAAGAACCAGCAACATCGACGACAAACTGGCGAATCGCAGGAGGAGTCCGCGAACAGTTGCTGACTCACCGATGTGCAGCAGAAGACTGAGCGTACCTATAGTCTACAGGCGACAAGGCGGCGAGTCCCTAGTACCGATCCACAAACTTCCGATGCAACACGGGATCCAAGCAGTGGCCTAAAGCCAACTACAGATTGGATCGGCATTCCATCAGTGTTTCACCGGACCCTACCAGTGGATCGCCGAATTTCATCGTCCCCAAATCAATTCCAAACATTTCAACGGAACCCATTCATGAACACCCACACACATTTTAGTGTAACTTCAACTCTACACATGAAAAAGGGCTTAAATGATGATTTACCCTTAAGAATAGCGTCACCCAATCTATCAATTGGAAAAGCATGACATTTCAATCCTAGTGGGTTACTCAGACTTCACCCCATTCAAATTCAAACAAATACCACACCTATCCCACACCCATTTCAGACATACACTTCTATTCCCTAAACATGTCAGCAAATAGAGCATCAAACATTAATCTAATGAGAAGGAAAGGTAGTAAAAGGGATGTGAAAGGCCTATTAAAGCCACATTAAAAACAGAAATAATGTGTCATTGATGAGAACATAAAAGAGACAAGGATACATTACCACACTTTAGGAAAGAATTTTGCAAAGACTAGCTTGTAGGAGCTTAGCAACTTTCTGCAATGGCAACTGCAGAGGTTTATGCAGTAGAGAAGGAGGATGTGAGTGTGGATGAGTGTAGTGAGGATGTTGGCGAAGAAAGGGAGAGGTTTTATAGGGGGAAGTTGAGATAGTGATAGGTTGAGGAGAAGGTGGGATAGTAATGGTGAGTTAATGTGTTGGTAGGAAGTGGAAAGGCAGGAAACAGAGAAATATGGGAAAGGGGAAAAGTTGGGTATTGTGAAGACAAAAAAGGTGTGGAAAAATGGTAAAAAGGGGATATAAGAGAATACTATGCAGAGTAGGGCGACTCAAGAAAGTATTTGGGGTCAGGTGGGTCCATATTTGATTTAAATTCTGAAACAAAATCGTACCTCGATCGGCACTACATTGGCAGTTCACCGAATTGAACCGAATTTCCGCCACTTTACCTTTTACACTTGAAATAATGCCCATTTCACTATGTCTCCACCAGCTATTGACCGACGGTTCGCAAATTGGGTCAGGGGTCCACTGGAGAGTCACCGCTTGGGCCCTCAATGCTTCAGATGATCTGTGTTGTATCGTCGATATACCGGCAGTACACATTTCTGCATCAACGGTTCTCTGGTGTGTCCACCCAAATTCTAAAACTCCCAGCATTCTTCATCCTCGCGACATAAGGCAATGGTTCACACTTCTGGATCAGTGATTCTCCGATCCAGAGCGATTCCCGCGTTGTTGTGGTTCTCTCCCTCTTTGCTCCTCACTTCATTGATCCTGAAAAACAAAAACAACAAAGACATAAAATAAACCAAATAAAACACTTAGATTTCTTCCCAAGAAATGCCTTAGTCAATGTCGTGGCATGACGTAGCTCTCATTTAACAATTCTTCTTCAACGGATCATCCTTTGACTCCGTCTCCTCAATCTCAATTCCACTATCCTCATCCTCTTTCTACAACACCTCGATCATCTTGCATTCGGAGAGAGTTTCAGTTGATGGACACACCTTGAAGGTGACTTCTTCACATCGAACTCTGAACTTGAGCTCCCCTAGCTCCATATCAACCACAGCTTTCCCCATAGTGAGCAATGGTCTCCCCAAAATAATGGGTACCTCCACATCCATTTCATAATCGAGGACTACGAAATTAGCTGGTAAGATGAATTTATCCACCCTCACCAACACATCTTCTAATACCCCCACAGGTGTTTTAATGGAACGATCCGCCATGAGCAACCTCATAGACATAGGCTTTGTGCTTCCAAGTCCCAACTTCTTGAAAATGATCGAGGCATTAGATTTATGTTTGCACCAAGATCACATCGAGCATTCTTAAACATAAATATCCCAATTATATAAGGGATCGTGAAAGCACCAGCACCTTCCCACTTAGGGGCAAGATTGCTCATCATCATTGCACTACAATGGTGCATCGTCTCCCCACTACCTACATCAACCACCTTCTTCTTTTTCAGCAACTCTTTCATGAATTTAGCATATCCTGACAATTAGAGAAGGGCATCCACCAAAGATATATTAATAGACAATTTTTTGAACATGTCAATGAACTTGTTGAACTGATCATCCTTCTTTAAGTGTCGGGTAAGTGATCTTGGGCAAATTTATATGCCCAAGTGATACTCAAATGTGTCATTTTGCCTTGTTATCTATCGATGTTTATACATTCTCATGGGATTTGTAATAAAATGTGAATTTATACTAACCAACATGATTAGCGTTGTTTTGCAGGAAAAATATAAAGTTATGGAGCTAAGGTGCATGTTGGGAGAGATCGGGATTGGACTCGGAAATGAGCAAGGAAAAAAAGCACTTGAAGGAACGAATTAAAGGGGCTCCGCGATGGAGCCGTGTCACGCTGCCATCATGGATGCACTCTGCCAGGAGGGTAAAAATATGCTTATTTCCAGTGGAGGTGCACGTTGGGGATGTGGCACGTTGGCCTAGCCCCGCGTTGCACGCCGTGCCACGTTGGGCCTAAATGCCTGGACGTCCAGATACCAGTAAGGGTCTGCGTTGGTGGCGTGTCACGGAGGCAGTGCTCCGCGATGCACTCCGTGACACGTTGCTTGTTATTCCGGGAAAAATTCCCACTAGTATAAATAGAACACTTAGGTTCATTTTTAATTATTCTGACTTGGTGGAGCAAGAACGTGGGTTACAGGCAGTTGAGGGGACGAAAATCTCAGGGTTTTTCTCTATCTCCTTCATCCTTATTTCAATTGCTTGCATGATCAACACTCATTTAACGATGTTTAATCCACAAATGAGTGGCTAAATCCTCTTCTTGTTGAGGTTAAGAACATTTGTATTGAAATGTAATTATTGATCAATTGGTTTTTCATCTTTTCTTCCATGGTTGTTCTATTGATTCTTGTTCTTACTGCATTAATGTGTGGCCAGCGTTAATGTATATCTAAAAAGTCCGGTTTCACTCGAGAGAGCAAGAAATTGGAAAGTTGTGAATTGATAGGATATGATCTTTTCTTAGTTTGGGAAAATTGAGAATTGATTTACCTTCAGGATAGAAATATACCTGAAAGTCATATTAGTCAATTAAGGAATCGGTTTTGTATGGCTAGAACATGAATTTCGTTTTATCACAGAAATGTAGGTGGAAGGTTCATGATTCTTAAGTTGGGTTAAATACGAGAGTTTTAATCCATAGGCAATAATTCTTGACTAGCAACCGGAGGAAAGATTAACCAAATTGTATCGATAACTTATTTCTCTATATGTTCATTTAACCTCAACATGCTCATACTTATAGTTCAGACTCAAATTATATATTCGTTTTAGACTTAGTATAAAATTAGGAAACAAAATATCAAATTTCTCTTCACACTGTTGTCTGCATTTTAGAGTTAAAGTTCATTGACACTTGAGTAGATTGTTACTATAGTCCAGTCTCTGTGGGATCGATACTTGGCTTACTTGAGCCACTTTACTACTTGTTCGACCACGTGCACTTGCGTGTAGCTATATACCCAAAATCACCGAACAAGTTTTTGGCGTCGTTGTCGGGGACTGGCAATTGGTAAATTTTTCGTAAGTGTTAGTTTACTATTTCTTCTTAATGTTGACAACTTGGTCTTAGCCTGTATGTTGCAGATACTAATTTTTGTCGAACACTTGCAAGAGACAAGGAGCTGGAGGACTCATATTTAGAGAAAGAAAGACAATTTCATCTTCAAAGGAGAGAAGCTCTAGAGAAAAAGTTTCAGTTGCTCAGACAAACAATCCTGGAGCAACAACAGAATCCACCAATTGTACGGGCAATGTTAGTGCCCGAGGAAATGGCAGCTAGGCGGGTTCGTGAGATGGCAATCCCACATGCTAATAATGTCACATCTAGCATCCGCAAACCTAAGCCAGGAGGGAGGTTCGAGCTTAAACAAAACATGGTGCAATTGCTGCACACCAGCGGGCAGTTCACAGGTCTCCCTCATGAGGATCCACAGCAACATCTCCAAAAATTTTTGGAGATAAGTGACACTTACATCCCCCCTGGAGTGTCATCAGATTATGTCAGGCTTACATTGTTCCCATTTTCACTTTTGGGAGAAGCCAAGAGGTGGTTGAAAGTTGAGCCACCTAATTCTATCACTACGTGGGATGATCTTGCAAGGAAATTCTTGATACAGTTTTTTCCATCCGGTAAAACCGCAAGACTTAGAAGTCAAATTATAAGTTTTAAACAGAGAGAGGGAGAGAATCTGTATCAAGCCTGGGAGAGATTCAAATCTATGTTGCGGGATTGTCCTCATCATCACCAATCCAATGATGTGTAGGTGCATACTTTCATAGAGGGTTTGGAAACTCACACAAAAATCTTGCTAGACTCAGTAGCTGGGGGACAAGCATTGGAGAAAACTTATGAGGAGCTGTATACCTTGTTGAATCGTATTTTGCAGGGAAATTCGGAGTGGAATACGGACTCGTCAAGAGAAGGAACAAGGAAAGCAGCAGGAGTATTAGAAGTGGATGGTTTTACAGCTATTGCTGCACAGATAGCTGCGTTACAGAATCAACTCAACACCCACTTCAGCAACATGAGCATGAACCAGACTCAAGCCCCAGTGAATGTAGTGCAGCAGATTTGGTGTGAAGTGTGCGGAAGTAGTGAACACTCAGCTGAGTGTTGTGGAGCTAATCCTGATTCGGTGAACTTTTTGGGGATTGTATAGAGAAACAACCACCTACAGTATGGCAACAGCTACAATTCCAGCTGGAGGAATCACCCAAATTTCTCTTGGGGTAGCAATAACAATCAAGGGAAAAGTTTGAGTCAGGGGGCGTAGAGGAATCAAGGAGGGCAGCAGAACTATCAGGCACAATATAGAAGCAACAATGCACCTCCTCCACCACCATCACCCAGCATTGAGGAAATTTTCAAGACAATGATAGCTAACCAAGCTCAATTGCAGGCTGACTATGTGAAATTGGCAGCCGAGGTAAAGAACAATCAGTTAGCTACAAAGGCGCTGGAGTACCAGTTAGGGCAATTTGCTGGAGCCCAAAACACCAGGCCTAGAGGAGGACTTCCGAGCGACACGGATCCCAACCCCAAGCAAGTGAATGCAGTGAACACATGGAGTGGTTTGCAGCTTAAAGAGGTGGAACCAGAAAGACCACCTCAACAATCGGGAGCAATAGAAACTGAGAGGGAGCAAAGTGATGAGAGGCGGAAGAAAAAGGAGGCTGTACCAGAAAGACCACCACCCCCATTCCCTCAAAGATTAAAGAAACACAAGGAGGAGGCGTGTTTTAAAAAGTTCATGGAGGTGCTGAAACAGGTACATATTAACTTACCTCTTGTTGATGTTTTGCAGGGAGTGCCGAAGTACGCAAAGTATATTAAGGACATCGTGGCGAACAAAAGCAGGTTAACTGAGTACGCTACGGTGGCTCTTACGGAGGAGTGCACTTCCCGGATACAAAACAGGTTGCCCACAAAGCTGAAGGACCCTGGGAGCTTTACAATATAAATTACAATTGGGCTGAGTATCCGAGCTCGCCGATTATGTGATTTGGGAGCGAGCATTAACTTGATGCCTTCATCGATATTCAAGAAGTTGGGGCTAGGGAGTCCTAGATGAACAATAGTGATATTGCAACTAGCAGATCGTTCCTTAGCCCGACCTGATGGCATTGTGGAGGACGTGCTGGTGCAAGTGGGCTCCCTTATCTTCCCAGTAGATTTCGTCATGCTGGACTTCGAGCCAGACGCGGAAGTCCCATTTATTTTGGGACGTCCTTTCTTGACTACCGGGAAAGCAATTATTGATGTAGCTGCAGGGCAGCTAACTATGCGAGCACACGACAAGGTGGAGGTATTTGATGTATACAAGGCCACCAAGCTCCCGACTGTGTATGAGGAACTCTCGATGATCAATGTGATTAATCGAGCTGATGTTGCCCAGATAGTTGAGTCACGGGAGTTATTGGGGAAACCACCGGAGCATTACTGGGGTGAAGAAGGTAGTCGAGAGAAAATGTCCGACACCCTAGAGGATGACTGAGCTGAATGACATCGAGCCGCGACGGTAAACCAGGCGCTGCACGGGAGGCAACCCGTGAATTTTTTTTTGTAATATTTTATTAGATTTCGTAGAAAAAAAGAAAAAAATGATAAAAATAAAAATAAAAACAAAATTTGTATTTTAATTGAAACCTATAATTCTAACCAATTTCTAGTTGTGTGATGAATTTCAGGTTGAACAGAGGATAAATATGCAAAGGATCGCAAAGGAAAAATCGAGGTATGAAAAATAATAAAAAGTGCCAAAACAGTGAGCCTACGCGATGGCACCGTGTCATGGAGGAGGGCCTCCTCGTTACCCTCCGTGACATGTTGAAGGTAATTCTGGAATTTTTACAAATTCCAGAACACCTGCGCGATGGCTCCGTGTCACGGAGGGCATGCTCTGCGTTACACTCCGTGACACGTTGAGGTGTATTTAGCGACGGGTCGCCGGGTGACCCGCGCAAAAAACCTCCCTTTTTAACCCCGTTTTCCCTCATTTTTTCCCATTCCCCACCTCCTTCGTGACAAACAACCCAAAATCCCCCCCTTCCCCAACGTTACGCGGCCTAGGAGCTCAATTTTATCAACTTTTCTTCGATATCATCGAATTTAAGGTATGTTTGTTAACTTCATCTCATTTCTACCTTATTTTTCTGATTTTTAGCATAGGAAGTGAGGAAGACTTTCCCTAAGTGTAAATTGAGCATGAATTCATGTAAATTATTGTTGATTGAAGTTCCTATTATCGTGGTGATGGGATGAACTCGATAAATACATGTTTGTTTGAAATTCTTGCGAAATGATAGCTAGGGCTTGAATTTGAGTTTAAAAAGGGAAAATTTAGTTGAACTTTGAAATTCTTGTTGGGTTGTGGATGTTGGGTGAGATGAGTTGGTTGTGCTAACTGTTAATATGCTAAAAGACCGACGTATTTTTGAGTTAATGAAATTGTTAAAATTGCAAGAAATGGGTGAATTGTATAGATTCATGTAGATAATTTTTTCTTTGTTTCTCCTTGCTAAGTGCTATGTGATGAAATGTTATCGATGGTAATGTTGTGACTAGCTGTACGAAGTTTGAGTAGTACATAGAATGTATATCGTCGAATTCTCTAAATGCACGAGGCATATTTGTTTTGTTTTGTGTTTTTTATGTAAATGGGGAATAAATATGATCTTGCCATAATGTTATGATTGGGGCTAATGACAGAGTGTGGGGTACCCTAGCTTAACCCAACCTTAGTCGAAGCTAATTTTAATTGGAATAACATTGGGACTGTTGGTTTGGTTTGACAGGAACAATGGCAAGCAGGCAAGATAAAGGGAAGGGCGCATCAACATCAGACGCCGGAAGGAAAAGAATTAGGCTGGTAACAGCAGCACCAGCGGTTCCACGCGGTCAACGCCGTCAATACGGAACCATATGGGTGACAGAGGAGGGGAAGAAATGGTACGCCAAGCATAAGGAAAGCAAATACTTCCCCGAGGAACACATTCCTAGGGAACCATTGGCACAGGAATTCCCCCAGATTGTCTACAGGATTGAGGCAGCCGGTCTAAATTTCAACTTTGACGAGCCCAAGGAGTGCAACCTGCACCTGATTCGGGAATTCTACGCCAATTGGAACCCGACTCTCAGAAGTCACACCATCAAGATAAGGGGGCAAATAATCACTTTTGAGCCCCACTACCTTAATGCCATCTTAGGAGCACGGGACACAGATGCCCATATGCTTTGGCAGCTGAATATCACTTCGCCATATGCGGATATCAGACGCACTTTGTGTGGAACTCGGTCTACAGCACGTTGGAGCAGGCATAAGGAGAGGGGCTACCATCAGACCTTGCCCTACTCACAGATGAACAGGAAAGCCATGATATGGCTGAAGATTGTTTGTTCCTGTCTGATCCCCGGGGGTGCATATCATAGATGTCACCCGGGATCGTGTATGCTTGTTCTACGCCTTGATGAAAGGGCTGGAGATCAATGTGGGGGCGGTGATTATCTCCGCCATGAAGAGAGCCCGATTGCATCAAGGGCACAGGTATGGGTTTGGTGGCCTACTGACCACGTTCCTGAGGGTCCTGGATATTAAGGAGGAGGCCCTTGACTACATCCCGCAGATGGAGAGGTGGCCCTTAGATGTCACCAAAACTAAGGCACCTGACACAACTCACGGCCAGTTCTTACACTAGCCGAGTGACATGCTCGGGATGATCAGTACATGGCTCGCATGTTTGGGATGCAGATGCTCCAGCTGCACATAGGCAGGAGGCCGGCAACAGAAGAGGAGCTGTGGCAGCTCGAGCTAGACTACCCTTTTGGCGAAAACGCCAGGGCTCTATGCCAAGTGGGGCCAGCTTTTGTGGAGCCCACCGATGATGATATCTCGACAGATGAGGAGACACGTCGTGATGACTCCGATGTGGAGTCAGATGATGACGATGGGGGTGATTCATACATAGGAGATGAGGCAGCAGCACCTGACGAAGAAGTGGAATACTTTGATTGATCAGGGAGTTTCACCACCCATTTTTGTGCTATGCTGAATTTTATGAACACTGGGGACAGTGTTCTATTTAAGTGTGGGGTGGGAGTAGTTAGGTGTTTGTTGCTGTTGTTATTAATGTATGTCTCTGTTCTGTTGTTGCGCTTGGATAAACTTGTGGCCCTGTGATTTTTTTGTGTGTATGTCTGTATTGTAATTAAGGTGAAGCTGTTGTGTGCTGTTGAACGTTGTTAGTTGGTTTTGTACATATTTTTGTTTTATCAAAATGATCGATATTTTTAAAATTTTTCATGAATATTTAAATTTTTGGGTTTCTCGGCGTTTGTTTTCGGTTCTTTTACCAAGAATAGTCCCATTGAACCGAAGTCGTAATTAGTGACTGTTCTCTATGATGAATGGATGACGACCTTCTTAAGGGAAATGTAGTCGTTAGGAGTAGATTTCTTTGTTCATTTTTTCTTTTTTAGTTTCTTTGTTTCTTTTGTTGGTTTGCATCCCAAAACCTGTAGTTATTTATTGGATGCGAAATTCTGGTTGCGTGTTGTACATGATATTTGAAATGCAAAGGTGATTCGTATGAAAGCATGCAACTTTGTAAATATGTTGAGACGCCTAGACCATAGAGTTCGACTCAGTGTGATTGAGGCTTAATGTTTGAATTCTTGTAATTAGCTGATTGAAGAGTCTGTGAATATGTCTTGAGTTGAGCATGTGAAAGGAGTGTGTAGTGAGGTTTCGTTTCTTCCATGCTATGGTGAAGTGTCTAGAACTTGCCTGGTGTGTGTACGAAACAAAACGAAGGATGTGTATTGTAGGAAAGGATGTAGGCATTTCTTTGCTTTATCCGAAAGTTTCTTCTTTTTTTTTCATTATCGTACCCACCTTGAGTGTACATCCTAGTTAGCCCATTGAGAATTTAGCCTATTATTTTTATTTTGTCAAAAAGGTGTAAACCGAGCTTAACCCCTTCTTTTAATTATCCGTGAATTTGATCCAAAACTCTTAAGCACTAAAGAAAAGAAAATAATTTTCCCATAGTGTCAAGGAGTGAGAATGGTGAAAAGAAAAGAAAAAGCAGAGTATGAAAGGAAAGAAAAGGTTGAAGGTGCACTCGTTATAAATTAAATATAATGAATATGTATAAATAATCTTTGTTATTGAGTCGAGTGTGCTTAAAGATATGGGGTCAAAAATAAAGACAGACTTCAAGAATGGGAGGATGAAGGAAGAAACAATGCCCATAAGGTTGATGGGATGTATTGAAAAAATGCTTAAGGATGCTAGTTGTTATTATTGGTTAGCCCAGTATTTACTAGTTCCGTAGCTTACATTACAACCCGTTAAGTCCTACGTGATCTTACAACACACATCGTTATATTAGTGGAGTAATACACTAAAGGAAAGCCTATGGTTCATGACATGAAGCATGTGAATTCCTTTTGGAGAGAGAGTGAAATTGTGTTTATATGCCCCTGCATGTAATGTCTTTGAGTTCACGTAACTAAAAAGGGGGAAAATTTCTCTTATGTTGTGAGGACACATGCTTGACGAGAGATTAAAATTCGTGTCGGATATCTTGATCAGCTGATTAGCATGAGTTTGCCGATATTGAGATTTGATTCTTGAGTCTAGGTGGTCTTAATGTGTTGAAGGTCATTCTATTAATAAGACTATGCATGTTTTCTTGATAATTTGTTGTATTCAATAATCGGTATAACCGTAGCTTGAATTGTCGAGCCAAAGTAGCTAGGATGGGGTGTCAATTGCATGAGGTGTAAGATTATTGTTCGGGGACGAACAAGGATTTAAGTGTGGGGTAAGTGATCTTGGGAAAATTTATATGCCCAAGTGATACTCAAATGTGTCATTTTTCCTTGTTTATCTGTCGATGTTTATACATTCTCATGGGATTTGTAATAAAATGTGAATTTATACTAACCAACATGATTAGCATTGTTTTGCAGGAAAAATATAAAGTTATGGAGCTAAGGTGCATGTTGGGAGAGATCGGGATTGGACTCAGAAATGAGCAAGGAAAAAAAGCACTAGAAGGAACGAATTAAAGGGGTTCCGCGATGGAGCCGTGTCACGCTGCCTTCACGGATGCACTCTGCCAGGAGGGTGAAAATATGCTTATTTCCAGTGGAGGTGCGCGTTGGGGCCGTGGCACGTTGGCCTAGCCCTGCGTTGCACGCCGTGCCACGTTGGGCCTAAATGCCTGGACGTCCGGATACTAGTAAGGGTCTGCGCTGGTGGCGTGTCACGGAGGCAGTGCTCCGCGATGCACTCCATGACACGTTGCTTGTTATTCCGGGAAAAATTCCCACTAGTGTAAATAGAACACTTAGGTTCATTTTTAATTATTCTGACTTGGTGGAGCAAGAACGTGGGTTATAGGCAGTTGAGGGGACGAAAATCTCAGGGTTTTTCTCTATCTCCTTCTTCCTTATTTCAATTGCTTGTGTGATCAACACTCATTTAACGATGTTTAATCCACAAATGAGTGGCTAAATCCTCTTTTTGCTAAGGTTAAGAACATTTGTATTGAAATATAATTATTGATCAATTGGTTTTTCATCTTTTCTTCCATGGTTGTTCTATTGATTCTTGTTCTTACTGCATTAATGTGTGGCCTACGTTAATGTATATCTAAAAAGTTCGGTTTCACTCGAGAGAGCAAGAAATTGGAAAGTTGTGAATTGATAGGATATGATCTTTTCTTAGTTTGGGAAAATTGAGAATTGATTTACCTTCAGGATAGAAATATACCTGAAAGTCATATTAGTTAATTAAGGAATCGGTTTTGTATGGCTAGAACATGAATTTCGTTTTATCACAGAAATGTAGGTGGAAGGTTCATGATTCTTAAGTTGGGTTAAATACGAGAGTTTTAATCCATAGGCAATAATTCTTGACTAGCTACCGGAGGAAAGATTATTTAAATTGTATCGATAACTTATTTCTCTACATGTTCATTTAACCTCAGCATGCTCATACTTATAGTTCAGACTCAAATTATATATTCGTTTTAGACTTAGTATAAAATTAGGAAAAAAATATCAAATTTCTCTTCACACTGTTGTCTGCATTTTAGAGTTAAAGTTCATTGACACTTGAGTACATTGTTGCTATAGTCCAGTTTCTGTGGGATCGATACTTGGCTTACTTGAGCCACTTTACTACTTGTTCGACCACGTGCACTTGCGTGTAGCTATATACCCAAAATCACCGAACACATCTCTTCAATTTTTGATCTACCAGCATCACTCACACTTGGCTGACTTTGGGCATTTCTAGCTTTTGGAGGGGGAACATATGGATTTGAACTTCGGTGGTAACGGTCTCCCTCTTGATTCTGCTCTCTATTTTCCCATCTTTCATTTTTTTGGGGCCATCCCCGTACGTCACGGTTCCTCCAGCCTAGGTTTTCATCTCTTAGGCGCCAAGGGCCTTGATTAGCCCCTTGAAATCCCGGTCGAGGACGTCCCATTTGATTTCCCATGTATTGGCATTCTTCCTCGTACCTTGAAGGCAATGATTCTCCTTTATATTGCAAAGGACCTTGCATACCTACAACATTCACCACCTTGGGCCTTTCCCCCATCACATGTTTGGTCATTAGTTCCAGTTGTGGCATCATTTTAGCAAGATTGTCAAATCACTCCTCATCTCTTTTCCATAATTTAGCCACCAATGCACTAGAACTGATGTCATATATAGATACATTGTCTGTCTCATGTGCCATGCCCTATTTGTTTTTGTCATTTGGTCCAAAAGGGCTTTATCCAACCCATATGTTTGATCCATAATAGACCCTCACGCTAAATTGTTGGCAACAGACTTGTTGATGGAGTCGAGGGCTCGGTAGAAGCTTTGGAGAAGCTCTGTGTCAAGAAGGCCATGATTAGGACAAAGAGCAACCTTCGTTTTGAACTGTAGCCATGCCTCATGAAAAGGCTCTCCAAGATCTTGCCTGAAATTTGAAATTTCATCCCTCAGCTGCAACATTTTCAAAAGAGGAAAGAAACGATCCAAAAAGACTTCGGTTAATTCTTGCCAAGATATAATACAACCATGAGGCAATTCTTCCAATCACATCGTCACTTCTCCCATTAGAGAAAATGGGAAAATCCTTAGCCTAATAGACTCTTGACTTATGTTAGTGATGTTGAAGGGCTAGCATTGTTATACCCCGAAAGCCCTAAT
Organism: Datura wrightii; assembly: GCA_035772735.1. Taxonomy (NCBI): domain Eukaryota; kingdom Viridiplantae; phylum Streptophyta; class Magnoliopsida; order Solanales; family Solanaceae; genus Datura; species Datura wrightii. Next base: position 77,803,393 of record JASDFA010000019.1, read on the forward strand.
ATCAAATCTGGGAGTTGAAATGGAGAAAACAGGTGTTTTTGCACCAGGTCATAAAACGAGTCATCCTGTGACCCGTCAGGTTGACCACGAGTTGTTAAGTGACTCGTGGTGAGGAGTGTTGACTTGTTTGGAAATTTTCAAGTTGGGGTGACCACAGGTCATGGTAGCCACACGAGCTGTTAGGTCACCCATGGTCAGGGATGGCTGAAGGAGAAGAGAGTATGGGGAAGTGCACTTAACGGGTACTCACCATGACTCATTGGAAGCACCATGAGTCGTGGTGTCGCCCGTGATGACCCCCAGTTGGTTTTCAGCAGTGAGGATGACGTGAAGTGACCACGAGTCGCGGTCACCTGTAACGAATCATCATGTGCCCCGTGGTGGCCGGTGTTGAGTTTGTGGCAGTGTTCAGGATGGATGGTGGCAAGATAACGACTCATCCAGTCCCTCGTCGGGACTGGCGGTTAGTTTTTCCCTGCAAATTTAGTATGGGATTATCTGTAATTCCTATGATCCTAAGGCCTAAACTACGTTATTTTAAGCTATGCATAGTGAGTTTTAAGAGGGGTGAGTTCATTCTAAGCTAGTCCTATTCACGCATGCAAGTGTAGAAGTCTAGAGAGGTGATCAAGCTCAATTTCTTCAAAGTTCTTCTCAATTCTTCCTTTGGAAATCAGAGGAGTTATAAAATTAGATTCTCTCAGGTACGTAGAGTTCTGAATGGGTAAATTTATTCACACCTATGCACAATATCTCTCTAATTCATGAAATTCTATTGATAACTCTATGGGGTTTTATCCCAATTCTTATGAAATCCTTATGATCTATCTATGGGTTAATATCCTTCATGTATCTATGCATATTTTACGAACTATGGGTAGTTTTTCTGACTACTTTGAATTATAAACTTATGGATTTAAATTTATACAAACTATGCCAAATTATACATGTTCTTATGAAGTTAAGTTATGATTCCGCTATGATCTTGATCTAGATTTGCCCCAACTATGATTTAAGCTTTATGATATGACTTATCTAAAATACATATCATGGATTTATAAGATATAAAGTATATATATGTTTTACAAGTATGCATGAATTTTATGATTTGTGATTTAATTTTATGACCGACTCACGAGCCTTTCTTTCATGTCTAGTTCACGTATTTCAAGCATACTTATGATTATCATGATTTTAACTAGCCTATTAATCTCATGTATATTATCCTATGAGCACTATATATATTTTTGGAGTAGTATTTAACACCGAGTAGACCTAGGGTTCAAGCATGCCCCGGGTCTCAGAACTACGCACCAACGTAGCCATGATGGGACCTCCTTTGTGAATGTCCTTTTTTTCCCAAATGGGCCATTCATGAGTGATATCCCACCTCTTCATGTTTCTACCCTTGGCAAGGTACGAACACCCTTCCGACTAAGGGTTTACAGGTCAGGCTCCATGTGTCCTCATATGGGGTATGTTGGTTATAAGAATCTCCCACTATTCCCCATGATTTATGTATGACTATGATTATATACTTTGGCTCAAGTCATGTTTAATAAAGCTCTTCTCTTATGATTATGATTATGAATGATTTATGAATGTTTTGAAAACCTTGAGCCTTATATTTGCATTATGATATTTACGTTACGATCATGATGTCCTACTCTTATGAACTTTTATGTATTTTAACTATCCGTTTTACTTACCTTGCATACTCGGTACATTCCACGTACTGACCGCATATTCTCTGTTGTATTGTCTCATGATACAGGCTCTATCACGACCCGAACATACACCTGGATTGTAGAAATGGGACAAGGAGCCCCGAGTCAACCCATGGAATTAGCATAAATCTAATTCAATAACATAAGCAGAAGACTTAACATAAGAAAATGTAAACATGTCATAAATACGGGGAAAGGACAATACATAATCCATACATAACGGCTGAATACAACTTGTAGTCTGAAAAGCCTTTAATCATGAAAGACGGGTTGATGGGACGACTCCCCAACTAACCCAACAATTCTGAAACTGAAAGAAAGGCATAGAGACTGAACATATGGCACTCGGAACATGAGGACTCACAAAATAAGCTAATAGCGAACTCTGAGGAGCTACTGAGGAGGATGAGCCTAAGAGATGGGTCCTGTATCATGAAACAATACATCATAGAAAGTATGCAGTCAGTATGTTGAATGTACTGAGAATGAAAGGCAGGTAAAACGGACATTTAAAATATATAAATCTCATGAATGATCATAAGAGTAGGACGTCATGCTCATATTATAAACATCATAACGTAACATAAGGCTCAAGGTTTTCAAAACATTTGTGATGCAATCGTAATCATAATCATGACAGAAAAGCTTTTTTGAACATGGCTTGAGCCAATATACATAATCATAAACATGCATAAATCATAAGGAAGAGTGGGAGATTCTCTTAACCGACATACCCCATATGAGCACACATGAAGCCCGACTTGTAACCCTAGTTGGGAGGGTGTCTGTTTTTACCTTTCCAAGGGTAGGACCATGAAAGTGTGATATCACAATGAAAAGGGCCAATTGGGCTAGGGACAGTCACAAAGGAGGTCCCAACATACCTATGGTAGCACGTAGTTCATAAGATCCGGGATCGAACTTGGGCCCCGAACCTACTCGGTGTTCGATACTACTCAAAAAATATATATAGTGCTCATGGTATAACATGCATGAATTCATGGGCTAGTTAAATTATGATATTTATAACATACTTTTACATACGTGAACTAGCCATGAAACGAGGCCCGTGAGTCGGCCAAAACATAATTCATGATTCATAAGGTTCATACATACTTGTAAATCATGCATATAGCTTGGAATTCATAAAATCATGATGTTTAATATGATAAATCCATGATTCAAATCGTAAACCATCCTGGGTTCATAAATATCATCATTTGAAGAGAAAATCATAAACTGATTCATCATGGGTCATGCATAATTAGGCTTAATTTTATAGAAATCAAAATTGATAAAATTATAAATGATTTAAATAATAAAAATTGGCCAAAACCCATAGATTATGATGAGATTCTAAAATCACAAAACCCATTATCAAATCATTAGACTTTTATAAAAATCATCTTCAAAACCCTATGAGTTTTTAATAAATTTTTTGTAAAAATTATAGAGGATGGGCATGGGTGTGGAAGAAATCACCCATTGATAGCCTTACATACCTGGGAATAATTGGTTCTTAACTTCCCTTGAAAGCCCAAGAAGAAATTGATGAAGAACACCTCGAAATCACCTAGATCACCTTCCCAAACCTTTGCATGCACGAATGAGGACTTAGGCTAGTCTATTCCCTCTAAAATCACCCTTTCTAATGTTAAAATGACGTAGTATAGGCCCCTAGGACTTAGAAATTACAGAAAAGCCCTTAGTAAAATCACAGAAATTTGCTAACTGGCAGTCCCCATGAGGTATTGGACGACTCGTGACCAGGACCAACGACTTGTGGCCTGGAGTCGTGGATTCTACTGTCCAACTCACTCAAGGGACCCCATGAATTGTGGTGGCTGGTCACGAAACGTGCTCACCAAATCGTGACCCCCACTGCCCCAAAACATAAGCCAACCTCTCAAACCATGCCACAGATGACCTCACGAGTCGTGAGGCCTGACCACGACTCGTGGTCATACTCGTGGCCTCACCTAACACCTTGCCAGGCCATGCTTTATCACAAGTCACCTCACGACTCATGGTCACTCCTCACGAGACACTTCTCGATCGTGCTATGACCTGGTGAGAAATTTCAATTTTTCACTGTTTGACTCTCGAGTCTGATCCTTGGGTCCCTGGGGTATAACAGGCTCGAGGAATCTTTCTCAGCAGCATCCTTAGCCCCTGCTTTCCCTCTCATACCTATCCAGGTAGCAACGGTGAGTCCTTATCCTCCGAGGACATTCAATAGACATGGTTGTTATGTCTTTCTTCAGTTTTAGACTTGTCGGGTTAGTTGGGGCTATTTTCCCATCAACCCATCAGATATGTTAGAGACTTTCAGACTATATGTAGTAATCAGCTTGTCATGTATGATGTGAATTCCACTTCTGATGTTATTTTATATTTAGACTTCCACTATATTTATTATGTTAAATCCTCTGCCTTTATTGATTGAGTTAGATGTATGTTCATGCCATAGGTCGACTCAGAGTATCTCAAGGATTCTTGTCACGTGTCTCGATCTGAGATTATGTTCGAGTCGTGATAGGCATATATCAAAGAAATTTCTCAAATGATGATTTGCGTTCTCACTTGTTTTACCTCCAAAGAGTCCCTTCATTTGCAGCAAATACAACATGGTGCTTGTGACACGAAATATGGCATCCCTACCGTGGGTGGTAGGCAAATGGCTCCCGCAATCTCCGGCATCACCGGATTATCTTCCTCATGCTCCATGTTACCTTCCAGTAAGTTATCCCCTGCTTGGGAGTGATGACTCATATGGTTGTGACATCCAACAAGCACAACAAAATCACATCAACCAACTAAGATGCAAAGCTATTTCAAGTTAACAATCAACACAAGAATATCAAGCACTAGTCCTCGACAATGGCATGATTTTTTTTATAACGTCCAAAATATACTCCTCATGTAATGAGTATAAATGATCGTTGTATCAAAAATATCCCGATGGATATCGGGGTCAAATCCCAAGGGACTAGTGTATGATAATTACGAGTGTCAGTGGAGAAATTGAATTTAGCTTGCACTAATTAGGAATAACACAGAAATAAACCAATTAGGGGAGATTGAAATTTGTAGTAGAATATAACTTCTAATTTGGTAGACTGCAATAGAAAAAATTACCAAAGCCGTTAACAAGGATGTGAAAGACTAGAGGTACGGTCTAGATGATCTTCTAACTTGATAGGGTCATGCTCATAAGTTCAATTAGCGTAAATAATCGCGGGAAAATGGGTATTTAATGTTTTTCAGCCTTATAAATACCTCTTTCTAGAGTTTTATCAAACCTCTAGACACCATCAGCTCAACCCAATCAGATTTGGATTAAAAGCTGCACTAATTTCTAGCTATTAGCTAATAATTAGGAGTGAGAATGTAAGTTTGGCTATTTCTAGCCCAGTTTCACAATCTCTCATCCATACCCACTATTAAATTCTCTCCCAATACTTCATTATTCTTTTACAAGCAACAATCAAGTAAGAAAAATTAGACCCACATCATAATCAATGGATCTTCACTTATAGATTGGAAAGAATCTAACAGATTTACACTTAGTTAAACAATATTGAGATGACTCTAGCAATACCCACTCTAATTAAGAATTCATTATCAAACACCTCTAGTTAATGGCCATGAGGATGGCATTGAAGACGGGCACCAACAGGCCCTACCATCCCATGAGCACCATGCACCAGAGTCGGTTTCCCATGTTGAATTCAAGGCAGCCATTCATATGCTAGCACAGGCCTTGACTGCCCAGGTCAACCAGTAGGCAGTAGCGCATGTCCCATAGAACGGGAATGTGGCAGCAGCAAGGGTCAGAGACTTTTTGAGGATGAACCATCCTGAGTTCCTTGGATCGAATGTGGATGAGGATCCACATGATTTCATTGAGGAGATTCTTAAGATTACCCAGATTATGGGGGTGACTGGAAAGAAGTGTGCCGATTTGGCCTCATATTAGTTAAAGGGGGTGGCACATATTTGGCTCAAACAATGGAAGGATAGTAGGGCAGTTGGAGAAGGCCCTATCAATTGGGATGAGTTTCATGTCGCTTTTATTGATCGGTACTTCCCTCGAGAGATGAGGGAGCTAAAAGTGACCGAGTTTGTAAAACGTGAAAGATGTCGGTTCAGGAGTATGCCTTGGAGTTCACACGTTTTTCCAGGTATGCACTGGAGTTGGTAGAAGATTAGAGAGCCCGTGTGAGCAGGTTCATACATGGGATAGCAGACTCTTTGGTCAGGGATTGCGGGATCGCAATGCTTATCCAAGATATTGACTTTTCTGTATAGTCCTATATGCCCAACGGATAGAGGCAGTATAGCTGAGTGAGCGGGAGAGGGAGGCCAAGAGGGCTAGGACGGGTAGCATCGGATTTTCCCAGCTGTGGCCTAGTGGGCACCTTCAACAGTCCCACCAGAGATCTTTAGCCCTAGCACTATCATCAGCTAGTGTCCCATCCCGACCCAATCATGATCAGAGGGGTAGAGTGTTAGGCTCGAGGAGCTGGGGAGTATTCTAGGAGATTGCATTTTTCCATCCTGTGCTAAGTATGGCAAGAACCACCCAAGGAGATTTCTAGTTGGTTCATATGCTTGTTTTAGGTGTGGCAAACCCAGGCACAGGCTCAGAGATTGCCCTTCAGCCAGATCAGGCGATGGTGGAGCCCATATTCTAGCCGCTAGTTCAGCAGCTTCGATGGCACGCCCTTTTAGCAGGGTGCTTTTACTAGAACAGGTGGGAAACAGCGCCAAAACAGGTTTTATGCCTTAGCATCCCACCAAGAGTAGGAGGTTTCCTCGAATGTAGTCACTAGTATGTTACGAGTATTCCGTATTGATGTATATGTATTGATAGATCTAGGAGCTACCTTGTGTTTTGTGACTCCTTATGTGGCTAGTTGTTTGGGAGTCAGTCTCAAAATCTTGTCGGCACCCTTCTCAGTCTCTACTCCAGTGGGTGAATCAGTTGTAGCTAGACGGTTGTATAGAAGTTGCCCCATCACAGTCCTTCAGAAAATCACCTCATCAGATCTAGTAGAGTTAGCCATGACACAATCTTGATGTTATCCTTGGCATGGATTGGCTATTTTCATGCTACGCCTCAGTAGAGTTTAGATTTTTGGGTAAGCTAGTTCTAGAGTGGAAGGGTAGTTCAGTTGTACTTATAGGTCATTTCATTTCCTACCTCAAGGCCAGAAAGATGATCTCTAAGGGTTGCGTGTACCATCTATTTAGGGTTAAGGATGCTACGTCTGAGACCCTGACTATCCAGTCAGTCCCAGTAGTATGTGAGTATCCAGAAGTCTTCCCAGATGATCTACCGGGAATTCCTCCCGAGCGAGAGATTGATTTTAGTATTAACCTTCTTCCTGATACGCAACCTATATCTATTCCTCCTTACAGAATGGACCCAGCCGAGTTAAAGGAGTTGAAGGAGCAATTGAAAGACCTTTTAGACAAGGGATTCATCAGACTGAGCAAATCCCCATGGGGTGCACCGGTTCTATTTTTCCGAAAGAAAGATGGTTCTCTTCATATGTGTATTGATTATCGGCAATTGAACAAGGTCACCATCAAGAACAGGTATCCTCTTCCTTAGATTCATAATTTGTTTGACCAGCTTCAGGGTGCCAAGTGCTTTTTGAAGATAGATCTCAAATCCACATACCATGAGCTCAGGGTTCGGGAATGTGACATCCCGAAAACAGCCTTCAGAACACGGATGGTCATTACGAGTTTGTAGTTATGTATTTTGTACTAACAAATGCTCCTACAACTTTTATGGATTTGATGAACAGGGTGTTCAAGCCATATTCGGATATGTTTGTGAACATGTTTATCGACGACATCCTGATATACTCTCGGAGTGAGGAGGAGCATGCCACTCATTTGAGGGTCATACTAAAAACTCTCAAGGATCACCAATTATATGCCAAATTCAGCAAGTGCGAGTTTTGGTTGAACTTAGTGGCATTTTTTGGCCATGTGGTGTCAACTGAGGGTATAAAGGTGGACTCTTAGAATATAGAAGCGGTGAAGATTTGACCTAAACTGGTGAATCCTTCATATATCAAGAGTTTCTTGGGATTAGTTAGTTATTATTAGAGGTTTGTTGAGGGGTTTAAATCTAATGCAGCGCCATTGACCAAATTGACCCAAAAGAAAGTGAAATTCCAATGGTCGAATGCTTGTGAGAGGAGCTTCCAGGAGTTGAAGACTCGACTCACCTTGGCACCTGTGTTAACCCTACCTGAGGGTACCGATGGGTTAGTGATGTATTCAAATTCTTCCAGGATCGGTCTTGGCTGTGAGTTGATGCAGCATGGTAAAGTGATAGCATATGCTTCCAGGCAACTAAAGGTTCATGAAAGGAATTACCCTACCCATGATCTTGAATTTGCAGCGGTGCTATTTTCCTTGAATATTTGAATACATTATCTGTACGGGGTCCATGTAGATTTAATTACGGACTACAAGAACCTACAATATGTGTTTGCGCAGAAGGATCTAAATCTATGCCAAAGGAGGTGGTTGGAGCTACTTAAGAATTATGATATGAGTGTCCTTTACCATCCGGGTAAGACTAATGTAGTAGCAGAATCTCTTAGTAGGCTTTCTATACAAAGTGTGTCCCATGTAGGTGATGGGAAAAAGGAGCTGGTGAAGGATGTGTGATCTTGGGCAGAATTATATGCCCAAGTGATACGCAAATGCTTCATTTCATCTTGTTTATCCATCGATAATTGTACATTCTCATGTGATTTGTAGTTAAAATTTGAATTTATACTAATCAACATGATTAGTGTTGTTTTGCAGGAAAAATGTAATTTTAGGAAGCTAAGATGCATGTTGGGAGAAATCGAGAATGGACTCGGAAGCGAGCAGTGGAAAAGGCCAAGGTAATGCAGCAAATTAAGGGGCTCCGCTATGGAGCCGTGTCACGCTGCCATCGCAGAGGCATTCTGCCTCGGATGATTAAAATAGGCCAAGTTCCAGTGGAGGTCCGCGTTGCCTCCGTGGAACGTTGGACATAATTACCTGGAACATGTAATTCCAGTGAAGGTCCGCAATGGAGCCGTGGCACATTGGCCAAGCCCCGCGTTGCACGTCGTGGCACATTGAGCAGTAAGAGATGGAGGACCGGATTCCAGTGAGGGTCCGCGTTTGTGTCGTGTCACAGAGGCAGTGCTCCGTGATGCACTCCGTGACACGTTGCTTGTTATTCGGGGAAAAATTCCCACTAGTATAAATAGCACACTTAGGTTTATTTTTAATTATTCTGACTTAGTTGAGCTAGAACGTGGGTTACAGGCGGTTGAGGGGATGAAAATCTTAGGGTTCTTCTCTATCTCTTCCTCCTTTATTTCAATTGTTTGTATGATTTACACTCATTTAATGATGTTTAATCCACAAATGAGTGGCTAAATTCACTTTTTGCTGAGGTTAAGAACATTTGTAGTGGAATGTAATTATTGATCATCTTGGTTTTTCATCTTTTCTTCCATGGTTGTTCTATCAATTCTTGTTCTTACTGCATTAATATTTGGCCAATGTTAATGTACATCTAAAAAATCCGGTTTTCGCTCGAAAGAGAAAGAAATTGGAAAGTTGTGAATTGGTAGGATATGATCTCTTCTTGGTTTGGGAAAATTGAGAATTGATTTACTTTCAGAATAGAAATATATCTAAAAGTTGTATTAGTCAATTGAGGATCAGTTTTGTATGGCTACAACATGAATTTCTTTTTATCATAGAAATGTAGGTGGAAGGTTCATGATTCTTAAGTTGGGTTAAATACGAGAGTTTTAATCCATAGGCAATAATTCTTGACTAGAAACCGAAGGAATGATTAACCGACTTGTATCAATAAATTGCTTCCCTGCATGTTTGTTTTAGCCTCAGCAAGCTCACTACTATAGTTCAGACTCAATTTATAAACTTGTTCTAGATTAGTATAAATTAGAAACTAAACTCCCAAAATCTTCTTTAAATTGTTGTCTGCATTTTTAGAGTTAGAGTTTATTAACGCTTGATTCGATTATTACCTTGCTCCAGTCCCTCTTGGATCGATACTTGGCTTACTTTAGCCATTTTACTACTTGTTCGACCCCGTGCACTTGCGTGTAGGAATTTAAAAACCCCAAACAATGTGCATCAGCTTGGACAGTTGGGAGTTCGTTTGGTTGACTCGACTAATGGTGGTGTTATAGTTCAGAACAGGTCAGAATCATCATTGGTGACTGATATGAAATTCAGGCAAGACAAGGACCCTATCTTGGAAAATTTAAAGGAAGTCATTCAAAATTAGAAGGTAGAGGTCTTCTCCAAAGGGGGAGATGGTGTGCTTCGATATCAGGGTAACTTGTGTGTCCCGGATGTTGATGATTTGAGAAATTGGATGTTTGCATAAGGCTCATGATTCTAGATATTCTATACATCCAGGTGCCACCAAGATGTACCATGAGCTACGGGAAGTCAATTGGTGGAATGGCACTGATCACGGGCAAAAATATATGCCCGAGATACTCTTTATTACTTAAATTAGTCTTGTTTATCTAAGTTATAGTATACATTTTCATGTAATTTTATATAATGTGGAGATATGTGCTAACCAACATGATTAGCCTTTGTTTTGTAGGTTTTAATGATGTTTGAGTAACTAATCCATGAGTTGGTGAGGTAGACGCTTGGAAACGGAATCAACACGCGAACGTCGGCAAGGAAGAGGCACAAAACAGCCCACCGGTGCGTCGACAAGGTGCCACGGCAGGCAGGCCGCTCAAAACAGCCCACCTGCGAGTTGGCAATGTGCCACGGCAGGTGGCCTCCGCGACCAAGGGGCTGCAACGCGCTGCCCAGGCAGCGTGACACGCTGCCAACGCGGCAGGGTGCTGCCTGGGCCAATTTCGGGTGATTTTCCAGAGAGCCTCCGCGTCCGCGTGTCACGGAGGCCGTGCTCCACGATGCACTCCGTGACACGTTGCTTTTTATTCCTGGAAAGATTCCTACTAATATAAATAGCACACTTAGGTTTATTTTTCATAGTTCAGACTTGGTGGAGCTAGGACGTGGGTTAGCAGCAGTTGAGGGAAGAAAAAGCTAAGAGATTTCTTCTCTTCCTTTCTTCTTTCTACCAATTGTACGTATGATTTACACTCGTTTTAGGATGATCAATCCACAAATGAGTGGCTAATTCTCTTCCTTGCTAAGGTTTTGAACATGTGTAGTGAATTTTGATTGTAAATGATATGGTTTTCTTCTTCTTCTTTCATGTTGTTCTATTAATTCTTGTTCTTACTGCATTAGTGCTTGGCCGACATTAATGTACATCTAAAAAGTCCAATTTCACTCGAGAGAGCAAGAAATTGGAAAGTTGTGAATTAATAGGGTATTGTTCTTAACTTGATTTGGGAAAATTGGGTTTTGATGTGCTTTCCTGATAGAAATATACTTGAAAGCCGTATTAGTCAGTTTAGGAACCGGAATTGTATTGCTAGGTCGTAAATTGCATTTGATCACAGAAATGTAGACGAATGGTTTATGATTCTTAAGTGAAATTAAATACGAGAGTTTTAATTTCTAGGCTATTGTTCTTGGCTAGCAACATGAAGAAGAGATTAACCGAATTATTATTACAATCGAATTCATTACTTGTTCTTAACCTTGGCATGCTCATATCCATAGTTTAAATTCACCGTAAATAATTGTTAATAGTTTTAGTGTATATTTTATAAACAAAAACTCAATTAACTGTTGGTTACGTTGTTGTTAGCATAGTTAGAAGTAAAATAAGAATATAGTATACTTAGGCAATCTTTACATACCCTGAGCCTCCTTGGATCGATACTTGGCTTACTTAGCCACTTTATTACTTGTTTGACCACGTGCGCTTGCGTGTCGGTTTATAATATATAATACCAACCTGAGCAGAACACCGAACAAGTTTTTGGCGCCATTGCCGGGGAGGCTAGGTGATTTGTGAAATTGTGTTAAGTGTAAATTTACTGTATTTTTGTTTTATTTTCTTAAGTGTTGACAACTTGGTCTTAGTATTTGTTTTAATTCTTTGTTCATTTTAATTTTTCTCTCTTTCGGATACCCTCATTGACATGACATCTTGGAATATAAATGGTGGATACGCATATTTCAGCGAATCTTGCATGAATTGCGGAGGACCCCACTTGTGGCAAAACTGTAACACGTGCAATATATGTGGGTGTCAATATGGCCATTGGGGTGATTGTCCAAAGGCATATTCCCTTTCCCCAAGCCCCTACTATGATCCTTTTTTGTTGTTTTTGCTGAATATAGGCATGTTGAATATGAGGACTTGGGACGCCAAGTTCAAATAGAGGACATGATGAAACAACTCCTGGAGCAATCAGAAGCAATGAAGGAGTCGGTGGCAGAATTGATAATTCAGCAAAAGGAGAATGCAGAGGTTGTAAGCAGGATGAGCGTCAAAATCACAGAGATGTGTGCTGAGGCTGAAGCTTGTGATAATTTGCAGGTGACAGTTTTAGCCGATATTCAAGAGGAACTACAAGAGGAATACAAGGGTGAATTTTTGGATGAAGCCCCACAATTAGAATCTCTTGAGTGTCTCCGTGATCGGCTCATACCTATAGAAATTCCATTCATGGAAGAAGAAAAAGAATATCTCCCATTTGACCTTAATGGAGAAATAGATGTCGATGTTGAAAAGGTGTACACAAGTAAGGAAGTCAAGCACAAAGCAATTTCAGAGTTGAGGTGTATTGGACCACACTCTACGCATTTTTCGACATTAAGTTTGGTTGACAACATAGAAATAGAGTCTTCCAAGTTTATAGAGAAATGTCTAGAGGAGGACCAAGACCCATATATTCTGAAATTTGCTAACTCAGAGAGACAAAATGACTTCGCTTACATAAGGGCCAATAGGTTCAAAAGAAAACATCTACTGCTTGGTCCTTACAATTTTTCACCACCACCCCTAGAGCATAAGAGGAAATTAGAAAAGAAATTAGGGGTGAGATTCATATCCTCAAGGTGGAGGAAAAAGTGGTGAAACTTGGTACGTCGTGTCGCGACGTAAAATTAGGCGCTGCTTGGGAGGCAACCCAAGGGTACCAGGGGTACCATTTTAATTTCTTGCATCTAAGTTGATTTTATTTATTTTTCATCTTGTGTTGTTTTAGTGGAAAGTTAAGCGCAGATGGAGGGGAAGTCTGAGTACCCGTGGAGGAGGAAGCTAACAAGCATGGAAAAGAAAAAGTGTGGGGTCGAACACCCACTTGTGCAAAGTTGAAGAAAGGCATGTTGTTGGCTAGGCCTAAAGGCCTCAGGGAGTATTTCTCACCATTTTTAGATTTTAATTTGATGCTATGAGGACATAGCATGATTTAAGTGTGGGGTGAGGGAAATTTCAAGGGAAATTTCAAAATTTTCTATGCTTAACGATTTTGGTGAATGTAATGCTTGTGCAAAAGTTTGTGAGAAATTTGAAAAATTTGAAATTTTTTTGTGAATTAAGCATGACTTCATCACCCATTGGTTTTTCTTTTCTGTTCTTTTCCGACGGGGGGTCTTTGAACCGAAGAATAAAAATTTTCTTTTTCTTTCTTTCCGTTGTCTGTATATAGTGTTTTTAGTCATAGTTAGGGACTGTTTCCGACGATGGATGGATGACGACCGGCTTGAGGAAAAATTAGTTGATAGGGTTTGGGTTTTTGAACCATAACTAATTGGTGCTTGATGTTCTTTTTATGTGCTATACATGGTTGTAAGATGCAAGTATGTTCAGTGTGAAGCATGCAAGTGTATAACATTGTGTGAGACACTTAGGCTCTTGAATTTGACTCAATATGATGGAAGCTTAATTCTGAATTCTTGTGATTAGCTGAGTAAGAGTCTACTGATTGTGTCTTGATTTGAGCATGTGCCATGAGGGTAAGGTTTTTGAGTATTCTATGCTATTGTGGAATGTCTAGAACTTGCCTGGTGTGTATATAAAACGAAATGAAGGATGTGAATTGTAGGAGATGATTTAGGCATTTCTTTGAATGAACCAATTTTTATCCCTCATTATACCTACCTTGAAAAATTAATCCTAGTTAACCCCATTGAGCCTTGAGCCTATTCTTTGACAGCTGCAACATAAGCTTAATCCTTTTTGTTTCCTTAGCCTTGAATTTGATCCAAAACTCCTAAGCGCTTAAAGGAAAAATCTGGAAGAGTAAAGGAGTGATAAGAATGAAAAGAAAGGGAAAGTAGCAATTGTAAGAGTTGAGAAAGGTCAAGGGTGCACTTTTTTGAATATGGGTGAGTATTAGTAGGGAGTAAGAAAACAAATAAATGAAAAGTTACTTATAGAACTCCTTACTAATAAGTAAAAGTGCCTAAAGAAATGGGGGAACAAAAGAGGAAAAAGAAAGATGAAAAGAGAAAAAGGTGAAGTGAGGGAAGGGAAGTTTGTAATGAAGGCGTGATGTATTAAAAGCGCTTAGGAAAGATAGTCACTATTACTGATCATAATAGTACTTACCCGCACCTGAGTTACATTACAACCTAAAAATTCCTACTTGATCTTACATTCATACATCCTTAAAGTAGTGGAATAAAACACTAAGGGCAAGCTTATGGGTCATTACATGATGCATGTGAATTCTTTGTGAGAGTGAGTGTAATTCTATGCATGTACCCACACATGTTGTGATATAAAAATTGTTTTTGCGTGTGAAATTGGGTAACTCTCTTTCCGTGAGGGGCACATGTTTAATGAAGGATAAAATTCATGTGGAATGTCTTAATCAGTTAATTTACATGAGTTTGCTAATATTGAGAGTCGACTCTTGAGGTTAAGAAGTCTTAACATAGTTGTACTTCATTTCAATGATCAAATCAGGCATGCTCTATTTTTAGCTTGTATCTTACGTAATCATTATAGCCGTAACTTGAATTATCTTGCTAAATTAGTTATGTGGGAGTCTCCATATGCATGATATGTAAAAGGTTGTTCGAGGACGAACAAGGCTTTAAGTGTGGGGTTGTGATCATGGGCAAAAATATATGCCCGAGATACTCTTTATTACTTAAAATAGTCTTGTTTATCTAAGTTATTGTATACATTTTCATGTAATTTTATATAATGTGGAGATATGTGCTAACCAACATGATTAGCCTTTGTTTTGTAGGTTTTGATGATGTTTGAGTAACTAATCCATGAGTTGGTGAGGTAGACGCTTGGAAACGGAATCAACACGCGAACGTCGGCAAGGAAGAGGCACAAAACAGCCCACCGGTGCGTCGACAAGGTGCCACGGCAGGCAGGCCGCTCAAAACAGCCTACCTGCGCGTTGGCAACGTGCCACAGCAGGTGGCCTCCGCGACCAAGGGGCTGCAACGCGCTGCCCAGGCAGCGTGACACGCTGCCAACGTGGCAGGGTGCTGCCTGGGCCAATTTCGGGTGATTTTCCAGAGAGCCTCCGCGTCCGTAGCGTGTCACGGAGGCCGTGCTCCGCGATGCACTCCGTGCTTGTTATTCTGGGAAAGATTCCTACTAATATAAATAGCACACTTAGGTTTATTTTTCATAGTTCAGACTTGGTGGAGCTAGGACGTGGGTTAGCAGCAGTTGAGGGAAGAAAAAGCTAAGAGATTTCTTCTCTTCCTTTCTTCTTTCTACCAATTGTACGTATCATTTACACTCGTTTTAGGATATCAATCCACAAATGAGTGGCTAATTCTCTTCCTTGCTAAGGTTTTGAACATGTGTAGTGAATTTTGATTGTAAATGATATGGTTTTCTTCTTCTTCTTTCATGTTGTTCTATTAATTCTTGTTCTTACTGCATTAGTGCTTGGCCGACATTAATGTACATCTAAAAAGTCTAATTTCACTCGAGAGAGCAAGAAATTGGAAAGTTGTGAATTAATAGGGTATTGTTCTTAACTTGATTTGGGAAAATTGGGTTTTGATGTGCTTTCCTGATAGAAATATACTTGAAAGCCGTATTAGTCAGTTTAGGAACCGGAATTGTATTGCTAGGTCGTAAATTGCATTTGATCACAGAAATGTAGACGAATGGTTTATGATTCTTAAGTGAAATTAAATACGAGAGTTTTAATTTCTAGGCTATTGTTCTTGGCTAGCAACATGAAGAAGAGATTAACCGAATTATTATTACAATCGAATTCATTACTTGTTCTTAACCTTGGCATGCTCATATCCATAGTTTAAATTCACCGTAAATAATTGTTAATAGTTTTAGTGTATATTTTATAAACAAAAACTCAATTAACTGTTGGTTACGTTGTTGTTAGCATAGTTAGAAGTAAAATAAGAATATAGTATACTTAGGCAATCTTTACATACCCTGAGCCTCCTTGGATCGATACTTGGCTTACTTAGCCACTTTATTACTTGTTTGACCACGTGCACTTGCGTGTCGGTTTATAATATATAATACCAACCTGAGCAGAACACCAAACAGGCACGAAGAAGGATGTCACAGAATTTGTCGCTAAGTGTCCAAATTGTCTGCAAGTGAAGGTTAAGCATCTGAGATCGGGAGGGGTACTTAAAGACATTAGTATCCCTACTTGGAAATGGGAGAAGATCAATATGGACTTCATCACAAGTTTGCCTCGCAATCGGTGACAGTATGACTCCATTTAGGTGGTTGTGGACAGGTTGACCAAAGTCTCTCATTTTCTATAGATCAAAACTACTAATTCAGCATAACATTATGCCAAACTATACATTCGAGAGCTAGTTCGGTTGCATGGAGTGCCCTTGTCCATTATATCAGATAGAGTTACTCAATTTTCCTCTAAGTTTTGGAGATTGTTTCAAAAGGGACTTAGTACTTAGGTCAATCTACGTACAACATTTCATCTGCAAATTGATGGTCAAGAGGAGTGGACAATCCAGACTCTCGAGGATATGTTGAGAGCGTGTGTAATTAACTTCAAGGGTAGTTGGAGTGATCATTTTCCTCTTATTGAGTTTGCATATAATAACAGCTATCATTCCAGTATTCAGATGGCTCCGTTTGAGGCTCTCTATGGGCGGAAGTGCAGATCACCTATTGGTTGGTTTGAAGTTGGTGAAGCTATGATGATAGGTCCAGATTCAGTCCATGAGACCATGAAGAAGGTTCAACTTATAAGAGACAGATTGAAGACAACTCAGAGTCACCAAAAGTCCTATGCGGATGCGAGAAGGTGGGATCTTGACTTCAAAGTTGACGATTGGGTGTTTTTAAAGATGTCTCCAATGAAGGGAGTGAAGAGGTCCGGAAAGAAAGGGAAACTTAGTCCTCGTTATGTTGGCCCATATCGGATTGTGAGACGGGTTGGCAAGATGGCATATGAATTGGAGTTGCCCTCAGGATTAGCTTCCGTTCATCCTATTTTTCATGTATCGCTCTTAAAGAAATATTTGGGGGATCCAGCCCTAGTTGTTCCTGTGGAGAGTATAGGTGTGAAAGACAGACTTAGTTATGAGGAGGTTCCGGTAAAAATATTAGATCATTAGGTTCGAAGGCTAAGAAACAAGGAAGTATCTTCAGTCAAGGTTCTATGGAGGAATCATCATGTTGAGGGAGCTACGCGGGAAGCCGAAGCAGATATGATGGCTAGATACCCACATCTATTCCCTTCTGGCTCAGTTCCAGCTCAAGGTATCAATTTTTTCCCTAAAACTCTATTCAGTTTCATATTCAGCTTATGTACCTCAGTTTATTTCATATAAATGAATATATGTATGATTCATAAATTTAGTTCAGTTATGTAGTTCGGTGCGGAGGTAGTTATTCCGTCAGTTTTCAACTTATATGATCAATATTCGAATATGATTATTGCATTTCTCTATTTTTCTGTATGTTTTTCAACATTCAAGGACGAATGTTGCCAAGGGGTAGATATTATTATACCCCGAAAGTCCTAAGATCATCCCCGAGAGTTGAAACAGAGAAAATAGGATTTTATGCACCAGGTCACAGAACGAGTCGTCTTGTGACCCGAAAGGTTAACCACGAGTCGTTAAGTGACTAGTGGTGAGGAGTGTTGACTTGTTTGGAAATTTTCAAGTGGGGTGACCACTGGTGTGACCACAAGTCATGCTCAGCCCCATGAGCCATTAGGTCACCCGTGGTCAGGCATGGCTAAAGGAAAAGAGAGTATGGGGTAGTGCACTTAATGGGTCCTCACCATGATTCGTTCGAAGCACCACGAGTCGTGGTGTCGCCCGTGACCAGCCCCTGTTGCTTTTCGGTATTGAGGACGACAGGAGATAACCACGAGTCGTGGTCACCAGTAACGAACGGTCATGTGCCCTGTGGTGATCGGTGTTGAGTTTGTGGCAGTGTTCAGGATAGATGGTGGCCACGAGTCGTGGCCTTGGACGACGACTCATCTAGTCCCTCATTGGTACTGGCAGTCAATTTTTCCATGCGAATTTAGTAAGGGCTTATTTGTAATTCCTATGATCCTATGGCCTAAACTACATCATTTTAAGCTATGAATAGTGAGTTTAATAGAGATAAGTTCATTCTAAGATCTTCCTATTCATGCAAGCAAGTGTAGAAGTCTAGAGAGGTGATCAAGCTCAATTTCTTCCAAGTTCTTCTCAATTCTTCCTTGGGCAATCAGAGGAGTTATAGAATCAGATTCTCTCAGGTATATAAGGCTATGAATGGGTGAATTTGTTCACACCCATGCCCAATCTCTCTCTAATTCATGATATTCTATTGATAATTCTATGGGGTTTTATCCCAATTCTTGTGCAATCCTTATGATCTATCTATGGGTTAATCTCCTTCATGTATCAATGCATATTTTATGATCTATGGGCAAATCTTATGACTACTTTGAATTATAAACTTATGGATTTAAATTTCTACAAACTATGCCCAATTATACATGTTCTTATGAAGCGTTAAGTTATGATCTTGATCTAGATTTTCCCCAACTATGATTTATGCTTTATGATATGACTTCTATAAAATACTTATCATGTTTTTATGATATATCAAGTATATATATATGTTTTACTAGTATGCATGAACTTCATGATTTATGATTTATGATTATGGCCGACTCACAGGCCTTACTTTCATGGCTAGTTCATGTATTTCAAGCATGCTTATGATTATCATGATTTTTACTAGACTATGAATCTCATGTACATTATCCTATGAGCACTATATATGTTTTGGGAGTAGTATTTAACACCGAGTAGACCCGAGGACCAAGCATGCCCCGAGTCTCAGAACTAAGCGCCAATGTAGCCATGATGGGACCTCCTTTGTGACTGTCCCTTTTTTCCCAAATGGGCCATTCATGAGTGATATCACACCTCTTTGATGGTTCTACCCTTGGCAAGGTACGAACACCCTCCCGACTAGGGGTTTACGGGTTGGGCTCCATGTGTGCTCATATGGGGTATATCGATTATAAGAATCATTCACTGTTCCCCATGATTTATGTATGATTATGATTATATACTTTGGCTCAAGTCATGTTTAATAAAGCTCTTCTCTTATGATTATGAATATGAATGATTTATAAATGTTTTGAAAACCTTGAGCCTCATATTTGCATTATGATATTTATGTTACGATCATGTTGTCCTACTCTTGTGAACTTTTATGTATTTTATTGTCTGTTTTACTTACCACATACTCGGTACATTCCATGAACTGACCGCATACTCTATGTTGTATTATCTCATGATACAGGTCTAAGCAATCTTTCTCAAAAGCGTCCTTAGCCCCTGCTTTCCCACTCAGACCTGTCCAGCTAGCATCGATGAGTCTTCATCCTTCGAGGACATTTAGTATTCGTGGTTGTTATGTCTTTCTTTAGTTTCATACTTGTTGGGTTAGTTGGGGGAGTTGTCCCATCAACCCATCAGATATGTTAGAGGCTTTCAGATTGTACGTAGTAATCAGCTTGTCATGTATGATGTGAATTCCACTTCTGATGTTATGTTATGTTTAGGCTTCCACTATATTTATTATGTTAAATCTTCCACCTTTATTGATTGAGTTAGATGTATGTTCATTCCATGAGGGAGTCTCTCGTGTCTCCTTGTCCCGTGTCTCGATCCGAGCCTATGTTCGAGTCGTGACAGGCATATCTCCAGGAAATTTCTCAAATGACGATTTGCGTTCTAAATTTCTTTACCTCCAAAGAGTCCATTTATTCGCAACAAATGAGGCATGGTGCTTGTGACATGAAATATGGCATTCTCTACCGTGTCTGTAGGCAAATGGCTCCCGTAATCTCCAGCATCACCGGATTATCTTCCTCATGCTCCATGTTACCTTCCACTAACATATCCCCTGCTTGGGAGAGATGACTCATATGGTTGTGATATCCTTACAAGCATAGCAAAATCACGTCAACCAATTAAGATGAAAAGCTATTTCGACTTAACCATCAACACAAGAATATCAAGCGCTAGTCCCCGGCAACAGCGCCATTTTTTTGATAACGTCCAAAATATACTCCTCATGCGAAGAGTATAAATAATCACTATATCAAAACAAATATCCCGACGGATATCGGGGTCAAATCCCACAAGGATTAGTTAATGATAATTATGAGTGTCATTTGAGAAATTGAATTTATCTTGCACCACTTAGGAATAACAAAAAAAATAAACCAGTTGGGGGAGATTGAAATTTGTAGTAGAATATAACTTCTAGTTTGGATGATTACAATAGCAAAAATTACCAAAGTTGTTGACAAGGATGTGAAAGACTAGAGGTGTAGTGTAGATGATATGCAAACTCGATAGGGTCATGCTTGGTCATCTCAAAAGTTCAATTAGTGTAAATAATCTCATAAGTTCAATGATTGACTATAGGTTGATTTATTCATCACTAACATATTATTTGTTCTGTATTCCCTGTGGGATCAACCCCAACCTAGTTGTGTTACTAAATTTGACACTGACTACTTTATACTTCATTATGAGGTGTAATTTGGGTGTGATCATCCGTATCAGCAAATGGGGCTGGTCGTGTCAACTCAACTTGCACCTCATTCTTTTTCTATTTCATTGGTGCATCATCTAGCTCTCACCCACTTCTCAAGCAGATAGCCATGACCTGTTTCAGGTTTGGATCTGTGTCAGTCAATAAACCCCATTGAGGTCTGGTATTATAAGCTGCAACTAATTTCTTCAGTTTCTTCTCTAAGTTCCTGGTGGCTAACTACTGATTTGTTAGCTCAGCTGCCATTTGAGTCTGGTTAGTCATGATTTTATGCAATGTCTCCGCAATGTTGCTTGATTGGACATTGGCTTGGTTACCCTACTGTTGTTGTTGATGCTGGAAGTAATGACTCCGTCCCTGATTTTGTCACGCCCCGCCTTGGGGGGTATGACTGGCACCTGGTGCCCTAGTAGGACCTAGACTGCTAACCGGTGGGCCTAAGCACATCTGGTGCCTGGCTAGCTCTAACTCAAATTCAAGGAATCAACGGGCTATATAATGGCTGTAAATACAGCCTCCGACCGACTGGGCCTATAGCCACCTGCACCATAATGACAGCTAACCAGAATCATGTCAATATAAGGGAGCCTATGCGGGACGACAAGGCCACCATGTTGTCTAGTTAACTCTAAATCGATATAACAAATGCTGAACAGCTACGTGACCAGCAAGGTCACCACTACTGACTGGATACGGCCTCACACGACCAACATAAACAACTAAACATACGCACGGCCCCACACGACTGGCACAACTAACCACAGGGAAATATATACAGACTTCAAGCCTCTAAGAATACTGATAAGATGGTTGGGACAGGGCCCCGGCCTACCCATGCTGTACAACAAAAGAAAAGGGATAAACCTCTAGCTATCTAGCTCCGGATGACTGGAGCTGATGACCCTGTGAGCTGGCTGGAATCACGAGGTATCGGCCCCTCGCCTATGAGTACTTGCAGGTAAGTAATTCAGCGCCCCAAACGGGCGTCAGTACTGCTGGTACTGAGTATGTAAAACAACAACTAAAAGATATCTGAAAACAACAATACAATTGAAGGAACTGAAACAGAAAGGAATAGACTAAACTGACTGAAAATGTAAAGTTATGCTTACTCTCAACTATGCTAGAAGGAGTAGGAGTCATACCCAGAGATGTATAGCTTTATTGTCGATCTACTCGTATCTAGTGTAACATGTCATAACATAACATAACATAGTATAGCTCACACAAACCTTACCGGTCCCCATAAGCCGAGAGGTACAATCAACACGCAATCTATACCCCTACCCCAGTCGTCCCATCTCCTATAATAACTATAAGCATCCTGCCGATCCCCTGGGTATGCACTTGGGCTCGCTGAGCCCCTGACTATAACTGTACCTGATTCCGGAGGACTCCTGAATCAACACCCTGGGCGTACCCGCTCGACGGGGGTGTATAAAGGCCGACCAAGGCACAATATGGGGAAACTGGCATCCCATCTTCGTCCCCTGTGGGATGGCATGCCACTCCATAGAGCGACGTATCCTCGTCCTCTGGCAGACGAGTCGATACAGCTATTAACCCTGGGGCAGTCATGAATGCTAGGTAATCCATCCCAAGAAAATACTGTGGTCTCAACTAGTAATACTAATTGCGTATACCGCATGCTGAAGCTAGTGATGATAATGTATCTGTACATACTATATGCTGACTAGTGATAGTGATATGTATGTATTCAATACATGCTGAGACTGATAATGGTATATATAAAATCATGTTGTCATACCTTTCTGAGTCTAATGTTGAACAAGATATAGTTTTTCTACTGGAAATCATGTTGTATAACTGAGTCTCATAGTAACATGGTTTACTATTTCTAACATGCTTCCTAAACTTCATTTTAATTTACCATTCTACTTCTGAGATATCTTACAGATACTTACATTGCTTTACTAAGTTTCAACTGAATACGATAATAACCTAACATACTTTACTAGATCACATACTGGGCATGCTGTACAGGTCCTAACACTTTATATTAGAATTTATACCATGCTAGCAAGTTTCACGCTATATACGATATGATGTTTCCAATATCGTGCTAATATTCATACTAAACAAAACCCACGACTTGTGAAATATTCTACTGGCCTTGAACCATCTTACTACTCTGAAACTACTAACTTGCCGAGGAAACTAGCTTTACGTACCTTCGCTTCTGATTTCCCGACTAACTGGCGTAGCTCGGTTAGTATTTTTGGTATTTCTCCCAACTACATTCGTATATACGTCAATTAGCACTAAATACAGCACTATTATGAAAGACAACGTCACTTTCGATATAATTATAGCCTAAGCTTAGGCCTATTGAAAGACGGTCGAAAACTTGCTATTTTTCAGAAGTCCATAAGGAAGAAGTATTCATTTTACGGCTAGGAGCACATATACACTAGTTTGGAGCAATTCCGCTTACCTTAGCCTGGTAGCACGACGATTTGTCGGCCGTATATCGCGAAACTAAATCTGTAGGAATGCTCCCCGCTGCTAAATACTTCGGTATATGGAGTTAATTTAGATTTGGACTACGTTTGGCAGCGTAATCGGGTGATAATATATAAACCCTCCTCGTCTCTCTCTGTTCTGTTGCGTTTTTGTATGGAAATTATAATGAATAATTTGATTTAAAATCGAAGTGGGGTTTTATATACCTGGGCCTAGACAGGCCCAACGTGTCACGGAGCCAACGTGGAGGCTCCACCTCCGTGACACGTTGCCATCGCAGAGGGGCTCTACCTAGGCTCCTTCCGCGATGGTTCGATAGGCTACTCGTCCGATCCTCTCCCGGGCCTTTCCCTAGCACGTATGGCTTTCAAATATGCTTAACCAACGCACGAATAGGCCATCCAGGTGCCGGAAATCTTACGGGGTATAACAGATTTCCACCCTAATAGATGTTGAGATGATTCTTCCAGTTTCTATTATAGGTGTTCTCATAGTTTTGGTTGCCTCTCTGCATATTACCCATAAAATTTACTGACTCTAGATTTTCTCCATAAGAGTCTACTACATGAACGGTGCCTCCACATATCTCACACCAACTTGGAGCTGGTTGAACTGCATTTACTTGTGGTTGAGGTTGTTCTATGTTCGGCCTACTAAACTGACTCATCATTTGATTCTGCAAAGATGCCAACTGGGCTGCCAATGCATTCACACTATCCATCTCTATCATCCTAATTGTTTTCCTAACTGCTTCCAATGATGCATCATTGTGCCACTCTAGATTTCCTTGTGCAATCCTGTTCAGCAAAGTGTATAGCTCCTCATAAGTTTACTCCAATGCTTGACCCCCTACTGTAGAATCTAACAGTATTTTGGTGTATGGGTCAAAACTATCCACAAACGTGTGTGCCAGCACCTCATTTGTCTACTGGTGATGAGGGAAATCTCTGAGAAGAGATTTGAATCTCTCCCACGCAAGATATAAATTTTCATCTTCCCTCTACTTGAAACTTAATATTTCACTCCTTAACTTTGCAGTTTTTCCTGACGAGGCAAATCTGATAAGGAACTTCCTTTCCAGGTCATCCAACGCTGTGATGGATTTTGGTGGTTCTGCTTCAACCACCTTTTAGCTTCTCCCAATAGTGAGAATGGGAAAAGAGTGAGCCAGACATAATCAGTTGACACTTCAGTGGGATGAACGTGTCACTCATTTTTAAGAAAGTTTTGCAGGTTAATCTGTGGATCCTCATGAGTTAGGCTTCTGAATTGTCTACAAGTGTGCAACAACTACACCATGTTCTGCTTTAGGTCAAACCATCCTCCAAGTTTTGGTCTACGAATGCTAGAGGTAACATTGGTTGCAAGTGGGAATGCTAATTTGTAAACTAGTTTGTTGGCCATCTCTGCTGGAACAACCTCGTCCTATTGAACCTACTGGATTTGGATACAGAGCAGCACCCTCTCTTCTCAACTATCTCAATCTTCTTTCAGGTTCAAGGAGTGGTTTTAGTAGCTCTCTTTCCCTTGCCAGCTCGCTGCAAGGACCAAACTATACCTACAAAATTAGTGACTAAGACCAAGTCGTTAGCACTTAAGAAACTTCAACGATAACACAAAAATAAGAAATTCACTAATTTTTCTAGTCCTTGGAAACGCTGCCAAAAACTTGGTTGTGCCCCAACACATGCAATCATACAAGTAGTAAAGTGACTCTTTGCGAGCTGAATGTCGAACCCACAGGGACTAGACCTTTAGTGAATAACCAATTTAAGTACTATAAAAAATGTAGTAATTCAACATTTTGTTATCTGTTACTGAAATTTAAAATTTATCATGACTAAGTTGTGAACAATAATGGAAAAATATTCTACAGTTGAAGCCTAAATTCATGCCTATGATTAATTCAAATTGGCCAATCACTTACTAAATTGTTGATTATGGGGTAAAGACATGGTTATGGCCTTTTAAGCCTCTAACCATTTTGCATTCGAGTTCACCTCACAACTATATTAATAAATGGTGATGTGATATCTTAATTATCCCTATTTAAGCTAACATTCCATTTTATTAACCAAGTATGGCGTATTTGGTTTATTTCTATCCTAAATGCAAATCTTGTTCACAAATAAGATCATACTCCTTGCATTCCACATTTTATCCTTGCATTTGATCTTTCAAGTTTTGCCTAAGGATTCTAGGTGCATTTTGATGGTGATCAAGCATTAAAAAATTAAAATAAGAATGCAAGAACAATCACAATAGGCAAGCAATCAAACCAATACAAATTAAACATAAAAATCATGTTTGTAGCCTCAACCCTAAAATGAGGGTTTTATCCACTCATAGTCTTAAGCCGAATCTAAAATTCATATTAAAATAAATAAATGGAAAAAGAAAAAGAGAAATAACCCCAAAAGATAAAGCTTGCGTTCCTCCCTAGCTCCAACCGCTCTTCTTTTCCCAAAATATTTCGTGATGTGTCAAATAAAATACTAACGATTATGTTTATAAAGCAGGAATTTTTTTCCCATGGTGAACTATGTCCGTGACATGTCGTTGGTCGTGTCCGGCTGTTTCGGTTGGTATTATATATTATAAACCGACATGCAAGTGCACGTGGTCAAACAGGTAATAAAGTGGCTAAGTAAGCCAAGTATCGATCCAAGGAGACTCTGGATAAGTAAAATTGCCTAAGTACACTATATTCTTATCTTACTTCTAATTATGCTAACAACAACGTAACCAACAGTTAAATAAGTTTTTGTTTATAAATTATATATACTAAAACTATTAACAATTATTTACTGTGAATTGAAACTATGGATATGAGCATGCCAAGGTTAAGAACAAGCAATGAATTTGACGATAATCACAATTTGGTTAATCTTTTCTTCATGTTGCTAGCCAAGAACATTAGCCTAGAAATTAAAACTCTCGTATTTAATTTCACTTTAGAATCATAAACCATTCGTCTACATTTCTGTGATCAAATGCAATTTATGACCTAGCACTACAATTCCGGTTCCTAAATTGACTAATACGGCTTTCAAGTATATTTCTATCAGGAAAGCACATCAAAACCCAATTTTCCCAAATCAAGTTAAGAACAATACCCTATTAATTCACAACTTTCCAATTTCGTGCTCTCTCGAGTGAAATTGGACTTTTTAGATGTACATTAATGTCGGCCACACACTAATGCAGTAGAAACAAGAATAAACAGAACAACATGGAAGAAGAAGAAGAAAACCATATAATTAACAATCAAAATTCATCACCATTATTCAAAACCTCAGCAAGGAAGAGAATTAGCCACTCATTTGTGGATTAATCATCCTAAAACAAGTGTAAATCATACATACAATTGATTGAAAGAAGAAAGGAAGAAAAGAAATCCCTTAGCTTTTTCGTCCCTCAACTACTTCTAACCCACGTCCTTGCTCCACCAAGTCTGAACTAATTAAAATAAACCTAAGTGTGCTATTTATACTAGAGGGAATTTTTTCCCAGAATAACAAGCAACGTGTCACGGAGGTTAACGCGGAGCACTGCCTCCGTGACACGGCGTGGACGCGGACCTTCACTGGAAATCCAGGGTCCGGTAAATTAGCCTCAACATGGAATGGAGGCCAACGCGGAGGCCTATCTCCGTGCCACGGAGCTGTCGCGAGGCCTCACTGGAATTTGCCATTTAATTTCCTCTCTAGGCAGTGTGCCTCCGCGATGGTAGCGTGGCACGGCTCCATCGCGGAGCCCCTATACTTTGCGCATTCCAATGTCTTTTCCATGCTCGTATCCAAGTCCAACTCCGATATAGTTCCAACATGCATTTTAGCTCCTAAAAATCATATTTTCCTGCAAAACAAATGCTAATCATGTTGGTTAGTATAAATTCACATTTTATTACCAATTACATGAGAATATATACATATTGCACCCAAACAAGGTGAAAATAATACGTTTGAGTATCACTTGGGCATATAAATCTGCCCAAGATCACTTACCCCACACTTAAATCCTTGTTCGTCCTCGAACAACACATACACAACTCATGCAAATTACATCCCAACCTTCGTCACTATGGTGCGACCATTTACGCTACGGTCATACCGATTATTCAATTTTTGCAAATCATCACGAAAACACGCTTGGTCTTACAATACAATGACCTTTAATACATCAAGACTTCCTAGAATTTAAGAATTGATTCTTGATATCGGCAAACTCATGCAAATCAGCTAATCAAGAAATCCGACACGAAAATCAATCTTTCATCAAGCATGTGCCCTCACAACTCAAGAGAATCTTCCCCTTTATGTTCATGCAACACACAATCATTCAAGTAGGGGCATATAAAAATTAATTTCACTCTGTCTCCCAAAAGAATTCACATGCATCATGTCGTGACCCATAGGCTTGCCCTTAGTGTATTACTCCACTAATATAAAGAAATGCAATGTAGCATCAAGTAGGACTTTAATGGGTTGTAACGGGGCTATGTATCTAGTATATATATTGGATTAGCCAATAATAGTCGCTAGCATCCTTAAGCGCCTTTTCAACACATTCCCATCGACTCATGGACCTTGTTCCTCTCTTTTCTCTTTTTCTCCCATTCATGCTGGTTTACTTTCGTACTGCCCATTTCATCAAACACACTTGACACAAAATAAAGGGTTTTCATGTACCCTCAATATCATTTAATTATAACAAGTGCCTCTTCAACATCATCTTTTCTTTCCTCACTTTGCTTTTCTTTTTCTTTTCACTCTTTTCACTCTTTAACACTTTGGGAACATTTTCTTTTCTTTGTAAGCGCTTAAGAGTTTTGTATCGATTTTTACAGCTAATGAAAAGAAGGAATAAAGCTTAGTTTATACAATTTTGGACAACAGAAAGAAAGAATTGGCTAAAGGCTTAAAAGGGCTGACTAGGGTATACAACATATAAAAAGGTAGAGTTTGACAAGAAAAAAAATGGAAACTATCGGTTAAAACAAAGAAATGCCTACATCCTTTCCAACACTACACCTCCTTTATTTCGTTTTGTACACACACCAGGCAAGTTCTAGACAATTCACAATGGCATGGAATAACAATACCTCACTTCACACTTCATGCACATGGTCGAATCAAGATGCATTCACAGACTCTCTAATTAGCCAATCACATGAATTCAAAATTAAGCCTCAATCATACTGAATCAAATTCTATAGCCTAGGTAACTCAACATATTTACCAACTTGCATGCTTTCGAACGAATCACTTTCACATTTTGAACATCAGTTACAACACGCAACGAAATTTTTGCAACCATAAAGCAACTACAGTTCATTGATGCAATCCACCAAAGAAAAATTAAAAACAAATTAAAATCCTACTCCTACCGACTACATTTCCCTTAAGACGGTCGTCATCCATTCATCATAGGGAACGGTCACTAACTATGACATCAGTTCAATGGGACTATTCTCGGTAAAAGAACAGAAAACAAACTCCGAGAAACCCAAACAAAATAAAAACCGAAAATTTTTGCAACACATCGATCATTTTGATAGAAAGAAAATATTTACAAGTGCAAAATATTTTCGCAAAAATTTTTGAAAAATATCGATCATCTCCATAGAAAAAAAATATTTACAAAATATTTACACTAGCAACCATAACTTTTCATAACACACATCATTAACCACACAAACAAATATATACAGATACAACACAAATCAGTACATAACAGGGAAAGCACAAACATACATACAAACCAAGGAAAAGCATACAGCAGATTAGAGCCCAAGTCCCAGCACCTAGCTGCTCCCCACCCCATACTTAAATCGAACACTGTCCCCAGTGTTCACAAAAAAATACAAAACAACATTTCGGGTGGTGGAACTCCCTGATCAGTCGAAATATTCGACTTCTTCATCAGGTGCTGCTGCCTCGTCCTCCATGTCTGAGTCAGCTCCATCATCGTCATCGGACTCCACATCGGAGTCCTCCCGATGTGTCTCCTCATCAATAGGGACATCGTCATCAGTCGGCTCCACGAAGGCTGGTCCCACTCGGCATAAGGCTTTGGCATTCTCGCCAAATGGGTAATCCAGCTCCAGCTGCCATAATTCTTCCTCGGTGGCTGATCTCCCACCAATCCGTAGCTGAAGCATCTGCATGCCGAACATACGTGCCATGTACTGATCGTCACGAGCATGTCGCTTGCCCAAAGTCAGCACTGGCCCGTGTGTGGTGTCGGGGGCCTTAGTTTTTGTCACATCGAGGGCCCTCTGCTCCAACTGCGGAATTTAATCGAAGGCTTCTTCCTCGACATCGAGGCCTCGGAGGAAGGTGGTGATGAGTCCACCGAACCCGTACCTGTGGCCCTGGTGTAGTCTGGCTCTCTTCATGGCAGATATAATGACCGCCCCAACATTAATTTCAAGCCCTTTCATAAGGGCATACACCAAGCAGACACGGTCCCGGGTCACATCCGTCATATGAACTCCCAGGATCAAGCACGAACATACAATTTTCAGCCATATTCTGGCCTCCCAGTTCATCTGCGAATAAGGCAGAGTCTGGTGGTAACCCCTCTCCTTATGTCTACTCCATCGGGCTGTGGATCGAGCCCCACACAACGTACGTCTGATGTCGGCATACGGTGGGGTGATGTTTAGCTGGCGGAGAACGTGGGCGTTTGTGTCCCGCGCTCCAACGATGGCATTATATTGCTGGGGTTCCAGAGTGACAATCTGCCCTCTGATTTTTATTGTGTGGCTTCTGATGGCCGGGTTCCAATTTGCGTAGAACTCGCGGACCAAATGAAGGTTGCACTCCTTGGGCTCCTGAGAGATAAAGCTGAACCCAGCTGCTTCAATCCTCTGCACAATACGAGGGAACTCCTGTGCTAGTGGTTCCCGTGCAATATGTTCCTCCGGGAAGTACTTGCTCTCCTTATGCTTAGCATACCATTTCTTTCCTTCCTCGGTTACCCACCTTGTTCCGTATTGGCGGCGTTGGCCGTGCGGAACAGCTGGTGCAGCTGGGACTGCGGTGCCCAATCTCATTCTTTTTCTGCCGGTGCCTGAGGTAGAAGCACCCTTGCCCTTATCCTGTCTACTAGCCATTGTACCTGTCAATATAAATTAACAAGCACAAAGTTAAGCTATAAACATGTTAACTTCGGCTAAGGTCGGGTTAACAACGTTTACCCCACACTTAGGCCTTAGCTACTTTTACACAACTACGGCAAGGATAACTCTACTTACACTAAAGACAACAACTATACAATTTATGCTTAGTGCGTTCACAAAAATTTCGACAGCCTAACGCTTTGCATACTACTCAGACTTCATACAGCTAATTCCAATCCTATTATCGCTAACAATTCAACCATCGCACATAGCAACAAAAACAACAAATAAAAAAACAAAGACAAAACATTCTATATACAAACGAATCCAAATAATCAAACTAATTTGCACAATTTTCGCATTTTCCCCAACAATTCGAGAATTCGTCGTCTTAACCTTCATACAATATTTACAACGACTTATCTCTATTTACAAACAAACCCCGGCATCTAATTTACCGAATTATCAAGTCACCCAAGTCAAATTCAACAACCCATGCCCTAAAATACAATTCTACAATCAAATTCGAATTATTTACGTAATCGATAAGTTCAAACGCTAATTAGAACAATCTGAACATATATCCATCACAAATAACTCAACATCATGTTAAATTGCTACTTAGGGTGATATATCTCACCTCCCATGCCCAAAGTCGACTAAAATCGCCAAAAATTTGAGAGAAACAAGGAAAACATACCTTTGAATTGAAGAGTCGAAGAAACTTGACGTATTCCTTGCCTAATAGTGTGGCACGTTGGTTGGGGAGGGGGATTTGGGTGTTTTGGTCGCGGAGAGTAGAAGAAATGGGGAAAAATTGGGCAAAATCGGGGTTAATTTAAAGAAAAACACACGGGTCACCCGGCACCAAATATAAGGCAACGTGTCATGGAGGGTAACGCGGAGCCCCTCCTCCGTGACACGGAGCCAACGCGATGGCTCTCTGGAAATTTTAAAAATCCGGATTTTGCCTTCAATGTGTCACGGAGGGTAGCGCAGAGCCCTTCCTCCGTGACACGGAGCCAACGCGCCAGTGCACTGTTTCTTCCATTAAATTATGTTTTCATACCTTGCCTTATTCTTCCCAATTCCATGCATATTTCTCTCCGTTAGACCTGAAAAATCACCTCACTAAACAAAATTGGTTAGATTAATAGATTTCCTTAACTAAAATGAAAAATATTAACTAAAACAAGAATCTAAACCTAATCAAGAAAAGAAAAATAAAAAATAAAAATTAGTTACACTAAGAAAAGAAAGAAAGAAAATATTTTTCACGGGTTGCCTCCCGTGCAGCGCCTGGTTTACCGTCGCGGCTCGACGTACCAAGTTTCACCGCTTTTTCCTTTGCCTTGAGGATATGAATTTCACCCCTAATTTCTTCTCTAATTTCCTCTTATGCTCCTGGGGTGGTGGTGAAAAATTGTAAGGACCAAGCAGTAGATGCTTTCTTTTGAACTTATTGGCCCTTGAGTAAGTGGAGTCATTTCGTTGCTTCGAGTTAGCAAATTTCAGAATATACGGGGCTTGGTCCTCCTCTAGACATTTCTCTATAATCCTGGAAGACTCTATTTCTATGTTGTCAAACAAACTTAATGTCGAAAAATGCTTCGAGTGTGATCCAATCAACCTCAACTCTGAAATTGCATTGTGCTTGACTTCCTTACTTGTATACACCTTTTCAACATCGACATCTATTTCTCCATTAAGGTCAAATGGGAGATATTCTTTCTCTTCTTCCATGAATGGATTTTCTATAGGTATGAGCCGATCACGGGGACACTCAAGAGATTCTAATTGTTGGGCTTCATCCAAAAATTCACCCTTGTATTCCTCTTGTAGTTCCTCTTGAATATCGGCTAAAACTGTCACCTGCAAATTATCACAAGCTTCAGCCTCAACACACATCTCCGTGAGTTTGACGCTCATCCTGCTTACAGCCTCTGCATTCTCCTTTTGCTGAATTATCAATTCTGCCACCGACTCCTTCATTGCTTCTGATTGCTCCAGGAGTTGTTTCATCATGTCCTCTATTTGAACTTGGCGTCCCAAGTCCTCATTTTCAACATGCCTATATTCAGCAAAAACAACAGAATGATCATAGCGGGGGCCTGGGGAATATGCCTTTGGACAATCACCCCAATGGCCATATTGACACCCACATATATTGCACGTGTTACAGTTTTGCCACAAGTGGGGTCCTCCGCAATTCATGCAAGATTCGCCGAAATATGCGTATCCACCATTTATATTCCAAGATGTCATGTCAATGAGGGTATCCAAAAGAGAGAAAAATTAAAATGAACAAAGAATTAAAACAAATACTAAAACCAAGTTGTCAACACTTAAGAAAATAAAACAAAAATACAGTAAATTTACACTTATCACAATTTCACCAATTGCCTAGTCTCCCCGGCAACGGCGCCAAAAACTTGTCCGGCTGTTTCGGTTGGTATTATATATTATAAACCGACACGCAAGTGCACGTGGTCAAACAAGTAATAAAGTGGCTAAGTAAGCCAAGTATCGATCCAAGGAGACTCTGGATAAGTAAAATTGCCTAAGTACACTATATTCTTATCTTACTTCTAATTATGCTAACAACAACGTAACCAACAGTTAAATAAGTTTTTGTTTATAAATAATATATACTAAAACTATTAACAATTATTTACTGTGAATTGAAACTATGGATATGAGCATGCCAAGGTTAAGAACAAGCAATGAATTTGACGATAATCACAATTTGGTTAATCTTTTCTTCATGTTGCTAGCAAAGAACATTAGCCTAGAAATTAAAACTCTCGTATTTAATTTCACTTTAGAATCATAAACCATTCGTCTACATTTCTGTGATCAAATGCAATTTATGACCTAGCACTACAATTCCAGTTCCTAAATTGACTAATACGGCTTTCAAGTATATTTCTATCAGGAAAGCACATCAAAACCCAATTTTCCCAAATCAAGTTAAGAACAATACCCTATTAATTCACAACTTTCCAATTTCGTGCTCTCTCGAGTGAAATTGGACTTTTTAGATGTACATTAATGTCGGCCACACACTAATGCAGTAGAAACAAGAATTAACAGAACAACATGGAAGAAGAAGAAGAAAACCATATAATTAATAATCAAAATTCATCACCATTATTCAAAACCTCAGCAAGGAAGAGAATTAGCCACTCATTTGTGGATTAATCATCCTAAAACAAGTGTAAATCATACATACAATTGATTGAAAGAAGAAAGGAAGAGAAGAAATCCCTTAGCTTTTTCGTCCCTCAAATGCTTCTAACCCACGTCCTTGCTCCACCAAGTATGAACTAATTAAAATAAACCTAAGTGTGCTATTTATACTAGAGGGAAATATTTCCCGGAATAACAAGCAACGTGCCACGGAGGTCAACGCGGAGCACTGCCTCCGTGACACGGCGTGGACGCGGACCTTCACTGGAAATCCAGGATCCGATAAATTAGCCTCAACGTGGCACGGAGGCCAACGCGGAGGCCTATCTCCGTGCCACGGAGCTGTCGCGAGGCCTCACTGGAATTTGCCATTTAATTTCCTCTCCAGGCAGTGTGCCTCCGCGATGGTAGCGTGGCACGGCTCCATCGCGGAGCCCCTATACTTTGCGCATTCCTATGTCTTTTCCACGCTCGTATCCAAGTCCAACTCCGATATAGTTCCAACATGCATTTTAGCACCTAAAAATCATATTTTCCTGCAAAACAAATGCTAATCATGTTGGTTAGTATAAATTCACATTTTATTACCAATTACATGAGAATATATAGATATTGCACCCAAACAAGGCGAAAATAATACGTTTGAGTATCACTTGGGCATATAAATCTGCCCAAGATCAGGTCGCACAGCTGGGCTGGCATCACATGGCGTCATCGCGCCAGCTCATTAGAACTTAGCATTGGCCTGCGCTTGCCTTGGTGTGGCACACTGCCTATTTCATAGCACACCTGGCTATCAGCGTGGCAGATTGCCTGGTGTGTCATGGCGCAGACGCGCATACCTACTAGATAGGAATACCCTGCGCACACTTTTCGGGTGTGGCACGCTGCCTAGTGCACCAATACGCCGGTGTGGCACATTGTCATCACGGCATCCTTTGATTTGAGCTTATTGCATGCTTTCAACTTGAACTTTGTTCCTTGCTTCCTTCTTACTCATCCAGCCTCATATTTAGAATTTTTCACCTATAAAATATGCTAATCACATTTTATTGGTCCATGCACACATTTATAATCAAAACACATAAGTTTATATTTAAATTAAGTGCAAACAAGGCTCGAACATGGTACAAAATAACATTTAGGCATGTAAATATGCCCCAGATCAAATGCTACACACATTCTTTATCATTTCACCTGCTTCTGAGCTACTAGATGTCATTCCATTCTCCATTAGTCTAGTGCTCTTGAGCACCTCATGGAGTCTTACCCTTACTATTATTTTTGGCATTCACTAAGGACACTGCACAGTTTCTAGTTACTGGTGGAATAATTGCTTGTGATGCATATTTTAATAATGAAAATGTGTTTTGTGCAGCTATTTCTTATTCTTGTAGTTAGTTTTGATGTAGTTGTTACTTTTTTTGTAGGATGTTAGAGTCCTCCCAGGTTTCTTAGCCATGGTTCTTTCCGAATGATAGATCTCTAGGTGACTTTCCAAGGGTACCAGTCAGTGTCATTTTTGATTGAATGATGTGTTTTTGACATATGTAGTCACTTGTAAAAATTTTCCCCCTCAAATTTTTTGCCACAACCATTGTGTTTCGACATATTTACCACTATTTGTGACATTTTCTTGTGATAATTATGACATGGATTACCTAGTTGAAATTAGAAATGATTAGTCTATTTGATATCCATGTGCTGATATATGGTGAAGGTTTTAGTTTTGTTCAGTTATTGTGGTCGCACTCTAGAATTTGCCTAGCTACTCAAGCTTTAGCTTAGGATTGATTGGACTTTAGAGATTAACTTAGGCCTTCTTTGTGTTTTAAAAGCTTTGTTTTCCCATATGATCCTATCAAATGATAAATGTATCCCTAGTCTCCTCTTTTGAGATTAAAACCCTCTTTCTTGATTAACCACAATGAGATCGAAACCAATTCTTAGTTGATCCACTTTTGAATCCATCCTCCTTAAGACTATGAAATTATGTGATGATATGAAAAGTTGTAAGTTGGGGGTGAGAAGGTGATAAAGAAAGAAGGGGGTAAAAATGAGTAGTCTGACCACTTTCCAGTGTATTTTGATCAAGAAAAAGGAAAAAAAGAAAATACAAAAGAAAAAGTGAAAGATGGAATAAGCTCACAATAGGTACTTTGGGTTGTGGAAAAATCTAAGGAAAGAAAGAGAAAGGAAAAAAAAAGAACAAAAAAAGGGGAAAGTGATGTAATGTTCAAGGATGATTTTGAGTCATAAGATTCGATATATATATCCTATATCCCTTTGGACTAACATTACAAACTTAGAGAAGTCCTTATGTGATCTCAACCCAACTTTCCAAAAGTGGAGGCATTTGAGAATAAAGGCAAGCATACGGGAGTTGTGACTTGACTGGTGAATATCTTTATGAAAGTTGAGTATTTTTCTCTTCTTCCTTGATCTTGTGTCCACGTATTGAGTGTGATCCTTATTGAGAAAAATGGAAAATTTTCTTAGTCTAATGTGACGGCATATAGATGGAAATGGCTAGCATGAATTTCTTCTCAATCTAGGTGTCTTGCATATTAATATGATGTCATGAGTAGAGATTGCATATTTGGCGTTAATGATTGTGAGGAAAGGTGTTTCTATATGATGGAGGGGGTGGCTTTTTTGAGAATTGAATCCTTGTAGCTACTTGCCAAAACCACTATAGACATTGCACTTTATGAAATTGGAACTTGTGTCTAGGTTAGGTTTTCTTATCTTAGTTGCTTGAGGACAAGCAAAGGCTTTAAGTAGGGGGTGTTTATGTGTCAGGGTTTTACGACACATTTGTACTTTTTTTTATAGAGTTTTGCATGCCTTTGAGTACTAATTAGGTAAATATTAATGTTATTTTACTT
Source organism: Datura wrightii (assembly GCA_035772735.1). Lineage (NCBI taxonomy): Eukaryota > Viridiplantae > Streptophyta > Magnoliopsida > Solanales > Solanaceae > Datura > Datura wrightii. The sequence continues at coordinate 77,839,813 of JASDFA010000019.1, forward strand.
AGTTTCAGGATTCCCAATGAGTTTGAGAAAAGAGACACCATTCATAGAATTCTACTAGAAAATGGAATAGATGGACCGTAAATTCAAAGCATGGTTCGTATCTTCAGTCGGGGTTCAATCCAGTGAGTTGCAAAAATTTGTCAGCAAAGCACGAACCATAAATGACACTGCAGATCATAGATTCAGAAAGTTATCTACTTGGAGAAGTAATCCAGGAAGGGAAGATACTAGCCATAAATTCAATTTATGGTAGATTGATGTATGATAGCCGACAGAAAAAGTTGAAGATCCAAAATTTAGTGCAAAATACGGACCATAAATTCAAGATATAGTCTGTAATTGTGAAATAGGCCTATTAGACTTGGAATTTTGGTTTTAGTATAAATAGTTTCTTAGTCATTTTTTAGGAGTTTAAACATTACAGTAGAGAATGGAGTAGTTAGAGAGTACTCACTGTATTTTGAATATCTATTTCATACTTTGGATTTATCTCTCCTCAATTAATTTGTAAGTTAATCATGCTTAATTTTATGCTTAATTCTTCTTCTTTACTCATGAGCAGCGAAATTCTTAACTAGGATTGTGAACCCTTTTGATCTCAATTAGGAAAAATTAGTAACGAGCTTTTAAATATTTGATAAATCCTTGAATTGTAAGCTATAGTTGGTGGTTGGAAAACACCAATTTATGCCAAATTGCTACAATTATACTTGAAAGAACTAATTAGGGTTTGGATAGCATCAATCAATAATGGCCCAAGGCATAACCCTTTCTTAATAGATTTACATAGATATTTAATGAATCTAATTGGCAATTTACAATTGGTTTTGATTTGAATTTCTCATCAATTTGAAAGAGTTGATTGAGATAAACACTACTTGCCTGTTGAAAGACACCAAGTGATCGATTTACTGATTGTTTATATATTTATAAAGAGCCCATTATTGATAAACCTAATTGAGTTATTTAGGTGGATCAATCCTCCTGCTGATTTAACTCTATGCAATCTAGATCTAGCAATTTATTTTGATTCTCTGTTACCCATTAACTTGAGTAGTATCTTAAAGCATTCAATTATATTTGCTTTACTTAGTAGCCTTGACCAATAAAATATCCTCGTGGACACGATCCCGGCTCTTTGTTGGATAATTATATTATAATTGACCATGTACATACTCCTAATTGGAGGTTGATTTTTGCAATACCAAATTAGAGCTCTAGAGATATTTATTCCAAGTGAGAATGAGTGAAAAATCCAATATGGGGATATTTATAGGCACTAACCAACACCACTTATGGTACAACGTACGAGCATACATCTCACCTGTGGGCTCATACCTACCGCTCTCAGAATTTTTTCCCACAAACGATTCACAATTAATCTCAAATATGATTGTACATCTCATATACAGCTCGTATATGATCTTCATACGCTAGAACATCAAATTCCAGTGGCCTAATTTTGAGGTCTTTCACCTTTGTGGGATATACGATCCATACATGACTTGTATGATAGTATGTCACCTTTGACATGACATATCTCTCTCAAAATCAATCTTTAAATCTCTTAAACCTCAAATCTTTTTTCAGTACTATATTCACTAGACTTGTTAGGACAACCTTATTCCTCTGACTTTGGGTAAAAGTGTCTATGTTAAATGGCTCTAACCTAAGTCCAAAGATACAAGGTGTCACAAGAGATACATCTCTATGTAATTTTGCAAGACTGAGGAGAAAAATGCTGACATTTGTACCAAAGTTTTAAACAAGGATTACTTCAAATGAAATCTCTTGGATCTTTGTATGACCAATATGAACTAAGAACCTCTTGATTCCCTTAATGATTGGATATAGGCTTGACATTTCGTAATTCTGACATGAAATTACACCAATGCTTTGCTTTTTGATGATGCCAAAAAGAAAAAGATAAAAGTGGTTAAACTTATTAATTGATGTTGATAGGTTTGATGTTTAATTCTGACATGAAATTAATATAATATTTTTCTTTTTAATGATGCAAAAAAGGGGAAGACAAAAGTGGTTAAACTTATAGATGGATGTTTGATAACACTTGATGTTTACTTGTAAAGAAGAACCTAGTTCTTGATTTGTTCTTACACATGATATATCTTACGAAGAATTAGGTCCTTACATTGCGTATTGATGATATATGCATGAATCATGATTGAACCTATTCAGGTTCCCATAGTCTAGTGGTAATACCTCATATTTTGAATTATCATTTTTGATAGCACTAAGAGATGTTTCAGGTCTATATTGGAATTTACGGTCGATTCCATGGACCATCAAGTCAAAGAATGGCCCGTCGAACGAATTATGGTTCTGTCCTTTGACCTTGTTACCTTCCTAGATTTCCATGAATGACTTGACAGTCTGTCATTCTAGTTGATGATCTATCCTATTTACCATAGGAAATCTTCTAAGAAATGTCAAGCCTTCATCGAATTCCATGGCTCAATTGACAAATCATCATTCAGAACAATAGTCCATCCTATCAACTGTGAAATAACATCAGACAGATGGCTAAAATTCTTGTAATAAGGACGGTTCACTTGATGGCTTGTCGACCTAGTCATCCAAAATCAGCCAAAATTCCTTCTAATTTTCAATGGCTCATTTGACGGTCCATCATTCAGGGAACGAACCATCCTCCCAACTGTGGATCTCGATGTTCAGGTGACTATAAATAGACCCCTAGTCATTTTTCTGATATTTTTCCCTAGTCCATACCATTTCTATCAACCCTAGGTGATGCAAAACATTCACCAAGGGCTAGGTAAGTCTTCTCCTTCATTCATAAGGTTGGATTAACAATTTCTAACCCTAACCTATGATTTCTAATGAGTTATCTTGATGTGAAACCCTAGGACTCATTGAAGGAACCAGTTCATAAGGTCTTAGATTTAGTTTTTCAGATTCTCCATTGAAGATTGGAGCGTTTTAGGTATGCAAAGCTATTCATAATGAGGAACGATATTCTTCCACATGCCCTGCATCTTTAGTTTCAGTTTCAGTAGAAGTCAAAAGCTAGGGTCTTGCCCAAAGACTGTGAATTTGTCTTTTTTCCCTACTTGAGTTACATATTGTTGTTCCATTATTACACATGTTGATATCCCTATCTCTTATAATTGTTGATTAGTGGTTTGTGTCATTCTATCCTATGAATCCTTATTTTTATCAAAAGTGATATTTTTAAAAGCTTTGTGATATTAGACATATGCATTGTTTTCATAACTATACTAGCAATAGATTTAAGAGAGAACTTTTCAGAATAGAGTTACAATTCAGTCAGCTTTAGCTTCAGCATGTGGATTTTTTCAAATGAGAAAGTAAAAGCAATTTTTGAAACATAGTTGTAAGAACAGAGGATCACTAGCAGATCACAGCGTTGAGCATTGAGGCTCACCAGTAACTATATATATCGAGAGGATTATTTAGAAACAAGATAGGTAAGGGTTCAGATAATGCAAAACCTTAAAACTAAATTGCCAGCGCAGGTTAGGATCATGCTGTTGATTTGAGTAACTCCTCAGGTAGCCCCTAGTAAGGGCTTAGTATAGATCAACAGTTCAGTTTCATTCTCTGCCCTAGCAAAGCTTTGGACAGCTCTCCCAACCGGGCCAGAGGTTGGACATCATACGCTCACATGGTGTATGTCGATTAAGAGAAACTCCTAAACTAAACTAAAGTGTTTTTATAAATTATCTTTAATAAATAGTTTTCATTTGCATAAAAGTTTTACATAATACTTATACTTATGTTTTATTAAATCATTCAGTGCATTCAATATTCATTCAGTTTACTCTTTTAGCTCAGTATTTCAGTTTAGCCTGCTGTTTCATTCAGCTATTTACATATTGTACATTCATACCTGCTAACTCTGTTTGGCACTGCATCTTTATATGAGGCAGATTCAAGTGTTTAGGATCAGCAGCAGATGCATCACTAGGATCTCTTCCATTCAGCATTGGTGAGACCTCCTACTTTCCGGAGGCTCCATCCCCTATCTATTAGTAGTTCATTCAGGTAGCTAGGAGCCTTGTCCTGGTACCCTAATCTCAGTATTAGAGGTTTCATAGACTAGCCAGTTGAGTTAGTACTTTAGGTAGTTTTGTAAACTCTTTTACACTAATATTTCTGTAACGCCCCATAACTGGGGGGAGGACGCGACTGGCTCCCCATACTGGACTGACTGAAAAGTCGGCTATATGGCTTTTGTAACTGTAACACTTAGGCCATCAAGGCCACCTGTTAGAATCAACTAGAGCACAAACTAGACGCATAATGTCTCAACAAAACAGGGTAAACAACTGAAATGCAAACAAGGCTATGAGTATGCTAAACTAAACAACAAAAAGCCAACAAGGCCACAAACTGAATACCATTGTACACTAAGTCCACAAAGCCTCTAACGAGTAAACTGACTGATGTTCGGAACAGGGCTCCGACCTACCCATAACTGCATCTCAAAACTCTAACTGAAACAAAACCAGTCTTAGCTCCAGAAAGAAAGGAGCATACCAACACATCCACTAATCTCACGAACTGCTATTGCAACTAGCAATCCCAACCTCTACCTGCACCTGCGGCACGAATGCAGGTCCCTAGGCGAAGGGATGTCAGTACGAATGAAATGTACTGCTATGTAAGGCAGAAAACTGTAAACATGTAATATAGCAATGATAACTGAGCTAGAAATAAGAAATAATGAAAACCTGGAATCCTTGAAACTGAAACCTGGCAATAAGTCAGTATTGAAGTGCAAATGCGACAGGTACATGTTAATTTACCTCTTGTTGATGTCTTGCAGGGAGTGACAAAATATGCCAAATATGTTAAAGACATCATGGCCAACAAAAGCCGTCTGACTGAGTATGCCACGGTAGCTTTGACGGAGGAATGCACTTCACGAATCCAAAATAGACTGCCTACGAAGCTAAAAGACCCTGGAAGTTTTACTATCCAGCTTACAATTGGGCAGAGTATCCGAGCTCGTGGATTGTGTGACTTGGGGGCGAGCATAAATCTGATGCCATCTTCGGTATTCAGAAAGTTAGGTCTAGGGAGTCCTAGACCTACAACCGTAATCTTACAGTTAGCAGACAGATCCTTAGCTAGGTCGGATGGCATTGTTGAGGATGTTCTTGTGCAGGTGGGATCCCTCATTTTTCCGGTTGATTTTATTGTTCTGGATTTTGAACCAGATGCTGAAGTCCCATTTATTTTGGGACGACCCTTCTTGGCAACCGGGAAAGCATTAATTGACGTGGCTGCGGGTCAACTTACAATGCGAGCACATGACAAGGTAGAGGTGTTCGATGTGTACAAAGCACCCAAGCTCCCGATGGTAAATGAAGAACTCTCGGTGATCAATGTAATTGATCATGGGAATGCTAAACAAATGAATGATTCCCGAGAGTTGATAGGAAGACCACCAGATAAGGGTGAGCACTACTGGGGGGAGGACAATGATCGTGAAAAATCGTCCATCACCCTAGTGGATAATTGAGCATAAAGGACGTCGAGCCGCGACGGTAAACCAGGCGCTGCACGGGAGGCAACCCGTGAAAATATTTTTTTCTTTTGTTTTGTAAAGTGTAAATAGATTTTATTTGATTTAGTACAAAATTTTCGTTTTAGTTAGTATTTTTCATTTTAATTAGGGAAATCTTTTAATCTAACCAATTTTGTTTAGTGAGGTGATTTTCAGGTCAAACGGAGAAACATATGCATGGAATCGGGAAGGAAAAGGCAAGGTATGAAAAAATGAATAAAATGAAGAGACAATGAGCTGGGGCGATGGCTCTGTGTCACGGAGGAGGGGCTCCGCGTTACCCTCCGTGACACGTTGAGGTTAAATCTGGATTTTTTAAAAAATTCCAGAGGACCATCGCGATGGCTTAGTGTCACGGAGGAAGGGCTCCACGTTACCCTCCGTGACACGTTGCCCTATATTTTGTGACGGGTCACACCGGGTTGCCAGGTGACCCGCGTATTTTTCTTCATTTTAAACCCCGAAAAACCCCTTTTCCCCTTATTTTCTCTCTTCTCCACGACCAAACACCCATATTTCCCACCCCAATCAATGTGCCATGGTATTAAGCTAAGAAATTATCGAGTTTTCTTCGATTATTCAACTTAAAGGTATGTTTTCCTCTACTCTCTCAAGTTTTTGTCGCTTTTTGTCGAATTTGAGCATGGGAGGTGAGATCTATCACCCTAAGTCGAAATTTAGCATGAAATTGAGTTATTCTTTGATTGATAAATGTTCGAGATGTTATAATACGCATTTGAACTTGTCGATTGCATGAATGATTCAAATTCGATTGTAAAATTCAATTCTAGGGCTTTGGTTGTTGAAATTGAAATGGGTGACTTGGTAAATGTGTGAATTATATGCCGGGGTGTGCTTGTACATTGAGAATAAGTCGTTGTGAATATTGTGTGAATGTAATAGACGATGAATTCTCGGGTTTGTGGGAATAATGTGAAAATTGTTCGAATTGGTTGATTATATAGATTCATGTGTATATAGAATTTTGGTTGTTGTTTTTTTTTTGTTGTTTTGTTGTTTTCTTTGCTAAGTGCGATGGTTGAATTGATAAGCGATGGTAGGATTGAGATTAGCTGTATGAAGTCTGAGTAGTACGCTAAAGTTATACTATCGAAATTTTTTTTGTGAACGCACTAAGCATAAATTGTATAGTTGTTTGTTTTTGGTGTAAATAAAGTGATCCTTGCCGTAGTATCGTAACCGTAGCTAAGGACTAAGTGTGGGGTAAACTTAGCTTAACCCGACCTTAGCCGAAGCTAACATGCATTTAGCTTGACATTGTGCGTGTTTATTTGTATTGACAGGTACAATGCCAAGTAGGCAGGATAAGGGTAAAGGTGCTTCTACTTCAGGCACCGGGAGAAAACGACTTAGACTGGGCACAGCAGTCCCAGCTGCACCAGCTGTTCCACGTAGCCAACGCCGTCAGTACGGAACGAGGTGGGTAACCGATGAAGGGAAGAAGTGGTATGCTAAACACAAGGAAAACAAATACTTCCCTGAGGAGCATATTGCACGGGAACCACTAGCACAGGAGTTCCCCCCTATAGTGCAGAGGATCGAGGCAGCTGGGCTCAGCTTCATATTTCAGGAGCCCAAGGAGTGCAACCTACATTTAGTTCGGGAATTCTATGCAAACTGGAACCCGGCAATCAGAAGCCACACAATAAAGATCAGAGGGCAGATTGTCACTTTGGAACCCCATCAATTAAATGCCATCATTGGAGCACGGGACACAGACGCTCACGTTCTCCGCTAGCTGAATATCACCCCACCATATGCCGATATTAGACGCAATTTGTGTGGGGGTCGATCCACAGCCAGATGGAGCAGACATAAGGAGAGGGGTTACCACTAGACTCTGTCGTATTCTCTAACGGTTACATGCAGGGGCATATATTAGCTGTTACGTCCTGTTAAAAGCGACATGAAAATCTTCTCATCTAAATCGTCGCCACTTAGTTTGTTATTGAAAGTTTGTTGTTTTGTCGATGCCTTAAGGGCTTTATGAGTAGCTTCTTAGAATTTGAAGTTGATATTGCCATCATAATATTAGTTTATCATAGAAGCTATGTGATTTTTACTCCTATAGCTATATAGCTAGCCTACAGGCTTTTGGCGTATCTTGACGCCTATAGAGCGAAACAAGTAGAAACATAGTTTTACCTTCAGGTAAATGGCATCGTGGCTACCTATTGAGTTGTGGTAGTGAGATTCTAGGTGTTTCACCTATTTATTAGAGACTTTATACTTTGATACGACATACAGATGGTTGTATAGGTTGCTTAGAAAGCCACCTTATTTGTTGATAAATTGAAAAATTGATTGATGCATATATTGACTATCTTGTCAGCTGTAAGTATTTGGGCTAAGTATTTGATCCATATAATATAAATGTCCACTGAAATGTTGCCTAAAAAGGCTATTCACAAGAGTACCTTGCCAATGGGGCTATACTTTGATTATAAGAGTGATAAAATGTCTAGAAGAACCATATCGAAGCTCGTAGAGCCATGTTTAAGTTTACTTACTCATGGACTTCCTTTATGCTTATGTGGCATCATTGGCCCTCAGTAGAGCCTTATGTTCTCGGGGTGTAGTTACATGAGTTCAAAATGCTCAAATAAAGTTAGAGGAGCCCAGAAGACTCATATACAGCTATAGGAGATCGAAAGGCTAAAGATACAGACACAGGAGCCAGGTGTGCTCAAGATACAATTATAGCTTGTCTATGGGGCTATAGTGTTACAAATAGAGATATGTAGATTAAGTTGTACCTTCCAAGGCTTATGGGGGCTCATGTAGGTTATTGCTTATTGTTTGTACCTGTCCGGCTTATGGGGGTTAGGTTAGGTTCTTGTTTGACTTTTGCCTGTTTAGTTCCTATATAATTTAATAAGATCTTTCAGGTTATTCTCTCATTCTCCTACCTTTTTATATTCTGTTCTTACTATCAGTTTAGTTCCAGCTTATTGTTATTCCCTTACATATGCGGTGCATTATTGTACTAACACCCGAGCCTGAGGGTGCTGCACTCTTTCCTGCAGGTTTTGACAGATAGGTTCAGGAACCTCCTTAGTAGCAATTTAGGCTCAACACATTGGTCAGCTCCTCTCTTCCAGAGTTTCTATACTTTAGAGGTTTTCTAGTCTTTTGTTGTATAGTTCTTTTGGGTAGATCAGGGCCCTGTCCCAGCCAAGTATTTACTCCTTAGAGGCTCTCAGACAGTGGGATTGTATAGAAGTATGTTTTTGTCTATGCTAGCTTTATTATTTTTAGTATATAGTTATGTGGCCTTAATGGCCCTTGCATATATTTCTAGCTTCCACTTTATTTGATTTAGACAATATGGTGGTCTTGTCGGTCCGCATAGGAAGTACGAAATGTCATATTATTTCTCTTTTTAAATCTTATGTCATTATATTCAATTATGATAACCAGCTCATGATCATGTATATCTAAGGTACGTGGCTTTTGGCATGCAGTCCCTACTCTCATGATCTTTTGATTTATATGCGTGACTTCATCTAACATTTTACTAAGCATGTTTTACTTACCTTACATCCTTAATAAATTTCAAGTACTAACCACATACTCTATGCTATATTATCTCATAATATAGGTTCGAGTGATTCAACTCAGTCTCATTGATAGCTTGCTCCCATCTCTGTCTAGTTTAGCCCCTGCATTGGGTGAGTCCTCATCATCCTAGGTCAGTTATTAGTTTAGACCCATTATGTCAGTTTAGTTTCAGAGTTAGACTTAGCTAGGGGCTTGTCCCAGCATCTCATCAAATAGTATTCAGACATAGACTTGTATGTTCAGCTTTGAGATTAAACATTGTGATGTATTCACTTGATATATGTTGTACGATATTTAGTCTTCCACTTATTCCTGTTCATGTTTCTTTTCACTTGATTATGCTTTTAATTCATGCTACATATGTACCATAGGTTAGCTTGGAGCCATTTATAGTTCTAGGTTTCTTGTCTCAATCCAAGGTCCTAGCTCAGGTCGTGACAAACTTGGTATTAGAGAGATGGTTTAGGTGTGTTCTAGGGTTTCTAAAAGCCGCATTAAGTATAGTCTTTTCCATGGGTTTGAAGAGTGTCACATTTATGGGGAGAGGCTACAAAATATTTTAGGAAATTTTCCATCTTTAATGATCTATGTCGTGCGATGAACTACCTCTGTATTCCTCTATATCATGCTATACACATTTGCAGAAATATGCCTCAGCATCAAGATAATGGTAGAAGAAATAGAAAAGGCTATGGCCATGGCAATGGAAATGGAGACGGGCATCAGCATGCCCCACCAACTCCAACATATCCTTTGCCCAAGCAGCTCACTCATGCTGAGTTTAGGGCAGCATTTTAGATGTTGGCATAGGCCATGACAACTCAGGTCAACCAGTAGATGGTGGCCCATGTTCCTCAGCATGGGAACACAGCAGCGGCGAGAGTACGAGACTTTCTCAGGATGAACCTACTTGAGTTTCTTGGGTTGAAGTTGGATGAGGACATGCACAAGTTCCTTGAGGAGGTGCAGAAGATCACCCAGATTATGGAGCTGATGAGAGAGGAGAGTGCAGACTTAGCCTCTTATTAACTGAAGGGGATTGTTCACATATGGTTTTGTCAGTGGAAGGATAGTGTAGGTGTTGGAGTAGTTCTCATGGGTTGGGATTAGTTTGTGACTGCTTTCTTGGACAGATTCTTCCCTAGTGAGTTTAGGGAGGCAAAAGTGGTGGAGTTCATTAACTTAAAGTAGAATAATAGGATTGTCCAGAAGTATTCTTTGGAGTTTACCCGATTGTCCAAGTATGCATCGGAGATGGTTGTTGATCCTAGGGCTCGTGTGAGCAAGTTTGTTAATGGAGTGGCAGATTCCTTGCTCAAGGAGTGCATGACCACCATGTTGATCAATGACATAGAATTCTCCCGGTTGGCCATATTTTCCCGGCAGAGAAGATGAAGGAGAAGGAGAGAGAGACCAAGAGGGAAAGGATAGGGATTATGGGCACTTTCAATAGAGGTTCAGTGGTGGACATCGACCTCAGTTTCACTAGGGGTCGTCAGCCACAACTCTCTCATCAACCAGTGTTTTGTCTAGGCCTCCGGGAGATCAGAGAGGTAGAGCATTAGGCTCTAGGGGTCAAAGGAACATGTCAGGAGAGCATACTTATCTATCTTGTAGGAAGTATGGCGGGAAGCACCCTGGCGAGTGCTTGGTTGGTTTAGATGTTTACTCCGGAAGTGGGAAGCCCAGGCATATGCATAGGGATTGTCCTTTGGCTAGGCATGGAAATGGATCTCATGCCCCAGCTTCTACTTCAGCAGCTCTAGAAGCTTGCCCATTTCAGTAGGACACCTCTTCTAATGCAGGTGGTGGGCAGCGCCAGAACAGGTTTTATGCACTATCTTCTCGTCAGGAGCAGGAAGTCTCTCCTGATGTGGTCACTGGTCTGTTATGACTATTCCATCTTAATGTGTATGCATTGTTATATCCTAGGTATACCTTATCTTTTATGACTTCTTATATTGTTGTTAGTTTTAGAGTCAGTCCCAAAATTTTGTCAGAGCCCTTCTCAATTACTACTTCGGTCAGTGAGTCAATTTTAGCTCGACGGGCTTACAAAAATTGCCCTTTCACGGTTCTTCATAAAGTCACCTCAGCTGACCTAGTAGAGTTAGATATGACCTATTTTAATGTTATTTTTAGTATGGATTGGTTACATACATGTTATTCCTCAGTCAATTATAGGACCCATACGGTAGAGTTGTGATTTTTGAGTGAGCTAGTCCTAGAGTGGAAGGGTATTTCAATTGTGCCTGCAGGTCGCTTTATTTCCTATCTCAAGGCCAGGAAGATAATCTGTAAAGACTGTGTGTATAATCTAGTTTGGGTAAAGGATTCTACGTTTGAGACCCCAACTCTTTAGTATGTCCCTGTTGTATGTGAGTATCCAGAGGTGTTTCAAGATGATCTACTAGGAGTCCCTTCTGAGTAGGAGATTAACTTTTGTATTGACCTTCTCCCTGATACACAGACTATATTCATTCCTCCTTACAGAATGGCTCCAGCCGAGTTAAAGGAGTTGGAAGAACAGTTGAAGGATCTCCTAGGTAAGGGTTTCATTGGGCCTAGTAAATCCCCATGGGGTGCTCCAGTTCTCTTTGTTCGAAACAACGATGGTTCCCTTAGGATGTGAATTGATTATCTGTAGTTAAACAAGGTCACAATCAAGAATAAGTATCTCCTTCCTAGGATTGATGACCTATTTGAACAGTTTTAGGGTGCTAAGTGCTTTTCAAAAATAGACCTCAGATCCAGATATCATCAGCTTAGAGTTAGGGAGAGTGACATCCCGAAGAAATCCTTCAGGACTCGGCATGGTTAATATTAGTTCATAGTTATGTCTTTTGGACTAACGATTACTCCTTCAACTTTAATAGATTTGATAAACAGGGCGTTCAAGCTATATTTGGATATGTTTGTGATCGTCTTCGTAGATGATATTCTCATATACTCTTGGAGTGATGAGGAGTATGCCACTCATTTGATTGTGTTGCAGACTCTCAAGGATCACCAGTTGTTTGCTAAATTCAGCAAGTTTGAGTTTTGGCTGAACTCTATAGCATATTTGGGCCATGCAATATCTAGCGAGGGTGTGCAAGTGGACTCTCAAAAGATAGAAGTGATGAAGAATTGGCCTAACCCTACCAGTCCTACAAATATTAGGAGATTTTTGGGTTTAATTGGCTACTACAAGAGGTTTGTAGAGGGATTTTCATTCATTGCAACACTATTAACTAAGTTAACCTAGAAGAAGGTCAAAGTTCAGTGGTCGAATGCTTGGGAAGAGAGTTTCCAAGAGTTAAAGTCCCAACTCACTTAGGCTAGTATTGACCCTACTGGAGGGACTGGGTAGTTTTATTGTGTATTGTGATGCCTCTAAGGTTGGTCTCAGTTGTGTATTGATGCAACATGATAAGGCCATTGCGTATGCCTTTAGACAGCTTAAGACTCATGAGAAGAATTACCCGACGGATAACCTAGAGTTAGCAGCCGTGGTGTTTTCCTTGAAGATTTGGAGATACAATTTGTATGGGGTGCATGTGGATGTGTTAATGGACCATAAGAGCCTTCAGTATGTGTTCACTCAGAAGGACCCAAATTTGCGGTAAAGGAGATAGCTAGATCTTCTCAAAGACTATGACATGAGTGTCCTTTATAATTCAAGCAAGGCCAATGTATTGGAAAATTCTCTTAGTAGGCTATCCATGGAAAGTGTGTCTTATGTGGAGGATGGAAGGAAGGAGTTGGTAAAAGGAGTCCATAGGCTTTCTCATTTGGGGTTTCGCCTTACAGATTCGGCAGATGGTGGTGTGATTATTTAGAATGGGTCAGAATCTTCCTTGTTGAGGAAGTTAAAGTTAGGCGAGATGAGGATCCTATCCTAGTGAAGCTGAAGGAAGCTGTTCGAAATCAAAAGGTAGAGGCTTTCTCCCAAGGGGAACATGGTGCACTTCGATATCAAGGTCAATTATGCGTGCCAATTGTAGATGACTTGATAGAGCGAATGTTGAGCAAGGCTCATGGCTCTCGGTACTCTATCAATTTAGGTGCTACCAATATGTACTGTGACCTACCAGAAGTCTATTTCTGGAATGGCATGAAGAAGGACATAACGGAGTTTGTGGCTAAGTGTCTGAATTACAAACTGGTGAAGGTTGAGCATCAGATACCTAGAGGTATGCTTTAAGATATTAGTATTCCTACTTTGAAGTTGGAAGAGATCAATATGGATTTCATTATAGGTTTTTCTCATAGTTGGGATGACCATATAGCTCTCATCGAGTTAGCCTACAATAATAGTTATCACTCCAGCATTCATATAGCTATGTTTGAGGCTCTTTATGGGCAGAGGTGTAGATCTCCTATTGGATGGTTTGAGGTAGGTGAGGCTACATTGATAGGTCCAGATTCAGTTTAGGAGGTGATGGAGAAAGTTTAGCTTCTTAAAGAAAGGATGAAATCAATTCAAAGTCATTACAAATCATATGCGGATGTTTGGCGAGGAGAGCCTGAGTTTGAGGTTGATGATTGAGTATTTCTGAAGGTGTCTACCATGAAGAGACTGATTAGTTTTTAAAAGAAAGGGAAGCTTAGTCCATGATATATTAGTCCTTATACGATTCTAAGGCGAGTTGGCGAGGTGGCATACGAGTTGGAGCTACCAGTGAAGTTAGCTTCGGTGAATCCAGTTCTCCATGTATCTTTATTGAAAAATTATATTGGTGACTCATCCTTAGTAGTTCAGGTAGAGAGCCTGAGTGTGAAGGATATCCTTACCTAATAAGAAGTTCCTATTGAGATCCTTGATTATAAGGTTCAGAAGTTGAGAAACAAGGAAGTAGCTTCAGTGAAGGTTTTATGGAGGAATCAGCTTGTTGAGGGAGCTATGTGGGAATCCAAAGCAGATATGATGACTACATACCCGTATCTTTTCCCTTCCAGATCAGTTGCATCTTAAGATATCAGTTTCCTCCATAGTATACTATTCAATTTCATGTCAAGATCATGTCCCTAAGTTTCTTTCGTGTAATCATATGCATTTATGTTTCATGAATTCAGTTCAGTCATGTACCTCAATCTGTTGTTAGTCACTCCGTCAGTTTTTAGCTTTAGTTGTTCAGTTTTGGAATTGCAATTCTTTCCCCAACCTTTTAGTATGTTTATTCTACAATCGAGGATAAATATCCCAAGGGGGAGATAACGTAAAACCCCAAAATTTCCTATAATCAAGCCCTGGACTTGTAGCAGAAGTAGAAGAAAAAAATCTGCAAAATCCCTTAGAATAACTTGTTGTACGAGTCGTGGGTTGATTTCATGGGTCATTGGGTGAGTCGTGGTTAGATTCTGAGATTTCACCTCCCAGACCACGAGTCCACACCACGAGTTGGGGTGAGTGGGTATGACTCATGGTCATGAGCCATGGTCCATATCTGTAGAAAAATGATGAGGGTAATGACTCACAGTACGACTCATAGGTCCTTGTAATGGGTCGTGGTTTTGGAGTCATAGGTTGGAGGATCAGAGGTGATGCAAGGATTTCCACACTGACCACGGGTCACAAGATGACTCGTGGTGTGCAGGGAAGAACCGTAATGAGCACTCGTGGAATGATCCAGAGAACCAGAGGTTTTTGACCTACCAGCCAAGGAAGGAAACCACAAGCATGATAAGGTGGTACGACTCGTTACGACTAGCAGTCAAGATTTTTAATACATGTACCAGGGGTATTTTTGTAACTTACATAGCTCCTAATTCTTTAATGTAGTAATTTTGATCCCTGAAATGAGTGTTTTACGAGGGTTTATCCTATCCCAAGTCATTAGGCTCCCATGCATGCATTATATTGAATTTCTCTTTCAAGATCAAAATAGAATTCCTCCTCAAATTCTTCCCCAATTCTCTTGGGCTTTCAAGACTAGTTTGGAAATTAGTTTACCCATGTATGTAAGGGCATGAATGAGAGACTCCTTCCACCCTCATGCCCAAACTTCTTCTCTAATACATGAATTCAAGTTCTTAATCAATTGTATTGATTTCTAAGGTTTTAACCCAATTCTATGAAACTATCTATGCCATGTTTATGGGTCTAATTCCATCATGTTCTAATGTATGTTTTAAGTCTAAAGTGGAAGATTTTACACTCAATTTGATTATAAATACATGATTTCAAGTTATTAGAAATTATTTCCAACTATGGAAGTTTTATGAAAATTCAATCTTATATCCATGATCTCAAGTATGATGAGTTATCTAGTATACATGAATGTTTATGAACTCTCAACTTATGATTCTATGATTTTGACTCATGAAGTCTATTTCAAGTATGCATGATTTTATGATTTGGAAAAGCCCATGTATGTTAAGTATGCTTATCACGATTTTAGCCAAGGCTTACAAGATCAGTTAATGAAATTATTTAGATTCAAGACTCCCAATACAGATTATGGTATGATTTGGAGTTAAGACTCCTAATGTTTTGATTTCAGCTATGAGAATATGATTATATGAGCATTATGCATGTTTTTGGAGTAGTGTCTACCACCGAGTAGGCTTGGGGTTCCAAGATTCCCCGGTCTCATAAACTATACGCCAATGTAGGTATATATATTTGGGACCTCTCAAGATAGTGTTTCCCCTGCCCAAGGGCACAGTGTGATATCACACTTTATTTGTCCTTTACCCTGGCAAGTCTTAATATGGATCTCCTCCATGTGAGCAAGACGTGGGATCATATATATATATATATATATATAGAAACTAAGGAACAATGGCAGATTCTTATAACAGGCATACTCCTCATGAGCATACATGGAGAACGACCTATAAAACCCTAGTCGGGAGGGTTTCCATACCTTGACAAGGGTAGGACCATGAAACGGCATGATATCACTCTTGAATGGCCCATCTGGGAACAGGAAACACTCTTGTGGAGGACCCAATAATAGCTACCTTGGAAAGTAGTTCTAAGACTTGCGTGCTATAGAACCCCAGTCTACTCAGTCTTAAATACTCCCAAAACATATAGAGTGATCATATAATGATCATGAAACATGAGTTTTACATGGCTAGTTTAAATCATGAAATTCATAACATGTTAATATACATTAACTAGCCATGATATATATATACACACACACTTGCATTTCACGAAAATCATGCATACTTAAGTAAAACTTCATTACTTGAAATCATAAATCATAAACTTAAGATTTCATAAATATCATGCATACTTCATAATTCATCAAACTTGAAATTATGGACTCATAAGCTTGAAATTCATAAATCATGCATGATAGGAGATAATCATCATAAATATGAAATAATGTATTAGAAAGTAAATTAAGGGTTAAATCTGTTGTGATAGCCATAAAACATCAATTGAAACATGAGAGTATTAAACCCATAGAGAGATCATAGAAGATTTCATTAAATTTGGTCTAACCCTAGAATTTTCATAAAACTTGATTGGAGACTTGAATTCATGATTTAGCGAAGAAATTGGGCATGAGGGCAGAAGAAATTCCCCATTCATTGCCATACATAGCTATTTAAATGAGTCACTAACTTATTTTGAAGATCCAAGAGGAATTGAGAAGTTGGTGGTTATGAACCCTAGTTTCCTCTTGAGAGAAAATCCAATCTACGGATATTTGAAGAGAGTGAGGATTTAGGCTAGGTTAAACCCTTCGATCTGACCTTAAGGAAGCCCAACATGACATCATTTAGGAGTTAAAAGAATAGGAGCTTACTTAAATAGTCTCAAACTACCAAAAAAGGACCTAAAACTGGCAGAAACAACGACCAAAGGGATAGGTCGTTGTTTGATTGGAGGACTCGTTCTGAGGTTCATCCAATGCTTGGTGCTATTTTACTAAACTGCTTATAAATTTTTAATCCAAACTCCAATTGATGCAAGTAGATGTGTTGGAAAGAAGACTCAAAGGGATTCAATGATCTGCTGAATCACCCAAAAACACTTTGTGAAATGGGAGATATGGTCATTTGAAGTTGACCCTTGTAAGCACTTATACTAGAACTCAATTGGTAAGAAGGCTTTCAACTTAGCTTTGTGCAAAAGGTTCCTTATGACCTTAATTTGCATCCAATGCACTTCTTATGCTTAATAATTGATCTTAAAACCTTATTTCAATAAATTCATTGGATTCTAGTCTATCCGCAGAACTAGAACAGTTTCAAACTTAACCTAAAAGTTTGAGGCATCACAATTTTGAGCTAATGAATGAAACGATGACTCGTACCATCACATTATGACTCATACTAAGTCCTTGCAGCTACTAATCCTCCCCTAAAAAATTCTCTGAACTCTGTTCCTACTATCCTTCAGTACGACCTGTATCACCCTGGTATGGGTCATGGGATCCCATTGTAGTTTCTCATTATGCCTCCAAATTACTATTTGAACATGATTCAACAACTACAAACAATGACCTGTACAATCAAAAAACGATCCATACAATCCACTCATCAGTTCTAGACTGATTTTTGATAGCTCACTGGAACACAACAACGGGCACAACCAACTATCCATTGGTTCCTACAATGAACCTACTGAGGTTTGTTGTATTGTTCTGGTGTTGTTTTCTACTGTAAGTCTCGAGTCTTATCTTAAGGGATTTTTAGGGTATTACAGTAACTAATTTGAGGGAAAATATTTTTCATACAAGGTGTGGGATAAAGGGTAAAATCTACTCTACGGTTATTAATAGTGAAAGTGATGTTTATATGGTGAGTTCATATATGGTGGAGAATTTAAAACTTTCTTGCATCCAATACACTACTCTTTATGAGCGGCAATGGTTTAATGATTTTGGTGAGCTTAAGGTAACCAAGAAATGCATGATTTCTTTTGCCATTGGGAAGTATTTTGGTAATGTTCTTTGTGATATAATTTCAATGCAAGATTGTCATATCATGCTTGAGAGTCCATGAAAATTTAATAAGAATGCAATTCATGATAGGAGAAATAATTAATTTTCTCTTGAGCTAAATATCAAAAAAATATGTACTTGCCCCTTTAAACCTGAAGATCAGAAACATGTGATGGAAATAATGAAAAATTTTGAGAGTGAAAAAATTGAGAGGAGTAAGGAAGTGAATGTGACATTCCAATAAATTAAAAATGAGATGTTGAGGTGTGTGAAGAGAATGGGATGTCAAGTGAGAAAAAAATGAGATTGACAAAAAAGAAAAGAGAGATGACACGAGAGTAAAAAACAGAAGGACAGTTGTGAGGTAGAGAGAGAAATAAGAGAGTTTGAGTGAGGTTTATTTTTATTCTAACTCTAAGATTCCTACTTCTTTTGGTTGTTCTTACTCCCTTGTAGGTATTCATGGAAAAGATTGCATTGAAGAACTATCATAGGATATAATTAATCCTGAGGTGACTACTTGTCTCATGGATCAAGTGCATGTTGATGAGAAGGATAAAGATAAAGGTAAGACTTATGATATGAAATTTACCAACACAATTGCCAATACAAGACTAATGAGTAAGGGAAAAATGAGGTGATGTTGTTCCTTTGCTATATAAGACCAAGTATGGTATGTATAATTGGTTTACTCACTCTCTTGGTATTCCTAGAACACCTAATATCTTTTTGAAGGTAATGAACTACACTCTTAGTTCTTGTGTTGATGATTTTATTAACTTGAGAATAATGATATTGTTCAATGTAATAGGTCATTAACTATAACCTATAAGCTAAACTATAAGAGTAATACTTCCCCTTTGAAATTCAACATGACATAGTTGATTGTGGATTCCCAATTGTTGAAAAGAGGCATATTGTTTGTGGGAGGAGGATTGTGAATGAGTTAGAGTTTAAGGGTATTTTCATCCTTTTTTAAAAACTCAAGTGTTTATGTGAATTGTATGCATGAGAAAGAATATGTAAGAGGTGTAATTGATGATGCTTGGCTATATTATAAAAGTGTTCAATTTGATGCATGTTTTAGGGATCTAGTATCATCATTCCCATATCCAATGGTTATTGATAGAACTAAATTGGAGAGGCACTAGTTATTCCCTGTGTCATCTAGACGAGGTTCTTATTGTGCTTATATAAGTAGAAACATTTTCTATTAGGATGACGATATCCACATGTTTTATAAGGTTGTTTTTATTCATGCTAAGCTTAGTTGGATTAAGTGGACACATTGATACTATCTTGTCTTGTTTCTACAATCATTGCATTTGAAAGGATGCTACTTACTACTTCATGGCTTCATATTTTTCGATATTTAAATTCGAGGATGAATTCTTTTCAAGAAGAAAGGAATAATAGCATCCACAGTGGCATGCGTTCGTTAAAGGTTGACGGGATTTAATAGAAAATCAAGAAGTTATTAATTTTAAAAATACCCGAAAATAAGCTCAAAAATTATGACAACTAGTGTACTTAGTGCTACACATGTTTCATGATCCAAAATCAAGTCCAAGAGGAGGAAGATTGAAGCCACATGAATCCCAAAAGGAGAGCCCAATGTGGGGCCCAATAGAAGGCCAACAAAAGAGATGGAATTTTGCCCAATGTGGGCAGAAATTCACGTCCAACATAGGGGTTAAATTCATTTCCAAATTGAGCTGAAAATTCATACCCACGAATGGATATTTTTTATTCTATATTTGGAAACTTTTCCTTCTTTCTTTAGGAAAGAGTTTTGATATTATTTTTACATATTTTCCTATTTAAAGTTTTCTAGTTTAAAAGTTTCCTAGTTAGGTTTTAGTACTTATTTCCATAAAAGTAGAATTTAAATCCAATGCTATTTGGGAAGGTGTTCCCTATATATATGTCACGCCCCACCTTGGGACGCATAACTGACACCTAATGCCACACTGGACCCTGAGCTGACCTAGCTAGACATATACACTTCCTGTGCATACCAGCAACACACAATCAAGAAAACAATTAAGTATATCTTGTCTTAAACATAGCCCTAGGCTGACAAGGCCGCAATATAAACACCTGCGCAAAAACAGCTGACCCAATAGTACGCTATAATAATATCACCCTATATGAGCCGACAGGACCACAATGTTGTCTAAATAAAACCAAGAGTAAGACAAGCGCATATATACATATATACGATCCAACAGGGCTGCCAACTGACAAAACCACTAGGCCTACATGGCCAACAATGCATGTCTCACAAAATCCATAGTCTGTAAGACTCTAGATAATAAGTCACTGGTCGGGATAGGGCCCCGACCTACCCAAAAAATATACAGTAAAATATAGGCAAACCTTTAATGTATGGAAACTCTAGAGGAAGGAAGCTGACCAATCTGCTGAAACTAAACGGCTACTAAGGAGGTCTTGGAACCTGTCTGTCAGAACCTGCAAGCAAGTATGTAGTGCCCCGTGTGTGGGCGTCTGTGCAATATGTACTGAATATGTAAGGAAGTAATAACAAACTGAAAAGAATTTGATAGAGGAACTAAAAGTAATCAACAATAAGGGTCAGAAGTTAACCTGTACGATTCTCATAAATATGAATTGTAACAAAAAGGTAATATTTACATAAGAATCTAACCTGGCCCCCATAAGCCCGATAGGTACAAAAAACAAAGAATAACCCACCTAGGCCCCAATAAGCCTTGAGAAGAAATCAATATATATACCTCTAACCGATACCACTGTAGCCCCAGGAAAGCTGCAAAATAAAGCATACTCACTTCTAAGATTACATCCGAGCCTTTTGGACTCCTGTAATTGTATCTAAGCCTTCTAAACTCCTGTAAATATATTTGAGCCTTCTAGGCTCTTGTAATTGTATCTGACCCTTCTGGGCTCTTGTAATTGTATCTGAGCCTTTTGGGTTCCTGTAACTGCACCCTGAGCATACAAGGCTATACTGGGGGTCAATAATGCCACAACAGGCATAAGGGAAGTCCATAAGTGAATAGAATTCAATGTGGCTCTACAGGCCTGAATTTGGTCTTCCCGTATTTCATATAGCTCATGTAAGCAACTTGTAGCCTCGTAGGCTGGTATACTTAAGTTTAGCCCTTCTAGGAAACATGTATGTGGGCATCTATATGAGTAGCCATAGGCGTTGGCCTGATGTTTTACAGTTGATAAGATCACTACTATGGTTGTTACACCCCGGAAGTTTTCTTCGTTAATCGACGTGTGCGTATGCATGTTGAAGTGTTTTTAGAGTATGGTGCATGTGGTATAAGGCTCAAATATGGAAGAATGTCCACGTTATCAAGCGAATGGGAGGTCGGAACTAGGGGTAGGGCACCATGAGCGCCGCATCGCGCACCTCTGCTCGGCGCATGGAGCGACATGTCGTGCCACTGCTCTGCTATAAGGAGAGGCGCGCAGTGGACCTCCCTCCACCGCCTGCCTACATATGTTTAAGTCTAAGATGCTTTAATTTTAATAATTTCCCTAAAGGAGCAGCCAACCTTAGGTGATTTACTTTTTGAGATTTCTGTCGATTAGAAGTCAAATTACGCTGCTAAATCATGTCAAATTACAAATTCCTCTTGGGAAATGATTCCAGGGCCTATGAGGAACGTATCTACAGAGTATAATATTTTTAAATTTGCTCGATTTGACATATCCCTAGTGGGTAAAATTCATAGAAATCATCTCTAGCTACATCTAGTACGTCTACAAGTGATAATAAGTAATTCTACCTTTCTAATCTATAAGAATTTGTGAGATTTTGACGGATTAAACTTGTTGCAACTTGTATCATCGTGTTTTGTCGGTTAATGTTGCTGGCTTGCCTTCTAAACTAGAATAGCCTTTTTCCTTGGCATATAAGCTAGTATACAGAGGGACTATGAGTTCTTAATCGAAGCAGGATTGATGTAATGCCCCGACAACTCAAAGACTAACTCCAAGACTTAAATTAGAAAATTTGGAAAAAATCTATAGAAAATGTCTCAGGACAATTCACCTAACGAGTCGTCGTGAGACCTAACGACTCGGTAGGTCAGTCGCGAGAAGGAGGAATTAGAAGTGTGAAGTGAGAAGCAGTGTACCCAATGAGAGACGCCACGAGTCATGGTCACTGACCACGACCCGTTAGGTCATTCATGAGCAGGCTAGTTCAGGAATCAAATAATTGGGCAGTGTACTAGACGGATGGTGACCACGAGTTGTGGTCACCAGTAACGACTCGTTAAGTCCCCCGTTACCAGCCCCAGTCACTCGTTAGGAGTGCACCTAACGAGTGTCACCACGAGTCGTGGTCACTGACCACGACCCTTTAGGGCCGCCTAACAGTTTTTTCCTGCAACTTTCTAAGGGTTATTTAGTAACTTCCTATTTTTCTAAGATTTACACTACATCATTTTGGATGTAATTCAGACTTATTAGAGGGTTTGGACGATTCCTTCCCTCATTCCCACGTTATTCTCAAAAAAACATCGAAAGTTGTCTCAAGAAACTCTTAAGCAGGTGTAGGGTTTTCCTTCATTACCATAGTTTGAATCTTCATCTTTGAGGAATTATTAGCTAGGTTGAATTCAACAAGGGAATTGTCCTTCCCTTGTGTCTCCCAAAATCCTCTCATAATTTCCCTATCAGTTTTAGTTGAGTTTTCAAATACGAATGAATTTCATGTTATTTTTTGTTAATTTCGCTTGGAATAACATCCATGTTGATTGTTCATATTATCTTCATCAGTTCCTAATTAAATTGCCAATGTTCGTACAAAAGTAAATTGAAGCCCTACATTCTTGCATGAAGCTTGCTTGCTTGTTAATTCCCCATTTAGCGAATGAGGTATGTTTTGGGATGGAATTCCTTGCAATTCTTATTATATATATGATGAGAAAATATTCCAGCGATAAGAATGATTTTAGCTTTCTCAGATGAGATTTCTTTAATTCTTGAGATTTTGTCATATTATGGAATTCCCATGTTGTTGGAATAAGTTGAGTTCTCTATTAGTTGCTTAGTAGTTCAGTTCAGTTAGAATGTAAAGCCTCTTTGGAACTATTCAGAACTTGTCAACTAATCAGTTTTACTTCCGTCTTTTCTTGAGGTGTCAGTGGTGCCTCCCAGTTATCAGAATCAAACTAAGAATCCAGTCTATTGGTCCATTAGGAGGTCATGAAATTTTAGATATATAGCTCTGACCATCCCTAGGACCCCAGTTTAGTTTACAGATTGTTCTTAGATGGTTACGATGCTTCCAAATAAGCAGCTCTGACTAGTCTAGAACCCAGTTTTAGAATCTGGTCCGATAAGACTCTCAGGGTAGTTTTAGTGATATGTCCCTGACTATTCTTGGAACCTAGTTTCGAGCTATAAGCCTAGTAGTTAAGTATGGGTTTTCCAGTGGGAGTAGGACTTAGCACCGAGTAAGCCGGGGTTCCAGCGCTCCAAGGTTTCCAAAACTATGTTGCTAGCGTAGGCTACAATATTACTTGGCCTAATTGTCCCTAGACTTTTATGATCAACCAGTTCACGCCTTTATACCCTGGCAAGGTATATTGGGTCCTTTCGGTGGGGTGTATACATCGAACTCCATATCTAGCTCACATGGTTATAAGTCGGTTAGAGACTCTCCCACTAGTTAGTTCAGTTCTACTTCTATTAGTTTAACTCATTTCAGTACAATATTTTAGACTTAGAACATACTTAGGGCATGTCTTTGACCATCAGACAGGGTCATCTTGACCATTTCAGTTTACATCAGTAGTTCAGTTCAGTTTACTTGTTAGTCATTGCGTGTCATTTCAATGTAGACTTTATATTCAGCCATGCTTTCTCCAACTTATTTAGTACATTCAAAGTACTGACGCATAATTTTATGCAGTATCATTTAATGATACAATTGCAGGTTCCCAGACTCAACGTCGTTAACCGCTGCAATCCAGATCCTTCTCCGACGTAGTTGAAGTGTGAGTCCTCATCATTCAAGGGACTTATTTCATTTTCTTTCTATTGATTTATTATTTTTAATTATATTTAGTGTTAGCTAGGGGCTTGTCCCAGCAACTCATCAATTAGAAGGCTTTCAGACACAGAATTAATTTCAGACTTCAGATGATATAAAATATATGTTTTCTTTTAGTTTTATTTTCTTAAATACTCTTGTGTTATTATTTCAAAGCTTCCGCTATGCTTGTTTTGCTTAGAATACTAGTGTATGATAGACCAGGGGTTGACTTGGGGTCACTTGTGACTTAAAGTACCATGTTACACCCAGGGTGTAGACTCGGGACATGACAAACTTGGTATCAGAGCCCTAGGTTTAGAGTATCCTCAGAATGTTTGAAAGCTGCATCGAGTATAGTCCTTTTCATGGGTGTGAAGCACGCCACACTTATGACAAGGAGGCTACGAGATGTTATTATGAAAAACTCTCTTTATTCATGCTCTTTATTGTTCGTTAAAGTTCAATTCCAAAAACGCCTTTCTAACTCGTGCTCTATTTTGTTTTAGTGAACCATGCCTCCCAGACACGGTAACCGAAGAAGGGCCGATAACGCCAACAAACCTGCCCCACAAGCCCCATCATCCCCTTAAGATGATTCGGTATCTACCGCTGAATCAGGACAGCCATTCAACTGCTTGCCCAAACAGTCACCAACCAGGTGAACCAACAGGTGGTGCTGATGAATGCCAATGGGTCTGCAACAGCTACGAGGGTGTGGGACTTCACCCCTATGAACCCTGCATATTTTCATGGATCCAATGTAGGGGAGGATCCCCAGGAGTTCGTGGATGAGATTAGGAAGATCACCCACATTATAGGTGTCAGCTCCTTGGAGAGTGATGATCTGGCTGCCTACCAGTTAAAAAGGGATAGCTCAGGTCTGGCATGACTAGTGGAAAGAGGGGATGCTAGCGGGAGTAGGACCAGCAGAGTGGGAGGAGTTCCATACAACTTTCTTGGATAGGTTTTTCCCTCAAGAGCTATGGGAAACAAGGATGGAGGAGTTTATGAATTTGAGACAGGGCAACAAAACCGTGGAGGAGTATGCTGTGGAGTTCTGTCTAAGTACGCTCCAGAAATGGTAGCCGAGCCAAGGGCTCGCATGCTGAAATTTGTGAACGGGGTATCGAACCTGGTCCTCAAGGAGTGCAGGACAGCGATGCTGATTAACAATATGGACCTCTCCAGCTTGATTGTCTATGCCCAGCAGATTGAGGCCGAAAGGTTGAAAGATATGGAGTGGAAGAACAAATAGGAAAGGACTAGCCATTCAGATTTCGGCCATCAGAGGTCTAGCGGTAGTAGCCACCCACAGCAGCAACAGCAGCACAGAGCCCCGACACCCAGTTTCGCCAGCACCCCAACCTCTTAGTCCCATCAAGATCCGAGGGGTGGGTCATCTGGCACTCAGTCTAAGGCCCACAGTGCCGGGAACAAGTATCCAACTTGTCCCATGTGTGGTAGGAACCATCCGGGAGAGTGCCTTTAGGGTCGAGAGGGTTATTTTGGGTGTGGACAACTTGGGCATCGGCTTGGGGAGTGCCCGTTAGTAGGATGAGGGAGATCACAATCTACCACATCATTAGCTCCAGTAGGCCGACCAGCTTAGTAGGTCAACACATCAGGTACAGATGGTGGTCAACACCAAAATCATTTCTATGCTCTGTATTCTCTTCAGGATCAGGAGAGCTCACCTGACATAGTCACGGGTATGTTACGTCTCTTTCATTTAGACGTGTATGCCCTCCTAGATCCGGAGCCACTTTTTCATTCGTGACTCCCTACATAGTAGTCCAATTCAATATCAGTCCAGAGGTCCTCTCAGAACCATTCTCAGTCTCCACCTCAGTTGGCGAGTCAATTAGAGCCAGTCGGGTGCATAGAGATTGCCAATTCTCAGTTCTGAATAAAGTCATCCTAGCTGACCTCGTAGAGTTAGACATGGTCGACTTTGACCTTATCCTTGGCATGGATTGGTTACACTCCTTTTACGCCTCAGTTGATTGCAGAACTAGAGTTGTCAAGTTCCAGTTTCCAAATGAACCAGTATTAGAGTGGACGGGTAGCAGTTCAGCGCCTAAAGGTAGGTTTATTTCCTACCTTAATTCCTAGAAACTCATCTCCAAAGGATGTATCTATTATCTAGTTTGGGTCAAGGATTCCAACTTTGAAACCCCAACTATCCAGTCAGTTCCAGTAGTTAGTGAGTTCCCAGATGTATTTCTGGAGGATCTTCCCGGAGTTCCCCCCTGAATGAGAAATAGATTTCAGAATAGATCTCCTCCTAGATACTCAGCCCATCTCCATCCCTCCTTAAAGAATGGCTCCATCTAAGCTTAAGTAGTTGAAGGAGAAGTTAAAAGATCTTCTTGACAAGGTTTTTATCATACCCAGCATCTCTCCTTCGGGTGCTCCAGTGCTATTCGTGCGTAAGAAAGACGGTACCCTCAGAACGTGCATAGATTATCGTCAGCTGAACAAGGTCACAGTCAAGAATAGGTATCCCTTACATAGAATTGACGACCTGTTTGACCAAATTAAGGGACCCAGTTGTATCTCCAAAATCGATCTCCGATCAGGGTATTCATTAGCTAAGGGTCAGAGAGTGTGACATACCGAAAACAACATTTAAAACTCGGTACGGTCACTACGAATTTGTGGTGATGTCCTTTGGGCTAACAACGCCCTAGCATCCTTCATGGACTTGATGAATAGAGTCTTTAAGAAGTATCTGGATATGTTCGTCATTGTATTTATCGATGATATTCTAGTATACTCCAAAAATGAGGAAGAGCATGCAATCACCTAAGATTAGCATTACAAACACTCAGAGACCGCTAGTTGCCAAGTTCAGCAAGTTTGAATTCTAGTTAAAGTCCGTGACCTTCTTAGGTCATGTGGTCTCAGGTGAAGGAATACAAGGAGATCCTCACAAGATAGAAGCTGTGAAAGATTGGCCCAGACCTACCTCTCCTACGATAATTAGGTGTTTCCTGGGTTTGGCGGGTTATTACCAATGGTTTGTGGAAGGTTTCTCCTCTATAGAATCTCCTCTTACTAAGTTAACTCAGAAGAAAGTTAAATTTCAGTGGTCGAATGTGTGTGAGAAGAGTTTTCAAGAGCTGAAGACTCAACTCACTACTGCTCTAGTTCTGACCCTGCCAAAAGGAACATATTGATTGGTTGTTTATTATGATGCTTGCAGAGTTGTACTCGGATGCTTTCTGATGCAGCGAGGCAAAGTGATAGCCTACGCCTCCAGACAGCTCAAAGTTCATGAGAAGAATTATCCAACTCATGACTTAGAATTAGCAGCGCTGGTTTTTGCACTAAAAATATAGAGGCATTACTTATATGGAGCTCACGTAGATATGTTTACAGATCATAAGAGTCTTCAGTACGTGCTCAATCAAAAGGATCTAAATTTGCGTCAGAGAAGGTGGTTGGAGTTGCTAAAGAACTATGACATGAGCGTGTTATATCACCTAGGTAAAGCCAATGTGGTGGCTGACGCCCTGAGCAGACGCTCTACGCGGAGTGTGACTCACATTGAGGAAGGAAAGAAGGAGTTAGCGAAGGATGTTCACAGACTAGCCCGGTTAGGGGTGCAGTTGGTGGATTCAACCAAAGGTGGAGTGGTAATGCAAAACGGGTTATCCTTAGTAGTTAAAGTCAAGTCCAGACAAGATGAGGATCCCATCTTACTTAATCTTAAGGGAACAGTTCCCAGAAATGAAACAGAAGCTTTCTCCCAAGGGGGAGATGTGGTGCTCCGTTACTAGGACAAGTTATGTGTACCAGATGTTGGTGAGTTGAGACAGCAAATATTGCCTGAAGCACAGAGTTCAAGATATTCCATTCACCTGGGTGCTACTAAAATGTACCGCGATCTGCGGGATATTTACTGGTGGAACGACATGAAAAGAGATATTGCTGAATTCGTAGCCAAGTGTCTGAACTGCCAGCAAGTCAAGTTGGAGCATCAAAGACCAGGAGTCATGACTCAAGATATCAGTATACCTACATGGAAGTGGGAAAAGTAAATATGGACTTCATTACGGGTCTACCTCGAACTTGTTGGCAGCATGACTCAATCTGGGTAGTAGTAGACCGGATGACTAAGTCAGCTCATTTCCTCCAAGTTAAAACCACAGACTTAGCTGAAGACTACGCTAGACTTTACATCCAAGAGTTAGTCAGACTCCATGGGGTGCCTTTATCTATCATTTCAGATAGAGGAATTCAGTTCACCTCCCATTTCTGGAAGTCTTTTCAGAAGGGACTAGGCACTCAGGTCAAGCTCAGCACACATTTTAACTCGCAGAACAATGGGCAAGCTTAGTGGACCATTCAGACCCTAGAAGATATGCTAAGAGCGTGCGCGATCAATTTTAAGGGAAATTGGGATGACCATCTGCCTCTTATCCAGTTTGCGTACGACAACAGCTATTACTCTAGCATTCAGATGACCCTATTGAAGCATTATATGGGAGAAGATGCAGATCTCCTATAGGGTGGTTTGAGGATGGTGAAGCTACCTTGTAAGGAGCAGACTCAGTTCACGAGGCAATGCAGAAAATTTAGCTCATTCGAGAAAGGTTGAAAATAGCTCAGAGCCATCAGAAATCTTATGCCAATGTGCAGAGAAGAGAGTTGGAGTTTGCAATTGATGACTAGGTTTACCTAAAAAGGTTTTCCATGAAAGGGGTGATGAGGTTTAGCAAGAAGGGAAAGCTTAGTCCGAGGTACGCGGGACCTTATAAAATTTTGAGGCGTATTGGCATTATAGCCTATGAGCTATATTACCTTCAGAATTAGCAGTTGTACACCTAGTTTTCCATGTGTCACTTTTGAAGAAGTACATTGGATATCCAATCTCAGTTGTGCCATTGGATAGTGTAGGAATAAAAGATAGTCTCTCATATGAGGAAGTACCAGTCCAGATCCTTGACCGTCAGGTTCGTAAGCTGAGGAACAAGGAAATAAAATCAATCAAAGTCTTATGGAGAAATCAGCAGGTTGAGGGTGCTACGTGGAAGGCCGAAGCACATATGGTGGCTAGTACCCGCACTTATTCTCTACCGACTCTGTTATAGCTTAAAATGATAGTTTTGCCTTAGAAACTAATTTAGTTGTGGGATTCAATTCATGTGTATAAGTTTTTTTATGATTCTAGATGTATGTATGAAAAGAGAATTCAGTTCAGTTAGTTATTTTGAAATGGAGGTAGTCATTCCAACAGTGTTGGAGTTAAATGAATAGTATCTGGAATTTTTGGTTGTTATTCTCTCCCTTCCTGTGTTTTTTCTAACATTTGAGGATATTTTCCAAGGGAGAGAAATTGTAATGCCTTGGAAACTCAAAGACTAGCTATGGGACTTAAATTAGAAAATCTGAAAAAAATCTGCAGAAAATGTCTCAAGACGAATCACCTAACGAGTCGTTGTGAGACCTAATGTCTAGTTAGGTCAGTCACAGGAAGGATGAATTAGAAGTGTGAGGTGAGAAATAGTGTGCCCAACGAGAGACACCGCGAGTCATGGTCACTGACCATGACCTTTTGGGTCATTCGTGAGCAGGCTGGGTCAGGAATCAAATAATTGGGCAGTATACTAGACGGATGGTGACCATGAGTGGTGGTCACCAGTAACAACTCATTAATTAGTAATTTCCTATTTTCCTAAGCTTTAAAATACGTCGTTTTGGACTTAATTTTAGACTTATTAGAGGGTTTGGACGGTTCCTTCCCTCATTCCAACGTTTATTATCAGAAAAACATCAAAAGTTCTCTCAAGAAGCTCTCAAGCAGGCATAGGGTTTTCCTTTATTGCAGTAGTTTGAATCTTCATCTTCAGGGAATTCTCAGCAAGGTATGTGGGAATTCAATAAGGGAATTGTCATTCCCTTGTGTCCCCAAAAATTCTCCCATAATTTCCATATCAGTTTTAGCCTTGAGTTTTTTAATACGAATGAATTTCATGCTATTTTTCATTAATTTTTCCTGGAATAATATCCATGTTGATTATTCATATTATCTTCATCAGTTCCTAATTAAATTGCCAATGTTTGTACAAAAGTAAATTGAAGCCCTAAATTCTTGCATGAAGGTTGCTTCTTGTTAATTCCCCATTTAGTAAATGAAGTATGTTTTGGGATGGAATTCCTTGTAATTCTTATTATATATATGATGAGCAAATATTCTAGCGATAAGAATGATTTTATCTTTGTAAGATGAGATTTCTTTAATTCTTTAGATTTTTTCCAGATTATGGAATTCCCTTGTTGTTGGAATAAGTTGAGTTCTCTATTAGCTGCTTAGTAGTTCAGTTCAGTTAGAATGTAAAACCTCTTCGAAACTATTTAGAACTTGTCAACTAATCAGTTTGACTTCTGTCTTTTCCCGAGGTGTCAATGGTGTCTCCCAATATTCAGAATTAGACTCAGAATCCAGTTTATTAGTCCATTAGGTGGTCATGAAATTTTAGATATATAGTTCTGACCAGCCCCAAGACCCCAGTTTAGTTTACAGATTGTTCATAGATGGTTACGACGCTTCCAGATAAGCAGTTCTAACCATTCTAGAACCCAGTTTCAAAATCTGGTCCAATAAGACTCTCAAGGTACTTTCAGTTATATGCGCCTGACTTGTCTTGGACCCAGTTTCGAGCTATCAGCCTAGTAGTTCAATATAGGTTTTCCAGTGGGACAATGACTTAGTACTGAGTGGGTTGGGGTTCCAGCGCACCCAAGTTCCCAGAACTACGTGGCCAGCATAGGTTACAATATTACTTGGTCTGATTAGCCCCAGATTTTTATGATCACCCAGTTCATGCCTTTATACCCTATCAAGGTCTATTGGGTCCTACCGGTGGGGCGTATACATCGGACTCCATGTCTAGCTCACGTGGTTATATGTCGGTTAGAGACTCTCCCACTAGTCAGTTAAGTTCTAGTTCTATCAGTTTAACTAAGATCAATACAGTATTTCTGACTCAGAATTCTCAGACTTAGGGCATACCTTTGACCATCAGACAGGGTCATCCGGACCATTCCAGTTTACATCAGTAGTTCAGTTCAGTTTACGTGTTGGTTATTGCGTGTCATTTCAGTGCAGACTTTATATTCAGTTACGTTTTCTCCTGCTTACTCAGTACATTCAAAGTACTGACACATACTTTTATCTTGTATCATTTTTTGATACAATTGCAAGTTCCCAAACTTAGCATCTTTAACCATTGGGATCTAGATCCTCCTCCGTCACAGTTGAAGTGTGAGTCCTCATCATTCGAGGGCCTTATTTCATTTTCTTTCCGTTGATTTATTTTTTTTGGTTATGTTTAGAGTTAGCTAGGGGCTTGTTCCAGCAACTCATCAGTTAGAAGGCTTTTAGACATAGAATTAATTTTAGACTTCAAATGATATAAAATTTATGTTTTATTTTTGTTTTATTTTCTTAAAACTCTTGTGCTATTATTTCAAAGCTTCCACTATGCATGCTTTGCTTAGAATACCATTGTATGATAGACCAGGGGTTGACTTTGGGTCACTTGTGAGTTCAAGTATCGTGTTACGCCCAGTGTGTAGACTCGGGGCATAACAATTGATTGAGCAGAATTCGACAGTTAAAGTATGTTAAGGCTAACTTTCATCGGCAAGTTATTCTCATCGTATAGTTGATACAACTTGTATCCTCGTAGTAGTTCATGATTGTATATGATGTGGTTAGTTGCCACAAGACGAGTTGAGATTGTAGTATAGTATCCTGTGTCGAAAAGGATTATATTCGATTTTTACTATCGCATGAAGCAACATAGAGATTTCTTATTCATTTATTTACCATCTAGAGAGGCTAGTAGTGTTTTGCTATCGTACTGGGGCCTTAAAGGCTTGTGGTTAGCTGTTGAGCATACTTTGTTAAATTAGGCAGTATAGGGCACCGCTTGGCGATATAACTTTCTATTTTTACACCTATACATGTAATAAAGTTCACCTATAGGTTGTTGGTATACTTTGACACCTACAAGACTAGAATCTCGATAACACTGCCTTACCTATGAGTCAGTGGCACCAAGGATGCCTATTGAGCCAGTTGGTATCCTGCTAGGGGAACTACCTATTGTCAGTGACTGTATAGCTTCATTCGGCTTATAGCTTTCCATATGGGTCACTCAGGAAACCACCCTAGATGTTAGAAGTCTTATAGACTATGTTATATCCTAAGTAGGGATCTTATTAGATGTAAAATGTGAGGCTAACACCTTTAGCTACTCATACAGATGCCTACGTACACGTTGCCTAGAAGGGCTAAGTCAGATATACTTGCTTATGGGGCTACAGTTTGCTCACAGGAGCTATATAATATTTAAGAGAGCCATATTGAAGTCTATTCACTAATGAACTTCCTTTGTGCCACAGTGGCATCACTGGCCCTCAATAGAGCCTAGACAGCTCAGATACAGTTACGGAGCCCAGATGGCTTAGATATAATTACAGGAGTGCAGATGTCTCAGATATAGTTACAAGAGCCCAGATGGCTCAAACACACTCAGAAGGCTTTGTTACAGTTTCAAAGGTCAAACATACCCTAGTTACAGCTTGCCTACGGGGCTACAGTGATACAAATATGAGGGTGTGGATTGCTTGCGCTTGCTAGGGCTTATGATGACCTAGGTAGGTTATTCTTTGTTGTTTGTACCTTTCAGGATTATGGGGGTTAGGTTAGGTTCTTGTCTATGTATTTGCCTTCTAGATATAGTTTATGGTTGTGAGATCACACAGGTTAACTTTTGGGCCCTATTGATGATTACTTTCAGTTCTTCTACAAGCTACTATTCAGTTTATTATTACTTCCTTACATATTCGATACATATTGTACTGACGCGCATGCATGGGGCACTGCATACTTGCCTACAGGTTTCGAGACCTCCTTAGTAGCTTTTCAGATCCAGCAAATTGGCTAGCTCCTTTCCTTTGGAGTTGCCATACGATTAGAGGTTTGCCTGTCTTTTGATGTATAGTTTTTGGGTAGGTTGGGGCCCAATCTGACCAATATTCACTCATAGAGACTTGCAGGCTATAGTTTTGGGTTACATATGTGTTAGTGGCCATGTAGGGCCTAGTTGTGTTATTTGTGAGCAGACTATTCGGTTTATATATATGTATGTGTGTGCCTGCTTTCCTTTTGTCATGATTTAGTCAGCATGGTGGTCTTGTCAGCCCATATAGGATGATATTATTGTAACTGTTGGGTCAGCTGATTTGATGCAGGTGTTTATGTGGTGGCCTTGTCAACCGAAGGCTATGTATTGAGCTAGGATATAGCCGATTATTTTCCTGATTATGTGCTAGTGGCATGTACCAGAAGTATATGCTAAGCTAGGTCAACTCAGAGTCTAGTATGGCATTAGATACAAGTAACGCCTCCTAAGGTGAGCCATGAAAAACTTAGTATCATAGCGACGTCATATCTGAGGGAGTCTGCAAGCCGTTTCTAGTAGTCATGTTTATAAATATGTTGTGCACCACATTTTATAAGAAGGAAGCTACGAGGCATGATAGTATGGTTACCCCTCCTTCTTCTCAGATCGTGCCATAGAGTTGAGTTGTATATTGTTGAGTCCCTAAGCTTATATTATTATGTCTTTCTACAGTGATGTCTGATATAAGACAGACTACAGCCATCCATGAGCTAGATACAACAACTGGAGAGGCTGCCACAGCCGGGGACAACCGAACTGAGTGTGAAAGGGAGACATCTTCTCAATCTCCCCATCATTCTCCAAGGCACCAGGGACCTCCTAGGGTGACAAAAGCACCGACACCACTTCCATTTCCTCCTAAACCCTCATATTAGGATGTTAGGAATGCATTATGTATGTTGGCTCAGATGATGGTTGCTCAGCGTCAGCTAGTAGTACCCGTTGTTGCAGAGCCTACTGAGGGGCCCGGGAGTTCGAGGGTTTGTGAGTTTCTTTCCTTGAGTCCTCCACATTTTATAGGGAAAGACCATAGAGAGGACCCTCAGAACTTCATAGATCAATTATAAAGGATACCCAGGGTTATGCATGCTTTATCCACATAGTCAGTTGAGCTAGTAGTGTTCCAACTTTGAGATATAGCAGTTCAGTGGTATGAGAGTTGGGAAAGGACCAGAGGTAGAAATACACCTTTGCCTACTTTGCCTAGTTTCTCTGAGGCCTTTATAGACCATTACATGCCTCGAGAGATATGAAAAGCCATAGTAGAGAAGTTCTTACACCTAGAGCAAGGCAGGATAACCGTCCGAGAATATGTGTTGAGATTTGATTCCTTGGCTAGATATGCGCCAGCATTTGTGGAAACTATGTCAGCCAGGGTAAATCGATTTATTATGGGGCTTGCACCAAAGTATGTGGATTCCTGTATTACAGCTACATTATGAGAGGATATGGATATCTCACCAATTCAAGCTTTTGCTCAAAATATAGAGGAAATCGGGCAGCTATAGTATGGGATCGAAAGGGCAAGTCAGGAGAAGCATCGGAGGGCCAGACCTGTTGATTTCCAAGTAGATTTTTAGGGTAGGCCCAGGACCCGCTGGTCAAGTTGTCGACCTAGGACCTCATCTTAGCAGCAATAGGGCAGCAGATTAGATCATCACTGACAATTAGGTCCCAACGAGAGTTTACGAGGGTTAGGCTCACAACAATAGAGAAGCCTAGATCAGGTGAGGCTAGCGGTACAACATTGAAGTACTTGCGGTAGGAAACATCATGGGAGATGCAGATATGGCTGAACTTCTTCTTACTAATATGCACAGGAGGGTCACATGATGATAAATTGTTCGACTAGAAATCAGAGTGATTGGGACCAGCAGAGTAGGTCTTCAGTAGGTTTAAATGCTCCAGCACCTTCTATAGGGCGCAAGCCCTCAGCTCCAGTAGGCAAAGGTAGAGGTAGATCAGAAGCATCCAATTTTGGTAGTGGTCCGAATCATACTTTTGTATTAGCTGCACAACAAAATTCTGAGGTATCGCCTGATGTTGTGACAAGTACATTGAATGTTTGCTCCCACTTAGTTTGTGCTTTGATAGATCTAAGCTCTACCTTGTCTTATGTTACTTTTCTAGTGGCACAGATGGTTTATATAGTACCAGAGTTACTCCAACAACCATTTTCTGTGTCTACACCTATTGGTGAATCTATTGTCGCCAGGATAATCTATTGAGGTTGTATGATGGAGATTGTTGGCCGTCAAACCTCTGCAGACCTAGTAGAGATAGAAATGATTGATTTTGATGTAATCATGAGCATGGATCGGCGAGCACCACGTTATGACTATGTTGAGTTCTAGACAAAGATTTTCCGACTACATTTCCTAGGAGATATAGTGCAGGAATGGAAGGGCAACGCAGCTACACCGAAAGGTAAGTTCATATCCTATCTTCAGGCAAGAAAGCTTATTGCAAAGGGATATACGTATCATATTATCAGGGCTTAGAATATGCAGGAAAAATCCTTGACTCTTCAGTCCATTCCAGTGGTTAGTGATTTCCCAG
This sequence comes from Datura wrightii, assembly GCA_035772735.1. Taxonomy (NCBI): domain Eukaryota; kingdom Viridiplantae; phylum Streptophyta; class Magnoliopsida; order Solanales; family Solanaceae; genus Datura; species Datura wrightii. The sequence continues at coordinate 77,875,435 of JASDFA010000019.1, forward strand.
ATGTATTTCCATATGAGCTTCCTGGTATACCACCCCCCAGAGTGGAAAATTGGCTTCCCGATTGATACACTAGCGGATACACAACCCATCTATTCCTTCATACAGAATGGATCCTGCTGAGCTGAAGGAATTCAAGGATCAACTAAAACACTTGTTAGATAAAGGTTTCATTAGGTATAGTGCTTCGCCATGGGGTGCGCTAGTCTTGTTTTTGAAAAAGAAAGATGGCTCACTCAGATGTGTATAGATTATCGCTGTTGAATAAAGTTACCATTAAGAAAAACTATTCCCTCCCAAGAATAGATGATTTTTTCGGTTAGCTAGAGGGGGCGAAATACTTTTCAAATATTCACTTAAGGTTAGAGTACCACCACGTATAGGTTCGGGGGAAGGATATTTCAAAAATAGCCTTCAGAATAATATATGGCCATTTTGATTTTCTCGTTATGTCTTTAGGGTTGACGAGTACTCAAGCAGTGTTCATGGAATTGATGAATAACATATATGGGCCATTTTTAATTTTGTTCATGATAGTATTTATTGATGATATTCTGGTATATTGACGTTCAGAAGCTGAACATAAAGATCATCTGCGAACAGTACTCCAGATCCTCAGAGATCGCAAGTTATATGCAAAGTTTTCGAAATGTGAGTTTTGGTTAACAGTTTGTAGCTTTCTTGGGCCATATTGTGTTAGATGCAGACATTTAAGTTAACTTGCAGAAAATTGAGGTTGTAAAGACTTGGCCCAGACCCACAACTCCAACCGAGGTTTGTAGTTTTTTGAGGTTAGCGGGGTATTATAGAAGGTTTGTGCAAGGATTCTCAGCCCTATCAGCATCATTGACGAAGCTGACTCAAAAAGCAGCTAAGTTCCAATGGCCTGAGGCTTGTGAACAACTTTTCCAAGAGTTGAAAGACTGACTGACATCTGCACTAGTATTAAACTTGCCAGAGGGTTCAGAGGGTTGTGCTGTATATTGGGACGCTTTAGGTAGTGGGATGGGATGTGTCTTGATGTAGCATGGTAAAGTAATTTTTTATGCTTTGAGGCAACTAAGAAAACATGAGAAGAATTACCCTACCCATTATCTAGAATTAGCTAAAGTTATTCATGCTCTGAAAATTCGGAGGCATTACTTATATGGTGTTCATGTAGATATGTTCACTGATCACAAGATCCTCCAGTATATTTTCAACTAGAAAGAGTTGAATTTACAACAATGTCATTGTCTTGGGTTGCTGAAAGACTACGACATAGACATCTTATATCACCCAGGGAAAGTTAATATTGTAGTTGACGCCCTGAGTCACAGATCCATGGGTAGCCTATCGTACTTGAGGCTAGAAAAGAGACAATTGGCTCAAGAGCTGCGCCAGTTTATAGGTTTTGATAATGGACTCAAATAATAGTGGTGTTGTGATTCAAAATACTACATATCATCTCAGGTAGTGGAAGTGAAAGAGCGATACAGAATACTACATATCATCTCTGGTAGTGGAAGTGAAAGAGCGATAGTGTGAAGACCATAGCCTGGTACAACTTAGAAGTAAAGTTCAACAAGAGGGGTTATTGGCCTTTAAGATAATAGGGGATAGAGGTTTGGGATTCAAAGGTCGAGTTTGAGTCCTAGATGTGGCAGGGCTTCGCCAACAGATTATTGCAGGGGTACACTATTCCCGTTATTCTCTTCACCTGGGTTAGATGAAAACATATCATGATATAAAAGAGATCTATTGGTGGTATGGGATGAAGAAAGATATTGTTGTGTTTGTAACATAGTGTCCCAATTGCCAGTAGTAAAGGTTGAGCATCAGAAACCCGACGGGCTAACTCAGGAGATGTCCATACCTATGTGGAAGTGGGAAGCAATCAATATGGATTTTGTTATAGGTTTACCACGTACCAAGCATAAATTTGACTCTACTTGGGTCATTGTTGATAGACTGACGAAATCAGCTCATTTCTTGCTAGTCAGGACTACGTTTTCAGCTTAAGATTATTCTAAGTTGTACATTAAAGAGATAGTCTGACTACATGGTGTCCCAATGTCTATGATCTTTAACAGAGGGCCAAGTTCATAGCTAGATTTTGGAAGTCATTTACGAAAGGTTGGGGATGTAGGTTAATTTGAGTACATCTTTTCACCCCCAGACAGAGGGCCAAGCTGAGTGCACCAGTTAGACGCTCGAGCATATGTTGCGGGCATGTGTGTTGGACTTCAAAGGATGTTGGGAAGAACACCTACCTCTTATTGAGTTTTCATATAATAACAACTATCAATTGACCATCAAAATGGCGCCCTATGAGGCTTTGCATATAATAACAGCTATCAATTGACCATCAAAATGGCACCCTATGAGGCTTTATATGGGTGAAAATGCGGGTCCCCCATAGGATGGTTTGAAGTAGGTAAGTCAGGGTTGCTTGGACCTGACATGATACATCAATCTAAAGAGAAAGTTAAGTTCATTAGAGAGTGCTTATTGACAACCTATAGTCGTCACAAGTCCTATTCCGATGTATGGTGTAGAGACTTAGATGTTGATGTCGATTATTCTGTATTCCTAAAAGTTTTTCCAATGAAGGGCGTTATGAGATTTGGCAAGAAGGGCAAGCTTAGCCCTAGATTCGTCAGACCATACTAGATTCCTCAGAAGATAGGCCAAGTGGCCTATGAATTAGAATTACCTTCGGGGCTAGAATCTGTTTATCCAATCTTTGATGTCTTGATGTTACACAAGTTCACACGAGACCCTTCTCAGGTTGTTCTAGTCGAGGATGTTCTAGTCATAGAAGAGCTATCCTACAAGGAGACTCCAATAGCTATACTAGATCGACAAGTCCGGAGATTGAGGACCAAAGATATAGCCACTTTTAAGGACTTATGGAGGAACAAATATGTACAAGAGATGACTTGGGAAGCTGAGGACGAGATGTGATTTAGATATCCTCACTTGTTCTATACCTTATGATAATAGTACACAAACTCAGACAGTTACAGTTGAGGTGAGATAGTTCTCAGGTGTTGTATTGTTACTTTTGTTACTATGTTGTTGTCGGGTATGGAACTATGTTATTCAGTAGTTTGTAGCATCCTGTGAGATGCCTATGTTGTACTTTTCTACATTTTAGATTTTCAAATAGTCCATATTACAGGGGAGACTCTACCGATATTTTTAGGCAAAGATTGAGAATTGAGTCTCTGGAGATTAAATTACATTTGAGGACGAATGTCCCTAAGCGGGGATTGATGTTACACCCCATAAGTTTTCTTCATTAATCGACGTGTGCGTATACATATTGAAGAGCTTTTAGAGTGTGGTGCATGTGGGAGGAGGCCCAAATATGGAATGCACATGCGCCGGGGGTGTTATCGAGCGAGCGGGATGTTGGAGCCAGGGGCAAGGCGCCACATCGCATACCTGTCCCCGGCACAAGGAGCGGTGCATCGCACCACTGCTCTACTATAAGGAAAGGGGCACTGTGGACCTCCTCCACTATCTCCCTATATATATGTTTAAGTGTGAGATGCTTTCATTTTAATAATTTCCCTAAAGGAGAAGCGACCTTACGTAATTTTCTTTTGAGATTTCTGTCGATTTTGAAGTCAAATTATGTTGTTAAATCGCGTCTAATTACAAATTCTTCTAAGGTATTGATTTTGGGGCATATGAAGACTGAATCCATGGAGTTAAATCTTTGAAATTGGTCTGATTTGATAGATCCATAGTGGGTAAAAGTCGTAGAAATCATCTCTAACTATGGCTAGTTTGTTTACAAGTGATACTAAGTATTTCTACCCTTCTAATCTATAAGAATTCATGTGATTTTGCCGGATTAAACTCATTGTAACTTGTATCATCGTGTTTTGCGAGTTAATGTTGCTGGCTTTCCTTCTAAACTTTAATAGCATTGTTCCTTGGCATATAATATATGATACGGAGGGGCTACGAGTTCTTAATCAAAGCAGGATTTATTGAGCAAAATTCGGCAGTTAAGGTATGTTAAGGATAACTTCCTTCAGTAAGCTATTTTCGTCATATATTTGATACAACTTCTATCCTTGTAGTAGTTCGTGATTGTATGTGTTATGGTTAGCTGCCACGAGACGAGTTTAGATTTCAGTATAGTATCCTCTCCCGGAAAGGATTATATTCAGTTTTGACTATCTGTAGAAGCGACATAGAGACTTTATGTTCATTTATTTACCATTTAGAGAGACTAGTAGTGTTTTGCTATCGTATTAAGGCAATAGAGGCTTGTAGTTAGCTGTTGGATGTACTTTGTTAAATTGGGTAGCATAGGGCACCGCTTGGCAAAATAACATTCTGTTTTGACACCAATATATGTAATAAAGCTCGCTTACAGGCCGTTGATGTACTTTGATGCCTACAATGCTAGAATCTTGGTAACACAGTCTTATCTATGAGTCAGTACCACTAAGGTTGCCTAATTAACCAGCTGGTAGTTTTCTAGGTGAACCACCTACTATCACTGACCTATAGCTTCATTTGGCTTATAGCTTGCTGTATGGGTCGCTCAGGAAACCACCCTAGCTATTAGAAGTCTGATAGACTATGTGATATCCTAAGTAGGGATCTTATCAGGTCTCAAGCGTGAGGCTAATGCCTCTAGCTACTCATACATATGCCCACGTACATGTTGCCTAAAAGGGCTAAATTCAGATATACCTGTCTACGGGGCTACAGTTTGCTCATAGGAGCTATATGATATCTGAGAGAGCCATATTGAAGTCTATTCACTTATGAACTTCCTTTAGGCCACAGTGGCATCACTGGCCCTTTGTAGTGTCCAGACGGCTCAGATACAGTTATAGGAGCCCATACGGCTCAGATACAGTTATAGGAGCCCATACGGCTCAGAGACAGTCACAAGATCCTAGAAGGATCGGTTATGGTTTCAGAGGTCAAAAATACCCTAGTTACAGCTTGCGTATGGGGCTACAATGATACATATAGGAAGGTGTGGATTGCTTGCACTTATCGGGGCTTATGGGGGCCCAGGTAGTTATTTTGTGTTGTTTGTACCTTCCAGGCTTATGAGGGCTGATAACATCCAAAATACACTCTTCTTTTACGAAGGAGCATAAAATATCATTGCTCAAAACAAATATTCCCGATTGATGTCAGGGTCCAATCCCAAAGAGAATTGAGTCGATAATTCAAGAGTTATAAACTAATTCAAGCTAGAATGCATAATTGTTTAACATTTGAAAAGTAAAATTGGGGGGGGGGGATAAAAGGAATATCTAATTCTAAACCATGACTAATTAAGGGGAATTCCAACTGAAGCAAGCACAAGTGATATTGCTAGAGGCATTCTATAAATGAGATCACAACTAAATATGGAATTTCTTCAATGAATTAGACTCATAATTAGCATAGATAGTAGTGGATAATTCACATCCTCTTATTTTTCAACCATAAGATTGTTTATGCCTTTAGTTCTTTCAAACCTCAAAGCCAATTCAAGTAATCATCCACACAAGCTTGAGGAAGGACTAGGTATTTCTAGCCTTAACCATTAATGGAGTGAAAATGTAGGTTTTAACAATCTCTAGCTTAATCCCTCACACAAATACTCCAATTCCTCACTATCATCTTCTCACTCAATTCTCACCTTTCTCTCTCAAGCAAAAGCAAGAAAAGTAAAGCACAATTCCTTTTGCAAACCATCAATTTTAGCAATTAAAACTTGGGAGAAGATAATAGATCTATACTTGCAATAAAAATCCAAGAGAAATTCATCAAAACCCAATCAATTAATAAACCCACCATGAATATACCTCTAGCTAGCAAATTAGTCAAGCATATTTAAATATAGAGAGAAGATACCAAGAGGATTCCCCTCACATTCATCACATTAGCTTCACAAATTTTCTTGACAGGCTCTTACAACAGTGGTGGAATTCCCCCAAAATGGGTTTAAAAAAAGAAGAAGAAAAGTACTATCTAACTCTACAATTCTATGGTGAAAGTATTCTACCAAAATTCTATGAATAAGATGAAGTCTAGATTAATGAATGAGTGGTGTACAATGGAAGTTATGTAGATATCTGTACTTTAATGTGTACAATTTTCCCCAATTTCACTCGAGTCTTTTAGATGCTTTGGAGACCTTTTTGGACCATTTTACCCTTAGTTAGACGGCCTCACCTACTAATGCATTGTGTTTTAGATGGTTCCAATCCGCAGAGCATTGGCTGTCCGCCGCCCAAAACAGCCACAAGCAGTGACCACCGGCGATTCAATGGGCGTTTAGCTGATACCATTCTGCCAACATCCGGTTGAGTAGCTGGTCTGGGTAATCGCTTCGGCATTTCTCCCGCGTTTCGCCCTTCGGGATCCACGTTTAGCCGATTTAAAGCATGTCTTTGCACCTCATCTTGAGATCAAATCTTCCATTATCTTTGGCTCTCTCCTTCATATGCTAACTCATCAAATTCTATCTCAAACTTCATGTGTTTTGCTCGATTTCATGCTTCTCCACTCATATGAAGTACCTACACAAAATTAAAGAGAAAGGGAATAAAATCCACATAAATGACTCGAAAACTAGACAAAAATTCATGCTTAAGATCCTAATGAGTTGGTAAATTTCCAACTCATCAAACCCCCAAACTTGAACCATTGCTTGTCCTCAAGTAATGCAATTCTTTACAGTTGAGCAAATGAATAACATGCTATATATATATGAGTTTTTGGATCAAGGGCCAATCAAGACGTTCTTTCACAAGAGGATATTGCTAAAGCTTAGAGAACTACGGTAGTTGTACACAAAATCATCAAGCCTCAAGACAACCCAACATTATATACCAACTCAAGAAAAAGAAAAGACTCAAACCATGTTGCACAAGCTTCAATAGGTGACCACAATCATTAAACATATCTTGCATGCATTCCTTCTATTCAAACAAGGGGCATAGTTCATCAAAACAAGTTCAAAGAGCATCTCAAGTCACTGACAATTCACATTCAAGGCTTGCTTTAGAGTTCGGTACCCGCTTGAAAATAATTTTAAGAATGTACCCCAAGGAAATGATGTCACTCACAAGAAAAGAGAATCCCACACATTTTTTAGCATTTCCCACAAAGATATTATAAGATAAGATAAATGTTCTCACTCTCAAAAAGAAATTCAAGTGCATAGAAATTGACCCATCGGCTTGCCCTTCATGTATCTCGCCACTAATGTAGTATTGATACACCCAAATTGATTAGTACTTGCGTGTCATAATGAAGGCTAGGGGTAAGGGTAGGACAAACATTTAGCTTTTGTGACTAAAGCCTCCCTAATGCCTTTATAAACACTTGTCATCCCATCATCTTGTTGAGATCACTCTACCTTATTTCTCCTTATTCATCATCTTTATCTTTTGTATAAAACAAGCCACCATTATAATGAATTTCACATTTAGCCTTATTTATGCAAGGGATAGAACCTTTTCACTATCCTTTTTGTTTTGATGATTTGAGGTCTTTAAACCCATCAATTCATTCAACTCATCACAATTTTGGTGCTAACTCAATTTTAGGCTTCTCATTTCTTCCCTACACTTGAAAACCCCCAAAATTAGGTTTTTTCCTCATTTCACATTCATTTTCCTATTTCTTTAGCTTGAGGCCCTGTCACGCCCCGAGTCTATACCCTGGGTGGGACACGTTACTTAGAGTCACAAGTAACCCCAAGTCAACCCATGGTCTATCATCTCATTTTAAGTGAAGACATAGTAGAAGCTTTGAAATAATAAAATAAAACATTTATGAAGAAAACTAAGTCATAAGTTTTATACAATTGAAACAAATCTATAAATCTAAAGACTCTGTCTGTGTTTTAAAGCCATCTATCTGATGAGTTGCTGGGATAAGCCCCTATCTAACTCTAAATTTAACTGAAAGAAAATATGATTAAAAGAAATAATCCTCGTTCCACAAAGATGAGGACTCACCAACTATGTAGTTGGGAACTCCTGAAGTCGATTTGCTAACGGGGCTGAGTCTAAAAATCTATAGTTGCATCATAAAATGATACAGCATAAAAGGTATGTATCAGTGCTTTAAATGTACTGAGTAAGTAGGAGAAACCACACACAAGGAATAAAATAACTAAACTGGAAAGACATGCAATGACCAACTGAAATACTAAAATTGAATAAATTGTGATATACTGAGATGGTCAAATGACCTTGTCTGATGGTCAATGACATGCCCTAAATCTGAGATACTAACCTAAAATATTGTATTGAACTGATTCGAACTATCTAATCTGAGGCTGAACTGAGCTGACTAGTGGGAGAGTCTACAACCGACATATAACCACGTGAGTTAGACATGGTGTCCGATGTATACACCCCATCTGTAGGACCCAATATACCTTGCCAGGGTATAAAGGTATGAACTGAGTGATCACAGGTCTGGGGCTATGAGGGCAATAAAATATATCCTACGGTGGCAACGTAGTTCTGGGAGCCTGGGTGCATTGGAACCCTACTCCGCTCGGTGCTAAGTCCTACTCCCACTGGATAGTCCTAGACTGACTACTAAGATGATAGCTCAAAACTAGGGCCCATGACTAAGGTAGTAATACCTATATGGAAGTACCATAAGAGTCTTATCGGACCGGATTTCTTAACTGATGTTCTAAGATTAGTTAGAGAAGCTTATCTAGAAGCATCGTAACCGTCTAAAGGACAAACTATAATATGAAGTTGGGGTCCTAAGGATGGTTAGAGCTGCTTATCTGAAAGTGTCATGACCACCTAAAGAACCACTAAAATTTGATACTGAGTCTAATACTGATAACTGGGAGGTATCACGAACACCCCAAGGATTAGGTATAGTCAAACTGATCAGCTAACGTTTCTGTACTATACCGAATATGCTAATAATTGACTGAGACTGGACTAACAAACATCTGACTGAATTCTCAATATTTTCTAGCAAAATGGGAAACCTAACTAATAAAATCAAGCCACAAGGCATAACTAGTCCAACAGGCAAAATTCTAGTTTACTGAATTCAAAGCTAGGGCTAAAACCATTCCTAGAAGAATGAGTATTAACATGATAACTAGGTAGTGAAAACATGAAATCAATCAACATAAACAATGTTATAAATGAAGTATGACATATCATTTACTCCCATTCGAAAGTTCAGGCTAGAATTGATAAAGAAGATAGAGGGGATTTTTGGGGATGCAATGGAAGAACTATTCCCTTTTTGAATTCCCACATAACTGGTGATGGAAATCCCTAATAGAATCCGTTGAAAATATAAGGGGAATTCGATTGCCCTAGCTTCTGCTCTGAGTCTTTCTGAGAGAACTATACGTTCTAACTTTTGAGGGGATGTGAAAAATGAAATAAACCATCAGTTACCCCCTCTAAACCCCTGATTAAAATGCAAAATGACATAGTTTAGATTCTAGGAGCTTAGGAAATTACGTAAAACTCCCTAGGAAATGCGCAGGAAAAAGACCTTGCCAGTCTCCACGAGGCACTCCACGAGTTGTGAGGTCAGGGATGACTAGTAGTGCCCAATCATGATGTGCACTGGAAATTTTCTATAGATTCCCCCAACCTGCCAATGACTGACTTCATGAGTCATCAGGGACCTAACGGCTGGTGACGTCTCCCATTACCACTGAACCAAAATTCCTTTTTAGGGGTCACACGGGCTACTTGACGATTCGTTGCTGGTGACCACGACTCGTGGTCACCTCCTATGGTCCTCACTGCCGAAAACCACCTGGGGGTCACCACGGGCGATGCCACAACTCGCGGTGTCCCAAAGGAGTCATAGTGAAGACCCATTGAGTGCACTGCCCGAATTTTCCAACTTTCAATCAACCTTGACCACGACTCACATAACGACTCATGGTGTTGACCACAACTCGTGGTCACACACCCGTGTTCACTCAATTTCCCAATTTATCAACCAAGTCCGGACCCTTCTCCATGAGTCACTCCATGACTCGTGGCCTACCCCACAGGTCACAAGATGACTCGTTCTATGACCTGGTGCAGAAAATTCTATTTTCTCTATTTCAACTTCCTAGGTCTGATCTTATGATTTTCGGGGCATTACAATATCTTCCCCTTAGGAACATTTGTCCTCAAATATTGGAAAACACAGAGAAATTCTGAGATTTGCAATCATTATACAAAAATACCTATCAAGAAAGCTGAAAACTAACAGAATAACTACCTCTACACTAAACTGCATGACTAAATTGAATTGACGAATCATACACACATTCATTAACATGAAAGAAACTAGGACATGTGGATTGAACATGTAACTGAATAGAGTTTTTAGGGAGAAAATTGATACCCTAAATTGAAACTGAGCTGGAAGAGAATATTGTGGGTATCTAGCCATCATGTCTGCTTCTACTTCACATGTGGCTCCCTTAACTAGCTGGTTCCTCCATAAAACTTTCACTGAAGTGACTTTCTTGTTTCTCAGCTTAAGAACCTGACGGTCAAAGATCTGAACTGTACCTCTTCGTAAGAGAGACTATCCTTTATTCCCACACTGTCTAGTGGCACAACTAAGGCTGTATCACCAATACACTTCTTCAATAGTGACACATGGAAGACTGGGTGCACCGATGCTAACTCTGGAGGTAGTTCTAACTTATATGCCACACTGCCAATTCGCTTCAAAATCTTGTAGGGTCCCACATATCTCGGACTGAGTTTACCTTTCTTCCCAAATCTCATCACCCCTTTCGTGGGTGAAATTTTCAGATAAGCCCAATCATCCACTACAAACTCTAACTCTCTTCTCCTCATATCAACATAAGATTTTTGAAGGCTATGGGCTGTTTTCAATCTTTCTCGATTGAGCTGTACTTTCTGCGTAGCTTCATGAACGGAGTCTAGCCCTATCAAAGTAGTTTCACCAATCTTAAACCACCCTATGGGATATCTACACCTCCTACCATACAATGCCTTAAACAGAGTCATCTGAATACTGGAATGGTAGCTATTATTGTACGCAAACTCGATGTGAGGTAGGTGATCATCCCAACTACCCTTGAAATCGATCACACACTCGCTCTCAACATACCTTCTAAAGGCTATATAGTCTGCTCAGCTTGTTCATCTATCTGTGGGTGAAAAGATGTGTTGATCTTGACCTGGGTACCGAGACCCTCTTTGAAAAGACTACTATAAGTGAGAGGTGATCTATGTACCTATATTTGACGTAACAAACAAGGGCACCCCATGAATTGTAACTAACTCCAAGATATAAATCCTAGCATAGTCCTCAACTGAATCTGTAGTTTGAACTGGGAGGAAGTATGTTGACTTAGTCATCCAGTCTACTATCACCCAAATTGAATCATGTTGCCGACGAGTCCGAGGTAGACCTGCAATAAAATACATATTTACATATAACCACTTCCATGTCGGTATATTGATATCTTGGGTCATACCTCCTGGTCTCTGGTGTTCTACTTTGATCTGCTGGCAATTCGGGCACTTAGCTACAAATTTTGTGATGTCTCTCCTCATGTCGTTGCACCAGTAAATATCCTGTAAATCATGGTACATCTTAGTAGCACCTGGGTGGATGGAATATCTTAAGCTGTGTACTTCATCTAGTATATGTTGTCTCAAATCACCCACATCTGATATGCACAACCTACCCTGGTAATAAAGTACACCATCTCCCCCTTGGGAGAAAGCCTCCGCTGCTTTTCTGAGAATCGTCTCTTTCAGCTTAAGCAGTATGGGATCTTCATCTTGCCTTAACTTAACTTCTACTACCAATGAGAAATATGATGCACTCTGCACAACTACTCTGCCCTCAGTTGTATCAACTAATAACGCTCAAACCATACCTCCTACTGAAGTATGAAGCAGACGTTGTCAATAAAGAACCCAACTTGAGGTTGGGGTCAATCCCACAGGGAATATGGAATAGCCAGATTATAGCTGGTAAGTGAACTTGTTAGGTAGTTACTTCAAAATTGGGGGATTCTAAAGAAAAGCAATAATAAAAACAATTATCAAAAGTTCGATTTTGAATCAATATTAAAGGATAATTAGGGTTTGTGTTCCCCATGGATTTGTAACTTCTTTAGGTATACACTTGTGATAATCAACAATACTTACTTATAGAACTGATAATAAAGGATCATTCAAATGACTGACCAGTCCCTATTGAATGACTACACTCAATCACTTGACCAAGTCTCATTAGCGGTTTCAAACTATCCGTTGTCAATAAGTTCAAGATTTAACTATCCTGCAACCATAGCTCAAGTTAATAGAATGACCATCAAGATCAAGGCTCCGTTGTAATTCTCTTTTCCTAATCTCTACATCTTAGACCTAAGAAAGTAAAGAATTCGGGTGAGCCCCAATGTTGCACACCGTTAAGAAATGTTTAAGCACAAAGAAAATACAATATAAGCGGTTAGTATTGGTTTAGAATCACTTTGTAAAACCCTAGCATGTTAATCCACCATGGTTCCCACAACCCTAGCTATGGAGGTTTTAGCCTCTCATAGTTGTAAGGTTTTGATTTGCATCCATGATTAAGAACATAAATCAATACTTACAATTATGAATGAGAAAGACACTTCTTTTTATAAATCAGCTAAATCTTCAAGAACAAGTAGCAAGAATAAGAAGAATTCCAGAAAAGGTTGATCACATGTCAAATCAACTCAATTTTCTCCTTTATCAATGTTTTCTAACTATTCTCTCACATCCACACACACCCGTTCTGAAAAATAAAACATAAAACATATTTATATGGACATAAAAATCCTTTTCCTAGGCTAACATGGTGAATTTCCATATCCGGTTCTGCCAGTGCCATGACCCATCCTATGATTTGTACCATGATCCTACAAACCGTACCTTCCTCTCGTACATTATTGACTGGATGAATTTTGGCTAAGTGTTGGATCTTGGTACGACTCGTGCCTGCATCCTATGAGTCGTACTATACTCTCGTGGCTCGACTTTGAGACTTTGAAATACTTCTGAAGTCCATCACAAATGCTATGGTACGACTTGTACCTTCGTTCCACGATTCGTACTTTCTATCAGTAGCAGGAGTCAGCCTCTTTGCAATTCTTATGAATCTTTTCAGGACTTCTTCACCACGACTCATACGACCCGCGCGAAAATCCCCCTTTCCATTATCGTACCTACCTTGAATGTACATCCTAGTTAGCCCATTGAGCCTTTAGCCTATTTTTTTTCTTTTGTCAAAAAGGTACAAACTGAGCTTAACGCCTTCTTTTCATTATCCGTGAATTTGATCCAAAACTCTTAAGCGCTCAAGCAAAGAAATTTTCCCACAGTGTCAAGGAGTGGTAATTGTGAAACGAAAGGAAAAGCGAAAGTGGTGAAAGCAAAGAAAAGGTCAAAGGTGCACTTGCCGAATTTAATAAAATGAAGATGTATAACTAATCTTTGTTTTTAAGTGGAGTGTGCTTAAAGATATGGGAATACAAATAAAGAAGGGCTTCAATAAAGGGGAGGATGAAGGAAGAAACAATGCCCATAATGTGGTGGGATGTATGGAAAAGCGCTTAAGGGTGCTAGTTGCTACTATTGGTTAGCCTAGTATGTACTAGTTCCTTAGCTTACATTACAACCCGTTAAGTCCTACGTGATCTTAAATCACTCGTCCTTATATTAGTGGAGTAATACACTAGAGGAAACCTTATGGGTCATGACATGATGCATGTGAATTCTTTGGGAGAGAGAGCGAAATCGTGTTCATATGCCCCTGCATATAATGTTTTTGAGATCATATGATTGAAAAGGGGGAAATTCTCTTGTGTTGTGAGGGCACATGCTTGATAAGAGATTTAATTTCGTGTCGGATGTCTTGATTAGCTGATTTGCATGAGTTTGCTGAGATCGAGAGTCGACTCTTGAGTCTAGGAGGTCTCAATGTGTTAAATGTCATTGTATTGATGAGACTATGCATGTTTTCTTGATGATTTCCTATGTAAATAATCGGTATAGTCATAGCTTGAATTGTCAAGCCAAAGTAGCTATGATTGGGTGTCAATTGCATGAGATGTGAGATTATTGTTCGAGGACGAACAAAGTTTAAAGTGTGGGGTAAGTGATCTTGGGCAGAATTATATGCCCAAGTGATACTCAAATGCTTCATTTCATCTTGTTTATCCATTGATAGTTGGACATTCTCATGTGATTTGCTGTTAAAATGTGAATTTATACTAACCAACATGATTAGTATTGTTTTGCAGGAAAAATGTAATTTTAGGAAGCTAAGATGCATGTTGGGAGAAATTGGGAATGGACTCGGAAGCGAGCAGTGGAAAAGGCCAAGGTCATGTAGCAAATTAAAGGGCTCCGCGATGGAGCCGTGTCACGCTGCCATTGTGGATGCATTCTGCCCCAGATGATTAAAACAGGCCAAGTTCCAGTGAAGGTCCGTGTTAGGGCCGTGGAACATTGGCCAAGCCCCACGTTGCACGCCGTGGCACGTTGGGCATAATTACCTAGAGGACCGAATTCCAGTGAGGGTCCTCGTTTGTGGCGTGTCATGGAGGCAGTGCTCTGCGATGCACTACGTGACACGTTGCTTGTTATTCCGGAAAAAATTTCCACTAGTATAAATAGCACACTTAGGTTTATTTTTAAGAATTCTGACTTGGTTGAGCAAGAACGTGGGTTACAGGCAGTTGAGGGGACGAAATTCTTGGGGTTCTTCTCTATCTCTTTCTTCTTTATTTCAATTGTTTGTATGATTTACACTCATTTAACAATGTTTAATCCACAAATGAGTGGCTAAATTCACTTCTTGTTGAGGTTAAGAACATTTGTAGTGGAATGTAATTATTGATCATCTTGGTTTTTCATCTTTTCTTCCATGGTTGTTCTATTAATTCTTGTTCTTACTGCATTAATGTTTGGCCAATATTAATGTATATCTAAAAAATATGATTTACGCTCGAAAGAGAAAGAAATTGGAAAGTTGTGAATTAATAGGATATGATCTCTTCTTTGTTTGGGATAATTGAGAATTGATTTACCTTCAGAATAGAAATATATCTGAAAGTCGTATTAGTCAATTAAGGAATCAGTTTTGTATGGCTAGAACATGAATTTCTTCTTATCACAGAAATGTAGGTGGAAGGTTAATGATTCTTAAGTTGGGTTAAATACGAGAGTTTTAATCCATAGGCAATAATTCTTGACTAGCAACCAAAGGAAAGAGTAAACAATTTGTATCAATAAATTGCTTCCCTGCATGTTCGTTTTAGCCTTAGCATGCTCATTACTATAGTTCAGACTAAATTTGTACATTTGTTTTAGATTAGTATAAATTAGGAAACAAACTCCCAAAATCTTCTTGAAACTGTTGCCTGCATTATTAGAGTAGAGTTTATTAACACTTGATTCGGTTATTACCTTGGTCCAGTCCCTGTGGGATCGATACTTGGCATACTTAAGCCATTTTACTACTTGTTCGACCACGTACACTTGCGTGTAGTTGTGAAAAACACCGAATAGTTGGCATAGAACTCCTGGACCATTTCTACTATATACTGAGCTGGGGTCTTGGCCATCCACTCGAAACCATAGAAACTGAATATCTGCTTCATCTCCTCGACCTCGTTTAGTGAGTTAGTGAGGATACGCGAATCTTCTTGGATGCTCCTGGCTTATTTTTAGTGGTGAGAGAGATGCCCTACTCATAGATCTCTCTAGCTCCTAGCACTCTCCACTGGACTGTGTCGTTCTCTCTGGGTGGGGTCTGTTCCTGTGCAGCATTATGAGCCTCCTCCTCTGATTCTTCACTACCACTTTCTTCTCCAGTTTGGGTCTCTCCCAACCCTTCTTCAGCATTTGAGTCGTTTCCCGTCTCCTGATGTTCTTCTCTAGCTCCTTCCTCAGATTGGGGAGCTTGAGCAGATGTGGCAGTGGCTGCTTCGGCGTGGGCCTTTGCTTTTTCCCTAGTGGTTCTGGTTCCATCACTGCCAGAGGTGTCTATCTGGTAGTCCTCAAGTGAACCACTAGGGGAATTGCCTACTTGTCTAGCCTCGGATGCAAATGTTTCATCAATTAATGTTCCCCGAGTTGTTTCTTTGGATGCCTTTCACTTCTGTGTCATTGCAGCTGTATAAAAAAATTAGTTAGCATTCCATTTTTGAAAAAGAAGAATTAGAAAGAAGAGTTTCAGATCCTCATCACGGGTCAACAGTAGGGGTCGTACCATGAAGGTACGACTCGTACGAGGTACCAAAAACTCTGCATGTTTATTACGACTCATAGGTACGACTCGTACCACGAAGGTACAATTCGTACCTTGAGTCATCTGATGGAGCCCCAACCTTATTATTTCTCTGGATTTTTCCACGACTTGTGGTACGATCCGTAGGTCGATTCCACAAGTCATAAAAGGGACTTTTTTATGAAACTTTGTTCAATTCTGTGGTATGAGTGCTCAGTATGACTCGTAGTGACAAACTACAATCTGTACTATGCTTCATACCACTTTCAAGCCTTAGTCGAATTTCTTTTTCAGTTTGCAAGGGTTCTCTTTTCACATTTTTGGGTATTCAGATTTCCCCCAGGTCTAGGCATAGCTTTAAATTAATTTAACCCATGCTCAATCCTCCCCTTTTGAATTATTACCCATAACACATTGTGCCTAGTTCATGCCCTAAGTTAATCAACATTAAAGAGTATTCCTCAGTCATAAATAGCTTCCTAACACCCTGATCATTGTCATTCTATTCAAAGATTTTTCAAGCATAACTCATGACTCTCATGGGTTTTAGCACCATCACTTTCGGCCTATGGTTCTTATCAACATTCAAAGAAATATACTTACTTGTTAGATGCTTCTTTGACTGATAATCAATGTGGAGGGTTTAGAGGAACTTGGTTTGAGCAAGAAAAATTTCTCGATTCTTCTGTGGTATGAGTTACGGGGAGGGGTGCAGTTTGTGAGTCGTGGGTTGTTCTCGTGGGAGAGGAGTCGGTTTAGGTATCAGGTTTTAAAAGGTGAGGTGGCAGATTTAAAAATCTAGGCTGAGTCGGGTTAAGTTGTTTATTTTACCCATCACAACTCGTACCACGAGTCATAGGCAGTCCCTACGTCTCATCCTTTAGACTCATAAGTTAGCATTTTAAAGACTGACCTAGGGACCAACGAGTGCATCCTACAACTCGTACAACTGAGGTACGATCCATGGTGACTAATAGGTTAGAGCTTGGAATTATTTCTCTGATCTTCACCGCGACTGCTGCTACGGCTCGTAGGATACCATCACGAGTCGTATTGAGAGCTGCAGCAGCTGATGTTTCAGCCTCCTATTTTTAGTTTCCCTGCACACTGAGCATACATTAGTTCAATAACTTGGGTTGCCTCCCAAGAAGCGCTTGATTTAACGTCTCGGCACGACGCAAGTCTCTTGACTACTCAGAATTCATCAAATGATTCATACTCATCCTCTAGTGATGAGATTACACTATATTCCTTGGGTTGCTTCATTGTTCAGTAGATGTTGAAAGTGACAACTTCTTTATTTAATATGAACTTCAGCAGGCAGCCTCCACATCTACTAGATCCCTCATGGTTGCAAGGAATGGTCACCCCAAAATGATGCGGAACTCATAATCAACCTTGCAATCCAAAATCACAAAGTCTGTTGGGAATATAAATTTGTCTACCTTGACAAGAACATCGAATAGGACTCCCACTGGCTTTTTAATAGTTCTGTCAGCCATCAATAGAAGCATGTTGGTCGGTGTGGGGGATCCTAATCCCAATTTCTTGAACACTACCAAAAGAATCAAATTAATGCTAGCTCCCAGATCGCAGAGTGCCCTTGCGAACTCGACATTGCCAATCTTGCATGGTATAGTGAAAGCACCTGGGCCTTCCTTCTTCTAAGCGAGGACTCTTATAGTTATGGCACTACAGTGATGTGAATTGTTAATAGGCTTATAGCTCACTGATCTCTTCTTAGTCACCAAACCCTTCATAAACTTTGCATATCCTGGCATATGTTCTAATGCCTCAACCAATGGTATGTTCACAGATATTTTCTTAAACATTGAAAGGAATTTCTGGAACTTACCATTCTCCGCCTTTTTCTTCATCCTTTGAGGGAATGGTGACGGTGGTCGTGGGATAGCTTTATGCACTTGGGTTTCCCCTTGATCAATATCAAGTTCCTTTCACTATTTGGGGCCTCGTGCAACCCATCCTTCTCCATCTAAGCACTCATATCATCTTCCTCAATTATGCTCTCTTTCTTTTGCTCAACTTCAATTAGAAATTGGGGGTCAACTGTGGCCTTACCACTCTTAGTCATCACCGTCATGCAGTGGCCATCATTCTTTGGGTTTTGGACAGTGTTGCTAGGTAGTGTACCATTTTGTCTAGGTTTCATTGATGCTGACAGTTGCCCAAGTTGATGTTTGATCTACTTGATGGCGTAGCATGAGATTCCACCTTCTGACTCATACTTGATAAGTGACTTCGGATCTCCTTTAGTTGCTCATTAATGGACCTCACCTTCTTCAACATCTCAGCCATCATGCTCTCCAACATTGATTACCCAACCTCCCTCTCTCGTGCATTGGGAGGCACATAAACTCCAGCCTGATCATTGTGGTATCCATCGTTTCTTCTTCATTCTCCTTCGCGCTCACGGCCACGACTCCTTTCTCTGAACCCATTTCTGTTGTAGTTGTCTCTGTATTGGTTCTGACCTTGATTTCAAGAACCTTGGTGCCAATTGTCTTGTCCGGACGCTTGGGCGTTGGCTTGGAAACCCGCCACTTGGCTATCTAGGAAGTTTGCCTCTTCCTCGGAATCAGAGTGATCAGCTCCTTGCTCCATTCCTAGAGTTCCTAATGCATTTACCTTTTTGGCTCTAGCTCTTATAATATTCTCTATCAGCAAGTTCAATGATGTGCACATATGAGCCAACTCCTGGTCGCGTTCTTCCTCTTTCCTTCATTGGTCCGCAGTCAAACCAACAACATATGTGCTGACCACTGCATTAGCCTCCCTCGTATGCCAGACCCTATTCGTCTTAGTCATCCTATCAAGAATAGTGGCAGCTTGCTCCCAGGTGTGACTCATCAACGCTCCTTCTATCATCGTGTCCGCTACAGCTTTGGTGCTATTATAAAGACCTGTAAAAGATTAATAACAAACTGTCATCTGGGATTTTATGGTTCAGGCACTTTGTCAACTTCTTTTTGAATCTAAACCAAGTTTCATAAAGTGCCTCTATCTTAATTAGTCGAAAGTTGTAGATCTCATCTTTTAGCTGCAACATTCTGGATGGGGGAAGAATCTCTCCAAAAAGGCTTGTTTAAGCTCCCTCCAGTTGGATATGGAGTCGTTGGGCAACTCCGATAACCATAAAGTGGCTTCCCCTGATAGAGAAAAAGGGAAGAGTCTGAGCCGTATGACATCCTGGCTTACTCTGGGCAACGTGTATGGCTTGTCTATTCTTATGAAGTTCATCAACCGCAGGTTGGCATCATCTGGTGCGTGACCACTGAACACCCCTTTCATGTTTAACAATTGATCATGGTGCTCGTAATGTCAAACTTGGCCCCAGCGGGCAGTGGCGGTGGCACAACTACTACAGTCGACCCAACTTCATCAATATCTGGGTTCTTATCATAACAAAACTGAGGGGAAAATCTATGAGCTCTATTGCCCCTCCCATGTCGACCATCATTTACAACCTCTTCTCTGCCATCATCTGCATCCTGCAGTGCAGCTTGCCGAGCTAGTTTGGCTTGCCTAGCTTCTTTAGCTAGCAAGATTCTCTGTGATCTTGGTTCTCAATTATGTGTAGTGCTAGTTTGATTTCTGGATTTAATGGAACAAGGGGATCTCCGCTACTCCGAGTGCTTGGCATTCACCGGAGAACAACCTATGGGTATCAAAAACACGAAGATAAATGTAATTAAGAAAATAACTACCAAAAAGTCAAATACAAGCAAATAACCTAGTCTTAAAAATATTCCCTGGCAATGGAACCACTTTTTGATAACGCTCAAACCATACCTCCTATCGAAGTATGAATCTGACGTTGTCAATAAAGATCCGCACTAGAGGTTGGGGTCGATCCCACAAGGAATATGGAAGAGCTAGATTACCACTGGTAAGTGAACTTGTTAGGTAGTTACTTTGAAATTGGGGGATTCTAATGAAAAGAAATAATAAAAACAATTATCAAAAGTTTGATTTTGAATCAATATTAAAGGATAACTAGGGTTTGTGTTCCCCATGGATTCATAACTGCTTTAGGTATACACTCGTGATCATCAGCAATACTTACTTATAGAACTAATAACAAAGGTTCATTCAAATGACCGACCAGTCCCTATTGAATGACTATACTCAATCACTTGACAAAGTCTCATGAGCGGTTTCAAACTATCCATTATCACTAAGTTCCAGATTTAACTATCCTGCGACCACAACTCAAGTTAATACAATGACCACTAAGATCAAGGCTTCATTGTAATTCTCTTTTCCTAATCTCTACCTCTTAGACCTAAACAAGTAAAGAATTGAGGCAAGTCCCAATGTTGTGCACCGTTAAGAAATGTTTAAGCATCAAGAGAATACAATATAAGAATTTAGTATTGGTTTAGAATCACTTTGTGCAACCCTAGCCTGTTAATCCACCATGGTTCCCACAACCCTAGCTATGAAAGTTTTAGCCTCTCATAGTTGTAAGGTTGTGACTTGTATTCATGATTAAGAACATAAATTAATACTCACATTTATGAATGAGAAAGGAACTTCTTTTAATAAATCAGCAAAATCTTCAAGAACAAGTAGCAAGAACAAGAATAATTCAAGAAAAGGTTGATCACAAGTCAAATCAACTCAATTCTCTCCTTTCTCAATGTTTTCTAACTATTCTCTCACATCCACACACACCCGTTCTGAAAAATAAAATATAAAACATATTTATACAGACATAAAAATTCTTTTCCTAGGATAACAAGGTGAATTTCCATATCTATTTCTACCAGTTCCACGACCCATCTGACGATCTGTGCCATGATCCTACGAACCGTACCTTTCTCTCGTACATTATTGACTGGATGAATTTTGGCAAAGTGTTGGATCCTGGTACGACTCGTGTCTGCGTCCTACAAGTTGTACTGTGCTCTCATGGCTCGACTTTGAGACTTTTAAATACTTCTAAAGTCCATCACGAATGCTATGGTACGACTCGTACCTTCGTTCCACGATTCGTACTGTTTATCCATAGCAGGAGTCAGCCTCTTGTGCAATTCTTCTACATATTTTCATGACTTCTTCACCATTACTTGTATTGAGACTTGTTTAATGCACCTCTTCATCCTTAGTCTTATGCAACTTCTCACGACCAGCAATATGACTCGTAAAACCTTCCTACCGCTCGTATTATGAACTATGAGGTTGAGCCTATTTTATGCACTTTCAGGCTAACTTTTGCACATTTTAGCTCGAACACCAATTTACCCTGTAACTAAAGGAAATGTGCCTTATGTTCACATAAGTATACTGAAGTCCATGCTATTTTCTCAGTTTTGAGCATCAAAAGTGTTGTAAATCCACAACATATCATCAACCAACTACACTCCCAACTGAGCTAACCTTTGGATATCCTTTGCTAGTTCCTTTTTTCCCTCTTCAACATGAGCCACGCTCCCCATAGATATCCTACTTAGGGAATCAACCACCACATTGAGTTTTCCCAGGTGATATAGTACGCTCATGTCATAGTCCTTCAGTAGCTCCAAACATCTTCTCTGACGAAGATTTAGATCTTTCTAAGTGAACATATACTGAAGGCTCTTGTAATCGATGAAAACATCCATGTAAGAACCATACAGGTAGTGCCTCCATATTTTCAATGCAAACACCATTGCTGCCAACTCTAGGTCATAAGTCGGATAGTTCTTTTCATGAACCTTGAGCTTTTTGGAGGCGTAAGCTATCACCTTACCCCGGTGCATCAAAATGCAACTAATTCCAACTCTGGAAGCATCACAATACACCATGAACCCATCTGTTCCTTCCGGCAAGGTCAACACTGGAGCGGTAGTGAGTGGAGTTTTTAACTCTTGGAAACTTTTCTCACACACATCTGACCGCTGAAATTTCACCTTTTTCTGAGTAAACCTAGCCAGAGGAGATGCAATAGAGGAAAAAACTTCCCAAAACGTTGGTAATAACTAGCTAGACCCAAGAAACTTCTGATTTCGGTTGGGGAGGTAGGTCTAGGCCAGTCTTTCACCGCTGCTATATTTTTGAGGATCCACCTGAATACCCCCACCCCAGACCACGTGACTAAGGAAAGTCACGGACTTCAACCAGAATTCGCATTTGCTAAACTTCACGAACAACTAGCGGTCTCTGAGTGTCTGAAGCACTATCCTTAGGTGATTAGCATGTTCTTCCTCATTTCTGGAGTATACTAGAATGTCATCGATAAATACAATGACGAACATATCTAGATACTGCTTAAAGACTCTGTTCATCAGTACCATGAAAGTTGCGGGGGCATTAGTCAGTCCGAATGACATAACCACGAATTAGGAGTGACCATATCAAGTTTTGAAAGTTGTTTTCGGTATTCCACATTCTCTAACTCTCAGCTAATGATATCCCAACCTGAGATCTATCTTGGAGAAACAACTTGCTCCCTGAAGCTGACTGAACAAGTCGTCAATCTTGGGTAGGGGATACCTGTTCTTAACTGTAACATTGTTCAACTGGTGGTAATCAATGCAAATTCTGAGGGTACCATCTTTCTTTCACACGAGTAGTACTGCAGCACTCCAGGTAGAGATGTTGGGTCTGATAAAACCTTTATGAAGAAGGTCTTTTAGCTGCTCCTTCAACTCCTTAAGCTCATTTGGAGCCATTATTTAAGGAGGGATGGAGATGACCTAAGTATCTAGGATAAGGTCTATACCGAACTCTATTTCTAGCTCAGGAGGAACTCTAGGAAGATCTTGGGGAAATACATCAGGGAACTCGCTAACAACTAAAACTAACTGAATAGTCAAGGTCTCAAAGCTGGAATCTTTTAACTGAACTAGATGATAAATACACCCTTTGAAAATAAGCTTTCTGGCCTTAAGGTAGGAAATAAACCAACCCTTAGGCGTTGAACTACTACCTATCCACTCTAAAGCTGGCTCATTAGGGAACTGATATCTGACGACCCTAGTTCTGCAGTCGACTGAGGCATAACCGGAGTGTAACAAATCCATGCAAAGAATGAGATCAAGGTCAACCATGTCTAACTCTACCAGATCAGCTAGAATGACCTTATTCAAGATTGAGACTAGGCAGTTTCTATACACCCGGCTAGCTCTAACTGACTCGCAAACTAGGGTGGAGACTGAGAATGGTTCGGAGAGAACTTCTGAACTGATATCGAACTGGACTGCTACATAGGGAGTAACGAACAAAAGTGTGGCTCTTGGATCTAGTAGGGCATACACGTCTAGATGAATAAGGCGTAACATACCCATAACCACGTTAGGTGAGCTCTCTTGATCCTGACAAGCGAAAAAAGCATAAAAATAGTTTTGCACTGGCGGCCATCCATACCTGAAGTATTGGCCTGTTGAGCTAGTCGGCCTACTGGATCTGCTGAAGCGGTGGATTGTGATCTCCCCGGTCCTGCTGACGAGCATTCTTTGAACCGATGACCAAGCTGTACACACCCAAAGCAACCCTATCAACCCTAAAGGCTTTCTCCTGAATGGTTCTTGCCATACTTAGGGCAAGCTGGGTAGCTGTAGCAGTTGCTGGTGCTATAACTCTGAGACTATGAGACTGGATAGTAGGGGCACTGGCTGAAGTTGGAGCTGGAGCCCTCTGCTGCTGCTGTTGCTGTGGGTGTCTACTACCGCCTGATCTCTAGTGGACATATCTGACTGGCTAGTTCTTGCTCGTTTGTTCTCCCGCTCCAAGTCTTTTAATTTTTCCACCTCAATTTGCTGTGTATAAACTATGAGGCTGGAGAGATCGATGTCCTTAATAAGAATTGCAGTCCTGCACTCCTTGAGGACCAAGTTCGACACTCTATTAACAAATTTCAGCATACGAGCCCTTGGCTTGGCTACCATCTCTAGAGCATATTTAGACAACCTTGTGATCTCTAGTGCATACTCTTTCACCATCCGATTTCCCAGTTTCAGATTCATTTATTCTGCCACTTTCGCCTCCCTCAGCTCTCGAGGTAAGAATATGTCTAGGAAGGCTGTAGTAAACTCCTCTTATTCCACCAATCCTACTCCCGCTGGTCTTCCCTCCTTTCATTGTTCGTACCAAATCTAGGCTACCCCTTCCAGCTGGTAGGCAACCAGGTCGGCACTCTCCGAGGAGCTGACACCCATAATCCGAGTGATCTTTCTAATCTCATCTACGAACTCCTGTGGGTCCTCTCCCACCTTTGATCCATGAAAAACTAGAGGGTTAATCCAAATGAAGTCCCAAACTCGAACTGTTGCTGCGAACCCATTATTGTTGACTGAAACCACTTGATGGTTCACCTGATTAGTAACTGTTTGTGCGAGCAACTGGATGGCCACCCTGAACTCTACAGAGGACACTGATTCGACCTAAGGGGCTGTTGGAGATGGTGGAGTCTTTCGGTGAGCATTATTGGCCCTTCTTCCATTATGACATCGTGGAGGTATGATTTCACTAAAACGAAACAGAGCACGAGTTAAGAGAACATTTCTATAATTGAATTTCAATGCACAATAAAGAGTATGAACAAAAGGGAGTTCTCCTAATAACATCTCATAGCCTCCCCGTTATAAGTGTGGCGCGCTTCACACCATAAAGAGGACTCTACACAACGCGGCTTTCCGACATCCTAGGATACTCTAAACCTAGTGCTCTAATACATAGTTTATCACGCCCTGATTCTATACCCTGGGCAGGACACGGTACTTAGAGTCATAAGTAACCCCAAGTCAACCCATGGTCTATCATAACACTGGCATTCTAAGTAAAGACAAAGTGTAAGCTTTTAAATAATAAAATAAAACATTTATGAAGAAAACTAAGTCATAAGTTTTATACAATTGAAACAAAGCCTGTGTTTGAAAGCCATCTATCTAATGAGTTTCTATGATAAGCCCCTAACTAACTCTAAATCTAACTGAAAGAAATAATCCTCATCCTTGAAGATGAGGAATCACCAAAGATGCAGCTGAGAACTCCTAAAGGCGATCTACTAATGGGGCAGAGTCTGAGAACCTACAGTTGTATCATAAAATGATACAACATAAAAGGTATGTGTCAGTACTTTGAATGTACTGAGTAAGTAGAAGAAACCACACACAAGGAATAAAATAACTAAACTGGAAAGACATGCAATGACCAACCGAAATACTGAAACTGAATAAACTATGATTTTCTGAGATGGTCAAATGACCCTGTCTAATGGTCAAAAACATGCCCTAAATCTGAGATACTAACCTGAAATATTGTACTGAACTGATCTAAACTGACTAATCTGAGACTAAACTGAGCTCATTAGTGGGAGAGTCTACAACCTACATATAACCCGTGAGCTAGACGTGGAATCCGACATATACACCCCATCAGTAGGACCCAATATACCTTGTTTGGTATAAAGGAATGAACTGAGTGATCACAGGTCTAGGGCCATGAGGCTAATAAAATATATCCTATGGCGGCAACGTAGTTCTGGAAACCTGGTGCACTAGAACCCCAATACGCTCAGTGCCAAGTCCTACTCCCACTGGATAGTCCTAGAATGACTACTAAGATGATAACTCAAAACTGGGGCCCAAGACTAAGTTAGGAATACCTATCTAGAAGTACCCTGAGAGTCTTATCAGACCGTATTCTTTAATTGGTATTCTAAGACTCGTCAGAGCTACTTATCTGGAAGTGTCATAACCATCTAAAGAACAAACTGTAATCTGAAGCTGGGGTCCTAAGGCTAGTCAGAGTTGCTTATCTGAAAGTTTCATGACCGCCTAAAGAACAACTAAAATATGATATTGAGTCTAATACTGATAACTGGGAGGTATCACAAACACCCCAAGGATTAGCTATAGTCAAAATGATCAGTTGACATTTCTGTACTATACCGAATATGCTAATAATTGACTGAGACTGACTAACAAACATCTGACTGAATTCTCAACATTTTCTAGCAAACTGGGAAAACCAACTGATAAAATCAAGCCACAAGGAATAACTAGTTCAACAGGAAAATTCTAGTTTACTGAATTCAAAGCTAGGGATAAAACCATTCTTACAAGAATGAGTATTAACATGATAACTAGGTAGTGAAAATATGACAACAATCAACATAAACAGTGTTCCACATGTTATAAATGAAGTCTGGCATATCATTTATTCACATTCGAAAGTTCAGGCTAGAATTGATAGATAAGATAGAGGGGATTTTTGGGGCTACAAGGGAAGAACTATTCCTTTGTTGAATTCCCACATAACTGGTGATTGAAATCCCTGAGAGAATCCCTTGAAAATATAAGGAGAATTTGATTGCCCTAGCTTCTACTCTGAGTCTTTCTGAGAGAATTCTACATTCTAACTTTAGAGGGGATGTGAGAAATGAAATAAACCGTCGGTTAATCCCTCTAAACCCCTGATTAAAATAAAAAATGACATAGTTTAGAGTCTAGGAGCTTAGTAAATTACGTAAAACTCCCAAGGAAATTCATAGAAAAAAGGACCCTTCCAGTCCCCATGAGGCACTCCTTGAGTCGTGCGGTCAGGGATGACTCATGGTGCCCATTCGTGATGTGTACTGGAAATTTTATACAGATTCCCCCAACCTACTAATGAATGACTTTACGCTTCGTTAGGAGACCTTACGACTCGTGATGTCTTTCGTTGCCACTAAACCAAAATTCCTCTTCAGGGGTCATCACGGGCTACTCGACGATTCTTTGTCGGTGACCATGACTTGTGGTCACCTCCCATAGTCCTCACTGCCGAAAACCACCTGAGGTCACCACGGGTGACACCACGACTCGTGGTGCCCCAAATGAGTCATGGTGAGGACACGTTAAGTGCACTGCTTGAATTTTCCAACTTTCAGTCAACCCTTGACCATGACGCACATAACGACTCATGGTGTTGACCACGACTCGTGGTCACTCAATTTCCTAATTTTTTAACCAAGTCCTAACCCTTCCCCACCAATAGTGCTGCTTCAAGTCACGATACATTTTGGCAGCCCTATGATAGATGGAGTACCTCGAGTTGTGAAATTCTACCAGGAGAGCTTTAATTAACTCATCAACACGGGGAACACACACCCACCCCTTTATTCTCTGGACCCCTTCGACATCTAACACCGCTCCTTTAGCTTCTCCCCGGAAAACCTTGTCTCAAATCTTACCCAATTTCTCATCCTTAAACTGTGTTACTTTGATTTCCTCTAACAAGGATGACTTAGCCTACATGCTAGCTAATATCCCACCTATTTCAGTCAATGATAATATCACCAACATATTTGCCAAAGTCTAAATTTCTCTGACCATCGGTTGCTTGGTAGCCTCCAGGCAAGCTAGATAGCCCATACTCACTGATTTCTAACTCAGCGCATTCACCACCACATTGGCCTTCCCTGGATGATATAAGATAGTGATATCGTAATCCTTAATCAGTTCCATCTATATACTCTACCTCGAATTGAGATCCTTTTGTGAGAACACATACTGCAAGCTGCGATGTTCTATGAACACCTCGCAACAAGCCCCATACGAGTAGTGCCTCCAGATTTTTAGAGCGAACACCACCACTGCTAGCTCTAGGTCATGCGTGGGGTAATTCTTCTCATGCACCTTCAACTACCTCAAAGCATAAGCATTGACCTACCCTTCCTCATTAACATAACATCCAATCCAGACCGTGAGGCATCACAATAAACAACAAAGTCTTTACCTTCCACGGGTAACCCCATGATAGGTGTTGTGGTTAAGCAAAGTCTTGAGTTTCTGAAAACTTTCTTCACATTCCTCTGACCACTGGAAAGGTACATCTTTTTCAGTCAACTTGGTCAGCACCAAAGCAATAGATGCAAAACCCTTCACAAACTAATGATATTAACTGGCTAGCCCCATAAAACTCCAAATTTCCGTTACGGTAGTTGGCCTCGCCCAGTTTCTGACCGCCTCCACCTTCTATGGATCAACTTTGATTCCCTCCTTGGAGACCACATGTCCCAAAAAAAGACTCTAATTCCATCGAAAACTTACACTTGATGAATTTACCATACAGTTTTTTCTCCTTCAGCAATCCCCACATAATCCTCAAATGATTTTCATGATCCTTCCTTGTCTTAGAAAACACTAAGATATCATCAATAAAGATAATTATGAATGAATCTAGGTAGGGTTTGAAGATACTATTCATCAAACACATGAGTGCAACTAAGGAATTAGTGAGTCTGAATGACATGACAAAAAACTCGTAATGCCCATATCTGGTCCAAAATGCCATTTTGGGAATATCCTCGGCCCAAATTTTCAACTGATAATAACCCAATCTCAAGTCAATCTTTGAAAACACCGCCGCTCCCTGTAACTGATCAAACAAATCATCTATTCGAGGGAGAGGGTACTTTTTCAATATAGTTACTTTGTTTAACTAATGGTAGACAATGCACATCTGTATACTACCATCCTTTTTCTTAATAAACAAAACTGGGGAACCCTATGGAGACACACTCGGCCTGATGAACCCCTTACTGAGCAACTCCTGCAACTGCTCCTAGAGTTCTCTCAACTCAGCAGGTGCCATTCAGTATGGAGGAATACAAATGGGTCGAGTACCTAGCTCTAAGTCTATATAGAATTAATGTCACGGTTCGACGACATGCCAGGCAGATCTGTAGGGAACACCTCTAAAAACTCACAGACAACCGGGACCGACTCTATGGAAAGACCCTCGAAACAAGTGTCCCGAATATGCGCCAGATATGTTGAACAACCCCTCTCTATCAATTTATGTGCATGAATATAGGAGATAAGTTTCTTAGGAGCAGGGCTATAATTCCCTTTCAACTCCAATATAGACTACCTTGGGCCCGATATAGTGACTGTCTTAGCATGGAAAGCTAGGATGGAATGGTAAGGGGACAACCATCTCATTCCCAAAATCACATCAAAATCAACCATGCCCAAGATCACTAAGTCCACCAGAGTGTCAAACCCCATGAAATCAACAATACAATCACGAAAAACCCTATCCACCACCACGAAATCCCAAACAGGAGTAGGCACATGGATAGCAGTATCAAGCACATCATAAATAAGATCCAAAGCCAATACAAAATAAGTAGACACATAAGAAAATGTAGAGCCATGATCAAACAATGTAATAGCCATTTTGTCACAAACAACGATAGTACCAGTAATGACAGCATCTGAAGCCTCTGCCTCGGGCCTACTAGGAAAAGTATAAAAGTGGGCTTGGTTACCAGCCTGATACCCACCCCGATTGGGCTATTTCACCCCTCTACCTGACTAGGTGCCACCCTTACTCACCTGAGCACTTCTCTGCAGAGCACCACCTCTAACGGCTAGTTACTGCCTCATCCCAGCTATGGATGATCCCGACTAAAAGCCCTACCTCCTCTCCCGGCCGGGGCTAGAGCTCGAGGCTGCCCTACCCAAACTAAGGCACCATCTGCGGATGTGGCCATACTCCCCACACTCATGAAAAACCTTCTCAATCACTGGTCTCTGATACGGAACAGAGGAAATAGGGTGAGCCCCAAATTCTGAACAAAAAATTTGTGTACCCCCAACTACACTTGATGGTCATGGAGCTGTCCCTGGTGGACCTCCAGCTAACGCTTACATGGTAGACTATATAGGGCA
Organism: Datura wrightii; assembly: GCA_035772735.1. Taxonomy (NCBI): domain Eukaryota; kingdom Viridiplantae; phylum Streptophyta; class Magnoliopsida; order Solanales; family Solanaceae; genus Datura; species Datura wrightii. The sequence continues at coordinate 77,905,359 of JASDFA010000019.1, forward strand.
CCTAGAGTAACCCGATGGCGTCGGACCCTTAGCAAAAGAACCACCATGGGAGCCCACCCTCCAAGCCTTTTTCTTGGCATTCCCCACATATCCCTCTTATCTCACCCCCTCCGTGGACTTTACATACTCCACCACCTCCTGGAAGGTCTTACTTTAGGAGACCATCTGAAGAGTCGATACCTAGAGACCCACATTCAGGCCTTTAACAAATCTCCTGATCCTCTCCTCCTCTGTGGGCAATAAAGGTAGAGCATACCTGGATAGTGAATGAAATTGGCCCTCGTATGCTGCAATAAATGAGTTCCCCTGCTCGATGGTGGTGAACTAATCCCGCTTCCTATCCCTCAGAGTACGGGGAACATAATTCTCCTGAAATGTGGAGTAGAACTGGGTCCAAGTCAAAGGTGGTGACCCCGCTGGTCTGCACTCCATGAAAGCTCTCCACTAGAGCTTAGTACATCCCCCGTCAACTAAAAAGTAACAAACTCTACACCATACATCTCTACCGCCCCCATCTTGTGGAGCCTCTCATAACAGTCGATGATGAACTCATGGGTGTCCTCCGCCTCAATGTCGTAGAAAGTGGGAGGCTTCATCTTGGTGAACCTCCAAAATAGGTCATGCTTCTTCCCTGTCATCAATGATCCCACTACCGATCTCGTGAACATGACAACCTCCGACATATCATCAATTTGAGGAGCCACAGTAGTTGCATGTCGTATCCTTGACTGCTGCACCGTAGGAGTTGCTGGAGTTTCCCCAGTACCCACAAGGACATTCAGGAGATTAAGGACCTAAGCTAGAACCTCAGAGGATGTTGGAGCGGTAGGAACTTCTCCCTGGGTTGGAACCTCCACCTTAACAGCCACCTGCAGTTGTACTATTTGTGGTACGGGAGATGCTAACCTCTCCTGACTGGAGCAAGAGCATGAGCCTCTCCTCTAGCAGTAGAAGGACTCCGTCCATGACCTCTAGCCCTTCCTCTGCCATGAACCATGGTTGCTACTGCTGGCTCGGGTGCCGCATTTCTGTTACCGTTTGCTTGTGTTCTTACCATCTGAGAAGGAAAGAAAGAGAATTGAATTAGATGCCAATTTGGATCACCAGATACCAATTGGAATTAAGTAATCGCATGAAAGGAAAGAAGAAGAGAGTTTTCCTAAAGTCTTGTAGCCTCCTAAAGATAAGTTGCAGACATCTCTGCACCGATCCGTGAGACTCTACTAGACCTATCTTAGTGCAATGAGATCAACGAACCTAGTGCTTTGAAACCAACATTGTCACGACCCATAATAGTTGTGATTGGCATCCACACTAACCCCTAGGTGGGAGAACTAGTGATCTTCAAAACTTAACTCGACATCAAACCTCATAAATAAATAAAACTTATAATAACACAAAATGAATCATCAAACGAATAAATTCTTCTTAAAAAAGAACAAAACGATAATCCTAAGACCTAATTGTCATTGCACCTCGATGTCTTACTATACTTCTAGAATGTTTAACCAAAGAGAAAATAAACGAAAACTGCAATGTCCGGAGGAGGGACATCTTCTCAAGGAAAGTGAATCAGACCATCTTGAGCCGCTCACCTTTCAAGGAAACTACTGTTGACTAAAGGTGGGAATGAGGGGAGCTTCCCAGATCAAATTCTTCACTTAGAAAAGAAGTGCAGGCATAGGATTAGTACAAAAAAATGGTACTGATAGTCATCATCAGCCGACCTTACATAATGATACATAATCAAAGAAAATATGATATAAAAAAGTCCTTAACATCATACTGAAGTACAAAAACCATTTTACGTGCATTATCTCTACGTAGGTGAAAGCTGGCCTACTCACTAGATTGGGCCTCTCGCTGCAGTGATCACTTAACCACTACAGTGGTCTTGCCGCAATGGAAAAAACTCCATTACAGCAGTACTTCTTGAGGAAGTAACTCGACTTAGTTGCACCTTCTTCAGCTTATAGTTTCCAACGGTTCATACTCTACATCTCATTCAGATATAACGCAAGTACTGACATCAAATGGTAGCAATTCATCTAAACATACAATTTAAAGCATCTATTCGTAGTAACCAACTCAGCATTTTTAGTCATAAACCCAGAATGAATTTAGGATCTCTTCCCACTTTTCTCTTTTCATTACACTTACAGATCATCAATTAAATTCATCCACTTAGCACATACTCACTCCAAACATTCACAAGTTACACACACAACATAAAATAAAACAAATGGTGACATGTCAGGCACATGTCTTCGCCATATCACCATAAACACTCCTTCCTCAATATCAGCGTACACATATGCTGGAGGGTCTTATTTCTTCCTTTTCAGTCATGACCTGCAGGGGACTCTAGAAATTCATGTACTATGCCAGTGTGGCTCCCGCTCCCGCTCATATGCTCATCCGGATGCTCCCTTCGGACATGAGCCACTCAACCAATATTGCTCGCTAGAATGCTCCCTTCGGGCACGAGCATCTCATCTTAGGATATTAGTACTATCCTACATCATTCTCATCAAATGAACACATCAAGGTGCATTATTAACATACAGGAGGTTACAATCTACTCCTCTATGCAACAATTAAAAACCAACAACCATCTTGTCAACAGAATATTACATCCTAACTTAATGCATAGCATATTTAAATTCAACATCATTTCCACATTCTTTCAATAGTTATCACAGTTTAACACCAGATCATGTCCACATTCTTTCAATAAGTTATCAATAATAAATTCTCACAATAAATAATGTCTGAAGACCAACCGTATATAATCATTGAACACAATGTATATTCTATTATATAGGGTATAATCCCTAAAACCATAACCTACCTCGATTTTGGACACGAAGAGTCAGTTACTCCACCAGAGCCTTACCCTTTCTCACAGCTTTGAAATGCTCCAAATCTATAACACAATTGAGAGTAATTCATTACTCACTCTTTCAATGAGGGTTTTAGAAGATCCAACCCTCCCCTTTAGGGAACTTTCAAAAGTAAATCCCCAATTCTACTTAGTTATATGTTTGAATTCTCGCATAACACTCGTTCTCAAAAAAGTAATCCTAGGGGAGATAGTGGGTAATGAAGTTTTATCAAGTTTTAATCCACAAGAAATTTGGATTATATTAAATTCTTGATTATTATTCTCGACTCAAAATTTGTTGCAAACAAATTTGGAATGCCCAGTGGGACAATCTCTACTTCTCGTCTCTCCATACTAAGCACTAAGTTTCAAGAACTAAAAAAATGGCATCTAAGAAAGTTGACTCTACATCTTCTGCTGCTAAGGATATCGATTCCAAGTTTTTCTATGAGGTGGAGAACATATTGGATGTTCTAGGGGAAGTGTGGGGCCCATCACTAGGTACAAAGAAAACTTTCTAGGACAACAAGCACTTCAAGTGTCGTCTACATCATTTCCTGCCTTGGACCTTCGATCCTAAAAGGGGGAAAGAATTTTTTCGAGTGAATTGGAAGAAGGAAATGATATCGCCGAGATAGTTAAAAAGACATTATCTCAACTCAGCCTATGTAAGATTAAGAATTCCACCATTCAAATCGATGATGATGTCACTCCCCATCTTGGGAGGAATGACTGGCACCTAGTGCCACACTAGAACCTGACTGACCTGGCTAGGCTTATGCACATCTGGTGCAAGCCTGCAACTCAACCCAAGAAAACAACGAGCTATATCTCGGCTGTAAATACCGTCTCTGGCCAACAAGGCCTTATAGCCACCTGTAAAAGAAAATAGCTAACCAGCGACAGACCATAACAGGGAATCCTATGCGAGAAGACAAGGTCGCCATGATATCTAGTTATAACTGAAATGAAAATTAGGCGCTATACTAGGCCCCACATGACCAACTCATAAAAAGAGACATATATGGGCCCCACACGGCCAATGACACCCAACTAACTAACAATTGTAGTCTGCAAGCCTCTAAGAATGCAAATAGTGGTCAGGACAGGGCCCCAGCCTACCAAAAATGATATACAATTGAAATACCAGAATCTTTAAAACGTGGGAACTCCCAATAAAAGGAGCTGGCCCAATTGCGAATTCTGAATAGCTTCTATAAAAGACCTTGAACTCTGTCTGCCTAAACCTGCAGGCCAGCAATGTAGCGCCCCATGATTGGGCGTCAGTACAATATGTACCGAATATGTAAGGCAATCATAAAAGCTGAATGGAAACTGTTAGAAACTGAAAGTAAATAGATAAGAGGGGCAGAAGACATAACCTATAATCTAACTTATTCATAATCTAAATCTAACAAAACACCACACGTACATGAGCTACGATTGCATAATCATATATTCATAAGGTATAGCTAGCAGGCAAAAATGCAAACATGAACCTTGATCTTGGGCTAATTTATATGCCCAAGTGATACTCAAATGTGTCATTTTAGCCTTGTTTATCTATCAATGTTTATACATTCTCATGTGATTGGTAATAAAATGTGAATTTATACTAACCAACATGATTAGCATTGTTTTGCAGGTAAAATGTAATTTTGGGAAGCTAAAATGCATGTTGGAATAGATCGGGGTTGGACTCAGATGTGAGAAAAGGACAAGGCATTGGAAGGCACAAAATAAAGAGGCTCCGCGATGGAGCCGTGTCACGCTACCATCGCGGAGGCCTTCTGCCTGGATAGGGAATTTTTGCCCAATTTCCAGTGAGGGTTCGCGTTGGGTCCGTGGCACGGTGTCCTAGCTCCGCGTTACATGTCGTGCCACGTTGAGCCTTATTACCTGGACCCCCAACTTCCAGTGAGGGTCCGCGTCAGTGGTGTGTCACGAAGGGAGTGCTCCGCGATGCACTCCGTGACACGTTGCTTGTTATTCTGAGAAAAATTCCCACCAGTATAAATAGAACACTTAGGTTCATTTTTCAATATTCTGACTTGGTGGAGCAAGAACGTGGGTTACAGGCAGTTGAGGGGACGAAATTATCAGGGTTTTTCTCTCTTTCCTTCTCCGTGAATTCAATTGCTTGTATGTTTAACACTCATTTAACGATGTTTAATCCACAAATGAGTGGCTAATTCCTCTTCTTGTTGAGGTTAAGAACAATTGTATTTGAAATGTGAATATTGATTCTTTGGTTTTTCATCTTTTCTTCCATGGTTGTTCTATTGATTCTTGTTCATACTGCATTAATGTGTGGCCTACGTTAATGTACATCTAAAAAGTCTGGTTTCACTCGAGAGAGCAAGAAATTGGAAAGTTGTGAATTAATAGGATATGATCTTTTCTTAGTTTGGGAAAATTGAGAATTGATTTACCTTCAGGACAGAAATATACCTGAAAGTCGTATTAGTCAATTTAGGAACCGGGTTTGTATGGCTAGAACATTAATTTCGTTTAATCACAGAAATGTAGGTGGACGGTTCATGATTCTTAAGTTGGGTTAAATACGAGAGTTTTAATCCATTGGCAGTAGTTCTTGACTAGCAACCGGAGGAAAGGTTAACCAATTTATATCGATAATTAATTTCATTACATGTTCATTTAACCTCAGCATCCTCACATTCATAGTTCAGACTCACATTAGATAATCGTTTTAGACTTAACATAAAAATTAGAATCCAAAAATATCAAACTCTTGGTTACACTGTTGTCTTCATTGTTAAACTGAAAATATAGTAACACTTGATTAATTGTTACCTTATCCCAGTCCCTGTGGGATCGATACTTGGCTTACTTGAGCCACTTTACTACTTGTTCGACCACGTGCACTTGCATGTAGTTTTATACCCAACAAACGAGCGAACAAGTTTTTGGCGCCGGTGCCGGGGACTGGCAATTGGTGAAATTTTCTTAAGCGTTAATTTACTATATTTTTATTTTTCTTAGTGTTGAGAACTTGGTCTTAGCCCGTATTTTGCAGATTTAATCTCTGTTGAACACTGGCAAGAGACAAGGAGCTGGTGGACTCGTAGTTAGATCCAGAAACATTATTTCATCGTCAGCAGAGAGAAGCTCTAGAAAGAAAGCTGCAGTTGCTCATACAAACACTCATGGAGCAACAACAGAATCCACCATTAGTACGGGCAATGTTAGTGCCCGAGGAAGTAGCAGCTCGGCCAGTTCGCGAAGTGGCAATCCCACATGCTAATAATGTCACATCTAGCATCCGCAAACCTGAGCCAGGAGGGAGGTTCGAGCTCAAACAAAACATGGTGCAATTGTTGCACACTAGCGGGCAGTTTACAGGTCTCCCTCATGAAGATCCACAGCAGCATCTCCAAAATTTTTGGAGATAAGTGATACTTACATCCCCGCTGGAGTGTCATCAGATTATGTCAGGCTTACATTGTTCCCATTTTCACTATTGGGAGAAGCCAAGAGGTGGTTGAAAGCTGAGCCACCTAATTCTATTTCTACATGGGATGATCTTGCAAGGAAATTCTTGATACGATTTTTTCCCTCCGGTAAACAGCAAGACTTAGAAGTCAAATTCTAAGTTTCAAATAGAGAGAGGGAGAGAATTTATATCAGGCTTGGGAGAGATTCAAGTCCATGTTGGGGGATTGTCCTCATCATCATCAATCAAATGAAGTGCTGGTGCACACTTTTATAGAGGGTTTGGAACCCCATACAAAAATATTGCTAGACTCAGCAGCTGGGGGACAAGCACTGGAGAAAACTTATGAGGAGCTATATACCTTGTTGAACCGTATTTCGCAGGGCAATCCAGAGTGGAATGCTGATTCATCAAGAGGAGGGACAAGGAAAGCAGCAGGAGTTCTAGAAGTGGATAGTTTTACAGCTATTGCTGCACAGATAGCTGCCTTACAGAATCAACTCAACACCCACTTCAGTAACATGACAATGAACCAGCCTCAAGCCACAGTGAATGTAGTGCAGCAGATTTGGTGTGAAGTGTGCGGGAGCAGTGAGCACTCAGCTGAGTGTTGTGGAGCAAATCCTGACTCGGTGAACTTTGTGGGAAACGTACAAAGGAACAACCACCAACAGTATGGCAACAGCTACAATTCCAATTGGAGGAATCACCCTAATTTCTCCTGGGGTAGCAACAACCATCAGGGGCAAAGTTTGAGTCAGGGTGTGGAAAGGAACCAAGGAGGGCAGCAGAATTATCAAGCACAATTTAGAAACAACAATGCACCTCCTCCACCACCATCACCCAGCATTGAGGAGATATTCAAGACGATGATAGCTAACCAAGCTCAATTGCAGGCTGACTATGTGAAATTGGCAGCCGAGGTGAAAAACAACCAATTAGCTACTAAGGCACTTGAATATCAATTTGGGCAATTTGCTGGAGCCCAAAACACCAGGCCTAGAGGAGGACTTCCGAGTGACACAGATCCCAACCCCAAGCAGGTGAATGCGGTGACCACAAGGAGTGGTTTGCAACTGAAAGAGGTGGAACCAGAAAGACCACCTCAATAATCATTAGCAGCAGAAGTCGAGAGGGAGCAAAGTGAAGAGAGGGGGAAGACAAAGGAAGCTGAATCAAAAAGACCACCACCCCCGTTCCCTCAACGATTAAAGAAACACAAGGAGGAGGCGTATTTCAAGAAATTCATGAAGGTGCTGAAACAGGTACATATTAACTTACCTCTTGTTGATGTTTTGCAGGGAGTGCCGAAGTATGCCAAGTATATAAAGGACATCATGGCAAACAAAAGTTGGTTGACTGAGTATGCTACGGTGGCTCTCACGGAGGAGTGCACTTCCCGGATACAAAATCAACTGCCCACAAAGCTCAAAGATCCTGGAAGCTTTACTATACAGATTACTATTGGGCAGAGTATCCGAGCTCGTGGATTATGTGATTTGGGAGCGAGCATTAATTTGATGTCGTCATCGGTATTCAAAAAGATGGGTCTATAGAGTCCTAGACCCACAACAGTGATCTTGCGATTGGCGGATCGGTCCTTAGCAAGACCTGATGGCATTGTGGAGGACGTTCTGGTGCAAGTTGGTTCCCTGATCTTCCCGGTAGATTTCATCATGCTGGATTTTGAACCAGACGCGGAAGTCCCATTTATTTTGGGACGTCCTTTCTTGGCGACCGGGAAAGCGTTGATTGATGTAGCTGCGGGGCAGCTAACCATGCGAGCACACGACAAGGTGGAAGTGTTCGATATGTACAAGGCCTCCAAGCTCCCGACTGTGTATGAGGAACTCTCGGTGATCAATGTGATTGATCGAGTTGATAATGCATGGATAAAGGATTCACGAGAGTTATTGGGAAAACCACCTGAACGATGTAAGCACTACTGGGGGGAGGACTATGGTCGAGAGAAAACGTCCATCACCCTAGAGGACAACTTAGCTGAATGACGTCGAGCCGCGATGGTAAATCAGGCGCTGCACGGGAGGCAACCCGTGGAAATTTTTTCTTTGTAAATTGTGAATAGATTTCATTTTATTTTTCTTGATTAACAACAAAATTTTTAGTTTTTATTTTTGTTTTTATTTGTATTTTGAGTGAAACCTATAATTCTAACCAATTTCTTGTAGTAGAATGAATTTTAGGTCGAAAGGAGGGAAAATATGCAAGGAATCGCAAAGGAAAATTCGAGGTATGAAAATCAAGAAAAAGTGGCAAAACAGTGAGCTAGGGTGATAGCTCCGTGTCAAGGAGGAAGGCCTCCGCATTACCCTCCGTGACACGTTGAGGTGTAAATCCGGAATTTTAAAAGAATTCCAGAACACCCTCGCGACAGCTCCGTGTGACGGAGGCAGTGCTCCGCGATGCACTCCGTGACACGTTGCTGTGTATATCGCGACGGGTCACACCGGATCGCCGGGTGACCCGCGCAATTTTTCCACTTTTATACCCCGAATCCCCCTCAATTTTTCTTATTTCTCACACACTCCGTGACCAATCCCCCTAAAACCCCTCCCCCTTCAACGTGACGCGGAATAGGCCAAGGATTTCATCGAGTTTTCTTCAATTCTTCAAACTCAAGGTATGTTCTTCAATTCCATCTCATTTCTTGTCGATTTTCTTCGATATTGAGCATGTGATGTGAGCTAAACTTGCCCTAAGTAGAAATTAAGCGTAAATTCAATTGAATTATTGTTGATGGATGTTCGGAGTATCATTGTGATTGCTTGAACTCGTTAATTGCATAATTCAATCGAATTTTTTTGTTACAATCATAACTAGGGTTTGTTTTTGAATTTAAAGAGGGAAAGTGTAGTGAACTAGTGAAATTCATGTTGGGTTGTACATGTTGAGTGAGAAGAGTCGATGTGCTAATTGTTATTATGCTAAAAGACCGACGGATTCTCGGGTTAGGGGAATATTGAAATTTGCGAGAATTGGGTGAGTTGTATAGATTCATGTAGATAAATTCTTGTTGTTTCATTTCTTTGTTTCTCCTTGCTAAGTGCGATGGGACAAAATGTTATCGATGGTAATGATTGTGGTTAGCTATACGATGTCTGAGTAGTACATAAAATATATACCGTCGAATTCTTCGAATGCACTAAGCATGTTTGTTATATTTGGTTGTTTGTTTGTGTAAATAGGTAAGATCTTGCCGTAATGTTGTCACTGTAGCTAAGGACTAAGTGTGGGGTAGCCTAGCTTAACCCAACCTTAGTCGAAGCAAATTTTCATGGGCTTAACATTGAACTTGTCTGTTTGGTTTGACAGGAACAATGGCAAGCAGGCAAGAAAAAGGGAAAGGCGCATCAACATTTGGCGTCGGAAGAAAGAGAATCAAACTGGGCACAGCAGTCCCAGCAGCACCAGCGGTTCCACGCGGCCAACGCCGCCAATACGGAACCAGGTGGGTGACAGAAGAAGGGAAGAAGTGGTATGCCAAGCACAAGGAGAGCAAGTACTTCCCCGAGGAACACATAGCACGGGAACCGTTGGCACAGGAGTTCCCTAGGATTGTCCACAGGATCGAGGCAGCTGGGCTCAATTTCATCTTTGAAGAGCCCAAGGAATCCAACTTGCACCAAATTCGGGAATTCTATGCCAATTGGAACCCGACTCTCAGAAGTCACACCATCAAAATTAGAGGGCAATTAGTCACCTTTGAGCCCCACCACCTCAATGCTATCCTAGAGACGCGGGACACAGACGCCCACGTGCTTCGACAGCTGAACATCACTCCACCATATGCGGACATCAGACGCACCTTGTGTGGAACTAGATCAATAGCTAGATGGAGCAGACACAAGGAGAGGGGCTACCATCAGACTTTGCCCTATTCACAGATGAACAGGGAAGCCAGGATATGGCTTAAGATCATCTGTTCCTGCCTAATCCCAGGGGTACATATGACAGATGTAACCCGGGATCGTGTATGCCTAGTGTACGCCCTGATGAAAGGGCTGGAGATCAACGTGGGGGCGGTGATTATTTCCGCCATAAAGAGAGCCCGGTTGCATCAGGGGCACAAATACGGATTTGGTGGACTACTCACCACATTCCTGAGGGGCTTAGATGTTGAGGAAGAGGCCCTTGACTACATCCCGCAGATGGAGCGGCGGGCCTTAGATGTCACCAAAACTAAGGCTCCCGACACCACCCACGGGCTAGTGCCTACACTAGGTGAGCGACATGCTCGTGATGATCAGTATATGGCTCACATGTACGGGATGCAGATGCTCCAGCTGAGGATAGGCGGGAGGCCGGCAACAGAGGAGGAGCTATGGCAGCTCGAGCTAGACTACCCTTTTGGCGAAAATGCCAGGGCTCTATGCCGAGTGGGGCCAGCTTTTGTAGAGCCCACGGATGATGATGTCCCCACAGACGAGGAGACACGTAGGGAGGACTCCGATGTGGAGTTCGATGATGACGATGGGGGTGATTCAGACATGGGAGATGAAGCAGCAGCACCTGATGAAGAAGTGGAGTATTTTGATTGATCAGGGAGTTCCACCACCCAATTTTTGTGCTATTTTAATTTTTGTGAACACTGGGGACAGTGTTCGAGATAAGTGTGGGGTGGGGGTAGTTAGGTGCTGTTTGTGCTGTTATGTATGTTCTAATCTGTTGTTGTGCCTGTGAACAAAATTTTCTGACCCTATTATTTGTGAGTGTTAAGTTGTTGTCCTGTATTGTAATTACATGTGAAACTGTTGTGTGTTGCTGAATGTTGCTAAGCTGATACTGTACATATTTGTGTTTATCGAAATGATCGATATTTTTAAATTTTTTTTTTCAATTCTTGGGTTTCTCGGCGTTTGTTTTCGGTTCTTTTACTGAGAATGGTCCCATTGAACCGAAGTCTTAGTTAGTGACCGTTCCCTATGATGGATGGATGACAACCATCTTAAGGGAAATGTAGTCGTTAGGAGTAGATTCTTTTTCATTTATATTTTTTTAGTTGTTTTTCTTTTGTGGGTTGCATCCCAAAACTTGTAGTTACTTTATGGTTGTGGAATTCTGGTTGCATGTTGTACATGATATTTGAAATGCAAAGGTGATTCGTATGAAAGCATGCAACTTTGTAAGTATGTTGAGATACCTAGGCCATAGAGTCGATTCAGTGTGATTGAGGCTTAATTTTGCATTCTTGTTACTAGCTGACCGAGAGTCTGTGAATACGTCTTGAATTAAGCATGTGCAACAAGTGTGAAGTGAGGTTTTGTTATTCCATGCTATTGTGAAGTGTCTAGAACTTGTCTGGTGTGTGTACAAAACAAAATGAAGGAGGTGTATTGTAGGAAAGGATGTAGGCATTTCTTTGGTTTAACCGAAAGTTTCTATTTCTCATTATCGTACCCATTTTGATTGTATACCCTAGTCAGCCCGTTGAGCCTTTAGCCTATTATTTTGTTCTTTTGTCAAAAAGTGTAAACTGGACTTAATCCCTTCTTTTTATTAGCCGTAAAGTCGATCCAAAACTGTTAAGCGCTTAAGAAGAGAAAATAATTTTTCCAAAGTGTCGAAGAGTGAGAATGGTGAAAAAAAAAAGAAAAGCAGAGTGATAAAGGGAAAGAAAAGGTTGAAGGTGCACTTGTTATAAACAAACTATAATGAAGGTGTATGAATAATCTTTGTTGTTGTGTCAAGTGTGCTTAATAAGATGGGCCAAACTAAAGAAAAACTTCAAGAATGGGAGGATGAAGGAAGAAACATTGCCCATGAGTTTGATGGGATGTATTGAAAAGGCGCTTAAGGATACTAGTGGCTATTATTGGCTAGCCCAATATTTACTAGTCCCGTAGCTTACATTACAATCCATTAAAGTCCTACGTGATCTTACATCACATTTCTTTATATTATTGGAGTAATACACTAAAGGCAAGCTTATGGGTCTTGACATGATGCATGTGAATTCTTTTGGGAGAGAGAGCGAAATTGTGTTTGTATGCCCCTGCTTGAAATTTTGTGAGTTCATATGATCAAAGAGGGGAAAATTCTCTTGTGTTGTGAGGGCACATGTCTAAGGAGAGATTAATGTTCGTGTCGGATGTCTTGATCAGCTGATTTGCGTGAGTTTGCCAATATCGAGAGTCGATTCTTAAGCCTAGGAGGTCTTGATGTATTGAAGGTCATTGCATTGATTGGACCATGCGTGTTTTCTTGATGATTTGTTGTATTGAATAATTGGTATGACCGTAGCCTAAATTGTCGAACTAAAGTAGCGAGGTTTGGGTGTAAATTGCATGAGGTGTAAGATTGTTGTTTGAGGACGAACAAGGATTTAAGTGTGGGGTAAGTGATCTTGGGCAAATTTATATGCCCAAGTAATACTCAAATATGTCATTTTAGCCTTGTTTATCTATCAATGTTTATACATTCTCATGTGATTGGTAATAAAATGTGAATTTGTACTAACTAACATGATTAGCATTGTTTTGCAGGTAAAATGTAATTTTGGGAAGCTAAAATGCATGTTGGAATAGATCGGGGTTGGACTCGGATGTGAGCAAAGGACAAGGCATTGGAAGGCACAAAATAAAGAGGCTCCGCGATTGAGCCGTGTCACGCTACCATCGCGGAGGCCTTCTACCTGGATAGGGAATTTTTTCCCAATTTCCAGTGAGGGTTCGCGTTGCGTCCGTGGCACGGGGGCCTAGCTCCATGTTGCACGCCGTACCACATTGAGCCTTATTACCTGGACCCCCAACTTCCAGTGAGGGCCCACGACAGTTGCGTGTCACGGAGGCAGTTCTCCGCGATGCACTCCGTGACACGTTGCTTATTATTACGGGAAAAATTCCCACCAGTATAAATAGAACACTTAGGTTCATTTCTCAATATTCTGACTTGGTGAAGCAAGAACGTGGGTTACAGGCAGTTAAGGGGACGAAATTATCAGGGTTTTTCTCTCTTTCCTTCTCCTTGAATTCAATTGCTTGTATGTTTAACACTCATTTAACGGTGTTTAATCCACAAATGAGTGGCTAATTCCTCTTCTTGCTGAGGTTAAGAACAATTGTATTTGAAATGTGATTATTGATTCTTTGGTTTTTCATCTTTTCTTCCATGGTTGTTCTATTGATTCTTGTTCTTACTGCATTAATGTGTAGCCTACGTTAATGTACATCTAAAATGTCTGGTTTCACTCGAGAGAGGAAGAAATTGGAAAGTTGTGAATTAATAGGATATGATATTTTCTTAGTTTGGGAAAATTGAGAATTGATTTACCTTCAGGATAGAAATATACATGAAAGTCGTATTAGTCAATTTATGAACCGGGTTTGTATGGCTAGAACATGAATTTCGTTTAATCACAGAAATGTAGGTGGACGGTTCATGATTCTTAAGTTGAGTTAAATACGAGAGTTTTAATCCATTGGTAGCAGTTCTTGACTAGCAACCGGAGGAAAGATTAACCAATTTATATCGATAATTAATTTCATACATGTTCATTTAACCTCAGCATCCTCACATTCATAGTTCAGACTCACATTAGATAATCGTTTTAGACATAGCATAAAAATTAGAATCCAAAAATATCAAACTCTTGGTTACACTATTGTCTTCATTGTTAAACTGAAAATATAGTAACACTTGATTAATTGTTACCTTATCCCAGTCCCTGTGGGATCGATACTTGGCTTACTTGAGCCACTTTACTACTTGTTCGACCACGTGCACTTGCGTGTAGTTTTATACCCAACAAACGAGCGAACAAACCTAACCTAGCCCTTATAAGCTGGGAAGGTACAAGCAACACAAAATAACCTACCTGGGCCCCCATAAGCTTCGGGAGGTGCCAATCAGTCTATATACCCTTATTTCCCTACAAGTAACGGTAACTGCAACTCAATATGGCCATCGGGACCTCAATCTAATTTAACTCAATATGGCCCTAGCGGCCTCAATATAGTATAACTCAATATGTTCCTCACGGCCTCAATCCATTGTAACTCAATATGGCCCTCACGGCCTTAGTACAACCCTCACAGCCTCAGTACGGCCCTCACGGCCTCTATACGGTCCTCGCAGCCTCAATACAGCCCTCACGGCCTTAATACGACCCTCACGACCTCAATACGGCCCTCACGGCTCAGTCGCCCTCAGATTCGGTCCCTGTGTTCATCATATTATTCTTGCGAGTGTAGCCCTACAGGCATAAAACCCCTCATAACCCAAACACTGTATGCAGTGATCGAGCTAACTAGGGTTAACTCTGACGAGGGTTACTATGTCCTCATTGTGGATTCCATTATATTTATAGCAGCTGACTATAATAGGACTACTCTAGAACATTTTTCCTCTACATATAACAACTATTTGGCTGCTACTAATCGGATGTGTTCCCGAGCAGTCAACCCTAACCTCCCATAGGCAGCTTATTATAACTCCTGTCCTAGGGTAATACTGTAATACTATGGTTCTAGTCCCTGAGACACTAACTGAGTCTGTTCAGAGTTCGTATGCTTTCTTTGGGGTGATCCCTAACCTCGTAGGTGTGTGTATCTGGACTTAGCCATTCCCGGAAACCTGCACCTGAATATGTGATAAGAGTAGGTTGGGGCGTTGGCCCTGTATCTAGACACTAACAATACCTCCCCCTTAGATTATCTACTACTCTATCAGGCTGGTACAACTGAGGTGGTGCCTTAAGTGGCCAATGTGATAAGCATTACGTCGACTAAAACTAACCGTTAGTGGCGATAGCCCCTAGATGGTGGATTGAGCCTCAAATCTCTGGGCAAGTTTGGTGCCACTGACTCTGGGGTGAGGTCGTACTAACATAATTCTGGCCCTGGAGGCATCAAGTTACGCCAACGGTCTCTAGACGAGCTCTACTGACAATACAGGTGCCAAATTGATAGTTAAATCATCCTATGATGTCCAACTTACTAACTCAGACTCGATAACTATTCACGAGCTTCTAAGTTCTAGGCTTGGTAATTAAACATCCACTTCTACTAGTACAATAAATTGGAGGATAGAAGAGTTTCTACGATGCTTCCAGCGCGTATCCCACTTAACATGTTCTTTCCTCACGTGGGATACTGCGGTATAATCTATGGGTGTGTTCTAGCAGCTAACCACAACATACATACATTCATAGTCTATAGAAACTGCTAACCACAACAACTCTATTCACAATCTACTAATAGCAGCTACTCGTAACACGTATATGAATAGACTCGTTATCTACTAGCATCAGCTAATTACTTTATACAAGATAATGGTCTTGCTTCATAGGCATATGTCGTATCACTATACGATGTGAATAACTTGTCGAAGGGATAAGCCTTACATACCTCGCTTATCATTTTCTGAATAGCCTAATGAGTTTCACTTGTATTCGCCAGCTCGCTTCAGTTGTCACCATTATACTGGGAGAAAGGGACGAATTTCAATACCAAATTCAGCAAGAAAGGATAACTTTTATTACTAATACTGACTATACTTCAACTAAAGAAAACACGTCTGAAAATGTATTATTTTGTTATACCCCACAGAATTCCCGGCACCTAGATGACTTATTCGCACGTTGGTTAAGCATATTTGAAGGCCATACGTGCTAGGGAAGGGCCCGGGAAGAGATCGGATGAGAGACCTGTCGAACCATCGCGGAATGAGCCGAGGTAGAGCCCCTCCGTGATGGCAGCGTGTCACGGAGGAGAGGCCTCCGCGTTGGCTCCGTGACACATTGGCCTTGTCCAGGCCCAAGTATATAAAGCCCCACTTCAGTTTTAAGTGATAAAAACTTTTAAAACTTCCAGAGAACAGAGGGTAAACGCAGAGGGAGAAAGAGGAACGAAGAAATTATATAATTTTCGACCGTTTACGCTGCCAAACGCTGCCCAAACTCAAATTAACTCCAGATACGGAGGTATTTAGCAGCAAAGAGCATTCCTACAGATTCAGTTTCGTGAAATACGACCGACGAATCATCGAGCCACCGAGATAAGGTAAGTGGAATTGCTCTAAATTAGTGTCTATGTGTTCCTAGCTGTGAAGTGAGTATTTCTCCCTTCTGGACCTCTGAAAAATAGCGAGTTTTCGGCCGTCTTTCGATAAGCCTAAGTTTAGGCCATAAACTATATCGAAAGTGATATTGCTCTTTAAAATAAAGCTGTATTTGGTATTGATTGACATATTTATGAATGCAGTTGGGAGGAAATAGTTGAAGTGCTGGCCGAGCCTCGTCCGACAGACGAATAATTCAAGGATAAGGTATGTAAAGTTAGTTTCCTCGACAAGTTAAGAAATCTTGATACAGTATAGTAATTTAAAGGCCAGTAGATTGTCCAGAAGTCATGTGTTACATTTGTTACGACTGTTGGTATGATATTAAAAGTATCAAGTTACAACTTGCGTGAAATTTGCTAGTAAGATATAGATTCTAATATAAGCATTTGAAACTGCACAGTATGCTCAGTATGCGATGTGACACAGAATGTTAGTATATCATTGTATTCAATCGAAACCCAGTAGAGCAAAGTAGTATCTGTAAGACAACTCAGAAATAGAATGATAAGTTGAAATGAAGTTAGAAAGCATGTTAGGAATAGTAAATCATGTTACTATAGAAAATCAGTATACAGCACAATTTTCAGCAGAAACACTATATCCTGTTTAGTATTAGCCCCAAAACAGTTTGGCAGAAGACTATATTTATATATATATTGTTACCAGCCTCAGCATGCATTAAGTACGTATATATCGCTATCATTAGCTCAGCAAATAGTATATACAGATACTTTATCCCAGCTAGCCTCAGTATGTGAGATATGCAGATAGTACTACTAGTTGAGACCGTTGTATTGTTTGGGGTTGGACTACCTAGCATCCATGACCGCCCCAGGGTTGATAGCTGTATCGACTCGTCCGCCAGAGGACGAGGATACGTCGCTCTACGGAGTGGTATGCTGTCCCATAGGGGACGAAGATGGGATGCCAGTTTTCCCCATATTTGTGCCTTGATCGGCCCTTACACACCCCAGTCGAGCGGATACGCCCGAGTGTAGATTCAGGAGTCCTCCGAACTCAGATGCAGTTATCGTCAGGGGCTCAGCGAGCCCAAGTTCATACCCAGGGGACCGGCAGGATGCTTACGGGGTTTATAGGAGATGGGATAACCGGGTAAGGGGTATAGATTCTGTGCTGGTTGTACCTCCCAGCTTATGGGGGCCGGGTAAGGTTTGTGTGTGCTATATATGTTATGATATGTTATACTGTGTTACAGTAGTTACGTGTAGATCGATAGTAGAAAGATAATTCCTCAGGTATGACTCCTACTCCCTCCAGTTTGATTAAGAACAGGTACGACTTACACCATCAGACAGTTAATCTAGTTCTTTCTACTTCAGTTTCATCCGTTATGTTATTGATTTCAGATATTTCTTTCAGTTGTTGCTTTATATACTCAGTACCAGCGGTACTGACGCCCGGTGGGGCGCTGCATTACTTGCCTGCAGGTACTCATAGACGAGCAGGCGATACCACGT
Organism: Datura wrightii; assembly: GCA_035772735.1. Taxonomy (NCBI): domain Eukaryota; kingdom Viridiplantae; phylum Streptophyta; class Magnoliopsida; order Solanales; family Solanaceae; genus Datura; species Datura wrightii. The sequence continues at coordinate 77,923,255 of JASDFA010000019.1, forward strand.
GATTCCTGTCAGCAATCGGGTATTCAGCTCCTGTCATCCTGAGACTGAATTCCAGAGGTGTATTTCATTTTCTTTTGTTGTATAGTACGGGTAGGTAGGGGCCCTGTCCTGATCATTTCTATTGCTATTCCTAGAGGCTTGTAGTCTGTATATGTTTTCCCTGTGGTCAGATGAGCCGGTCGTGTGAGGCCATGCAGTTGTAGCTGTTAGTACTCTTTCTTTCTTTTATGATGGCCGTGTGGGGCCATAGTTTGCCAGTAGTGGTGACCTTTCCGGTCACGTAGCTTTTTAGTACTTCATGATTGAGTTGCAGATAACTAGACAGCATGGTGGCCTTGTCGGCCCGCATAGGTTTCCCTGAATTGGTATGTTTCTGGTCAGCTGTTAGAACAGGTACAGAAGGCTATAGGCCAATGGGCCGGGGCTGTGTTTATAGCCGTTATATAGCCCTTTATTTCTAGAAATGTGAGTTAGAGCCAGCCAGGCACCAGGTGTGCCCAGGCTTAGCAGTCCAACAGTTCAGGTCCTAGTAGGGTACCAGGTGCCAGTCATACCCCCCAATGCGGGGTGTGACAAACTTGGTATCAAAGCAGGTCGTATCCCAGGGAGTCTGCAAGCCGTGCTAAGTAGAGTCCTGTCCATGGATGTGTTTTGCACCACATATTATGGGTAGGAGGCTGCAAGGCATGATAGGATGGTTGTCTTTTATTCTTATTCAGTCGTGCTGTAGAGCGGTACAGTATAGGGTTGAGTCCCTAAAAGCTTACTATATTCTTTGGTTACATATAATGTCAGACCAGCGACATCCTATCACAGGTCGGAGCTTAGATATTGCAGCAGGGGAAGGCACCAGCAGGATGCCTCCCCCTCGTTTAGAAACAGCCCGATCAGAGGGCACTACAGAGGCATCGTCCCAGCCTCCTCAGCAGTCTCCACCACGTCAGGAGCCACTTGGGGCGACATTACCTTCAGCAGTCCCTATACCGACACCTTCCGACCAGGAGGTTAGGAGTGCTGTGGTTATGTTAGCACAGATGATGGCTGCTCAGCGTCAGCCAATGCCATCTACAGTTGCGGAGTTGTCAGGAGGGCCTGGTAGTTCGAGGGTCCGAGAGTTCTTAGCTTTGAATCCCCCACAGTTTACAGGTTCGGACCGGACAGAGGATCCTCAGGATTTTCTGGATCAATTGCAGAGAATCTTCAGGGTTATGCATGCCACACCTACAGAATCAGTCGAGTTGGCGGCGTTCCGAATACGGGATATCGTCGTATTATGGTATGAAAGCTGGGAAAGGTCCCGAGGGAGAGATGTTTCCCCTCCCACCTGGTCCAGCTTTTCAGGGGCTTTTCTGTATCACTATCTGCTGCGGGAGATTCGACAGGCTCGGGTAGATCAGTTCCTACATCTAGAGTAGGGGGCCATGAGTGCACCGCTTTATTATGGGGTTGAATCCAGAATATGTTGAGATTTGCATTACAGCCACACTGCGAGAAGACATGGACATTGCTCGAGTTCAGGCATTTTCCCAGAATATTGAGGGCATCAGACAGCGACAACGGGAGATCAGAAGGGTTAATCAGGAACAGCGTCGCCGGGATAGGCCAGTTGAGTTACAGAGGGAGGCCCGGGGAGGACCCAGGCCACGATTTTCAGACAGGCCGCCCAGGCCCCCACCTCCGCCACAGTCGCAGGGGGGTAGATTCAGCCGCAGGGGGCAGCCAGAGACTGGTAGAGGCTCGCAGGTGGCAGATTCATCATTATAGAGGAGGGCAGAGCAGAGCAGGTATACCCTACCACTTTGCCCTATATGCAATCGACGCCATCCTGGAGCATGCAGATATGGCTCCACCGCATGTTATATTTGTGGCCAAGAAGGCCATTTGATGAAAGATTGCCCAGACAGAGGTCGAGAGGACCGGGACAGACAGGATAGGGCATCTGCAGGGTCACGAGTCACGGCATCCTCGGTAGGGCGTAGGCCCTCAGTTTCAGCAGGCAGGGGTCGGGGCAGATCAGAGACTTCCAGTACAGGTGCAGGTCCAAGCCGTACATATTCCTTACCAGGGAGGCAAGATTCAGAAGCGTCGCCTGATGTTGTGACAGGTATGCTAACTATCTGCTCACACCCTACTTATGTGTTGATTGATCTAGGGTCTACTTTGTCCTATATTACTCCATTTGTGGCACGAAAGTTTAGTATTGCACCAGAATTGTTGCAGCAGCCCTTTTTAGTATCCATGCCCGTCGGTGACTCTATCACAGCTAGTCGAATCTACCGCGGGTGTACAGTAGAGGTTGCTGACCGTCAGACCACCGTAGATCTGGTCGAGTTAGAAATGGTAGATTTTGATGCCATAATGGGTATGGACTGGTTGGTACCGTGTTTTGCCAACGTTGAATGTTGGACCAAGACGGTCCGATTCCACTTCCCAAGAGAAGCAGTGCGGGAGTGGAAGGGTAGTACCACTACGCCAAAAGGTAGGTTTATTTCCTACCTTCAGGCGAGAAAGTTGATATCTAAGGGATGTATTTACCATCTGGTCAGAGTTCAGGATGTTCAAGCAGAATCTCCGACACTCCAGTCTGTCCCAGTGGTGAACAAATTCCCTGATGTGTTCCCAGATGAGTTGCCCGGTATTCCCCCAGAAAGGGAAATAGACTTTGCTATTGACTTGTTACTAGGCACTCAGCCGATATCGATTCCTCCTTACCGCATGGCTCCTGCAGAACTCAGAGAATTAAAGGAGCAGTTGAAAGATTTATTGGATAAAGGTTTCATCAGGCCGAGTACTTCACCGTGGGGTGCGCCAGTTTTATTTGTGAGGAAGAAGGATGGCTCGCTCCGAATGTGTATAGATTATCGGCAGTTAAACAAAGTTACAGTAAAGGACAAGTACCTGCTCCCCAGAATTGATGACTTATTTGATCAGTTGCAGGGAGCTAATTACTTTTCTAAGATTGACTTGCGGTCCGGATATCACCAGGTCCAGGTACGTGAGAGAGATATTCCTAAGACAGCATTCAGGACCTGATATTGGCATTTTGAATTTCTAGTTATCTCCTTTGGGTTAACGAATGCCCCGGCAGTCTTTATGGACCTGATGAATAGTATTTTCAGACCTTTCCTGGACTTGTTCGTGATAGTATTCATTGATGACATTCTGGTGTATTTACGCTCTGAAGCAGATCACCGGACTCATTTGCGGACAGTGCTCTAGATTCTCAGGGACCGCCAATTGCATGCTAAATTTTTGAAATGTGAATTCTGGCTTAACTCAGTGGCCTTTTTGGGGCATATCGTCTCAGACGCTGGTATACATGTAGACAAGCAGAAAATAGAAGCAGTTAAGTCATGGCCTAGGCCTACCACTCCGACGGAAGTTCGTAGCTTTCTAGGATTGGCAGGGTATTACAGGAGGTTCGTTGAAGGGTTCTCGACCATTGCGGCACCTCTGACCAAATCGACGCAGAAAGAAGCAAAGTTCCAATGGACAGAGGCATGCGAGCAGAGCTTCCAGGAACTGAAAGACAGATTAACCTCCGCCCCAATGTTAGCATTGCTGGAAGGCACAGAAGGTTATTCAGTCTATTGCGACGCGTCAGGTGTCGGGTTAGGTTGTGTGTTGATGCAGCATGGTAGAGTAATTGCATATGCTTCCAGACAGCTGAGGAAGCATGAAAAGAATTACCCTACCCACGACCTGGAATTGGCCGCAGTAATCCACGCCTTAAAGATGTGGAGGCATTACCTGTACGGCGTCCATGTTGATATTTATACAGATCATAAGAGCTTACAGTACATCTTCACTCAGAGGGAGTTGAATCTATGGCAACGTCGCTGGTTGGAGCTGTTAAAAGATTATGATGTGAATATTGTATATCACCCCGGGAAAGCTAATGTTGCAGCAGATGCCCTAAGCCGTAAGTCAATGGGGAGTTTGGTGTATTTGCGACCTGAGAAACAGAAGTTAGCCAAAGAAATTTATCAGTTAGCTGGTCTAGCCGTTCGGGTAATGGAAACAGAAAATAATAGAGCAGTAATTCAGAATTCGGCTGTGTCATCATTAGTTACAGAGGTAAAAGAACGACAGTGGGAGGATCCTAGTTTAGTCCAGCTCAGAGATAGAATTCAGGCAGGTAAGGAGTCAGATTTTTAGATAACCGAGGATGATGTGCTACGCTGTAAGGGTCGCCTCTGTGTCCCGAATGTTTCAGGGCTTCGCGGACGGATCATGCATGAGGTACATTACGCTCGCTATTCCCTCCATCCGGGAGCGACGAAAATGTACCACGACATCAGAGACATTTACTGGTGGCCAGGTATGAAAGCTGAGATAGCTGGATTTGTATCTAGATGTTCTAACTGTCAGCAGGTGAAAGCAGAGCACCAGAAACTGGGTGGTTTGACGCAAGATATAATGGTGCCTACGTGGAAATGGGAAACGATAAACATGGATTTTGTAATAGGGTTACCCCATACCAGACGCAGAAATGATTCCATTTGGGTAATAGTTGATAGGCTGACAAAATCACCTCATTTCCTGCCAGTGAAGGCTACCTTCTCAGCTGAGGATTATGCCGAATTATATATCAGAGAAATAGTTAGATTACATGGAGTGCCGGTATCCATCATTTCAGATAGGGGAGCACAGTTTACAACTGGATTCTGGCAGTCGTTTCAGAAAGGTTTGGGAACGCAGATTAATTTGAGCACAGCATTCCACCCTCAGACAGATGGGCAGGCTGCGCGAACTATCCAAACGCTCAAAGATATGTTGCGAGCGTGTGTGCTAGATTTTGGGGGTAGCTGGGATGAACATCTCTCATTGATTGAATTTGCTTATAATAACAGCTACCATGCAGCTATTCAGATGGCGCCTTTCGAGGCATTATACGGGTGAAAATATAGATCACCAGTGGGCTGGTTTGAAGTGGGGGAATCAGCATTGGTTGGCCCAGACATTGTTCGACAATCAGAGGAAAAGATAAAGCTTATCCGAGAACGTTTGCTGACTGCTCAGAGCCGCCAGAAGTCTTATGCAGATATACGGCGCAGAAATCTAGAATTTGCAGTAAATGACTGGGTAAATCTGAAGGTGTCTCCAATGAAAGGGGTAATGAGATTCGGTAAGAAAGGCAAGCTTAGCCCAAGATTCATTGGGACATATCAGATTCGGCGAAGAATAGGCCAAGTTGCATACGAATTGCACTTACCCTCGGAGTTAGCATCTGTTCATCCAGTGTTCCATGTCTCTATGTTGAGGAAGTTCGTAGGGGACCCTTCTACAGTAGTTCCAATTCAGGATGTTCAGGTCACAGAAGAGTTGGCATATAAAGAGGTTCCTGTAGCTATCTTAGATAGACAGATCTGCAGGTTGAGGACTAAAGATGTTGCGTCTGTCAAAGTATTGTGGCGTAACAGGAATCGTGAGGAAATGACGTGGGAAGCTGAAGAAGATATGAAAGCCAGATACCCTCATCTATTTCAGGCCTAGTCAGGCGACAGGTATGTCCGTATTATTACTTATGCAGTACCTTATAGTTGTATGTGTGTGAATGAGAAAGACTGATACTTAGTTATCCAGTGGATCCTAGAATATTATGTGCAGTACCTGTGTTGGACTTTTCTGCATTTCAGGTTTTTGCTATAGTCCATATTACAGGGGAAACTCTGCCAAAATTTTTCTAGAAAATAAGTAAGTAGTCCTCTAGATGACAGTGTACATTCGAGGACGAATATTCTTAAGGGGGGGAGAATGTTATACCCCGTAGAATTCCAGGCACCTAGATGACTTATTCCCACGTTGGTTAAGCATATTTGAAGGCCATACGTGCTAGGGAAGGGCTCGAGAAGAGATCGGACGAGAGACCTGTCGAACCATCGCGGAAGGAGCCGAGGCAGAGCCCCTCCGCGATGGCAGCGTGTCACGGAGGAGAGGCCTCCGCGTTGGCTCCGTGACACATTGGCCTTGTCCAGGCCCAAGTATATAAAGCCCCACTTCGGTTTTAAGTGATAAAAACTTTTAAAATTTCCAAAGAACAGAGGGTAAACACAGAGGGAGAAAGAGGAACGAAGAAATTATATAATTTTTGACTGTTTACGCTGCCAAATGCTGCCCAAACTCAAATTAACTCCAGATACGGAGGTATTTAGCAGCAGAGAGCATTCCTACGGATTCAGTTTCGTGAAATACGGCCGACGAATCATCGAGCCACCGAGATAAGGTAAGTGGAATTGCTCTAAATTAGTGTCTATGTGTTCCTAGCTGTGAAGTGAGTATTTCTCCCTTCTGGACCTCTGAAAAATAGCGAGTTTTCGGCCGTCTTTCGATAAGCCTAAGTTTAGGCCATAAACTATATTGAAAGTGATATTGCTCTTTAAAATAAAGCTGTATTTGGTATTGATTGACATATTTATGAATGCAGTTGGGAGGAAATAGTTGAAGTGCTGGCCGAGCCTCGTCCGACAGACGAATAATTCAAGGATAAGGTATGTAAAGTTAGTTTCCTCGGCAAGTTAAGAAATCTTGATACAGTATAGTAATTTAAAGGCCAGTAGATTGTCCAGAAGTCATGTGTTACGACTGTTGGTACGATATTAAAAGTATCGAGTTACAACTTGCGTGAAATTTGCTAGTACGATATAGCTTCTAATATAAGCATTAGAAACTGCACAGTATGCTCAGTATGCGATGTGACACAGAATGTTAGTATATCATTGTATTCAATCGAAACCCAGTAGAGCAAAGTAGTATCTGTAAGACAGCTCAGAAATAGAATGATAAGTTGAAATGAAGTTAGAAAGCATGTTAGGAATAGTAAATCATGTTACTATAGAAAATCAGTATACAACACAGTTTTCAGCAGAAACACTATATCCTATTTAGTATTAGCCCCAGAACAGTTTGGCAGAAGACTATATTTATATATATATTGTTACCAGCCTCAGCATGCATTAAGTACGTATATATCGCTATCATTAGCTCAGCAAATAGTATATACAGATACTTTATCCCAGCTAGCCTCAGTATGTGAGATATGCAGATAGTACTACTAGTTGAGACCGTTGTATTGTTTGGGGTTGGACTACCTAGCATCCATGACCGCCCCAGGGTTGATAGTTGTATCGACTCGTCCGCCAGAGGACGAGGATACGCCACTCTATGGAGTGGCATGCCGTCCCACTGGGGACGAAGATGGGATGCCAGTTTTCCCCATATTTGTGCCTTGATCGGCCCTTACACACCCCAGTCGAGCGGATATGCCCGGGTGTAGATTCAGGAGTCCTCCGAACTCAGATGCAGTTATAGTCAGGGGATCAGCGAGCCCAAGTGCATACCCAAGGGACCGGCAGGATGCTTACGGGGTTTATAGGAGATGGGATAACCGGGGTAGGGGTATAGATTCTGTGCTGGTTGTACCTCCCGGCTTATGGGGGGCCGGGTAAGGTTTGTGTGTGCTATATATGTTATGATATGTTATACTGTGTTACAGTAGTTATGTGTAGATCGATAGTAGAACGATAAATCCTCAGGTATGACTCCTACTCCCTCCAGTATGATTAAGAACAAGTACGACTTACACCATCAGACAGTTAATCTAGTTCTTTCTACTTCAGTTTCATCCGTTATGTTATTGATTTCAGATATTTCTTTCAGTTATTGCTTTATATACTCAGTACCAGCGGTATTGATGCCTGGTGGGGCGCTGCATTACTTGCCTACAGGTACTCATAGAGGAGCAGGTGATACCACGTGATTTCTGTCAGCGATCGGGTATTCAGCTCCTGTCATCCGGAGACTGAACTCTAGAGGTGTATTTCATTTTCTTTTGTTGTATAGTACGGGTAGGTCGGGGCCCTGTCCCAATCATTTCTATTGCTATTCCTAGAGGCTTGCAGTCTGTATATGTTTTCCCTGTGGTCAGATGAGCCGGTCGTGTGAGGCCGTGCAGTTGTATAGCTGTTAGTACTCTTTCTTTCTTTTATGATGGCCGTGTGGGGCCATAGTTTGCCAGTAGTGGTGACCTTTCCGGTCACGTAGCTTTTTAGTACTTCATGATTGAGTTGCAGATAACTAGACAGCATGGTGGCCTTGTCGGCCCGCATAGGTTTCCCTGAATTGGTATGTTTCTGGTCAGCTGTTAGAACAGGTACAGAAGGCTATAGGCCAATGGGCCGGGGGCTGTGTTTACAGCCGTTATATAGCCCTTTGTTTCCAGAAATGTGAGTTAGAGCCATCCAGGCACCAGGTGTGCCCAGGCTTAGCAGTCCAACAGTTCAGGTCCTAGTAGGGCACCAGGTGCCAGTCATACCCCCCAAGGCGGGGTGTGACATATTTCTTGAGAGTTCAGAAGGGATAAATGCTTACTTGAAGCCTGTGATCGTATAGAAATCAGTTTGGAGAAATTCCAACAACTTTAGCTCAGTGAGGTTATGATTCTCCAAGCGAATTTTGTGAAAATAACTCTGTAGCAATGCTCCTTGTATCCTTAAACTTCAATACCCAAAGTTAATTTGAATTTGGGCGGCGTTTAGCAGCATAAACAAATGAAAATTGTTTGGTTTCGTCGTAGTCTCTTAAATCTGGTCGTATATAATATGTAAAATGAAATGAAATCACAGGATGGAACATATATATACTTGAGGAGGTGGACAGGGGTCCGTGCCACGAACCCTATCACGCCAATTCAGGGCCGTGCCATGGAGCCCAACGCGCCAGGGAGGGTCCATGCCACATTGCCCCTCTGGGCAGCTGGTTCAGCCTTCTCCCGCGCGGTCCCGACTCCATGCTCGTCCGACCTTTCCCCCAGGCCCTTTCTCATATGTATTGTATTCTAAAACTCTTAACTAATGTATGAGTAGGCCTTCTAAATATTACAACTTACGGGGTGTAACAGATGATATTTTGATCACCAGATCTTCTTGATTATTCTATGTGACCTATCCCACACAAAGTTCAATTCAAGGGAGAATCCATTCTTTGCTCTATCATCTATAATGGCTATCCAAGCAATGGTGAATAACACCTCAATTGTTGAAGAAAAGCTTGCAAGCTTGACAAAGGCAATTCAAGGCTTAACAAAATATGTGCAAGATCAGGATAATCGAATTGTCAAGCTGACTGATAAAGTTTAAAGTGTGATAGAGGGGGATTCAAGTCACGCACCTGGGAAGCTTCCTATGGCACAAGACAAAGGGGATTCATCAATGAAGCAAGTGCATATTGCTGATGAACTGCAAGTATCTGCTGAAGGATTGATTCCAATTCATCAAAAGGACTTCATTATGGGAACTATCAAAGACAAGTATGATGTTGCTTCCAAGTCTTTTGTCACATATTCTAAGCCATACACTGTTAGAATTGATAACTTGAAAATCCCTTTAGGTTATCAACCTCAAAAATTTCAATAATTTGATTGTAGGAAACATGTCACATACTTTGTTTAAACTTCCAATAATGTTGGAACCTATGGAGATTATCTTGTTAAACAATTTGTTCGCTCCTTGCAAGAAAATGCCTTTGATTGGTATACAGATCTCGAGGCTGGTTCTATTGATAGTTGGGAGCAACTTGAACATGAATTTCTCAATTTCTTTTGTAGAACGAGGCGTACCATGAGTATGGTCAAACTCACGAATATGTGTCAGTAGAAGGGTCAACTTATCATTGATTTCATCAATCAATGGAGGAATGCAAGCATCAATTGTAAATATAGACTCAGTGAAGCTTTTTGGATAGAAATGAGTATCCAAGGGATTCACTAGGGACTTCTTTATATCCTAAAAGTCTTCAAGCCTAATTCTTTTGAATAATTAGCTACACGTGCTCATAATATGGAGTGAAGCATGTCCTTAAGAGGAAACTAAAGACCGCTTGTGTCTGAGCCTCGTAAGGAGAAAGACAAGCTAGAAGTAAAGAAAGAGAGCAAGTTTGCACCAAATTCTGAGAATAAAGAGTCAACGAATGTTAATGCCCCACCACTGAAGGTCACCACAAAGCTAAGTAAAAAGTAAGGTGTGAAAACTACATCTTTCCAAAATAACATCGGCCGAAAGTTAACTTTGACGAAAATACAAGAAAAAGAGTATCCATTCTTGGACTCAGATGTTCCAACAATTTCTGAAGTACTCCTTGCATTGAAACTCTTTGAGCTAACTAAAATGAAGAGGCCAAATGAAGCTGGGAGGACTAATGATCCAAATTACTGCAAATATCATCGATTGAAGGGTCACTGTCACGACCCGAACAGAGGCCCGGATCGCAACATGGGACAAATAACCCCGAGAGACTCCATGTCGACCTATGGCATAAGCATACATCTAAATCGATCAATAAGCTGAAGAATCAACATGATAAACTTAGCGAAAGTCTAAATTAACATAACCACGGAATACATAATCTGAAGCTGAATACATCCTTTGTCTAAAAAGCGTCTAACCATGATGAGTTGATGGGACAAGACCCTAACTAACTCAATAAAGCTAAAACTGAAAATATGTAAAGGAAATCCGAAGAAGTCTATTCCTGGGGAGATGAGGGCTCACCAGCAACGTAAGGTGCTAACTCTGAAGACTGATTATGAATGGGGTTGAGCCTGCGTTTCGGGTCCTATATCATGAAATGATACATCATAAAGTATGAAATCAGTACGTGGAATGTACTAAGTATGCAAGGTAAGTAAAATGGACATTTAATAACACATAAAAACTCATAAGAGAACATAGGAATGGGACAACATGCTCATAATATAATTATCATACAATAACATGAGGCTCAATGTTTTCAAATTATTTGTAATCCATTCATTACCATAGTCATAACAGAAAATTTATAAATCATCACTTGAGACAAATTAACATAAACATAATAATGCATAAAACATGTGGAACAATGGGAGATTCTTATAACCGACATACCCCATATGAGCACACATGGAGCCCGACCTGTAAATCCCTAGTTAGGAGAGTGTTCGTACCTTGCCAAGGGTAGAACCATGAAGGGAGTGATATCACACATGAAAGGGCCCATTTGGGCAAAGGGGATAGTCTCAAGAGAGGTCCCATCATGTCCTGCGGTGGCACATAGTTTTGAGATCGGGGCAAAACCTGATCTCCGAACCTACTCGATTTTAAATACTACTCCCAAAACATATATAGTGCTCATAGTATAATGTACATGAGATTCATGGGCTAGTTAAATCATGATAATCATAAACATATTTGTAAATACATGAACTAGCCATGAGGGTAAGGCCCGTGACTCGGCCAAAAGCATAATTAGTAAATCATGAGATTCGTGCATACTTATAAGTCATGTATAGGCTTTGTAAATCATAAATTCATAATGGGAACTTGAATAAATCCATATTATGACTCATAAATCATGGTGGATTTATGAATATCCACAATAGAGGTAAAGATCGTAACTCAACTCATCATAGAATATGCATAATTAGGCAAAATTTATTAGAAATTAAAATCAATAAATTTATAATTGAATTGTAATATCTGATCATGATTCATAAAATATAGTGTAAATCATGAAACATAATAACCCATGGATAGATCATTAGAATTCCCCAAGATTTAAGATAAAACCCCATAAGATTTTTGAACAAAACTTCATGAATTAGGAGAAATTGGGCATAGGTGTGAATGAAAACACCCACTCATAACCTTACAACCTGATTGAGGCTGATTCTTACACTTCTCTGATTGCCCAAGAGAAATTGAAAAGAATTTGAAGAAGAATAAACTTGATCACCCTATCTAACCTTCTATCTTTGCATGCATTAATGTACATGGCCTAAAATGAACTTAACCCCTTTAAAAGTCATCATTCATAACTCAAAATGAAGTAGTTTAGGCCTTCAAATCTTAGGAATGACAGAAAAGCTCTTACTAAAATCGCAGAAAATAACTGCCTATTGGTCCCTATGAGGGACCTAATGACTCATCATCATGGGCCATGACTCGTAGAGTTGTCCGTCAAGTACACTGCTCAACATGTGTTCAGGGCTCCTCACAGGTGACTTAACGATTTGTTGTCTGGTGACCGCAACTCGTAGTCACCACTCGTCAGGTACACTGCCTATGACTTCAAATAATTTTTATCCATCTGGCCACAGCTCACTCCACAAATCGTGGTGATTGACCACCACTAGTGGGTGCCTTCTGTTAGGTACACTGTCTTGCTCTTCCTCTTTTCTCAATCACCACTCCCCACGACTGATCTAATGACTCCTGGGACCTGACCACGAGTCGTCATCACGTCCGTGGGGATCCCACTTACCAATTTCAAACTCATCACCTAGGCCTGCCCACGAGTCACATCACGACTCGTGGGCTGCTCTCACGGGTTACCTCACATCCCGTTCTAATACCTGATGTCAGTTTGTAGTTTTTCTCCATTTCACCACCCGGGTCTGATCTTTGGGCTTCCGTGGTACAATAGTCACTCCATTAAAAGGTGTTTCATCTTCAAGGAAAAGATCATGGACTTGGCCCACGAAGGAAAAATATTGCTAAAGGATGAGAAAGAAAGCTCGAATCAAGTCCCCGTCACTTTTGGTTTGCTTGATCTAGTCCTTCTTTGCAATTTTACCGAAGAACATGAAGGTGATGATTTCCTAGATGCGTCACCAACTAATATGATTAACTTTGGTGACTTTGAACCAATTAATGTTATCACGTCATTACTCCTCCCTATGGTGAGCGAAGTAATAGTAGAGGAGAAATCTCTAGAGGGAAACCAACCTCGTAGTGATCATATCGATGATGAAGGATGGATTTTGGTGACACGGCGAAGATGTTGTAAAACAAGTTTACAAATGGAGCTAAGTAAACAAGTAACAAGGGGGGAGACGATGAAAACATCTAAAAATCAAAGAATGAATAAGTATGTGAAGAAAGCAAATATTGATGTGAATCACTATCAAAGGTCATGTTGTCCAGTAACATTGGTGGAATTCCTGCCAAGCTAATTTCACTAGAATGTTCCTTATTGTGATGCCAAGGCCTCATGTTGTAATATTGGTAAGGAAGGAATGCAAAATGAAGTCTTATCATTGTTTCCACCTTCATTGCATGAAAATCCAATTGAGTCCCTCTCTGAAGAAGTAGACACTTGTGATGCGAAAATCACATTCACTTATGATGATCTTTTGTTGGGTGAGACCTTGCATAATCGTCCTTTATATATGGTAGGCTTTGTGTGGGGGTATAAAGTAAATAGAATTATGGTTGATGATGGGTCTAGAATAAATATTATCCCCATTCGCATTGTGAAAAAACTTGGGATCTCGATGGATGAACTATCTGAAAGTCATCTGATGATTCAGGGATTCAATCAAGGGGGAAATGAGCCATAGGTGCTATCAAACTGGAAAATAGCATGGGATATATGCATTCGACAGCTTGGATCCACGTGATCTATATAAAGACCACATATAATATCCTTCTAGGAAGGCTATGGATACATGAAAATAAAGTGATTCCATCAATGTACAATCAATTCTTTAAGTACTTTGAAGATGGGGTTCAAAAGAAGATAGTTGTTGATGATGAACCTTTTGCTCAAACAGAAACACACTTTGCAGATGCAAAATTCTACCTAAAGAATCACATATTAAAAGAAGTTGGATATGGTAGCACAGTGATGACCAAAAAGGTTGATATTGCAAAGAAGGTCAATGTCCTGGTTAGAGATATGAAGATTATAGTTGAGAAGGATCGAGCGCTTTCTGACATGAACAAAGTACCCAAGATGAATGTTGTATCTTCAAGTAAAGAAGTGACTCATGTTCCTCACTATGTCCCAAAGGTAAAGAAGGTTTTGGGTCATCTTCTGGGTTGCAATATAATGTTTCAGGGAGGTTAACTTTTCCTATCAAACAAATTAATGCAATCAAATCATCTTCAAAACAAGTGGAAGGATTGGTCAAATCAACAAACCATAGTCCACATGAGGCACTTCCAAAAAGGTGCATAGATGAGGTTTTTGACCTAAACGCCTACAAGTTGTTGGCAAAAGTTGGGTATAATCCCAATGAACCTTCTAAACTAGGAAAGCTCCCACCTAAAGCTGATGGAAAGGGAAACCATGGCTTAAACCCTACTCAAAAGATGATGATAGAGAAAGGTATGCTGTCAAACAATCACGTGAAGGTTTGGGTTACAAACAACCATAACCAATTTGTATCTCTATAAGAAGGGTAAGTAGCAACTACATTACTATTGAAGAAGAGACTACAATATCTAACAAAAGGCCTTCTGTGTTCGAACAACTTACCAATCCAACTCCCAGATCTTCAGTTTTTGATATGTTGGGATTGTTGAAAGGGAAACACAAGCGCCAAGCAAATAATAGAAGGGCAGAAGCACCGGTTTATGCTAGAAAGCAATTTTTTTAGAGGATTGCCTAAGTTTGATTCCTTTTGGAATGAGGAGAGAAACAAAACTTGTAGTTTCATGTGGAAATGTCCTGAAAGAAAAGACTCATACTATAATCCATATTAAGTAGTGTGATGAAGATGAGGAAAGTGTTGGATCATCATGTCACATCATAATCTGTGACAGGGAAAGTACCTCCCTTCATGTAGACATTAAGGCAAGGTTTGCTGACAATCATGCATGTTATCACATATCTTTCAATCATGGTGATCCTAAAGAAGATGAAGACGTTGAAGATGCACCGCCTGAGCTTGAGGAAGGCATGAACACTACTGTTGATGTATTTAAGGAAGTCAATCTTAGGAGTGATTGAGATCGAAGACCCTCAGTAAGTGCCTCATTGAATGATGATGAAGAAAATAAATATATTGAGTTGCTTATGGAGTTTAAATATGTATTTTCTTGGAGTTATAGGGAGATTCCAAGATTAGATCCCAAAGTTGCAGTTCATCATCTCGCTGCAAAATGAGGTACACACCCTATTAAACAAGCTCAACATCGATTTAGACTTGAACTGGTTCCCTTGATTGAAACTGAAGTCAACAAGCTCCTCAAGGCAGGTTTTATTCATCAAGTCAAGTATCCCACATAGATTTCAAAATTGTACCTGTAAGGAAGATGAGTGGGCAAATCCGAGTTTGTGTTGACTTTAGGGATCTTAATAATGAATGCCCTAAGGATGAATTTCCTTTTACAATCCCTGAGCTTATGATTTATTCCACGGTTGGGTATGTTATGTCTTTCATGGATGTTTCATCTAGGTACAATCAGGTCCGCATGGCACCAAAAGATGAATAATTTATATCCTTCTGCACTCTCAAAGGTATATATTGCTACAAGGTGATACCTTTTGGGATGAAGAATGCTGGTGCTACCTATCAACAAGCCATGCAAAATATTTTTGATGACATTCTTCATAAAAATGTCGAGTGCTATGTTGATGACTTGGTGGTGAAATTGAGGAAAAGAGGAGGCCACTTGCATGACTTGAGAATGATGTTTGAACGACTTTGAAGGTACCAACTCAAAATGAATCCTTTGAAATGCTCCTTTGGAGTTACATCTGGAAAGTTCCTAGGATTTATTGTTCGATGTCGAGGAATCAACATTGATCAAGCTAAGGTAGATGCTATTTTGAAGATGCCTGAGCCTAAAGATATTCATGAGTTAAAAAGCTTGCAAGGAAAGTTGGCGTACCTTAGGAGGTTCATTTCAAATCTAGCTGGGAGATGTCAACCATTTAGTCATCTTATGAAGAAAAATGTCCCTTTTCAATAGGACCAAGCTTGCACAAATGCTTTCGAGAGTACAAAATCTTATCTAATGAAGCCTCCGGTTCTTGTAGCTCCCCTTCTTTGAAAACCATTGGTATTATATATTGTGGCACAAGAAAGGTTAGTAGGAGCATTTCTAGCAAAAGAAAATAATAAAGGGAAAGAAAATACTCTTTATTACTTGAGTAGAATAGTGACATCCAATGAGGTGAAGTATTCACCCATTGAGAAGTTATGTCTGGCACTTGTATTCTTGAATCAAAAGTTGAAGCATTACATCCAAACTCATGTTGTGCGACTCATCTCGATAGCAAATCCTATCAAATTCGTCATGTCCAAGCCCGTCTTAAGTGATCGACTAGCAAGATGGTACCTTCAATTTCAACAATTTGAAATTGTGTATATCCCTCAAAAAGTAGTGAAAGGACAAGTGCTAGCAGATTTCTTAGCCGATCATCCGATCTCAGATTATTAAGAATTATCTGATGAACTACCTAATAAGGATGCGATGTTAATAGAAATTCAACCTCCTTCGATGATATACTTTAATGGAGCTACACATCGTGAAGGAGCTGGGGTTGGAGTACTATTTGTCACTTCCTCAGAGGGAAGTTTTGCCCTTTTCCTTCACTCAATACAATATTTCTCTAACCTTGTCACTGAATATCAAGCACTCATACTTGGACTCGAAATGGTTGTTCAAATGAAACAACTGCAGCTACAAGTCTTTGGAGATTGGTGATCAATCAATTTTTGGGTAGTTATTAGGTCAAGAAACCTGAGTTGCTTTTGTATCACAATTATTCCCAAAAGATGATAAGTTGGCTTGGATAGATGACTATCCAACATGTCCCTAGGATGGAAAATAAAATGATTGATGCATCGGCATCTTTAGCTTATACATTGATATCGCCCGACCAAATGAAAGTATCCATTTACCGAAGATGGGTGACACCACCACCAAATGTACATGAAGAAGAAGTTGAGCATGTCATCACAACCTCTGAGGCTGAAATCTAAGACTGGAAACAACCAATAATTGATTACTTGTGCTATGGAATATTGCCAAAGGATCTTAGAAGGAAGACAGAAATCTGACGATGAGTGGCTTGCTTTCTTTATTATAAGAATACACTCTACAGGCAATCATTTGATGGAGTGCTCTTACATTGTTTGGGAATGATTAAATCTATTCAATCCATGCAAGAAGCACATTCTGGAGTATGTGGAGTGCATCAATCTGGGGAAAAACTTCATTTTCACATAAAAAGGATGGGGTATTATTGGCAGATTATGGTGAAAGATTGCTTGGATTATGCCCGAAAGTGTAAAGCTTTCCAATTCCATGAAAATTTCATACGTCAACCTCCAAAAGTATTTCACCCAACTATTTCCTCATGGTCATTTGAAGCTTGAGGTTTGGATGTCGTTGGACCATTGTCAAATTCTTCTAGTGGACATTTGTACTTTCTGGCTGCAACTAATTACTTCTCGAAGTGGGCCGAAGTTGTTTCTCTTAAAGAAATAAAAAATGAGAATGTAGCAAACTTCATCTGAGTCAATATTATCTATAATTTTGGCATACCGCGATATATATTGATAGACAATGGTAAACCATTTAGTAACAATTTGATGAATAAAATATGTGACCTTTTTGGCTTTAAGAAATACAATTCTTCTATGCATTATGCTACTGCCGATGGTCTCATTGAAGCATTTAAGAAGACACTTTGCAACTTGTTGAATAAAGTCGTATCCAAGTCTAAGTGAGATGGGCATGAGAGAATGGAAGAAGCTCTTTGGGCATATAGGACCACATATTGCACACCAATGCAAGTGACTCCTTATTCACTTGTTTATGGAGTTGAAGCGGTCCTTCCATTTGAGCGTCAAATTCCAGTTTTATGACTTGCTATTCAAGAAGGACTCATTGATGAGGAGAATGCTCGGTTACGCCTTTAAGAGTTGGAAGCTCTTGATGAAAAAAGACTAAAAGCTTAACAAATCTTAGAATGTTATCAATCTCATCTATCTTGATATTTCAATAAGAAGGTTCATCTTAGATGCTTCCAAACAAGTCATCAAGTCCTCCTTGTAAGAAGGCCCATTATTACTTCTCATCGATCTGGAAGCAAGTTCTCTGTTAAATGGGATAGGCCCTATGTTGTGCAGGAAGTATACTCAAATGGAGCTTACAAGCTTGTTGACTCAGAAGGTTTGCGAATTAGCCCATCAATGGAAAATTCATGAAGAAATGTTATCACTGAAGAAAGAGAAACTCACTCTTGGCCCGCAAGAGTATAAACTATGCACGGCTCCAAAAAAAAGTCCGCTAGGTTGAAAACCTCGCAAGAGGCGGCCTAGGCAAAAGTTAGGACATCAAAAAATTATATATAAATAAATAAATTAAACTCACTCATTATGAATTATGGAATGATTTGATCCTCTTCACCGAGGTACGTAGGCAGCTTAAAGTTTTATTCTAAGTTCAATCTCATGAGTTTAAAAAGATATATCCCTCCAATTGATGTTGAAGAGATATGTGATGAGATAAAATTCACCTAACCAACACATAAAGATTATATTTACAGGGGTTCTTTCTTTTAAACTTCGAACCTTCATCAAACCTTGATGGTCAATATAATGGGGGCAAACCTCAGTGGAAAATCAATTTTCCCAACAAGACAACTACATCTTTTAGCAAGTTGTCAAATTCACAAGTTAGAGTCTTCAATTTGCAAAAGCCTTTGAGTTCTAGATTCAAATCTACTACGTAGATAAATCTGGATTTGTCAGCTTGCCAACCTTCAAAGCCAATTTCGAAAAATCAATTTGAAACATTCCCGAAGGTTTTAAAATCTACATTTTGGATATATTCTAGATTGCTAAGTCTAGTTCCTTGGGAATCAAGCGGATTATAATTTTGGCATTTTTTCATCAAGATATAATTTTTCTGGTGAAGTTGCACAAATTTGGAATTATCATCTTGCTAGCATTAAAAGCCGATTTCAAAAAAAAATTAATCTGACGTATTCTTGATGACTTCAAAATATGAATTTTGGATATGTTCTAAATTAAGAAGTTTAATTTCTGGAGAATTAAGCGGATTGTGATTCTGACATTCATGCATCAATATATGATTTTTTTGGTTTGCATCAACTATTATTTCTAAAGTGATAGGAAAGATATCAGGGTGGCAGTCGAAAATGCCTAGTTTTGGGGGAAAAGCTACCCTCATCAAATATGTTCTCCAGTCACTCCCTATTCACCTCCTCGGCTCCGTTTCCCTCTTAAAACTGTTCTAGATGAGATTGACAAATTGACAGCTGATTTCTTATGGGGTATGAAAAATGATAGAAAGAGGTATCATTGGGCCTCTTGGGACACCTTATGCTATCCTTATGATGAAGGTGGGGTCAGATTCAGAATGATTCACGAAGTTATCAAATCCATTGAGCTCAAACAGTGGTGGAATTTTGAACTAAGGACTCTCTTTGGAGAGACTTCCTCTTAGCCAAATATTGTCAACGTTCTCACCCGGTATCAAAAAAATAGGACTCAGGCGACTCTCAAACTTGGAATAAGCTCATGACTAACAAGCAGGTGGCAGAGGAAAACATACTGTGGAAGGTTTACTCTGGCAGCTCTAGTTTTTGGTGTGATAATTTGCATTGGACCTCTTGCTACTCACAGGGTATTGCCAGGCAGACCGAGCAAGGCCAAAGTCTCAGAGTTTCTATACCAGAGCCAATGGAGGATAAATTGACTATAGCACCAGCTCTTGGAGCATTTGGTTGTACAGATTCTTAGCACCCAGATTCAGTTTCACCCAGATAGACCTGATCAGCCATATTGGAAGGCAACTACCTTCAATACCTTCTCTTCTTCTTCAGCTTGGGGAGTTATCAGGAGATCCAAATAGACCACCCTTATTGACAGGAGAACCTAGAAGAGACATGTACCTTATAAATATTCCTTTACTCTATGGATGGTGCTGAGACATAAGCTCTCTACAGCAGCTAGAGTTCTAGTTTTTGATCCAGATGCTGCCACAGAATATTTTTGTTGCCGAGATAGAGGTTATGAGGATGTTCAATATGTTATGGTTTTTGGAAATTTTGCTACTGTGGTATGGAATCCTTTCTCTATAGCTATGGGTTTCAAACACCATGATAGACCTCTCAAGGTCCTTCTTATGCATTGGTGGGCTCAGAAGCCTTGTAGTGAGGCCCACAATACCCTACTTAGATCCTTCCATATTTTTATTTTTTGGAACTTATGGAAGAACAAGTATGCGGCTAAGTATGGTTCTAAACAATCTAACTTGCTGAGGGTGAAGTACGATATTATTAATGATGTTTACAAACTCTTGAAGTCGGCTTTTCCATATATTCACTAGTCTCTAGATTGGGTGACCTTTGTGCCAGAGAGGAGTCGTGTATTCATGAGATTAGAGTCACTAGAGTTCAGTGGACTAGGCCGGCACCTGGACTAGTCAAACACAATACGGATGGTAGTACTCTTGGTAACCTGGGAATGATTGGGGCAGGCGGTATTCTCAGGAATTGCTTTGGGGATATTATCCATGCTTTTGCTGCACCCCTTGGGGATGGGACCAATAATCAAGCGGAGTTGGAAGAAGCCTATATTGGTCTCACTTGGTGTCTTCATAATGGCGACTTAGGTGTTATCCTTGAGGTTGATTCGAAGCTCCTAGTTGGTTGGATTAGGGGGTCCTTTGATCCAACCTAGCATCTCCACCACACCTTTATCATACTTCAGGACATCATCAGATAGCTGCACACATTCTCGTGCCATCACATTTTTAGAGAGGGCAATGCCATAGTAGATGCATTGTCCAAATATAGTCACACTACTATTGTTGCTACTCACTTCACCTGCCTTCAGGACCTACAGATGCACATTAGAGGACTTCTCACAGTAGATAAGATGGGCTTGCCTAGTTTCAAAAGGAGGAAGACCAAGAGAATCAAAGAGCCACCTTGATCATATTTAGTATCGGGGTTATACATAGTGTTGGGGCTCATACCAAATTGGCCTAGGGTTGCACTCATGTACTTTTTGGTATTACAAATCCTTTCTTCACTTTGCTCTTAATGAAGAAAGGCCCTATAGGGCATAGGTTTTCTTTTCTTTGCATTTTTATGTAATGGGAGAGTCTCCCTCATTTACGCTTTCCTAGATTTCCTGTATTTGAGAGGAGTCCTCTCTTCTTAGGTGCATAGTCTCTAGGCTTCCTTTCTAGTATCGGGGATGGGTTGGTTAACCTTAGTAGGATGGACAGATTATGAACCACCATAAGATCAGAGGTAAGGTTTATGTCCCCCTCCTTTTACATATTTTATATTTATTATTTATGTTAAGGCTAAGGGGTGTTGCTCAGCCCCTAACCGCCACAAAGGATACTGACCCTTGGGTTAGGTCGTTTACCCAAAAAAAAGTCTTGGTACATAGCTTCCAGGCGCTCCTTATTTTTCTCTAAATCGGTCAATTCATCATCGTTCAACAAGTCTACATCATTGCATGCATCAAAATCATTTTCAGTAGTTGAGACTCCTAATTTGGCTTCTTGAACTTCTTTCTCGGTAGCTTTCAAGAGGACTTCTAAATCCTTCTGTTTTCTGTGCAACTTTTTTATCTTCTCTTTCACCTTCTTAGAGACTGACGGATAGAGGAAACTTTTTCAATTTTCTCGTGTTCTTCAAACATGGAATTTAAAAGACATTATCCAACTGCTATGGAAAACTCTTTTCTTGCAACTTCTATATCCTTATCATGTAGAGTCGATCGTTCCTGGTCATATATAGGAACAAGCCCAAAAAAGGACTTCAATAATCTCATTAAAGGAGAAACATCCATATCCTTGCCATCTATCTCCTAGAATCACTTAGACCTCTTCTTTAAGAAAGGAAGCACAATCTACATTGCGTCCAGAATGCTTCCCCCGAGTCACACTCCAAAGCTCAGAAATAAACATCTTTTGATAGTTTAGGACAACCTTCTTTCCATCAAACACAGATACTATAGCGGTTGGATTTTTTTACAAATCAGAACTCAGCCTCGCTCTTACTCCATCATGACGAATAAAAGTTGCCTCTTTTTCTGTTTTACCTACAAAAGATGATTTTATTAGATTCGAACCAGAAAGAGACTCGCCACTCTCTTGTGACC
This sequence comes from Datura wrightii, assembly GCA_035772735.1. Lineage (NCBI taxonomy): Eukaryota > Viridiplantae > Streptophyta > Magnoliopsida > Solanales > Solanaceae > Datura > Datura wrightii. Next base: position 77,945,174 of record JASDFA010000019.1, read on the forward strand.
CTCCTCTCAGTAATTCTCCAGCACAATTTGACTGTAAAGGTAAAATAAATAATTAGTAAAAGTCACTACGACATGTTAGGTAAACTAAGAGTTTTAAGCATACCTTTTTAAAAGGAACAGTCAAGTTCCTCGAAGGGCTACCAACACTGTCAGGAATCTCAAGCACTACTAAATCTTTGTCTCCTGATTTGTTTGAATGAGACCTTACTTTTTTTCAACAACGATCTTCATGACTACTAGAACTCTTTCCCCGAGATGATTCCTGTTAAGAATTATGAGCAACTACACTTAAGGCAAAAGAGCCTTTATGTAACACCCCCAATGTTTCTAAGTTTAGATTTCGGGCTTAAGGAAAGAATTCAGAAGGAAGATGGAAAATTTTGTCTCAGAATGAGTAGGGGGACGACTCATTAGGTGACCCCACGACTCGTGGTCAGACCAGTGGGGAGCAGTCAAGGGATGTGATCTAGACCAATGGCCACGGATTACCCAACGAGTCGTTAGGTAACCTCCATGACTCGTTAGGTCGGTCGTTGGGTGAAGGTTAGAATTTCTGGTGAGTTGGGGCAGTAGAGACAATAACGAGTCGTTACATCGAGGAACGACTCGTGGAGTTAGTCGTCGGTAGGCCTGAAGGATTTTGAGCATTTGAACTAGTGCACTCCATGAATCGGTCCCCATGAGTTGTTTCCTGACCCCATAAGTCGTGGAGTGCCTCGTGGGGACTAGCAAGAGGATTTTCTCTTCATTTTTATAGGGGTATTTTCGTAAAGTCCTATCCTTCTAACCCCTAAACTACGTCGTTTTGAGTATAATTTGGGACGTTTCAAGGGTTTCTTCAAGTCTAAACTCTCATTCTCTCAAGATACCTCTAAAAACCCTTCTTCCTCCTCTCCTCTCAAGATTCAAGGATTTCACCAAGGTGTTCATCAAAGCTTCAAGGGGAAATTTCGAGCAGGGTTTCTTCTACCAGGTGTGCGGGTCTTACAACAAGGATAATCTTCCATTCTTGTGTCCCAAAATGTTTTTATCAAAATGCCCAATTTCAATTATTTTAGAAAAGCATGACCTAGGATTTTGTGAAATGGGTGATTTCTTCTATATTTCTTTAAATTCCAAGCCATTATGATTATTAGAGTAATTATGATTTAGATTGGGTTACCTTGAACTATGTGTTGGACGATGAGAAATGTGAGATCATAGAATGTCTTCATAAAATGACTTGAACTTTGAATGAGGCTTTACTATTGTCCACTCAATTATCATAATTACTTGCATCCATGTTGAAATATGTGAAGATCGTATGATTTTCCCTAAGAACTTGATTATTCAATTGATAGATATGTGGAGAAGAAATAAGATCTCGTGGGCTAGAATAATTGAAGGTAAAATATGCATGTCCCTTATGCTTTTGATGGAATTGTTTGGGTATGAGATAAATTATGGTAAAGGCCAAATTAATGCATCCTTCTCATGAATTGAGATAAATCTCGAAATGGGTTTTATGAAATGAAAATGTATGTTTCTTCTATTATATTGTGTAAATGTTTAAGTTATGAGTTGAGTATATGGCTTCTCGTAAATCTAGAATATATGAAACAACGTATGCATGTTAAGATAGGAATTGGATCTATGGGTCATGAATGACTTATGATACATGTTGAATGATATGAAGCTGGAACTTAATTAGGTGGAAGTATAATGCATGATGTGAATCTATAGGTACTCACTATTGTAAGATATTTGAAGAAATACTGATGTGGCTCTATGATGATAAAGCATGAGATAGATATTGTTAGAATGTTGGGCTTGTTGTTAGTATAAAGTAGCCCCGATCCTTCCGAAATGAATATTGTATGATGAAAGTAGTGTATGTTTATGTTTCTAGCTAGCTGTAGCAGCATAGAACAGATAGATGATGTCATATCAGTACTCATCATATTCTAGTCAGCCAGGGACTCTCCATAACCGAGAATGTTTCCCTTGGTCAGCTCGAGATCCTTCATAGTAGAGAGTGACACCCTAGTTCAGTCGGGATCCTCCATAGAAGAGAGTGACTCCATAGTTCAGTTGGGATCCTCCATAGCAGAGAGTGACTCCCTAGTTCAGTCAGGATCCTCCATAGCAGAGAGTAACTCCCTAGTTCAGTCGGGATCCTCCATAGCATAGAGTGACTCCCTAGTTCAGGATCCTCCATAGTAGAGATGTGACTCCCTAGTTCAATCGAGATCCTCCATAGCAGAGAGTGACTCCCTAGTTCAGTCGGGATCCTCCATAGTAGAGATGTGACTCCCTAGTTCAGTCGGGATCCTCCGTAACAGAGAGTGACTCCCTAGTTCAGTCGGGATCCTCCATAGGAGAGAGTGACTCCCTAGTTCAGTCGGGATCCTCCATAGCATAGATGTGACTCCCTAGTTCAGTTAGAATCCTCCATAGTAGGGAGTCAGTCGCGATCCTCCATAGCAGAGATGTGATTCCCTAGTTCAGTCGCGATCCTCCATAGCAGAGATGTTATTCCCTAGTTCAGTCGGGATCCTCCATAGCATAGAGTGACTCCCTAGTTCAGTCAGGTTCCTCCATAGTAAAGAATGACTTCCTTAGTTTAGTTGGGACTCTCCATAGTAGAGGATGACTCCCATAATTATGTTATCAGCATGATCTAGTTCCTTACGATTCAGACTTTAGATTATAACAGATTTAATATGATGATAATTAGACTCAGTTGTCAGTAGTGATCCATTACAGTGTGTGATGTTAGTTTAAGATTCAACTCTTATTAAATGTCCAGAACTTGACCCTTATGCATGAGTTCGATGATGTGTCCTCAAGTGAGATCTAAAGGAAAGTTTCATGTATATGTATGTGTATGTGAATTATAAGAGGATAATGGCATGTTAATCAGTTATGTGATGTACTTGGTTAATTCCTTATTGTATATTTGTTTATTTAATTATTTATGTTATCCCGCATGCTCAGTACATTTCAAGTACTGACCGCACGCCTTTTGTGTTATATCTGTCATGACCCGAATGTACACTCAGATCGTAGACACGGGACAAGGAGCCCCGAGAGGCCCCAAGTCAACCCATGGCATAGGCGTACATCTAATTCAATCACATAAGCAGAAGACTTAACATAAGAAAGAGTAAACATGTCATAATTATGTACAAAAGACAATACATAATCCATACATGACGGCTGAATACAACTTGTGGTCTGAAAATCCTCTAATCATGAAAGACGGGTTGATGGGACAACTCCCCAACTAACCCAACAATTCTAGAACCGAAATAAAAGCATAGAGTCTGAACATATGGCCCTTGGAACATGAGGACTCACCAAATAGGCTGATAACGAACTCTGAGGAACTACTGAGGAGGGTGAGCCTGAGAGCCGGGTCCTGTATCATGAAATGATACAACATAGAAAGTATGCGGTTAGTACGTGGAATGTACTGAGTATGCAAGGTAAGTAAAATGGACATTTAAAACATATAAACTCATAAATGATCGTAAGAGTAGGACATCATGCTCATATCACAACCATCATAACATAACATAAGGCTCAAAGTTTTCAAAACATTCGTAATGCAATCATAATAATAATCATAAGAGGAAAGCTTTATTAAACATGAATTGAGCCAATATACGTAATGATAAACATGCATAAATCATGAGGAAAAGTGGGAGATTCTCTTAACCGACATATCCCATATGAGCACACATAAAGCCCGAGTTATAACCCTGTCGGGAGGGTTTCCGTACCTTGCCAAGAGTAGGACCATGAAAGTTTGATATCACCATGAAAAAAAGGGCCATTTGTGCCAGGGACAGTCCCATAGCAGGTCCCAACATACCTACGGTGGCATGTATATGAGGCCTGTGGCAGAACCTAGGCCCCGAACCTACTCGGTGTTCGATACTACTCCCAAAACATATATAGTGCTCATAGTATAACATACATGAATTCATGGGCTAGTTAAATCATGATAACCATAAACATAATTATACATACGTGAACTAGCCATAACATAGGGCCCATGAGTCGGCCAAAACATGGTTCATGAATCATAAAGTGCATACATACTTGTAACTCATGCATATAGTTTGAAATTCATAAAATTATGATGGGTAATATCATAATTCCATAATTCAAATCGTAAATCATGTTGGATTCATAAATATCAACATTTGAAGAAAATATCATAAATCGGTTCATCATGGGTCATGCATAATAAGGCTGAATTTCATGGAAATCGAAATTGAAGATATTATAAATGATTTAAATAGTAAAAACTCATTAAAACCCATAGATTATAATGAGAATCTAAAATCACAAAAACCCATTATCAAATCATTAGACTTTTATAGAAATCATCTTCGAAACCCCATAAGTTTTTAATAAATTTTTTGTAAAAATCATAAAGGATGGGCATGGTTGTGGAAGAAATCACCCATTAATAGCCTTACATACCTGAGAATAGCTGGTTCTTAACTTCCCTAGATTGCCCAAGAGGAAATTGAGGAAGAACACCTTGAAATCACCTAGATCACCCTTCTAACTCCTTCCCATACCTTTGCATGCGTGAATGAGGACTTAGGCTAGTCGATTTCATCTTAAACCTCCCTTTATGATGTTAAAATGTCGTAGGATAAGCCCTTAGGACTTAGGAATTATGGAAAAGTCCTTAGTTAAATTGCAGAATTTTGCTGACTGCCAGTCCCCACGAGGGACTAGATGACTCGTCGCTAAGGACCACGACTCGTGGCCTGAGTCATGAGGTACACTGCCAAAATTCCACCTTGGGACCCCACGGAGGACACCACGAATTGTGGTGAGTGACCACGAGTATGGTCTACACTACCTAACCATCCCTTCCCAGCATCCAATCCAGGCCACGGGTGACCTCACGAGTCGTGAGGCCTGACCACGACTCATAGTCATGCCCCGTGGTGACCCCCAGACCAATCCACTTCCCTTCTTGACCATAAGTCACTTCATGACTGGTGGTCACTCCTCACGAGCCACTTCACGGTTCATCCTATGACTTGGTGCAAAATTTCAGTTTTTCACCATTTTGACTCCCAAGTATGATCCTTGGGTTCCCGAGGTATAACAATATCTCCCCCTTGGGAACATTCATCCTCGAATGTAGGAACACATGAAAAACTCAAAATCAAACATTCATCATATACAAATACTGATCATTTAAACCGAAAACTGACGGAATGACTACCTCCGGAAAGAACTACATAGTTGAACTGAATTGAGACATCACATGCATCTATCATATCATAAATCAAACTCATGCACATGAATTGAACATGGAAACTGATTAGAGAATTAGGGAAAAACTGATACCTCAAACTGAAACTGAGTCGTTAGGGAACAGGTGAGGGTGTTTAGCCATCATATCTGCTTTGGCTTCCCACGTAGCTCCCTCGACATGCTGATTTCTCCATAACACCTTTACTGAAGCTACTTCTTTGTTCCTCAGCCTATGAACCTGACGATCTAAGCTTGCAACTGGAATTTCCTCATAACTGAGGCTATCTATCACACCAACACTTTCCACCGAGACAACTAAAGCTTGATCACCCAAGCACTTTTTCAAAAACGATACATGAAAGACGGGATGAACTGAAGATAACTCTGATGGCAAGTCCAACTCATACGCTACCTTACCAACTCTTCTCATAACTCGATAGGGGCTAATATAGCGGGGACTGAGTTTTCCTTTCTTACCGAATTGCATGACTTCCTTCATGGGAGATACCTTCAAAAATACCCAATCATCTACCTCAAACTCCAAATTTCTTCTTCTCACATCCGCATATGACTTTTGATGACTCTGAACGATTTACAATTGGTCCCTTATTAACTGAACCTTTACCGTCATGAATCGAATCAGGCCCTATCATAGCTGCCTCACCAACCTCAAACCATCCAATGGGCGACCTACACCTTCTTCCATAAAGAGCCTCGAACGGTGCCATTTGGATGCTAGAGTGATAGCTTTTATTATAAGAAAATTCGATCAAGGGAAAATGATCATCCCAGCTACCTTTGTAATCCATCACACATGCTCTCAACATGTCCTCGAGAGTCTGGATTGTTCGTTTGGCTTGACCATCCATTTGCAGATTAAAGGTTGTGCTGAGCTTCACTTGAGTCCCAAATCCCTTCTAAAATGACCGTCAGAATTGGGAGGTAAACTAAGTACCTCGGTCTGAAATAATAGACAAGGGCACTCCATGTAATCGAACCAACGCCCAGATATACAACTTAGCATAATCATCCTGAATCTATGGTTTTCACTGGTAGAAAGTGTGCCGCCTTGGTCAACCTGTCGACCACTACCCAAATGTAGTCATATTGCCGGGAGTACGGGGCAACCCAGTTATGAAGTCCATATTGATTTCCTCCCACTTCCAAGTAGGAATCTAATATCCTGAAGTACGCCTCCGGCCTTCGGTGCTCGACCTTCGCTTGCTAACAGTTCGGGCACTTTACTACAAATTCTTCAATATCCCTCTTCATGCTATTCCACCAATATATTTCCCGCAAATCATGTTACATCTTGGTGGTGACCGGATAGATAGATTACCTAGATTCATGTGCCTCGTGCAATATTCGATCCCTCAAATCGTCTACGTTTGGAACACACAGACGACCCTGGTACCGCAAAACACCATCTCCCCCTTAGGAGAAAACCTCCACCTTCTGACTCTGAACGGCTTCTTTCAGCATTACCAATGTCGAATCCTCATCTTGCCTAGCCTTCACATCAATCACCAAGGACGATTCGGATCTGTTTTTCACAACAACACCGCCATCAATTGAGTCGACCAATATAACTCCCAACCTTGCAAGTCGATGGACATCTTTCACCAACTCTTTCTTTCCCTCATCCACGTGGGACACACTCTTCATAGAAAGCCTACTAAGTGCATCCGCTACCACATTAGCCTCACCCGGGTGGTCAAGAACACTTATATCCTAGTCCTTAAGTAACTTCAACCACCTCCTTTGTCGAAGATTGAGATCTTTCTACGGAAAAAACATATTGCAAGCTCTTATGGTCCGTAAATACATCCACGTGGATCCCATACAAGTAATGTTGCCATATCTTCAATGCAAACACCACCGAAGCCAACTTAAGATCATGGGTCGGGTAATTCTTCTTATTAAGTTCCAACTGTCTTGAGGCATACGCTATCACTTTCCCATACAGCATCAACACACACCCAAGTCCGATTCTTGAAGCAACAAAATACACTACAAAACCATTAGTATCCTCGGGTAGGGTCAACACTGGTGCTGAAGTAAGTCGAGTTTTCAACTCTTGGAAGCTTTTCTCACAAGCCTTCGATCATTGGAACTTTACCTTCTTCTGAGTTAACTTGGTGAAAGATGCTGCAATAGATGAAAATCCCTCGACAAACCTCTGATAGTAGCCGGCTAGGCCCAAGAAACTCTGAATTTTAGAAGAATTCACCGGTCTGGGCCAATTCTTTACCGCTTTAATTTTCTGAGAATCCACCCTTATGCCCTCACTCAATACCACATGGACTAAAAATTCCACAGAGTCCAACCAAAATTCACACTTGCTGATTTTTGCATACAACTGACGATCCTTGAGGGTCTAAAGCATTACTCTCAAGTGAGAGGCATGCTCCTCCTTGCTCCGAGAGTATATAAGGATATCATCGATGAACACGATCACGAACATGTCTAGATATTGCTTGAACACCCTGTTCATCAGTTTCATAAAAGCTGAAAGCGCATTGGTTAGTCTAAATGACATAACTACAAACTCATAATGGCCATACCGAGTCTGAAGGTTGTCTTCGGGATATCACACTCCCGAACTCTGAGCTAATGATACCCGAACCTGAGATCTATCTTTGAGAACATCTGGCACCCTAGAGCTGGTCAAGAAAATCATCAATCCTAGGTAAGGGGTACCTGTTCTTGATGGTGACCTTATTCAACTGTTGATAATCAATACACATACGAAGGGAACCATCGTTCTTTTGGACAAAGAGAACCGGGGCACCCCATGGAGACTTGCTCGGTCTAATGAAACCTTTATCCAAAAAGTCCTTCAATTGCTCTTTTAACTCTTTTAGCTCGGCTGGAGCAATCCTGTACGGAGGAATAGAGATATGTTTGCATATCGGGTAAGAGATCAATGCGGAAATCAATTTCCCTCTCAGGAGGAACACCTAGCAAGTCATCGGTAAAAACCTCTGGATACTCACACACTACCAGAACTGACTAGATAGTCGGGGTCTCCGACTCAACATCCTTAACCCTAACTAGGTGATACATGCAGCCCTTAGAAATCATTTTCCTGGCCTTAAGATATGAAATAAACCGACTGGCTGGTACAACTAAATTACCCTTCCATTCTAATTTGACTCACTCAAAAATCGGAATTCCACCGCATGGGTCCTACAATTTATCAAAGCATAGCATGCAAACAACCAATCCATACCCAAAATGATGTCAAAGTCAGTCATAGCTAACTCTACTAAGTCTGCGGCAGTGACCTTATGCAATATTGTAATGGGGCAACCCTATACCTTTGAATTTAAGACAGCGTTCTTGGACAGGTTTTTTCCTAGAGAGTTAATAGAGGCTAAGGTGGTAGAGTTCATCAACCTGAAATAGAATGATATGACAGTTCAAGAGCACACGTTGGAATTTACTCAGCTATCCAAGTATACCCCGGAGATGGTAGCGGACCAGAGGGCCCGAGTGAGTAGGTTCGTGAATGGAGTGTCAGGCTCCTTGATTAAAGAGTGCAAGACTGCTATGTTGCACTGGGATATAGACTTTTCATGTTTGGTGATATTCGCGCAACAAATGGAGGCAGAGCAAGTGAAGGAAAAGGAGAGAGAGGCCAAGAGGGCCAGGAGAGGATAATCTGAGTCCTCTTTGCCAAGGAAGAGTGGTGGACACCGTTTATTTTCCCAACAAAAGTCAGCAGCCCCAATATTTTTTATAGTTAGTGCTCCGTACAAATCTAGAGTAAGGGAGATTACGTATCCGATGTGTACCAGATGTGGAAAGCACCACTAGGGAGAATGTATTGCCGGATCAGATATTTGTTTTTGGTACAGCCAGTTTATCCATAAGCACCGAGATTGTGCAGTAGCAAAGCGAGGTGAGAGTAGATCCTCAACCATATCTTCAATATCATTGATAGCCCGCCCATTTTAGCTGGGTGCGTCATCTAGCTTGAGTGGCGGACGTCGTCAAAACCACTCCTATGTTGTGGCAGCACACAAGGATAAGGGCAAGTCGCCAGTAGTGGCCACAAGTATGTTGTGAATCTTGCATAACTCTTTGTATGTTGCTAGCCCCAAAACCCCAAAGTTAAATAAGGAGCTTGTGATTGTTGTTGAGAAGAGTTTGTCGATGTGTGATATGAATAGTTGTTAATGTAAGACTGGTTGTGATGGTTAGACGTGAAAGGGGGCAGCTTCGAGTTAGTGAATTAGTCCAAACCTTGAGAAATATTCAGGAGCGTTAGAATGATGGCTTTAAACTAATGGGGAGATGGTAAATGTGTGAGATTAGTCGGATCTCGATTATGATAGTAGGAAATTCCTAACCTTAGTAGTCATGGTATGTCAATCCCTTTAGGTTCAGATAATTTCTCTAGTAGTTCGGTTGAAGCTAAGTTATGCCCATCCCTATGTGCAAACTCCTACAAGTTCTAGATAATCTCTTCGGACAGTGATGTCGATCTTACTTTACGAATCCTTTAGGCTCATTTTCGTGTTACAAATCAGTTATGTGTGTTACTTCATGTTTCCCAATATGATCAGCTCAAACTCAGTCTCTAGAATATGCTTAGTACCCCAGCAGACTCAGGTTATCTCATGTATATGCTTAGTTTTACATGTCATGAATGATTCGTGCTCATGAGACCTATAATTAAAGTTAGACCAGATATTATGAATTATAACCTTGTATCATAAAGTGACTTGAGAGAGAAGGCTCGGTCCGTAGTAGTTCAATTCCAGTTTGAGCGAAAGAATCCATTTCAGTGTTCTATCTAGTTCTATGTCAGTTTCATGTCCTTCGGTCTCTTTTGTGCTATAGTATGCATATATAATTCAAATATTTAGTTCAGCTGTGTAAGATCATCCCGGAGTCAGATACTCCATCAGTTTCAATTCTAAATGATTGTATTTGCGATATTAGTTCTTTCCCCAATTATTGAGTATGTTTAGCCAACATTCGAGGAAGAATGTTCCCAAGAGGGAGATATTGTAACACCCCGAATGTTTCTAATATCATATTCTGGGATTAAGTAAAGAATTCAGAAAGAAGGTGGAAAATTTTGTCTCAGAACGAGTAGGGGGACGACTCGTTAGGGACCCCACAAGTAGTGGTCAGACCCGTGGGGAGAAGTCAAGGGATGTGATCTAGATCAGTGGCCACGAACGACCCAATGAGTTGTTAGGTAACCCCCACAACTCGTAAGGTCAGCCGTTGGGTGGAGGTTGGAATTTCTGGTGAGTTGGGGCAGTGGAGACAATGGGAGGTCAGAACGAGTCGTTACTTCGAGGAACAACTCATGGAGCTGTTCGTCGGCAGGACTGAAGAATTTTGAGCATTTCAACCAGTGCACTCCACGAATCAGTCCCCACGAGTCATTGCCTGACCCCACAACTCGTGGATTGCCTTGTAGGTACAGGCAGGAGGATTTTCTCTGCGTTTTTCCAGGGGTGTTTGCATAAAGTCCTATCCTTATAACCCCTAAACTACGTCATTTTAAGTATTGTTTGGGACATTTTAAGGATTTATTCAAGTCTAAACTCTCATTCTCTCAAGATACCTCTCAAAACCCTTCTTCCTCCTCTTCTCTCAAGATTTAAGGATTACACCAAGGTGTTCATTAAAGCTTCAAGGGGAAATTTCGAGCAGGGTTTCTTCTACCAGGTATGCGGGTATATCAAACAAGGATAATTTTACATCCTTGTGCCCCAAAATGTTTTTATCAAAATGCCCGATTTCAATTATTCTAGAAAAGCATGACCTAAGGTTTTGTTAAATAGGTGATTTCTTCTATATTTCTTTAAATTCCAAGATCTGTTATGATTATGAGAGTACTTATGATGTAGAATAATTGGGTTGCCTTGAACTATATGTTGGATGATCAGAAATGTGAGATCATAGAATGTCTTCATAAAATGACTTGAACTTTGAATGAGGCTTTATTATTGTCTACTCGATTATCGTAATTACTTGCATCTATGTTTAAATATGTGAAGATCATATGATTATCCCCAAGAACTTGATTGTACCATTGATAGATATGTGGAGAAGAAATTAGATCTTATGGTCTTGAATAATTGAAGGTAAAATATGCATGTCCCTTATGCTTTTGATGGAATTGTTTGGGTATGAGGTAAATTATGGTAAAGGCCAAATTAATGCATCCTTCTCATGAATTGGGATAAATCTCGAAATGGGTTTTATGAAATGAAAATGTATGCTTCTTCCATAATCTTGTGTAAATGTTTAAGTTATGAGTTAAGTATATGGCTTCCCGTAAATCTTGAATATATGAAACAACGTATGCATGTTAAGATACGAATTGGATCTATGGGTCATGAATGACTTATGATACATATTGAATGATATGAAGCTGGAACTTAATGAGGTGGAAGTATAATGCATGATGTGAATCTATAGGTACTAACTAATGTAAGATGTTTGAAGAAATACTGATGTGGCCTTATGATGATAAAGCATGAGATTGATATTATCATAATGTTGGGCTTGTTGTTAGTATAAAGTAGCCCCGATCCTTCTGAAATAAATGTTGTATAATGAAAGCAGTGTATGTTTATGTTTCTAGCTAGTTGTAGTATCATAGACCAGATAGATGATTTCAGATTAGTACTCCTCATGCTCTAGTCAGCCAGGGACTCTCCATAGCCGAGAATGTTTCCCTTGGTCAGCTCGAGATCCTCCATAGCAGAGAATGACTCCCTAGTTCAGTCAGGATCTTCCATATCAGAGAGTGACTCCCTAGTTCAGTTAGGATCCTCCATAGCAGAGAGTGACTCCCTAGTTCAGTTGAGATCCTCCGTATCAGAGAGTGACTCCCTAGTTTAGTCGGGATCCTCCATAGCAGAGAGTGACTTCCTAGTTAAATTGAGATCCTACATAACAGAGATATGACTCTCTAGTTCAGACGGGCTCCTCCATAGCAGAGAGTGACTCCCTAGTTCAGTCAGGATCCTCCGTGGCAGAGATGTGACTCCTTAGTTCAGTCGGGATCCTCCATAGTAGAGAGTGACTCCCTAGTTCAGTCGGGATCATCCATAGTAGAGAGTGGCTCCCTAGTTCAGTCGGGATCCTCCATAGTAGAGATGTGACTCTCTAGTTCAATCGGGATCCTCCATAGCAGAGAGTGACTCCCTAGTTCAGTCGGGATCCTCCATAGCAAAGATGTGATTCCCTAGTTCATTCGGGATCCTCCATAGCAGAGCTAGTTTAGTCAGGTTCCTCCATATTAAAGACTGACTTCCTTATTTTAGCTGGGACTCTTCATAGCAGAGGATGACTCCCATATTTATGTTATCAGCATGATCCAGTTATGTACGATTCAAACTTTAAGTTATAACAGATTTAATATGATGATAATTAGACTCAGTTGTCAACAGTGATCCAGTATAGTGTGTGATGTTAGTTTCAGATTCAGCTCTTATTAAACGTTTTCAACTTGACCCTTATGCATGAGTTCAATGATGTGTTCTAAAGCGAGATCTAAAGGAATGTTTCATGTATATATATATATATATATATATATATATATATATATATATATATATATATATATATGTGTGTGTGTGTGTGTGTGTGTGTGTGTGTGTGTGTATGTGAATCATAAGAGGATAATGGCACGTTAATCAGTTATGTGATGTACTTGGTTAATTCCTTATTGTATATTTGTTTATTTAATTATTTATGTTATCCCACATGCTCAATACATTCCAAGTACTGACCGCACATTTTTTGTGCTATATCATTTCATGATATAGATTCAGGTCTCCAAACTCAGCCTCGTGGTTAGATTCGCTTCCTTCCCTCACAGCCAGCAGTGGTAAGTCCTCATCTCCCGAGGACGTGATTTAAGTTTATGCTTTCTTTATGTTTCAGTTCCAAATTTTAGGAGTTAGCTGGGGGCTTGTCCCAGCAACTCATCAGTTCAGTAGAAGGCTTTCAGACTAGTCTAGATAGACTCAGCATTGTATCATAGTGTTGCCATAATTGTATTTTTGGTTCTTATTTAGACTCTTGCAGTTAGCTTCCGCTTAATCATGTTGTTGGTTGTTTATCTTTTTAAGTGAGATGCTACAATTATGCCATGGGTTGACTTGGAGCCTTTCGGGTTCCTTGTCCCATGTTACGGCTAGGGTGTGAACTCGAGTCGTGAAACTTTACCTCCCTGGTTATCTTGATCATATGCTTGTTCAATTGGAGCTTCTATAAGTAACTGAGGTCCCTTGGCTTTGCATTGCTAGGATAACATGACCATTGAGGCTGACGAATTGCTAGTCTTACGGGTTGCATTGCTATATCCTTGAGGTGTGACCTCTGAAATATTAGTAGAAATTGGCCTAGTTGAATCCACCAGGGTTTGCAAATAGCTATCAAGAAAATTCCCATGTGTTTTCAAGCACCAAGTCTTATAGTCATCTGCAAAGAGCTTCTTCACATTAGGTGTAACAGGGGGGAAAAGTCACACGGTATAGGGATTGATACGACATGCAAATACGTCAATATCTGAGTCCTTCAGCTAATGAAGCACTACAATTATTGTATGTTGAAACACCTGGGATTTTTTGATAAAACCCAAATTGGCGACTGAATCGGTGTGGACTATATGGCTCAATAATGATCGAGTTTCCATTTCTTAAAGAGAGATAGCCAAAGCGGATGCTCATAAAGTAATCTAACTCCAACTCGGGTGCATCATTATTATCAATATAATCATAGGGCTCAGAATTATTTAACATCATAGAATCCCAAGCTATGTTATCTTCTTAGTGGATGCGTTTCTTTGCTTCCTTTTTGTCAAAGTATAGTGCAGCACCCTCTCATGAAAAAGCTACCGTAGGTGGATTAGACGGCACATTTGCAAGCGCATAATGAGCCTTGAAATAATAATAAAGCCAATCATAAACATAATGGATGGGAAAGCGAACTCTGACAAGATCAAGTTGTGACAATTGAGAAATCTTACTAAGACCACCATAGATGCTTGCTAAAATGGACAATGTGAGAATGATCTTCTATTTGGTAGCCACCATAGTTTCTATTTTAAACGTATCTGGTCAAATAAAATCACCCTCTTCCAAAGGAAGCACGAAAGCACACAACCAACATGACAAAAACGCTACAAGATATGTTTCCTCCTTCTTTGCACGCCTCACCCCAAGTTTAGAAAATACCCCTTCCTCGTCTCTTGACCATTGAGATGTTTCAGGTATAGACCCAGTAGGGTTATGCGTAAACTTTAAGCGTGCAGTCTTCATCTCCCTCCTTGGTGGAGCAGGTTCGTACCTTAGATCTTTTTTGTACCAAAACCCTATCCACCTGCTCAAAGAGACTCTTGAGTTGTCAGTCTTGCTCTCCTATAAATAGTGAAAAGTTGTGAACAAGTACTCACAAACTCGAGGAATGTATCTCTTGTCCTTCGCATCAACACATGTGAGTTTCGTAGCCTCGGGAATGACCTCCTCATAAAAGGAACCTCCAATTGGTCGGCCTCCAAGTGTATGTAAGTCCCATAAAGAAATAGATAGTTCACCAACAGATGTAAGAATTGTATTTGTCTTTGGGCACAACACCCCATAAAATGCTTGTAATATATCCAAATTTCGATCATAGGTGAAAAGTAAGGTCTAAACAGCATCATAAAAATCTGCAACAACTAAGACTTCCTAACTTCTACCGAGTGCATCCTCAGCCCACTCCCAATACCTTGGAATATGACAATATTCATCCTCAAATACTACTGTCTCTCTCCAACATATTTCTCCTCAAACTATGCGACGACCAGACTAGGAAGAGCGCTTGCAATATTTGTGAAATGGTGGTGAGGCGCCTGTAGAGACTATGTCTAAGAAGATCGAGCTAAAGTGGGTTTGCATTCTGAAGTCCAATTTATCACATGAAGTGAGTTTCTAAGAAGTGGACATGGACTTGCATATCATCCAGTCAAGGGAGTGTGAACCAAAAATTTTTTTTGCACTGAACTTTTAGTACTTTCAATAATAAGCTACTTTAGTATTGATGAAGGAGAGGTGTAGTCTCTAAAATTCACCATCTGGTTAAGCTGCAAGAACAACAAAAAAATTACCATCCAACTCAAAGACACGAAAATGAATATAAAGATTATGACAGATAAGTTCATAATCAAAATCTTGAAGCATGGATAAAATTCATCCTGTAATATGCTTCAAGTTTGGTTTCTTCAAGAATATAACCATTCTTAAGGCGTGGATGAAATTCATTTTGCATTACTCCTCAAGTTTGTTTTTCAAGAACATAACTAAAATCTTAAGGAGTGGATAAAATTCATCCTGTATTGCGCCTTAAGTCCATTTTCTCCAAGATCATAACCAAAATCCTAAAGCTCAGATGAAATTCATCCTATGCTACTCTTCAAGTTTGGTTTTTTTCAAGAGCATAACCAAAATCTTATGGCATGGATGAAATTCATCCTGTATTATGCCTCAAGTTTGGTTTTTTCAACAACATAACCAAAATCTTAAAGCGTGGATGAAATTCATCCTATACTACGCCTTAGGTCCAGTTTCTCCAAGATCATAACCAAAATCCTAAAGCGCGGATAAAATACATCATGTACTATGCCTTAGGTCTGGTTTCTCCATGATCATAATTAAAACGGTGGATGAAATTCATCTAATACTATGCCTTAATTCTAATCTCTTTAAAGAGAAATATATGAACATTCCATCAATAAGAGATATTCCATCGACATTAGTCGATCACTATTGAACAAGAACATATTTTTTTGGCCTACAAAAAAAAGTGAGTAGGCAAAACAGAAAAGAACACAGAAAAAAATGTCAGAAATACCTCGCAGTACGAATGTTGTAATTGATTCTAAAATATTCGAGGAATCTTGCACAGAAAATACTATTATCCCTCAATAGTATTTATAGATTTTCAGTGTGATAATATCAGTGTCAAAGTTGATGACAAATTACAACAATTGTCTTCCAAAAGAATTGCACTTGTGATGACATTAAGGGATAAGAAACATGGAGAAGTCAATACATATTTGACTCTAGTTACAAGAGCTTATCTCTTTCTTAAAATCTGGACCAAAAAAAGGTCATAGATCATATGTATATATAGGATGTACAATTTATATATTTGCATTATATATATATATATATATATATATATATATGTTTGCTGAACAAGACAAGACATGTGGAAAAAAAATGAAAAGACCTAATTCTACAAACTTGCAGGAAGAGTGCTGTACTTTTGAAATAACCCAAAGCAAAAGTTATTTTCTTTCTTTCTTTAAAAAGAAGAAGTCAACAAAAGTTGCTATTAAATATTATCAAAAGTAATGTTTTTCTTATTCTTGAACAATCTGTCAACACTTTAAAGAAAGTGATAAAGATAGATATCAATGCAGAAAAGAAACTTAACAAAATAATATCGATTGAGTATTAGATATCTCTGCATATTCTCCACGAATCAGTCAGAACTTTTTGAATACTCAATGGAATGAGATACTGTTTATAGGGGACTTAGGGAAGATATTGGTGTTCTAGTCCAAACCAAATTCAATATCTAATAAGTCAAAAAGTTTATAGGATAAGAAGATGATAGCTATCGTAATCAAATAAAATTAAATTGAGTCCAACAAGAATACATTGTTATATTCCCTTAATGTGAAATAAAACTTCACAAATTCTGAAGTTTGTAATTTCCATCAAGACATCTACCTAAATAATTATATTTTTATACATTTTCGAAAAATTAGAACTTTGAAAAAAATTCTAATTTTTTTCACATGTACTTCAAGCTTAGTCCTTAATCTATTCGCATTCTAACAAATCTTAAAGTAAGAGACATTTTTGGGTAATGAAGTTTTATCAAATTTTAATCCACAAGAAATTTGGATTATATTAAATTTAAAACATATTAGTCTAAATAAACATTATGGATTAATATAATTAAATTAATTATTTGAGTCCAGTAAATGCAGATTTAATTAATGATTCGATTTTAATGGGTTAGTCCATCAAATTGAACTACAAATTATGAACCCACTTTACTAACCAAAGA
Source organism: Datura wrightii (assembly GCA_035772735.1). Taxonomy (NCBI): domain Eukaryota; kingdom Viridiplantae; phylum Streptophyta; class Magnoliopsida; order Solanales; family Solanaceae; genus Datura; species Datura wrightii. The sequence continues at coordinate 77,962,541 of JASDFA010000019.1, forward strand.
TGTCATCTTTCTAGAGGCCCAAATAGGTGTCACGTGTCAAATGAGGTGGCAATCCAAGTCAAATAAATGATCCAGTAAAATCATGTCACGTGTCAAATGAGGTGGCAATCCAAGTCAAACAAATGAGTCATTAAAATCATGTCATGTGTTAAATGAGGTGGCAATCCAAGTCACACAAATAAGACACCAAAATCATGCCATGTGTCAAATAGTGTGTCAATCTAAGTCAAGTTAACAAATCAATAGAATCATGCCAAGTGTGTAGGTGACATGTTCTGGCCAATCAAATTGAAGTCTGTCACCAAGGAAGTCAAATTCATACAAAGGGATCACCTATAACTATAAATAGGGGTCCTCATAACTCACAAAAGGGGGAGGAAATTAAGAACAAGTGCAAGAAAAGAGGTCGTGGATCAAAGACCGCAAATTCTCTACAAGCTACAAGTTCAAGCTACAAGCTCAAGCAATAAAGTTCAAGATCAAGATCAAGAATGGAGGCAAATATCAAGGCGTTCAAGATCAAGCTACTTGTTCATGATAAATAATTTAAAGATGAAGATTCAATATCAAGCTACGTAGGCCCTTGAATCAAATCCAAGTTCAATATAGTTCACATTATCCTTAGGAGAATCAGAGGATCATATAGAGATTATAACACTCATCTTACTTGAAATCAAATACTGTATTTTGTTACACGATTTTCCTATCTTGATTATTATTTTTCTCGACTCTAAATTTGTTGCAAATAGAGTGATCAATACTCCTTAAACATCAAATCAAACCACCCCATAATTCAGTCCTAGTCTAACAGCCTAGGGTTTTATCCACTCAAAATTCCACCATTGAAGGTATACAAGAATTCTAGGATCAACAATACTCGTTGTAAGGGTAGGAAATTAAGAATCTTACCTTGGGAGAAGAGTTCACTGCTCTAGAGAAAATTTCTGTTATCTAGCCTTTCTGATCATGTTTTGAAAATAAAGGGGTGGAAACCCCGAAAACTCCACTTAAACCCACTTTCTGATTCCCATCATCTGCTGCAGCAGTCATATTTCCACTGCAGCGGCTAGGGCACCGCTACAGTGATTCCAAAAGTTACTTCCCAAATTCATCAAGATGGGACTCCGACCATTGCCACGGTCTCGCTGGAGTGGGAATTTCACTGCTGCTGCGGGAATTTCACTACTGCAATGGTCCCCCAAACCAATAGCTACCCAAATTTTATCAGTTGCATACTTATATTATTTCACATCTTTTTCTATCCTTCTTTTAGCCTGTTTCTATCTCTCTAAGTCCATTCCCTTCCTGTAACGACATGCGGGTTATTACAGTGAATTTTCAAAGGTGTACAATAGCTATGTATACTGATATGGTGGAGATATTTGTTCAGTTTTTTATGGATGAGTTTTCTTTATTTGGTCCCTCTTTTGATGAATGCTTAATAAATATTGGTAAAGAGCTTTCCAGGTGTGAAAAGACAACTTTGGTTGAATTAGAAAAAGTATCATTTCATGAAGCAAAAAGGCATAATTTTAGGGCATAAGGTGTCCAAAGATATACCTAAGACCTATAAAAAATAGTGGAAGCAATTGAGAAGTTGCCCCCACCAACATATGTGAAAGGCGTCCATAGTTTCTAAGGTCATGCGAGTTTATATCGTCACATCATACAGGATTTTTTGAAAAGTTTCCTCTCTTCTATATAGGTAGATTGAGAAGGTTACTGCCTCCAAGATTGATAATGCTTTTCTAAAAGCATTTGGATAGTTGAAGTAGAAATTGGTGACGACACTAATAATCATTTCCCATGGTTGGTCTACACCATTTGAATTGATGTAAGGTGCAAGTATAATACCCCAAAAGTGCCTAAGACTAGACTCGGGATTTTAAATGACAAGTAGCAGGAAAAAATCTGAAAATTTTCTCAGAATGAGTCGTGGTACCAGTCGTTGGTGGGAATAAAGACCCGTTGGAAGTGCCCTTGGTGAGGATCTGTAGGGGAAGGCTGGGAAGTAACGGGTCTTACGATGACCCCTTGGTGGAAGTGACGGAGAGTAGGAATGAGCCGTTAGGTGGATGGTCTTGGGCAAAGGAGGCTGGCACGAGTCCTGGGGATGACTCATTGTTGGGAACAACAAGTCGTTGTAAGGGACCATTGGGAGGAATTCCAGAAGATGGTCAGTGGTGGTAACGACCAAATGTTTTGGGTCGTAGGGACTTGTAATGACTCGTCCTAACCAATCGTTATTAGAGACTTAAGTTGGAATCTAGCAGGGTAATGGGAGGCAGTAACGGGTCATCTTTTGGAGTAACGAACCATTCTATTGAGTTGTTGAATCAAGACTAGAGAAGTTAAAAAGTGATGGATGAAGTAACGGTCGGATACCACGAGTCGTGGTATCGAGGAACGACTTATGGTGATGCCCATTGCCACTGGCAGTGCAGTTTTTCCAGAAATTTCATTAAAGGTATTTTCATCATTCCTAAAATCTAGGGTCCTAAACTACGTCATTTTAAGCTCTAAATAATGTGTTTTAAGGGGGGGTAAGTTCATTTTATGTATCCTCACTCCATGCATGCAACCTAGAGCATTCCTTGAAATCAAGTTTGAGAGATTTCATCAAATTCTCTCCAATTCCCTTTGGTTTTAAAGTAGTTGTGTGAATTGAATTTACCCAGGTATGTGAGGCTATGAATGAGAGTTCCTTTCACTCTCATGCTCAAAGCTCTTCTCAATTTTCATGGATTTCAATTCAAGATTCAAGTTTCATTATCTATGGGGTTTATTCCAATTCTTGTGAAATTCTCTATGATCTACCTATGGGTCAATTCCTTTCATGTATTAAATCTTATTTTATGATCTATGGGCAGAATTTATAACTATTTCGATTATTAAATTATAGCTTCAAATTTTAATTAACTTATGCCCAATTATGTATATTCTTATGAAAAGTCAAGTTATGATTTCATTATGATCTTGATATAAATTAGCCCAATTATGATTTTTGCCTTATGATATGATTTCTCTCAAGTACTTATCATGGATTTATGAAATATCAAGCATATATATGATTTACAAGTATGCATGGATTTCATGATTTATGGATTTATTATTATGGCTGACTATGGGCCTTATTTCATGGCTAATTCACGTATTTCAAGAATGGTTATGGTTATTATGATTTAACTAGCCCATGAACTCATGTATGTTTTCCCTATTATCAGATGAGTACCATATATGTTTTGAGAGTAGTGTTTAACACCGAGTAGACCCGGGGTCCAAGCATACCCCGAATCTCAAAATTACGCACCAACGTAGCCATGATGGGACCTCTCTCGAGACTGTCCCTTTTTACCCAAATGGGCCTTTCATGAGTGATAGCACGCCTCTTTTCATGGTTCTACTCTTGGTAAGGTACGAACACCCTCCTGACTAGGGGCTTATAGGTCGGGCTCCATGTGTGCTCATGTGGGGTATGTCGGTTATAAGAATCTCCCATTGTTCCTCATGATTTGTGCATGGTTATGTTTATGTAACTTTGGGTCAAGTCATGTTTAATGACACTTTTCTCACATGATTATGATTATTACTAGTTTATGAATGTTTTGAAAACCTTCAGCCCTTATGTTCACATTATGATATTTATGTTATGATCATGTTGTCCTACTCTTATGAACTATTATGTATTTTAACGATCCTTTTTACTTACCTTGCATACTCAGTACATTTCAAGTACTGACCGCATACTCTATGTTGTATCATTTCATGATACAGGTTCGAGGGATCAGTCTCAACTGCATCAGTAGTCTTGCTTCCCTCTCAGACCTGTCCAGCTAGCATTGGTGAGTCCTCATCCTCCGAGGACATTCAGTTATCTATAGTTGTTTCTTTCAGTTACAAAATTTGTCGAGTTAGTTGGGGATGTTGTCCCATCAACTCATCAGTATGTTAGAGGCTTTCGAACATTATATAGAAATCAGCTTGTCATTTATGATTTCGTTCAAGCTTATTATGTATGCAGACTTCCGCAATTATGTATGTTGAATTTCCATTTTATTGTGTTGAGTTTAGACATTATGTTCATGCCATGGGTGAAATTGGAGCCTCTCAAGGTTTCTTGTCTCGTGTCTCGATCCGTGCGTATGTTTGGGTCTTGACAAACTTGGTATCAGAGCATTAGGTTTTGAAGTGTCCTAGGTGTCTAAAAGCCACATTAAGTAGAGTTTTTTTTATGGGTGTGAAGCACGCCACACTTATGACGAAGAGGCTACGAGACGTTTAGGAAATGTTCCCTTCTTTCATGATCTATCACGTGCGGTGAAATGTCTTTTTGTCCTTCTAACACGTGTTATACACGTTGGCAGAATCATGCCTCCTCACCGAGTTAACAAAAGAATAAACGGGAACGGAAATGGCCAAGAGAGGGGAAATGGAGATTGGCACCAGCAGGCCCCACCAACCCAAAAGGAGCATGTACCCGAGCCGGTTGCCAACGGTGAGTTTAGGGCTGCCATTCAGATGTTAGCTCTGGCCTTGACCGCCCATGTCAATCAACAAGTGGTGGTGCATGTCCCTCAGAATGGGAATGTAGTGGCAGAAAGAGTCAGACATTTTCTGAGGATAAACCCTCCGAATTTTGTTGGATCGAAGGTGGACGAGGATCCACATGAGTTCATTGATGAGGTTCTGAAGATCACCAAGATCATGGGGGTGAACAAAGAGAAGTGCGCCGATTTAGCCTCGTATCAGTTGAAAGGGGTGGCGCACATATGGTTCAAGCAATAAAAGGAGAGTAGGGCTGCTGGAGCAGGCCCTATTGGTTGGGATGAGTTTCATGTCGTGTTTATGGATCGGTTCTTCCCTCGTGAGATGAGGGAGATCAAAGCATCCGAGTTTGTGAACCTGAAGAAGGGTAACATGATAGTACAGGAGTATGCTTTGGAGTTCACTCGTTTGTCCAAGTATACACCAGAGCTAGTGGCTAATCAGAGAGCTCAAGCGAGCTGGTTTGTACAGAGTGGCGGACTACCTGGACAAGGATTATAGAATCGCCATGCTTCATCATGATATTGATTTTCCCCGGATAGTTTTGCATGCCCAGTGTATGGAGGCAGTGCATCTGAGAGAGAGAGAAGCCAAGAGGGCCAGGACAGATAGTGTTGGGTTCACCCAGCAGAGATTCGGTGGCGATCACCACCCTCAGTTATATAAAAGGTCATCAGACCCAGCTCCATCATCAACCGGTGTCCTATTCAGACGCAGACGTGATTAGAGTGGTAGAGCGTCAGGCTTGAGGGGCTAGGGGAGCACTGCGGGAGATCGCACTTTCCCAGCTTGTATGAAGTGTGGCAAGAATCATCCAAGGAGGTGTTTAGTTGGCTCAGACGCTTGTTTCAGGTGTGGCAAACCCGAACACAGACTCAGGGATTGCCCTTCAGCCATACCAGGTGATGGTGGAGCCCATGTCCTAGCTGCTAGTTCAGCAGGTCTGGCAGCACGTGCCTTCCAGCAGGGTGCTTTTACTAGCTCAGCTGGCGGCCAGCACCATAACAGGTTCTATGCACTCTCTTCACGACAAGAGTAGGAAATTTCACCCAATGTGGTGACTGGTATGTCACGAGTATTCCACCTTGATGTATATGCATTATTAGATCCAGGGACTACTTTGCCTTTTGTGACACCCTATGTTGCTAGTAGTTTTGGAGTCAGTCCCAAAATCTTATCAGAACCCTTCTCAGTTTCTACTCCAGTCGGTGATTCAGTGCCCTATCACAGTCCTTCAAAAAATCACCTCAATAGATTTAGTAGAGTTATCCATGATTGATTTTGATGTCTCCTTGGTATGGGTTGTTTATATGCATGCTATGACTCAGTTAATTGTAAGACCCGTGCTGTAGAGTTCAGATTTCCAGGTGAGCCAGTCCTAGAGTGAAAGGGTAGTTCAGCAGTGCCTGTAGGTTGCTTCATTTCCTACCTTAAGGCTAGAAAGATAATTTCTAAAGGTTGTGTGTACCATCTAGTTAGGGTTAAGAATGCTACGTCTGAAACTCCGATTATCCAGTCAGTTCCTATAGTGTGTGATTACACAAAAGTATTTCCTAATGATTTACTGGGAATTCCTCCCCAGCAGGAGATTGATTTTGGTATTGACCTTCTTCCCAATACTTAGCCTATATCTATTCCTCCTTACATAATGGCTCCAGTTGAGCTAAAGGATTTGAAGGACTAGTTGAAAGACCTTTTAGACAAGGGTTTCATCAGACCGAGAAAATCCCCATTGGGTGCACCAGTTCTCTTTATCCGCAAGAAGGATGGTTCCCTTCGTATGTGCATTGATTATCAGTAATTGGATAAAGTTACCATTAGGAATAGGTATCCTCTTTCTAGGATCGATGATTAGTTTGACCAACTTTAGGGTGCTAAGTGCGTTTCAAAGATAGATATAAGGTCCGAGTATCATCATCTTAGAGTTAGAGAGAGTGACATCCCGAAGACAGCCTTCAAGACTCAGTATGGTCACGATGAGTTTGTAGTTATGTATTTTGGACTAATGAATGCTCTTGCAACATTTATGGATTTGATGAACAAGGAGTTCAAGCTATACTTGGATATGTTCGTGATCATGTTCATAGATAATATTCTTATATACTCCCAGAGTGAAGAGGAGCATGTCGCTCATTTGAGGATGGTGCTATAGACTCTTAAGGATCGCCAGTTGTATGCTAAATTTATTAAATGTGAGTTTTGGTTGAATTCAGTGGCATTTTTGGGCCATGTGGTGTCAAGTGAGGGTTTTCAGGTAGACTCTCAAAAGATAGAAGTGATGAAGAATTGGCCTAGACCAGTGAATCCTTCGGATATTAGGAGTTTCTTAGGTTTATATTATCGGAGATTTGTTGAGTAGTTTTCATCCATTGCAACCTCGTTGACTAAGTTGACCCAGAAGAAGGTGAAATTTCAATGGTCGGAGGCTTGTGAGAAGAGCTTCCAAGAGTTGAAGACTCGACTCAACTCGGCACCCGTGTTAACCCTACCTGAGGGTACCGATGGGTTTGTGGTATATTGCGATGCTTCGAGGACCAACCATGGTTTTGTATTGATGCCACATAGTAAGGTTATAGCATATACGTCCAGGCAGCTGAAGATCCATGAAAAGAACTACCCCACTCATGATCTCGAATTGGCGGCGTCGGTAGTATTTGCCTTGAAGATTTGGAGAAACTATTTGTACGGGGTCCATATGGATGTGTTTACGGACCACAAAAGCCTACAGTACATGTTCACCCAAAAGGATTTGATTCTGCATCAGAGAAGGTAGTTGGAGCTGTTGAAGGACTATGATATGAGTGTCCTTTATAATTCGGGAAAGGCTAATGTGGTGGAAGTCGCTCTTAGCAGGATTTCCATAGAGAATGTATCTCATGTAGATGAGGAGAGGAAAGAGTTGGTAAAGGATGTGCACCTACTTGCACGACTAGGAGTTCGTCTAGTTGATTCGGCAGATGGTGGTGTCATCATTTAGAATGGGCCAGAATCATCATTGGTGATCAATGTTAAGGCTAGACAAGATGAGGATCCTATTTTGGTGAAGTTGAAAGAAGCAATTCAAAATCATAAGGTCAAGGTTTTCTCCCAAAGGGGAGATGGTGTGCTCCGATATCAAGGTTGTTTGTGTGTACCGGATGTTGGTGACTTGAGGGAGAATATGTTGCATGAAGCTCATGATTCCAGATACTTTATATATTCAGGTCCCACCAAGATGTACCGTGACCTACGGAAAGTCTATTGGTGGAATGGCATGAAGAAGGACATAGCAGAGTTTGTGGCTAAGTGTCTTGAATTGTAAGAAAATGAAGGTTGAGCACCAGAGACCAGGAGGTGTACTTCAAGACATCAGTATTTGATAACTTCCAAAATACACTCTTCATGCAAAGAGTATAAACATTCACTGTATCAAAACAAATAACCCCACGGATGTCGGGGTCGAATCCCACAGGGACTAGTGAATGATAAATACGAGTGTCAGTTGAGAAATTGAATTTAACTTGCACCACTTAGGAATAACATCAAAATAAACAGACTGGGGATTGAAATTTACAATAAAATATAACTCCTAATTTGTCTCTTTATGGATATATCGTCCTAAAGACATATGCGATGGGAAGAAGTGACTACGATAGCAAAATTACCAACATTGTTGACAAGAATGTGAAAAACTAGAGGTGTGGTGTAGATGATATGCTAAATAGATAGGGTCATGCTAGGTCATCTCATAAGTTTAGTTAGTGTAAATAATCTCGGGAAGATGGGTATTTAATACTTTTCAGCCTTAGATATACCTCTTGCTAGAGTTCTTTTAAACCTCTAGACACTATTAACTCCACCCGATCAAATTTGGATTAATAGATGCACTAGTTTCTAGCTATTACTATTAATTAGGAGTGAGAATGTAATTTTGGCTATTTCTAGCCCAATTTCATGATCTTTCATCCACAGCCACCATTAAATTCTCTCGCAATACTCAATTCTTCTTTTTCAAGCGACAATCAAGTAAGAACAATTAGACCCACATCAATATCAATGGATCTTCAATTATAGATTGGAGAGAATCTAACAGATTTACACTTAGTTAAACAATATGACTCTAGAAACACCTACTCTAATTAAGCATTTATCATCACACACCTCTAGTTAATGATTTAGCTACTCATAATTAAGAAATTCAAAAGCACATTTAGCAATAAACTCATTGAATTCAATAATAAGAGTAGCAAAATCAAGTTCAACAAGAAGTCTTCAACAATGGCATTACCTTGCTATGAAGAAGAATAAGAAAAAGGAAATAGATCTTTTCAAATTTCACCAATCAAAATCACCCTTTCTTCTCTGTCAAGAGAATGTTCTAAAGCTAGAAATTGAAAGCTGATGAGTACACAATACTTTTTCTAGAATATATCCAAAAAATAGGGCATCTTCTCTCTCTTTTTTCGTGATGGATAATTTTACCCCTGATCAATGTTCTGGCACCAGTGGAAGTACAGGCGGTTCACTGATTGCAATCCGCGAACTGCCGGCTACACTATCTGAACCCCCGATAAATTCCAATAACCATCGGCGGTTCCTTCAACATTTTGCTGATCTCCGTCCGTGCACCACCTATTCCTTGCTCTTCAATCCAGCAAGTTCATGTGTCATTCAGTTGTTGGACCGGCGAGTAGCCGTTGGAGACCGGCGTTCGCCAGTGGCATTGTTTCCTAGAGGCGGTGGTTATCGACTTTTGACCGGCGTTTCCCCAGTCTTCTTCGGTGGAAGGTCGAATTTCATCCCACTTCCTTCGTTTTGCTCCATTTCTTTCTCTTTTCTTCACATTAGACATTTGCACACAACAAAGGCAAAAAGGGCATAAAACCCACATAAACAATGAAAAAACTAAGTAAAAACTCAAGCTTAAGAGCCTAATGAGTTGGTGAATTACCAACTCATCAAATCCCCAAACTTGAACCATTGCTTGTCCTCAAGTAATGCAATTCTCAACAGTTGAAAAACATGCCACTACAGACAAGTTTAAACATCAACAATCACCTAGTCTATGACAACCCAAAAATGCTCACCAATCTCACCGAAAAAGAGAAGAAAATTCCCCTAAACCAGAACAATGAAGATATTTCAAAGGGCTACCACCATTCAAAAACATGATTTGCAAGAGTTTTCATTTCGTAGAACAAGGGTATCGTTCATCCAAGAAATACACATAGCAGCTTAATTCATAATCATTGCACATTTAAAACTTGCCTTAGAGCTTACATTTATCATGTTGTATGTGCATATTTACCTTTAATGCAATTATTCCCTCAAAAAGGGTGATGCCACTCACCGAAGAGAGAATCCCTATTTTCTTCATGACTCAGTGCACTCACACAAGGGATTTCACAAAGGTAAGATTGCACTCACTCTCCTAAAAGAAATCATCATGCACCCAACTCAACCCATAGGCTTGCCCTTCGTGTAAATTGCTACTAATGTAGAGAAACTGCACTTAAAATCACTTAGGACTTCCGAGTTATGATGTAGGTCTAGGGCTAAGGGTAAGATAAATATTTAGCTTTATGACTAATGCCTCCTTAATGCCTTTATCAACACTTGCAACATCCCGCTATCTTATTGAAATTTCTCCACCTTATTTCTCCTTGTTCATTGTTTTCATCCTTATCTAACACCAACCACCCTTTTAACACCCCAGAATTCCACAATTAGCCTTTTGTATGCAAGAGATGGCACCTTTTTTTACCATTCTTTTCTCTTCTGATGCTTTGAGGCTTTCAACCCAGATGATTCCTTCATTTCCTCAAAATTTTGGGTGCCACCTCACATTGAAGTTATCATCTTTTCCTTTTCTCTTGCAAACCCCCAAACTTAGGCTTTTGCCTTATCTCACACTCATCTCCAATTTCTCCCCTATTCATTGTCTTGAAGCCCCCATTTTTCATTATTTTATTACTAGCAATTAGGGAGAATGGGTGCCAAAGAGAAGGATTAGAAATGGTGATTAGGGTTGTAATGTGATTTCCAAGAAAGGTTCCGAGGCTCAAACATTGGCTATCAAAGATTAATGCTCAAGAAGGTCATTGTGGGTGAAGTGACTACCAAAAGGAGGCCTAAGATCATGTTCTAAGTGCAACTACATTTAGGATTTCTCCTTGAGTCACACTTGGGGAAAGTTCTAGACAAGAAGATATGCATGGGATTCACAAAAGTCCTTACCACACAAGGCATCCCTCCTCAAGAGACCACAAATGTCATTGTTCACACAAAATCTTGGTTTAAGACATCAAAAAATGCAAATTCATAAGTCAAGAAAGGAATCTACAAAGTATGACAAAGAATGCTATGTTCTTGATTCAAACATCTGTCCATTATCATTTTCATTTTCCTGCCCCATTTTAAACTCCATTTCAAAAAAAATTCTGGTGGTTCCTCTCAAAAAAGCTCCATACAAGACTCAAAAACAACATGGCATTTTCCCTTAAGAAAGTCGCCACTCAATCTATCATTGGGAAATGCCAACCTGGTTCAACAAAGAAAAGAGAAAGAAACAAATGAACGCTCCTCAGGAAAGAACTGCGGTATAAAGAAAACCCCCGGAGTTGTGATTACTACCCTACAATAAACAAAGAAAAAGAAGAAAACAAGAAAACTTGGGTCATGCATGCAAAATTTATCAATTCAAAGTGAAGACCCTTTTTTCGCACTAACACATCAACATTCAAGAACTCCATCATGTCATTCATTTCATTAACATAACAAGCCTGGCTAGGGCAATCATCAACAAACAACATAAATAAAATCCCGGCAAAGGCTATATCAATAAAATTCCAAAAACATCAATGACCCCCCAACACAAAATTCATCCCTTCCCCACTTAAGAGAATACATTTCCCCCAATGTATGCATACAAAAGGGAAAGGGGCAAGAGAATCCATGAGCAGGTCATTCCTCCTCATTATCTTCAACTGCATCACCTGCACCATCACCACCAACCTCACCTCGCCCATCAAAATCATCCCCCAAGCCCTTGAACATATCATAAATGGGGCCTCAAACTTTGGAGGGAGTATCCATTGCAGCGTCAAGGGCACTCATGTCAGGCACCTCTATTGATGTTCGCCTTTTCCATTCCCGCACCTCAGTTTGGAGAGAGGTAACAGCCCCCTCAACTGCATCCATCTATTTACACAATGTAGAGATGTCTCTCATACAAGGATTTGAGCTCCTTCTTAACTGTTTAAGCAATTAGTGTAGGGAGACTCTTGGACAATCTTTAGAGTTGGCTCTAATGAGAGTTGATCATTTCCACAAGTCTGTGGAGACCACTTGATTGGAAGGATGTAGGAGGGGGAGAGGCTCCCCGAGGAGGCATGTCTCTTGAAGCTTGGCCTAACTCTTCATGATGGGGCATGTTCAAATCCGGGGCATGCAGTGAGTGGTCCGACTCATGGGATAGTGATCCTCAGCTAACCTAAAAGCTTGCAGTCTTTTCCTCTTAATTGCGGGTGCTTCAGCATCTCTCTTCGGGTCTATGGCAATCACTCCTAAAGCAGCGGCATGGGTTTCATCCAAGAACAAAGGCACTCAAGATTGTAAGCATAGCTGGGAAATGAGGACGGCATATGGCATGGAAGTACTAGCCTATCGTGCCTTCCGCTTCCTTTGTTGGGCCACAATCTCCCCAAAGTTAATAAGGACTCCAAACATGATGCAGGCGATAAGAATTGTTGTTTCCAAGCTGACCCGTTGCTCATTTTTGGAAGGAGTGATGCGGCCACAAATAAAGTCCAACCATAACTTGGCCTCAAACTTCAAATCATGGTGAGAGATTTCTCCACCTATGGATGCCCACAGAGGTGTCTCAGCGACGATGATTGAAGCTATTCAGGAGAATTGGTCCTTTATGTTCGCCACCCGGGCCATGTACTCCAAGCTAGAGTCAAGCTCATCTTCCCAAAACAAGTAGTTGATGGCAGCCGAGTGATGTCTACCTCCAGTCCTCTTATCACGATCGATGGTAGGCACGGGAAGTCATCAACTTGCCTCTGTGTTTCATGCTATCCTTCCTAGCCTGGTAAGAAGAATAGAACTCTGGTAATAGGCTGGGGTAGTAGGCCGGGAGAGGATTGGCAAAAACATCCCACTGCCTGTCTGTGAATTGAGAGGTGATGTTGGGAAGATCACCATGCAAACCTGCTAAATCAAATCTCTTCTCCATAATTATAGACTGGCCCTGGCATATGACATAGTGCTCCTTCATGTTGGGTACACATAATATCATGGCCTCTTTGGAGTTCGTATGTGGTGCGGAGGACCTGGCTTTGGCCTTGCCCTTGTTGGTGGATGATACGGGGGCCTTGCCCTTTCCGGTGTTCCTAGATGAAGACATGATATTTCTGCAAACATGGTGTTAGTGATAGCTACAATGTACTTGAACTAAAATAACTAAAGCTATTCTAAAGGTGAAATGAAAAGCAAAGATGAAAAACCATCATGTAAAGAACCAGTAGCATCAGCGAAATACCGGCAAGTCACAGGTGGAGTCCGCGAACCGACAGTGACTCTCCGATGTGCAGCAGAAGATTGAGCATACCAATAGTCTACCAGCGAAAATGTGGCGAGTCGCCGATACCGATCCATAAACCACTGATGCAACAGGGATCCAAGCAGTGGCCTGAAGCCAAGTATAGATTGGACCGGCATTTCAGCGTTGTTTCGCCGGACCCTACCAGCGAATCATCGAATTGCATCGCCGCCAAATCAATTCCAAACATTTCAATGGCACCCATTCATAAACACCCATACACATTTCAGTGAAACATCAACTCTACAGATGAAAAAGGGCTCAAATGATGATTTACCCTTAAGAATGGCATCACCCAATCTATCATCGGGGAAAACATGACACTTCAATCCTAGTGGGTTACTCAGGCTTCACCCCATTAAAATTCACACAAATATCACACCTATCCCACACCCATTTTAGCCATACACTTCTATCCCCCGGACATTTCAACAAATAGAGCATCAACCATGAATCTAATGAGAAGGAAAGCCATTAAAAGGGAAGGGAAAGGAATGTTAAAGCCACATGAAAAATGCAATAAATGTGCCATTGATGAGAACATAAAAGATACAAGGATACATTACCACACTTTCGGAAAGAGTTTTGCAAAGACTAGCTTGTGAGAGCTTAGCAACGTTCAACAATGGCAGCTGCGGAGGTTTGTGTAGTAGAGAAGGAGAATGTGAGTGTGGATAAGTGTAGTGAGGATGTTGGTGATGAAAGGGAGAGGTTTTATCGGGGGAAGGTGAGATAGTGGTAGGTTGAAGAGAAGGTGCGGTAGTAATGGTGAGTTAATGTGTTGGTGGGAAGTGGAAAGGTGGAAAAGAGGGAAATATGGGAAAGTGGAAATGTTGGGTATTGAGAAGACAAAAAGAGTGGGAAAATGGTAAAAAGGTGATCTAAGGGAATATTATTCAGATTATGGAAGCTCAAGCAAGTATTTGGGGTTAGGTGGGTCCACATCTGATTTAAATTCTGAAAAAAAAATTATGCCTCGATCGGTGTTACACCGGCGGTTTACCGAATTGAGCTGGCCTTCCGCTGTTTTACCTTTTACACTTGAAATAATGCCTAGTTCACTATTTCACCACCGGCTATTTACCGGCGGTTCGCGAACTGAGTTGGCAGTCCGCCGATGAATCACCTCATGAGCCCCTATTATTTCAGGTAATTTGTGTTGTACCTGTGATCGACCGGTGGTGCACGTTTCTTCCTCGGCGGTGCGCCGATGTGTCCACTGGTCAAACGCTCAAACTCCCATCTTTCTGCCTTCTCTTATCATAAGGGGGCAATTCGCGCATCTAGATCGGTGATTCGCCGGTCCAGAACATTTCCCGCATTGTTGTGGTGCTTTCCCTCTTTGATTCTCACTTCATTGATCCTACAAAAACAGTAACAACAACTACTTAAAATAAATCAAATAAAACACTTGGATCGCCTCCCAAAAAGAGTCTTAGTTAATGTCATGGCATGACGTTGCTCTTATTTAACAATTCTTTTTCAACAGATCATCCTCCGACTCCATCTTCTCCATCTCAAGTCCTCTATCCTTATCCTCTTTCTGCAACACCCCGATCACCTTGCATTCGGTGGGAGTTTCAGCTAACGGACACACCTTGAAGGTGACTTCTTCACATCCAACTCTGAACTTGATCTCCTCTAGCTCCACATCAACTACAGCTCTCCCCCTGGAGAGCAATAGTCTCCCTAAATTAATTGGGACCTCCAGATCCATTTCACAATCGAGGTCTATGAAATCAACTGGTAGGATGAATTTATCCACCCTCACCAACACATCTTCTAATACCCCCACAGGTTTTTTTATGGAATGATCCGCCATGAGCAACCTCATAGACATAGGCTTTGTGCTTCCAAGTCCCAACTTTTTTAAAATAACAAGGGGCATTAGATTTATGCTAGCACTAAGATCGCATAGAGCTTTCTTAAACACACATATCCTAATTGTGCAAGGGATTGTGAAAGCTCCAGGGTTTTCTCGCTTGGGGTCAAAATTTCTCATCATCATCGCACTATTACGGTGCGTCGTCTCCATGCTACCTATATCAACCACCTTCTTCTTTTTCAGCAACTACTTCACGAAGTTAGCATATCTTGGCATTTGGAGAAGGATATCCACCAATGGTATATTAATAGACAATTTGTTGAACATGTCAATGAATTTGCTGAACTGATCATCCTTTTTTTTATTGTCCAACCGTTGGGGATAAGGGGGTGGAAATCTTGCTGCAACCTTGTCATCATTTGAGGCCTTCATGCCCACCTTATCTTCATCAACATGTAAGGGAATTTCATCATCCTTCCCCTCACCTTCCTCTTCACTCTTTTCACCACTCCTTGGCATCTTTGGCATCTCGTTGATTTCATTTTCCTCATCTAATTTTGGAGCATTAGCCTCCTTGGGCTTCACTCTTGCCTCTCCAACCACTTTACCACTCCTAGTAACAATAGCCATACATTGGCTATCTTTTTTCGGGTTCATCATCGTGTCACTTGGGAGCGTTCCCTTCATTCGGGGGTTCATTTGAGCGAACAAGTGATTCATTTGAGATTCCAAGTGCTTAATAGAGGATGAATGAGAGCTCACCATTTCAGAAAGGTTAGACACCTTCCCACACAATACCTTGACCCCGTTGTTGGTTGATTCCACTTTCTTGAGGACTCTTGCTAGCATCTCTTCAATTTTTGAGCTACCAGCATTGCTCACACCTGGATGACTTTGGGCATTTCCAGATTTTGGAGGGGGAACATATGGGTTTGAACTTCATTGGTAGCGGTCTCCCTCTTGATTCTTTTCTCTATTTCCCCATCTTTCATTTCTTTCAGGCCATCCCTGGGCATCACGGTTCCTCCAGCCTAGGTTTTCATCCCTTGGGCGCCAAGGGCCTTGATTTGGCCCTTGAAACCTAGGTCGAGGACCCCTCCCCCCTAAATCATTCTTCCTTTTACCTTGGTGGCGATGTTTCTCCTTCATATTGCGAAGGACCTTGCATACCTACAACATTCACCCACCTTGGGCCCTGCCCCAATCACATGTTTGGTCATTAGTTCCAGTTCTGTCATCATTTTAGCAATATTTTCATCTCACTCTTCATCTCTTTTCTGCAACTCAGCCTCTAATGCACTAGAGCTGATGTCATGTGTAGATACATTCGTTTCTCTCGTGTGCCAGGCCCTATTTGTTTTTGTCATTCTATCCAAAAGGGCTTTAGCCAACCCATATGTTTGATCCATAATAGACCCTTCAGCTAAATTGTTGGCAATGGATTTGTTGGAGTCGAAGGCTCAGTAAAATAGAAACCTTCTTCTTGAACCATATCCATGCCTCATGCAAAGGCTCTCTAGGCTCTTGCTTGAAATTTGTGATGTCGTCCCTCAGTTGAAACATTTTTGATGGAGGTAAGAAACAATCCAAAAGGCTTCGGTTAATTCTTGCCAAGATGTAATACAACCAAGAGGAAATTCTTCCAACCACATCGTCGCCTCTCCCATTAGAGAAAATGGAAAAAGCCTTAGCCTGATAGACTCTTGACTTATGTTTTTGATGTTGAAAGGCTAGCATATCTCCAAGAAATTTCTCAAATGAATGTAACACCCCAAAACTTCCTAGGTCAAATTCATATGTTGCATGAAAAACCAAAGGAAACCAGAAAATTTTCTGCCTCAAATGACCCCACAACAGATCGTTGGTGGAACCAACGGACCGTTGCAATGGGTTGTGGGTTGCAGCAAGGTTTTCCAAGGGGAAACAATGAGTCATGGGATGACCCGTTGCTTCTAAAAACGGGTCGTCCTATCGCCCGTTGAACCCCAAGTCTGGAGATCACCGTACCATTCCTTGAGAAAATATGAGGTAACTACGGCCCATTTTTGGAAACAACGAGCTATTGCTACTGATCTTCATTCAATTCCAGACCTCAGCAGGGTGAACCACGGGAGGATACAATGGCCCATTGATCCTATTAATGAGTCGTTGTTATCACCCGTTGTCCCCGTGCCCTGTTTTTCTTACCAATTCCAATGGGAGGTATCAGCGGTTTGTTCTTGCTTCCAACGGACCGTTGTACCTAACCATGGGTCACCAGTGGGAATCTAGTTTCTGAACCTAGAAACACCGGCCAAATTCAATGGGTCATCATTTCCACCAATGACCCGTTCTGAGGCCCCTTGGTTCTTGTCGGCTAGATTTCAATTTAAGTTCCCAGGGTTACTTTTGCAATTTCTCACCTTTTTAATCCCTAAACCATGTCGTTTTAGGGTCATTTAGGAGGAACAAAAGTGGATAGAACAGCAATTCCCCTTCACTTTCACTCATCCTCTCAAAAATCAAAGCATAGAAATAGTCAGGGAGTCAGAGCAGAAGCTAAGGAAAATGTCAATCTTCTCAGGGATTTTCACCAGGGTTCCTTCTACAGGTATGTGGGAATTTAGCAAGGAGATTGTTCTCCCCTTGCGTCCCCCAAAACTCTCTCTCTGTTCACTTTCATTCCTAGCCCAGAGATTGCGAATTTGCAGATATTTTTATCGTTCTTTGATTAACTCGTGTGGAATCCTACCCTATGTTAATTGTACCAATTATCCACCAATTTTTAACTAAAATGATGCTTGTTCCATCAAATTAGAAATTCATCCCTAGCTTTTGAAAATCCAGAAATTAGAATCCTATTTAAGCTTTGAATTCTTGAGAATTGTTTGCATGCTTCAGAGTTAGGGGCTTTTATACCGATTGTTTGTGTTAAAATCTCAGTTACATGTATGTTATTAAGATTCAGTCAGAAAGTTTGTATACTTTGTATTTCTCAGAATGGTCAATTCAGTTTCAGTCAAAGTACTAGAATATTCAGTGGTAATCATAAATGTCAGTTGATCAGTTTGACTATAATCTTTTTTTGAGGTGTCAGTTGTGCCTCTCAATTATCAAACTCAGACTCATATTTTAGTTATTTGGTCCATTAGGTGGTCATGACATTCTAGTTATAGCTTTGACCAGCCCCCGGACCCCAGTGCAGTTATCAGTTTGTTCTCTAGACGGTTACGATTCTTCCCAATAAGTAGCTCTGACCAGTCTTAGAACTCAGTTTCCAAATATGGTCCTACAAGAAGCTCAGGGAACTCTCTGACAGTATCCCTGGGTCAGTATAGTCTTGGACCCCAGTATCGAGCTATCCACTTGTTAGTAGTAGCAGTAATAGGATTTTCCAGTGGGAGTAGGACTTAGCACCGAAAGGGCCGGGGTTCTAGCGCACCCAGGTTCCAGAACTACATTGCCACTGTAGGTTTTATTTACTTGGCCTAGCGGCCCCCTTTTTACAGTGATTTTCACAGTCCATGCCTTTATACCCTAGCAAGGTATATTGGGTCCTATCAACTGGGTGTACACATCGGATTCCACGTCTAGCTCACATGGTTACGTGTCGATTATAGCCTTTCCCACTAGTCACTACAGTTACTCTCAGATTCTTCAGTTCAGTGCAGTATTTCAGACTCAGTATCTCAGACTTAGGACATGTTTATGACCATCATTCAGGGTCATTTTTGACCATATCAGTTTATTACCAGTTGTACCAGTTTTAAGCATTTTAGTTGGTCATTTCATGTCATATCAGTTCAATTATTAATTCTATCATATTAGTTATGTTTCTCTCATTTACTCAGTACATTCAAAGTATTGACACCTACTTTTATGTTTTATCCTTTCATGATACAGTCATAGGTTCTCAGACCTAGCACCGTTAGCTGATTACGTTCGGGTCTCTCCATCAGCAGTAGTAGTGTGAGTCCTCATCATTCGAGGGCTTGCTTTACTTTCTTCCAATTGAGATTTTATTTTCAGTTAGACTTAGAGTTAGCTAGGGGCTTGTCCCTACAACTCCTCAATAGAAGTCTTTCAGACTAGACTTGATTTCAGAATTATATTTCAGATATTTTAGCTTTTCTATTTTTAGTCTTTAGAATTTCTTAAACTGCCTTAATATGATATTGTAAAGCTCCGTTGTGCATGGTTACTTAGAATACTAGTGAATGATAGACCAGGGGTTGACTTGGGGTCACTTGGGACTTCAAGTACTGTGTTACGTCCAGGATGTAGACTCGGGGCATGACAAACTTGGTATCATAGCCCTAGGTTTAGAGTATCCTCGGAAAGTCTGAAAGTCGCATCGAGTAGAGTCCTTTTCATGGGTGTGAAGCACGCCAAACTTATGATAAGGAGGCTATGAGATGTTATTAGGAAAATTCCCTTTTTTCATGTTCTTTATCGTGCATCAAAGTTCAACTCTAGAAATTCCCTTCTAATTTGTGCTCTATTTTATTTCAACGAACCATGCCTCCCAAACGCGGTAACAGAAGAAGGGCCAGAAATGCCAACAAACCTGCCCCACCAGGCCCGGCAGCTCCTCAAGATGATTTGGCTTCTACCGCAGAGTTTAGAGCAGCCATTCAGTTACTGGCCCAAACTGTGACCAACCAAGTGAATCAGCAAGTTGTGTCGGTGAACACGAATGGGTCTGCAGCAGCAGCAAGGTACAGGACTTCACCCATATGAACCCTCCATCGTTCCAGGGGTCTAAAGTGGGGGAGGACCCCCAAGAGTTTGTAGATGAGGTCAGGAAGATTACCCGCATTATGGGTGTTAGCTCATCCGAGAGTGCTGACCTAGCTGCCTATCATCTTAAAGGGGTAGCCCAGGTTTGGTATGAGCAGTGGAAGGAGGGGTGACCGGCGGAAGCAGGACCAGTGGAGTGCGAGGAGTTCCACACAGCTTTCCTAGATAGGTTTTTCCCTCGGGAGCTGAGGGAGGCTAAGATGGAATAGTTTATGAACTTACGACACGACAACAGGATAGTGGAGGAGTATGCTCTGGAGTTTACCAGGTTATCAAAGTATGCTCCAGAAATAGTGGCCGAGCAGAGGGATCGCATGCTGAATTTCGTTAACGGAGTGTCTAATCTGGTCCTCAATGAGTGCAGGATAGCAATGTTGATCAAGGACATGGACCTCTCTAGCCTAATTATTTATGCCCAGTAGATTGAGGTAGAGAAGTTGAAAGATATGGAACGTAAGAACAAGCAGGCAAGAACTGGTCATTCATTTAGGCCACCAGAGATGTGGCGGTGGTAGCCGCCCATAGCAGCAGCAACATTAGAGGTCCCCAGCACCTAGCTCAACCAGCGCCCCAACCTTTTGGTCCCGCCAGGATCGAAGGGGTGGGTCATCTGGCACGTAGTCTCAGGCCCACAGTATAGGGAACAGGTATCCAGTTTGCCCTAAGTGCGGTAAGAATCATCCTAGAGAGTGTCTACAGGGTAGAGAGGGCTATCTTGGATGTGGACAGCTTGGGCACCTACTCAGAGAGTGCCCATCAGTAGGGTGAGGGAGATCACAATCCACTACCTCGACAACTCTAGCAGGCCAACTCATTAGGTACAGATGGCGGTCAGCGCCAGAATCATTTCTAGATCTTCTCATCAGGATCAGGAAATCTCACTTGACATAGTTACTAGTATATTACTTCTCTTCCATCTAGACGTATATTCCCTTTTAGATCCAGGAGCTACTCTTTTGTTCGTGACTCCATATATAGCAGTTCAGTTCAATATAAGTCCAGAGGTCCTCTCAGAACTATTCTCAGGCTCCACCCCAGTTGGTGAGTTAGTTAGAGCCAGCCGGGTGTATAGAAATTGTGTAGTCTCGGTGCTGAACAAAGTAATTCTAGCTGATCTCGCAGAGCTACACTTGGTTGACTTCGACCTTATTCTTGGCATGGATTGGTTGCACTCCTGCTATGTCTCCGTTGATTGCAGAACTAGAGTTGTCAAGTTCCAGTTTCTAAATGTACCAGTGTTAGAATGGTCGGGCAGCAATTTAGCGCCTAAGGGTAGGTTTATTTCCTTCCTTAAGGCCCAGAAACTCATTTCCAAAGAATGTCTATATCATATGGTTCGGGTCAAGGATTTTAACTCTGATACCCCAGCCATACAATCAGTTCCAGTTGTCAGCGAGTTCCCAAATGTATTTCCTGAAGATCTTCTTGGAGTTCCCCCTGAATGGGAGAAAGACTTCGGAATAGATCTCCTCCCAGATACTCAGCCCATCTCCATTCCTCTTTATAGAATGGCTCCAGCTGAGCTTAAGGAGTTGAAGGAGCAGCTAAAATATCTTCTTGACAGGAGTTTTATCAGACCCAGCATCCCTCCCTGGGGTGCTCCAGTGCTATTCATGCGTAAGAAAGATGGTACCCTCAGAATGTTCATAGATTACCATCAGTTGAACAAAGTCACAGTCAAGAATAGATATCCCCTACCTAGAATTGATGACTTGTTCGACCAACTTTATGGAGCCAGTTGTTTCTCCAAGATGATCTTAGGTCAGGGTACCATCAGCTAAGGGTTAGAGAGTGTGACATACCGAAAACAGCATTTAGAACTCAGTATGGTCACTATGAGTTTATGGTGATGTCCTTTGGGTTAATGAATGGCCCAGCAGCCTTCATGGATTTGATGAATAGGGTCTTCAAGTAGTACTTGGATATGTTTGTCACTGTATTTATCGACGACATTCTGGTGTACTCCAGAAATGAGGAACAGCATGCCAATCACCTAAGGTTAGCATTATAGACCCTCAGAGATTGCTAGTTATCGCCATGTTCAGCAAGTGTGAATTCTGGTTGAAGTTTATGACTTTCTTGGGTTATGTGGTCTCAGGTGAGGGGATACAAGTAGATCCTCATAAGATAGCAGCAGCGAAGGATTGGCCCAGACCTACCTCTCCTACTGAAATCAGGAGTTTCCTAGGCTTAGCAGGTTATTACTGATGGTTTGTGGAAGGTTTCTCCTCCATAGAATCTCCTCTGACCAAGTTAACCTAAAAGAAGGTGAAATTTTACTGGTCGGATGAGTGTGAAAAGAGTTTTCAGGAGTTAAAGACTCGACTAACTACCGCTCCAGTTTTGACCCTGCCAGAAGGAACAGATGGGTTGGTTGTATATTGTGACGCCACCAGAGTTGGACTTGGTTTCATTTTGATGCAGCGGGGCAAAGTGATAGCCTATGCCACCAAATAGCTCAAAGTCCATGAGAAGAACTATCCAACTCATGACTTGGAGCTGGTAGCGGTGGTGTTCGCATTAAAAATTTGGAGATTACTTATATGGAGCTCATGTAGATGTATTTACAGATCATAAGAGTCTGCAGTATGTGTTAAGTCAGAAGGACCTAAACCTTCGTCAGAGAAGGTGGTTAGAACTACTGAAAGACTATGACATAAGTGTGTTATATTACCCAAGCAAGGCCAATGTGGTGGCTGATTCCCTAATTAGAGTATCTATGGGCAGCGTGGCTCATGTAGAAGAAGGCAAAAAGGAGTTGGATAAAGATATTCACAGGCTAGCCCAATTGGGAGTACAGTTGGTGGATTCGACTGAGGGTGGTATAGTAATGCAGAGCGGGTCAGATTCCTTTTTAGTTCTGGAGGTTAAGTCCAGACAAGATGAAGATCCCATCTTACTTAAGATGAAGGAAGCAGATCTCAGGAGAGAAATAGAAGCTTTCTCCAAAAGGGCAGATGGTGTGCTTCGTTACTAGGGTAGATTATGTGTACCGAATGTCGGCGAGTTGAGACAACAGATATTGGCTGAAGCACACAGTTCTAGATATTCCATTCACCCTAGTTCTACTAAGATGTATCATGATTTACGGGATATTTACTGGTAGAACGGCACGAAAAGAGATATTGCTGAATTTGTAGCTAAGTGCCCGAACTGCCAGCAAGTAAAGGTAGAAAACCAGAGACCGGGAGGTATGACTCAAGATATCAGTATACCCACATAAAAGTGGGAAGAAATAAACATGGACTTCATTACGAGTCTACCTCAGACTCGTCGGCAACATGACTCTATCTGGGTGGTAGTAGACCGGATGACTAAGTCAGCACATTTCCTCCTAGTCAAAACCACAGATTCAGTTGAGGACTATGCTGACTTTATATTTCGGAGCTAGTCAGACTGCATGGGGTGCCCTTTTCCATTATTTTAGACAAAGGTACCCAATTCACCTCTCACTTCTGGAAGTCTTTTCAAAAAAGACTACGTACCCAGGTCAAGCTCAACACAACTTTTCACCCGCAGACAGGTGGAAAAGCTGAGCGGACCATTCAGACCTTATAAGATATGCTAAGAGCATGTGCAATCGATTTTAAGTGTAATTGGGATGACCATTTGCCTCTTATCGAGTTTGCGTACAATAACAGCTACCACTCTAGCATTCAGATGGCCCTATTTGAGGCATTATAAGGTAGGCGGTGTAGATCCCCTATAGGGTGGTTTGAGGTTGAAGAAGCTACCTTGATAGGGCCAGACTCGATTCATGAAGCAATGCAGAAAGTTCAGCTCATCCAAGAAAGGTTGAAAATAGCTCAGAGCCGTCAGAAATCTTATGTCGATGTGTGGAAAAGAGAATTGGAGTTTTTAGTTGATGACTGGGTATACCTAAAAATTACACCCGTGAAAGGGGTGATGACATTTGGGAAAAAGGGAAAGCTCAGTCCACGATATGTGGGACCCTATAAGATTTTGAGGCGGATTAGTAAAGTGGCCTACGAGCTAGAGTTACCTTCAGAACTAGCAGCAGTACACCCAGTTTTCCATGTGTCACTTCTGAAGAAGTGCATTGATGATCCAACTTCAGTAGTGCCATTGGACAGTGCGGAGATTAAAGATAGTCTCACATATGAGGAGGAGCCAGTACAGATCCTTGAACGTCAGGTTCTTAAGCTGAGGAATAAGGAGATAGCTTCAGTCAAGGTCGTTTGGAGAAATCAACAAGTTAAGGGAGCTACATGGGAAGCAGAAGCAGACATGATGGGCAAATACCCTCACTTGTTTCTGTCCAGTTCAGAACCAGAATCAGGTATTAGATCCCTTCTCAGTACTCTACTCAGTTCCGTACTCATCAGCCTTACTTACATTTTCTACATGGATTCTAGTTGCATCAGTACTGTTGGTGAGGTTAAGTCAGCTCAGAGTCAGTTACTCCTCCAGAAATCAGTCATAGCCTTAATTTTAGAAATCTCAACTCTTTTCCTAGTTTTGGTCTTCATTCGAGGACTAATGATCCCAAAGGGGGAGATATTGTAACACCCCGAAACTTTCTAGGCCAAATTCAGACGTTGCATGAAAAACCACAGGAAACCAGAAAATTTTCTGCCTCAGATGAACCCTACGATGGACCGTTGGTGGAACCAACGGACCGTTGTAATAGGTCATGGGTTGCATCAGGGTTTTCCAGGAGGAAACAATGAGTCATGGGAAGACTCGTTGCTTCTAACAACGGGTCGTCCTGTCCCCATTGAACCCCGAGTCTGGAGATCTTCCGTACCCTTAACTGAGACAACGAGAGGTAACCACGGCCCTTTTTTGGAAGCAACGAGCTGTTGCTACCAACCGTCGTTCAATTCCAGACCTCAGTAGGGTGAACCATGGGAGGATACAATAGCCCATTGATCCTATCAATGAGCCGTTGTTATCACCTGTTGTCCCCGTGCCCTGTTTTCTTACCAATTCCAATAGGAGGTATCAACGACCAGTTCTTGCTTCCAACGGACCATTGTACCGAACCATGGGTCACCAGTGTGAATATGGTTTTTGAACCTATAAACCACGGCCAAATTCAATGGGCCATCGTTTCCTCCAACAACCCATTTTGAGGCCCGTTGGTTCCTGTCGGCCAGATTTCAGTTTAAGTTCCCAAGGTTACTTTTGTAATTTTCCACCTTTTTAATCCCTAAACCATGTTGTTTTAGGGTCATTTAGGAGGAATAAAAGGGTATAGAATGACAATTCCCCTTTAGTTTCACTCATCCTCTCAAAACTCAAAGCGTAGAAATAGTCAGGGAGTCAGAGCAGAAGCTAGGGAAAACGTCAATCTTCTCAGGGATTTTCACCAGGGTTCCTTCTACAGGTATGTGGGAATTTAGAAAGGAGATTATTCTCCCCATGCATTCTCCAAAACTCTCTCTATATATACACTTTCAGTCCTAGCCCTGAGATTGCGAATTTGCAGATGTTGTTATCGTTCTTTGATTAACTCATGTGGAATCCTACCCTATGTTAATTGTACCTATTATCCACTAGTTTGTAACTAAAATGATGCTTGTTCCATCAAATTAGAAATTCAGCCCTAGCTTTTGAAAAGCCAGAAATTAGAATCCTGTTTAAGCTTTAAATTCTTAAGAATTGTTTGCATGCTTCAGAGTTAGGGGCTTTTATACTGATTGTTTGTGTAAAATCTCAGTTACATGTATGTTATTCAGATTCAGTCAGAAAATTTATGTACTTTGTATTTCTCATAATTATCAGTTCAGTTTCAGTCAAAGTACTAGAATATTCAATGTTAATCAAAAATGTCAGTTGATCAGTTTGACTATAATCTTTTCCCGAGGTGTCAGTGGTACCTCTCAGTTATCAGACTCAAACTCAGATTTTAGTTATTTGGTCCATTAGGCGGTCATAACAGTCTACTTATACCTCTGGCCAGCCCCTCGAACCCCAGTTCAGCTATCAGTTTGTTCTCTAGACGGTTACGACACTTCCGGATAAGTAGCTCTGACCAATCTTAGAACTTAGTTTCAAAATATGATCCTATAAGATGCTCAGGGAACTCTCTGACAGTATCCCTAGGTCAGTATAGTCTTGTACCCCATTATCGAGCTATCCGCTTGTTAGTAGTAGCAATAATAGGATTCTCCATTAGGAGTAGGACTTAGCACCGAAAGGGTTGGGGTTCCAGCGCACCCAAGTTCCAGAACTACGTTGCCACCATAGGTTTTATTTACTTGGCCTAACAGCCCCTTTTTAACAGTGATTTTCAGAGTCCATTCCTTTACACCCTGGCAAGGTATATTGGGTCCTACCGATGGGGTGTGTACATCGAACTCCACGTCTAGCACACGTGGTTACATGTCAGTTATAGACTCTCCCACTAGTCAGTGCAGTTACTCTCAGATTTTTCAGTCCAGATCATTTCAGTGCAGTATTTCAGGCTCAGTATCTCAGACTTAGGACATGTTTATGAGCATCAGTCAAGGTCATTTTTGACCATATCAGTTTATTACCAGTTTTCAGCATTTCATATCGTATCAGTTCAGTTATTAATTCTATCATATTAGTTATGTTTCTCTCACTTACTTAGTACATTCATATTATTGATGCATACTTTTATGTTGTATCCTTTCATGAATCAGCCACAGGTTCTCAGACCCAGCACCGTTAGTCGATTATGTTCAGATCTCTCTATTAGCAGCAACAGTGTGAGTCCTCATCATTCAAGGGTGTTTCTTTACTTTTTTCCTGTTTAGACTTATTTTTAGTTAGACTTAGAGTTAGCTGGGCGCTTGTCCCAGCAACTCCTCAGTAGATGGCTTTCAAACCAGACTTAATTTCAGAATTATATTTCAAATATCTTAGCTTCTCTATTTTCAGTCTTTACAATTTCTTAAACTACCTTGATGTGATATTTTAAAGTTCCATTGTGCATAGTTACTCAGAATGCTAGTGAAGGATAGACCAGGGGTTGACTTGGGGTCACTTGTGACTTCAAGTACCGTGTTATGTTCAGGGTGTAGACTCGGGGCATGACAATGACTATTTGCATCCTCACTTGATTTACCTCCAAAGAGTCCATTCATTTGCAACAAATGCAGTATAGTTCTTGTGACATGAAATACAACATTCCCTACTGTGGGTGGTAGGTGAATGGATCAAGCAATCTCTGACATCACCGGGTTATCTTCCTCATGCTCCATGTTACCTTCCATTGAGCTATCCCCTTCTTGGGAGTGATAACTCATATTGTTGTGATATCCTAAAAAGCACAGCAAAATCACGTCAACCAACTAAGATGCAAAGTTATTTCAAATTAACAATCAACACAAAAACATCAAGCGTTAGTCCCCGGCAACGGTGCCATTTTTGATAACGTCCAAACTACACTCCTCTTTTATGAAAGAGTGTTAACATTCATTGTATCAAAACAAATATGCCAATGGATGTCGGGGTTGAATCTCACAGAGAATTGAGTCGAGAATGCAAGAGTTATAAACTAACTCAAACTAGAGTGCATCGTTGTTCAACATTTGAAAAGAAAACTTGGGGGAAACTTAAGGAAAAAGACTACCTAATTCTAAATTTAAGACTAAATGGGGGGAATTCCAATTGTTGCATTCTCAAATGAATTAGTTAGGGGTGTGTTTTGCATGGTTAAACAACTAGCATGGGCTACTTCATTTCCTTTAAATTCAAATTCAACTTAGATAGTTGTGGATAAATCATATTCTCTTGTTTTTCAACTATAAGAATGTTTATGCCTTAGGTTTTCTCAAACCTCATGGACAAATTCAAGTTAACAACCACAAAAGCTTGAGGAAAGATTAAGCTATTTCTAGCCTTTACCTTTGATGGATTGAAGATGTGGGTATTGACTATCTCTAGCTCAATCTCACACACCAACACTCCAATTCCTCACCATTATCTTCTCACCCAATTCTCACCTTTCTCTTTCAAGCAAAAGCAAAGTAAAGTAAAATTCATGTTTGCAACCATCAATTTTTACAATTAAAACATGGGAGAAGACAATAGTTCTAAGTTACAATGAGAATTTAAAATCAATTCATCAATACCCATTCATATATTCAAACCTACCATGCATACACCCCTAACTAGCAATTTAGATTTACATATTTAGAGAGATAGAAGATAGCCAAAGAACTTTCTCAACATTCACAATATGGGTTCATCCAATTGCTTCACAAGGTTTGCAACAATGGGGAATTCCCCCCATAAGGAGGATTCCTCAAAAAGAAGAACCTTCTATTTTATGTTGAAAGAAATCGATAGTTTCTATTGTTCTATCAATGAAAAGATGATGAAAATGATGAATGATCCCTTGTTGTACAATGAAAGCTTAAATATCTATACTTTCTTGTGTTAAAATTTCCCCAAATTCCCTTTAAGCTTCTATATTCTATGGAGAACTTTTTGGACCCTTTTATCCTTCATTAGACGGCCTAACCTGTGAAGAACCGGCGTCTAGCCAGTGCCAATCCGCGGAGCACCAAACTGTAGCTGGTTGAAAATAGTGTCTTGGTAGGGGGAACCGGTAGTTCAATGGGCATTTAGCCAATTCCATTCTGCAAACAGCCGGTTGAATAGTCGGTCTGGGTAGTAGCTTCGGAGTTTCGCTAGCGTTTTGCCCTTTCAAATCCGCATTTAGCCGATTTAAAGCATGTCTTTGCACCTCTTTTTGAGCTCAAATCTTCTCTTATCTTTGGCTCCTCTCCTCCATATTATAACTCATCAAATTCTACCTCAAACATCATGTGTTTTTCTTGATTTCATGCTTTCTCCACTCACATGAATTACCTACAAAGAATTAAAGAGAAAGGGCATAAAATCCAGATAAACGACTCAAAAACTAGGCAAAGACTCATGCTTAAGAGCTTAATGAGTTGGTAAATTTCCAACTCATCAGTATTCCTACTTGGAAGTGGGAGAAGATCAATATGGACTTCATCACAGGGTTGCCTCGCACTCGTCGACAGTATGACTCCATTTGGGTGGTTGTGGACAGGTTGACTAAAGTAGCTCATTTCCTACCGGTCAAAACTACTAATTCAATGAAGGATTATGCTAAATTATACATTTAGGAGTTAGTTTGGTTGCATGGAGTGTCATTGTCCATCATATCAGATAGAGGTACTCAGTTTACCTCCCAGTTTTGGAGATCGTTTTAAAAGGGGCTTAGTACTCAGGTCAAGCTTAGCACAGCCTTTCACCCGTAGATAGATGGTCAAGCCGAGCAGACTATTAAGACTCTTGAGGATATGTTGAGGGCATGTCTAATTGATTTCAACTGTAGTTGGGATGATCATCTGTCTCTCATTGAGTTTGCATATACAACAGCTACCATTCTAGCATCCATATGGCTCTGTTTGAGGCTCTTTATGGGTGGAGATATAGATTGCCTATTGGTTGGTTTGAAGTTGGTAAAGCTACGATGATAGGTCCATTCAGTCCATGAAGCTATGGAGAAAGTTCAGCTTATAAGGGACAGGTTGAAAACAGCTCAGAGTCGCCAAAAGTCCTATGCGGATGTGAGAAGGAGAGAACTTGAGTTTGAGGATGATGATTGGGTGTTCATGAAAGTATCCCCCATGAAGGGAGTGATGAGGTTTGGAAGGAAAGGGAAACTCAGTCCCCGTTATGTTGATCCGTACCGAATTGCAAGGCGGGTTGGCAAGGTAGCCTTTGAGTTGGAATTTCCCTCAGAATTAGCTTCTATTCATCTAGTTTTCCATGTATCGCTCTTGAATAAGTGTTTGGGTGATCTAGCTCTGGTTATTTTAGTGGAAAATGTTGGTGTGAGAGATAGCCTTAGTTATGAGGAGGTTCCGATAGAAATACTTGATCATCAGGTTCGAAAACTAAGAAACAAAGAAGTAGCCTCAGTCAAGGTTTTGTGGAGGAACCAGCATGTTGAGGGAGCTATGTGGGAAGATGAAGCAGATATGATGGCTAGATACCCACACTTATTTCCTCCCGTCTCAGTTTTAGCTTGAGGTATAAGTTTCCTCCTTGGTATCCTATTCAGTTCATGTTTCCCCAGTTTTCTTCTTTACATATATTTATGTGTGATTTACGAATTTAGTTCAGGCATGTATTCTAGTCCAGAGTCAGTTACTCCGTCAGTTCCATCTTAAATGTTCAATATTTGGCATGGTAGTTGCATTTTTCCCAACTTTTCAGTATGTTTACCCACATTTGAGGATGAATTTTCCCAAGGGGGAGATATTGTAATACCCCGAAAGTTCCTAAGGCTAGACTCAAGATTTGAAATAAAAAGCAGAACAAAAAAATCTAAAAATTTTCTCAGAATGAGTTGTGGTACGGGTCGTTGGTGGGACTAACGACCTGTTGGAAGTGCCCGTGGTGAGGATCTGCAGGGTGTTACACCCCGAAAGCCTAAAGATAAGACCCAGGAGTTGAAATGGAGAAAAACAAGATTTTCTACACCAGGTCACAGAATGAGTCGTCCTGTGACCCGTCAGGTTGACCACGAGTCGTTAAGTGACTCGTGGTGAGGAGTTTGACTTGAGTTGGATATTATGATTTTGAGTCCCCACGGACATGACCACAAGTCGTGGCCAGCACCCACCACTCGTTGAGACAGTCGTGGTCAAGGGCTAATGAAAGGTGAAGGTTGAGTTGGTAGTGTTCCCTACAAATGGACACAACGAGTCGTGGTCAGATGCCACGATCCGTTAGGTTAGTCGTGGTCATCAATTGATTAAAGACTTGAGGTTTTTGGGCAGTAGTGGTAACGAGTGGTGACCAGGAGTTGTGGTCACCAATAACGGGTCGTTAGGTCCCTCGTGGGGACCCCTTGAGGAAAATTGGCAATGGACTTCAGGACAGCAGATGACGACTCGTTTCCCCTAGTAACGACTCATCCAATCCCTTGTAGAGACTGGCAGTCAGTTATTTTCTGTGAATTTAGTAAGGGCTTATCCATAATTTTGATGATCCTAAAGACTAAACTAAGTCGTTTTAAGCTATGAATAGTGAAGTTTAAGAGGAGTAAGTTCATTCTAGGATATTCTTATTCACGCATGCAAGAGTAAAGGTCCAGAGAGGTGATCAAGCTCAATTTCCTTCAAGTTTTCATCAATTCTTCCTTGGGTAATCAGAGAAATTATAGAATCAGATTCTCTCAGGTATTTAAGGATATGAATGGGTGAATTTGTTTACACCCATGCCCAATCCCTCTCTAATTCATGAAAATTCATATGTTGATCCTATGGGGTTTTAACCCAATGCATCAATTTCCTAAGTTTCTATCATGGGTATGATATAAGTATGTTTCTATTATTGAATTATGATTCATGAGCAAGTTTTACAATGTTTTCAATTATAATCATGTTTTCAAGCTTTATAAATTAAAATGCTCATCCATGAGAAGTTTATAAAGGTTGAGATTTATAATGTATGTTCAAGTAGGATGAGATATTTATGATGAAAAGCATGTTTTCAAGTTACCATGTCTATGATCATATTTTCAAGTGAATCAAGTATTTTCAAGCATGTTTAAGTATTGGGCAATCCCATATGTTCAAGAATAATTTATGATTTCAAGTGAATTAGCTCACCACATGGTTTAGAGTCAAGACTCCCAATTATGTTCATCTTGTGGTATGGTTTGAGCCAAGGCTCCACATGTATTATTCAAATTTTATATGTACATGATTATTCAGCTTCGTCAATAGATGATGGTCAGCTTCATTGAAAAATGATGGAGAGCATATGCCTGTTTTGGGGAGTAGTGTCTAGCACTGAGTCGGCTAAGAATCAGTCAACCCTATACCTCAGAACTATGCGCCAACGTAGTATAGTCAGATTATTTTGGGACCTCTTATGTGAGCTTTCCCCTACCCCAAGGGGCCTTCAGGTTGATATCTATATCATGGTAGCGTATTTAGCCCTGCCAAGGCTCTAGACGGCTCTTCCCACTTGAGTGTGATAGTTTGGACCACGTAAGCTCTATCGTGGTAATGTCGATTATATGATGAGTCTCCCATTGTTCTCATTTCAGTTATGCATGTTTATCATGCATGATATATATATATATATATATATATATATATATATATATATATATATATATATATATATATATATATATATGTATGTATGTTCTAAAGCAGGTTTGACCTAATGTACATTTTTACTTATGATTATCAGATTTCAGCTTTGGGTCATTCGATTCAGTTATGATGTTCAGATATGTTCAGATCATGATTTTAGAAAATAGCATGCAAGCCCCACTCTTAGATTCTCATCTTGATTATGTTTTATATTATGCATGTTTTAAATGATTTTACTTATTTAAGAGGTTTTACTTACCTTTCATACTCTATGATATTTCATTTTATGATACAGGCTCCGATCTTCAAACTCAGCCCCATCACTAGTCATCTTCCGGAGTTTGCATCTAGTTTCTATTGGTGAGTCCTCATCTTCCAAGGACCATTTGTTATCAACTATCCTTGTACTTTCAGTTTTTAGACTTAGAGAGTTAGTTAGGGTCTTGTCCTATCAACTCATCAAAATTAGAAGCTTTTCAGAAAATAAATTGTATTCAGCTTCAGTCTCATTATATATTCAGTTGCTATGTCATGTTTAGACCTCTATTATGCTTATTATGTTAAGTCTTCCACTTTATTGATTGAGTTAGATTTATGTTCATGCCATGGGTCGACTTGGAGTCTCTCGGGGCTCCTTTTCCCGTGTCTCGATCCAGGCCCATGGTTGGGTCGTGACAAATTTGGTATCAGAGTAATAGGTTTGAAGTGTCCTAGGGTGTATGAAAGCCACATTAAGTAGAGTCTTTTTCATGGGTGTGAATCATGCCACACTTATGACGAAGAGGCTAGGAGATGCTTAGGAAATGTTCCCTTCTTTCAAGATCTACGTTCTTGTGGTGAAATGTCTCTCTATCCTTCTAACTCATGTTATTCGCGATTGCAGAATCATGCCTCCCCATAGAATTAACGGCAGAAGAAATGGAAATGGAAATGGCCCCGAGGATGGCAATGGGGACGGGCACCAGCAAGCCCAACCAGCCCATGAGCACTATGCACTGGAGCCGGTTGCCCACACTGAATTTTGAGGCAGCCATTCAGATGCTATTGCAGGCCTTGACCGCTCAAGTTAACCAGCAGAAAGTAGCGCATGTCCCACAGAATGGGAATGCGGCGGCAGCACGAGTTAGAGATTTCCTAAGGATAAACCCACTAGAGTTTCTTTGGTCTAAGGTGGACGAGGATCCACATGAGTTTATTGACAATATTCTGAAGATCACCCAAGTCATGGGGGTGAATGGAGAAGAGTATGCTGATTTGGCCTCATACCAGTTAAAGGGGGTTGCACACATTTGGTTTAAACAGTGAAAGGATAGTAGGATAGTCAGAGCAGCCTCTATCAGTTGGGATGAGTTTCATGTCACGTTCCTAGATCGGTTCTTCCCTCGGGAACTGAAAGTGCTGACGGCGGCTGAGTTCGTGAATCTAAAACAGGGAAATATGACAGTGATGGAATATGCCCTAGAGTTCACTCATCTATCAAAGTACGCCATAGAATTAGTGGTTGATCATAGGGCGCGAGTAAGCAGGTTTGTTCATGGGGTGGCAGACTATCTAGACAAGGATTGCAGAACCGTCATGCTCCATCAGGATATGGATTTTCCTCAGGTAGTCTTGTATGCCCAGCAGATGGAGGTGGCGCATCTGATGCAGAGAGAGGCAAAGAGGGCCAGGACAGACAGCTATAGGTTCTCTTAGCCGAGGCCAAGTGGTAGGCACCAACAGTAGTCCCACTAGAGATCTTCAGCCCCAGCATCTTCAGTGATGAGTGTGCCATCCAAACCTAGGCACGATTAGAGAGGACGAGCATCAAGCTCTAGGGGTCAAAGAAGCAGGCCCGCGGATTCCAGTATCCCAGTTTGTGACAAGTGTGGTCGGAGGCATATGGGTCAATGTTTGACGGGTATAGTTTCTTGCTTCGGGTGCAAAAAGCGCAGACATATGCCCATAGATTGCCCAGCAGCTAAATAGGGCCATGATAGGGGTCGGGCCCAGCTTCCGATTCAGTAGCTCCACTAGCCCGCCCATCTCAGCAGGGCGCATCTACTAGCACAAGTGGCAGTTAGCGCCAAAATAGATTCTATTCCCTAGCATCCCACCAGGAGCAGGAGGTCTCGTTGGATGTAGTCACCAGTATGTTATGAGCTTTCCATCTTGACATGCATGCTTTCTTAGATCCATGGGCTACCTTGTATTTTATGACACCTTATGTGGCTAGTAGATTCAGAGTCAGTCCGGAAATCTTATCAGAACCCTTCTCAGTCTCTACTCCATTAGGTGATTCAGTTGTAGCTAGACAGGTGTAGAAGTTTCCTGGTCACAGTCCTTTAGAAAGTCACCTCAGCAGATCTAGCGGAGTTATCCATGACCGATTTTGATGTTATCCTTAGCATGGATTGGCTATTTGCATGTTATGCCTCAGTTAATTGTAGAACCCGGGCAGTAGAGTTCAGATTTCCAGGTGAGCAAGTCATAGAATGGAAGGGTAGTTCAATTGTGCCTGTAGGTCATTTCATTTCCTATCTTAAGGACAGATAGATGATCTCTAAGGATTGCGTGTACCATTTAGTTAGGGTTAAGAATGCCACGTCCGAGACCCCGACTATCCAGTCAGTCCCAATAATATGTAAGTATCCAGAAGTCTTCCCTATTAATCTACCAGGATTCCCTCCCGAGCGGGAGAGTGAATTTGGTATTGACCTTCTTCTCGATGTGTAGGCTATATCTATTCTTCCATACAGAATGGATCCAGCAGAGCTTAAAGACTTGAAGGAGCAATTGAAGGACCTTTTAGATAAGGGATTCATCAGACCGAGCAAATCCCCGTGGGGTGCACCAGTTCTCTTTGTCCGAAAAAAAGATGGTTCTCTTCGTATATGTATTAATTGGCAATTGAACAAGGTCACCATCAAGAACAAGTATCCTCTTCCTAGGATTGATGATTTGTTCGACTAGCTTAAGGGTGTCAAGTGCTTTTCAAAGATAGACCTCAGGTCCGGATAACATCAGCTCAGTTTCGGGAGAGTGACATCCCAAAGACAGCTATCAAGACGCGGTATGATCATTATGAGTTTGTAGTTATTCTTTTGGACCAACGAATGCGCCTGCAACTTTTATGGATTTGATTAACAGGGCTTTCAAGCCATACTTGGATATGTTCGAGATCGTGTTTATTAATGACACCTAATATACTCTTAGAGCGAGAAGGAACATGCCGCCCATTTGAGGGTGGTACTATAGACTCTCAAGGACCGCCAACTATATGTGAAATTCAGCAAGTTCGATTAGTTGAGCTCAGTGGCATTTTTGGGCCATGTGGTATCAAGTGAGGGCATAAAGGTGGACTCTCAAAAAATAGAAGCAGTGAATAATTGGCTTGGACCAGTGAATCCTTTATATATTAGGAGCTTCTTGGGCTTAGATGGCTACTATAGGAGATTTTTTGAGAGATTTTCATATATTACAGTGCCATTGACCAAATTGACCCAAAAGAAAGTGAAGTTCCAATGGTCGGAGGCTTGTGAGAGGAGCTTTAAGGAGTTGAAGACTCGACTTACCTTAGCATCGGTGTTAACCTTACCTGAGGGTACCGATGGGTTTGTGGTGTATTGTGATGCTTCTGGAATATGCCTTGGTTGTGTATTGATGCAGCGTAGTAAAGTTATAGCATATGCTTCCAGGCAATTGAAATTTCATGAGAAGAATTACCCGACCCATGATCTTGAATTGGCGGCGGTGGTATTTGCCTTAAAGATATGGAGACACTATTTGTACAGGGTCCATGTAGATGTGTTTACGGACCACAAGAGCCTGTAATATTTGTTTGCCCAGAAGGACCTAAATCTCCGCCAAAGGAGGTGGTTGGGGCTACTCAAGGATTATGATATGAGTGCCCTTTACCACCCGGGTAAGGCTAATGTAGTAGCAGATGAACTTAGTAGAATCTCTATGGAGAATGTGTCCCATGTAGACGAGAGAAGAAAGGAGCTGGTGAAAGATGTGCATCGACTTGCGAGGTTGGGAGTTTGTTTGGTTTACTCGACCGATGGCAGTGTTATTATTCAGAACAGATCAAAATCGTCCTTGGTGTCTAATGTAAAAGCTAGACAAGACGAGGACCCTAGTTTGGTAAAGTTGAAGGAAGCCATTCAGAGTCAGAAGGTAGGGGTCTTCTCCAAAAGGGGAGATGGTGTACTTTGATATCAGGGTCGCTTGTGTGTCCTGGACGTTGATGATTTTAGAAATTAGATGTTGCATGAGACTCACGGTTCTAGATATTTGATACATCCAGGTGCCACCAAGATGTACCATGACCTAGAGGAAGTCTATTGGTGGAATGGCATGAAGAAGGACATCGTTGAATTTGTGGCTAAGTGCCCAAATTGTCAGCAAGTGAAGGTTGAGCATCAGAGACCAGGGGGTATACTTTAGGACATTAGCATTCCTACTTGTAAGTGGGAGGAGATCAATATGGACATCATTACAGGGTTGCCTCATACTCATCGATAGTATGACTTCATTTGGGTGGTTGTAGGCAGGTTGACGAAAGCCGCTCATTTTCTACCGATCAAAACTACTGATTTCGCAGAGGATTATGCCAAACTATACATCTGAGAGCTAGTTCAGTTGCATGGAGTTCCCTTGTCCATCATATCAGATAGAGGTATCCAATTTACCTCTCAATTTTGGAGGTCATTTCAAAAGGGACTTGGTACTCAGGTCAAGCTCAGCACAGCATTTCATCCGTAAATGGATGGTCAAGCGGAGTGTGAAATTTAGACTCTCGGGGACATTTTGAGAGCATGTGTGATTGACTTCAAGGGTAGTTTATTGATTTTGCGTATAATAACAGTTGTCGTTCCAGCATTCAGACGGCTCCGTTTGAGGCTCTCTATGGGCGGAGGTGTAGATCGCCTATTGGTTGGTTTGAAGTCGGTGAAGTTGCAATGATAGGACCAGATTCAAGCCATGAGGCCATGAAGAAAGTTCAGCTCATATGGGACAGGTCGAAAATAGCTCAAAGTCACCAAAAGTCCTATGCTGATGTGAGAAGGAGAGAACTTGAGTTCGAAGTGGATGATTGGGTGTTTCTGAAGGTGACTCCCATGAAGGGAGTGATGAGGTTCAGAAATAAAGGAAAACGCATCCCTCGTTATGTTGGCCCCTACCGGATTGTGAAGCGGGTTGGCAAGGTTTCCCTCAGAATCAGTTTCTGTTCATTTTGTTTTTCATGTATCTCTCCTAAAGAAGTGTTTGAGGGATCCAGCTCTAGTTGTTCTAGTGGATAGTGTCGGTGTGAAAGACAGCCTTAGTTATGAGGAGGTTCGGGTGGAAATACTGGATCGTCATGTTCGAAGGCTAAGAAACAAGGAAGTAGCTTTACTTAAAGTTTTTTGGAGGAATCAGCATATTGAGGGATCTACGTTGGAAGCCGAAGCTGATATGATGGCTAGATATCCACATTTACTCCCTACCGGCTCAGTTCCAGCTT
This sequence comes from Datura wrightii, assembly GCA_035772735.1. Classification (NCBI taxonomy): domain Eukaryota; kingdom Viridiplantae; phylum Streptophyta; class Magnoliopsida; order Solanales; family Solanaceae; genus Datura; species Datura wrightii. The sequence goes on from JASDFA010000019.1 coordinate 77,999,848, forward strand.
GAGGTATTAGTTCTTCCCTAAAACTCTATTCAGTTTTATGTTCAATTCATGTGCCCCAGCTTATTTCACGTATATAGATGTATGTATGATTCATGAATTCGATTCAGTCATGTGGTTTAAATCAGAGTTAGTCATTCCATCGATTTTCAGCTTATATGATCAGTATTTGAGTATGATGATTGTGTTCGTCTGCTTTTCTATATGATTCTCAACATTCAAGGATGAATGTTCCCAAGGGGGATATATTGTTATACCCTAAAATCCCAAAGATCAGACATGGGAGTTAAAATGGAGAAAAATAGGATTTTTTGCACTAGACCACAGAACAAGTCATTCTGTGACTCGTCAGGTTGACCACGAGTCATTAGTGACTTGTGGTGAGGAGTTTGACTTGAATTGGAAAGTATGGTTATGAGTCCACATGGACATGACCACGAGTTGTGGTCATCACCCACGACTCGTTGAGTCAGTTGTGGTCAAGGGCTAATGAAAGGTGAAGGTTGAGTTGGTAGTGTTCCCTACGAGTGGACACAACGAGTTGTGGTAAGATGCCACGATCCATTAGGTTAGTCGTGGTCATCAGTTGATTAAAGACTTGAGGTTTTTGGGCAGTGGTGGTAACGAGTGGTGACCACGAGTCGTGGTCACCAGTAACGTGTCGTTAGGTCCCTCGTGGGGACCCCTTAAGGAAAAGTGGCAATGAACTTCACGACAGCAAATGACCACTCGTTTCCCCGGGTAACAACTCATCCAGTCCCTCGTGGGAAATTGCAGTCAGTTATTTTTTACTAATTTAGTAAGGGCTTATCCGTAATTCCTATGATCCTAAGGCATAAACTACATCATTTTAAGCTATAAATAGTGAAGTTTAAGAGGGGTAAGTTCATTCTAGGCTATTCTTATTCATGTATGCAAGAGTAAAGGTCTAGAGAGGTGATCAAGCTCAATTTCCTTCAAGTTTTCATCGATTCTTCCTTGGGCAATCAGAGAAATTATAGAGTCAGATTCTCTTAGGTATGTAAGGATATGAATGGGTGAATTTGTTCACACCCATGCCTAGTCCCTCTCTAATTCATGAAAATCCATATGTTGATCCTATGGGGTTTTAACCCAATGTATGAATTCCTAAGTTTCTGCCATGGGTATGATATAAGTATGTTTCTATTATTGAATTATGATTCTTGGGCAAGTTTTACAATGTTTTCAATTATAATTATGTTTTCAAGCTTTATAAATTAAAATGTTCATCCATGAGAAATTTATAAAGGTTAAGATTTATGATGTATGTTCAAGTAGGATGAGATATTTATGATAAAAACCATGATTTCAAGTTACCCATGTCTATGATAATGTTTTCAAGTGAATCCAGTATTTTCAAGCATGCTTAAGTATTGGGAAAGCCCATATGTTCAAGTATGATTTATGATTTCAAGTTAATTAGCTTACCACATGATTTTGGAGTCAAGACTCCCAATTATGTTCATCCTGTGGAATGGTTTGAGCTAAGGCTCCTCATGTATGATTCAGATATGATATGTACATGATTATTCAGCTTTGTCAATAGACGATGGTCAGCTTTGTTGAAAAACGATGGAGAGCATAGGCATGTTTTTGGTAGTGTTTAGCACCGAGTAGGCTAGGGGTCAGTCAACCGTATGCCTCATAACTACGCGCCAACGCAGGTATGATCAGATTATTTTGGGACCTCCTATGTGAGCTTTCCCCTTCCCCAAGGGGACTTCAGCTTGATATCGATATCATGGTAGTGTCTTTAGCCCTGGCAAGGCTCTAGACGGCTCTGCCCACTTGAGTGTGATAATTGGGTCCATGTAAGCTCTATCGAGGTAATGTCGGTTATATGAAGAGTCTCCCATTGCTTCTTATGATTTTTGTTATGCACGTTTAGTATTCATGATATATATATATATATATATATATATATATTTATGTTCTAAAGCAGGTTTGACCCAATGTACATTTTTACTTATGATTATCATATTTCAGCTTTGGGTTATTCGATTCAGTTATGATGTTCAAATATGTTCAGATCATGATTTTATAAAATAGCATGCAAGCCCCATTCTCAAATTCTCATCTTGATTATGTTTTATATTATGCATATTTTAAATGATTTTACTTATTTAAGCGGTTTTACTTACCTTGCATACTCGGTACACTCCACGTACTGAACGCATACTCTATGCTGTATCATTTTATAATACAGTCTTCGATCTTCAGACTCAGCCCTGTCATTAGTCAGCTTCCGGAGTTAGCATTAGTCTCTATTGGTGAATCCTCATCTCCCGAGGACTATTTGTTATCAGCTATCCTCGTACTTTTAGTTTTTAGACTTAGAGAGTTAGTTGGGGTCTTGTCCCATCAACTCATTAGAATTAGAGGCTTTTCAGACAATAGATTGTATTCAGCTTTAGTCTCGTGTTTTATATTCAGTTTCTATGTTATGTTTAGACCTCCTTTATGTTTATTATGTTAAGTCTTCCGCTTTATTGATTGAGTTAGATGTATGTTCATGCCATGGGTTGACTTGGAGTCTCTCACGGCTCCTTATCCCGTGTCTCGATCCAGGCCCATGTTCGGGTTGTGACGCAGGAGCAGGCTGTTATATATCGAAAGCCCAAAGATTAGACCCGAGAGTTGAAATGGAAAAAATAGAATTTTCTACACCAGGTCACAGAATGAGTCATCCTATGTCCCGTGAGGTTGACCATGAGTCGTTAAGTGACTCGCGGTGAGGAGTTGTCTTGAGTTGGAAATTATGGTTTTGAGTCCCCACGGACATGACCACGAGTCGTGGTCAGTACCCACAACTCATTGACTCAATCTTGGTCAAGGGATATTGAAAGGTGAAGGTTGAGTGGCAGTGTTCCCTACAAATGGACACAACGAATCGTGGTCAGATGTCATGATCCGTTAGGTTGGTCTTGGTCAACAATTAATTAAAGACTTAAGGAGTTGGGCAGTGGAGGTAACGAGTGGTGACCATGAGTCGTGGTCACTGATGATGATCTTTTAGGTCCCTCGTGGGGACCCTTTGAGGAAAAGTGGTAGTGGACTTCACGACAGCAGGCGACGACCCGTTCCCCCTGGGAACGAGTCATCCAGTCCCTCGTGGAGACTGGCAATCAGTTATTTTTCTGTGAATTTAGTAAGGGATTATTCGTAATTCCTATGATCCTAAGGCCTACACTAAGTAGTGAAGTTTAATAGGGGTAAGTTCATTCTAGGTTATTCTTATTCATGCATGCAAGAGCAAAGGTCTAGAGAGGTGATCAAGCTCAATTTCCTTCAAGTTTTCATCAATTCTCCCTTGGGCAATTAGAGAAGTTGTAAAATCAGTTCTTCCAAGGTATGTAAGGCTATGAATGGGTGAATTTGTTCACACCCATGCCCAATCCTTCTCTAAATCATGAAATCTATATGTTGATCCTATGCAGTTTTAATCCAATGCATGAATTTCCTAAGTTTCTACCATGGGTATGATCTAAACATGTTTCTATTATTGAGTTATGATTCATGGGCAAGTTTTACATTATTTTCAATTATAGTCGTGTTTCAAGCTTTATAAATTAAAATGCTCATCCATGAGAAGTTCATGAAAGTTAACAGTGATGATAAATGTTCAAGTATGGTAAGATATTATTGATGAAAAGCATGTTTTCAAGTTACCCATGTCTATGATCATGTTTTCAAGTGAATCAAGTATTTTCAAGCATGTTTAAGTATTGGGCAAGCCTATATTTTCAAGTATGATGTATGATTTCAAGTTAATTAGCTTACTACATGGTTTTGGAGTCAAGACTCCCAATTTTGTCCAGCTTGTGGTATGGTTTGAGCCAAGGCTCCTCGTGTATGGTTTCAGATTTTATATGTAAATGATTATTCAGCTTCGTCAATAGACGATGGTCAACTTCATTGAAAAATGACGGAGAGCATATGCATGTTTTCGGGAGTAGTGTCTAGCACCGAGTAGGCTAAGGGTCAGTGAACCCTATGCCTCATAACTACGTGCCAATATAGGTATGATCAGATTATTTTGGGACCTTTTATATGAGTTTCCCCTGCTCCAAGGGGCCTTTAGCTTGATATCAATATTATGGTAGCATCCTTGGACCTGGAAATGCTTTGGACAGCTCTGGCCACTTGAGTGTGATAGTCGGGACCACATAAGCTTTATCATCGTAATGTCAGTTATATGACGAGTCTTCCATTATTCCTCATGATTTCAGTATGCATGTTTATCATTCATGATATATATATATATATGTTCTAAAGCAGGTTTGACCCAATGTTCAGTTTTACTTATTATTATCAGATTTCAGCTTTGGGTCATTCAATTTAGTTATAATATTCAGTTATGTACAGATCATGATTTCAGAAAGTAGAATACAAGCCCTAATCTCAGATTCTTATCTTGATTATGTTTTATATTATGCATGTTTTAAATGATTTTACTTGTTTAAGCGGTTTTACTTACCTTGCATACTCGGTAAATTCCACGTACTGACCGCATACTCTATGTTGTATCATTTCATGATACAAGCTCCGATCTTCAGGCTCAGCCCCGTCACTAGCCAGTTTTTTGGAGTTAGCATTCAACTTCAGTGGTGAGTCCTCATCTCCCAGGGACCACTCATTATCAGTTATCTTGTATTTTCAATTTTCATAATTTCGGGTTAGTTGGGGTGTTGTCCCATCAATCCATTAGATATGTTAGAGGCTTTCAGACTGTATATTGTAATCAACTTGTCGTGTATGAAGTGAATTACGGTTCCGATGTTATATTATTATTAGACTTCCGCTATGTGATTATGTTAAGTCTTCTATTTTATATTGATTGAGTTAGATGTATGTTCATGCCATGGGTCAACTTGGAGTCTCTCGGGGCTCCTTATCTCGTGTCTCGATCCGGGCCTATGTTCGGGTAGTGACAAACTTGGTATCAGAGTCATAGCTTTTGAAGTGTCCTAGGGTGTCTGAAAGCCGCATTAAATAGAGTCTTTTCATGGGTGTGAAGCGCGCCACACTTATGATGAAGGGGCTATGAAACATTTAGCAAGTGTTCCCTTCTTTCATGATCTATGTCGTGCGGTGAATTGTCTCTTTATCTTTCTAACTTATGCTATTTGTGCTTGTAGAATCATGCCTACCCACAGAGTTAACGGAAGAATAAATGGACATGGAAATGGTCGCAAGGATGGCAACGGGGATAGGCACCAACAAGCTCCACCAGCCCATGAGCACCATGCAATAGAGCCGGACACACACGCTGAATTCATGGCAGCCATTCAGATGCTAGCACAGGCCTTGACCGCCCAAGTCAACCAGAAGGCAGTAATGCATGTCCCACAAAACGAGAATGCGGTGACAGCACGAGTCAGAGATTTCCTAAGGATGAACCCACCAGAGTTTCTTAGGTCAAAGGTGGATGAGGATCCATATGAGTTTATTGACGAGATTCTGAAGATCACCCAAGTCATGGGGGTGAATGGAGAAGAGTATGCTAACTTGGCCAGGAGAGCAAGGACAAACAGCTATAGGTTCTCTCAGTCGAGACCAGGTGGTGGGCATCGATAGCAGTCCCACAAGAGATCTTTGGCCCCAGCATCTCCAATGATGAGTGTTCCATCTAGACCTAGGAACGACCAGAGAGGACATGCATCAGGATCTAGGGATCAGAGTAGCAGGCCCGTGGAATCCATTATTCAAGTTTGCGACCGGTGTGGCCGGAGACACACAGGTCAATGTTTGGCAGGTGCAAGTGCTTGCTTCAGCTGTGGAAAGCCCGGAAACATGCTCAAAGATTGCCCAGCAGCTAGACGGGGCCATGATAGGGGCCGACACCAGGCTTCCAGTTCAACAGCTCCACCAGCCCACCCATTTCAACAGGACGCATCTACTAGCACAGGTGGTGGTTAGAGCCAAAACAGATTCTATGCCCAAGCATCCCGCTAGGAGCAGGAAGTCTCCCTGGATGTAATCACTAGTATGTTACGAGTTTTCCACCTTGAAGTATATGCTTTGCTAGATCTAGGGGCTACCTTGTCTTTTGTGATGTCTTATGTGGATAGTAGTTTTAGACTCAGTCCCAAAATCTTGTGAGAACCCTTATTAGTCTCTACTCAGTAGGTGATTCAATAGTAGTTAGATGGGTGTGTAGAAGTTGCCCGGTCACAATCCTTCAGAAAGTCACCACAGAAGATCTAGTAGAGTTATCCATGACCGATTTTGATGTTATCCTTAGCATCGATTGGCTATTTTCATGTTATGCCTCAGTTAATTGTAGAACCCAGGCAGTAGAGTTCAGATTTCCAAGTGAGCTAGTCATAGAATGGAGGGTAGTTCAGTTGTGCCTTTAGGTCATTTTATTTCCTATATTAAGGCCGAAAAGATGATCTCCGAGGGTTGCATGTACCATTTAGTTAGGGTTAAGGATGCCACATCTAAGACCCCGACTATCCAGTCAGTCCTAGTAGTATGTGTGTATCCAAAAGTCTTCCCAGATGATCTACCGGGAATCCTTCCCGAGCGGGAGATTGATTTTGGTATTGACCTTCTTCCCAATACGCAACCTAGATCTATTCCTCCATACAGAATGGCTTCAGCCAAGTTAAAGGATTTGAAGGAGCAGTTGAAAGACCTTTAGATAAGGGATTCATTAGACCAAGAAAATCCCCATGGGGTGTACCAGTTCTCTTTGTCCGAAAGAAAGATGGTTCTCTTTGAATGTGTATTGATTATCGACAGTTAAACAAGGTCACCATCAAGAACAGGTATCCTCTTCCTAGGATTGATGATTTGTTTGACCAGCGTCAGGGTACCAAGTGCTTTTCAAAGATAGATCTCATGTCCGGATATCATCAGCTCAGGGTTTGAGAGGGTGACTTCCCAAAGAAAGCCTTCAGGACGCGGTACGGTTATTATGAGTCTGTAGTTATGTCCTTTGGACTAACGAATGCTCTTGCAGCTTTTATGGATTTCATGAACAGGGTGTTCAAGCCATACTTGGATATATTCATGATCATGTTTATCAATGACATCCTGATATACTCTCGGAGCGAGGAGGAGCATGCCGCTCATTTGAGGGTGAACTCTCAATGATCACCAACTATATGCTAAATTTAATACATGTGAGTTTTGGTTGAACTTGGTGGAATTTTCAGGTCATGTGGTATCGAGTGAGGCAATAAAGGTGGACTCTCAGAAGATAGAGGCGGTGAATAATTGGCCTAGACCGGTAAATCCTTCAGACATCAGGAGTTTCTTAGGTTTAGCCGGGTACTATCAGAGATTTATTTAGGGTTTTTCATCTATTGCAACGCCATTATGCAAATTGCCCAAAAGAAAGTGAAACTCCAATGGTCGGATGCTTATGAGAGGAGCTTTCAGGAGTTGAAGACTCGACTTACCTCAACACCGGTGTTAACCCTACTAGTGGGTAGCAATGGGTTTGTGGTGTATTGCGATTCTTCTAGGCTCGACCTTGGTTGTATATTGATGCAGCATGGTAAAGTGATAGCATATGCTTTCAGACAGTTGAAAGTTCATGAGAAAAATTACCCGACCCATGATCTTGAATTAGCGGCGGTTGTATTTGCCTTAAAGATATGGAGAAACTATTTGTATGGGGTCCTGATATTGGGTGTATTTATACGACCAAAATCCATATTTTCAACCCGTTGTGAGTCTGAATAGGGAGAATATTGATGTATTCGCGCATGTAGAGTTAAGTAAGGTTATTCTTCTTTATTTTGGTTTTGTTTTGAATTAATAATTGTGTGGTGACTAATTGCAGGTGAAGAAAGTGGCGAAACTGGAGGAGCAAGCCAAACTCCTAGGAATAATAGGCTAATATCTGGAGGGCGTAAAGAGAAATTTAAAGTTCCCCCACTGTGTCACGCTAAGGATGGTCCGCATCGAACAACGTGCCACATTACATGGGAAGAAGACTAAAATGATGAAAAGTTGGAAGGCACATAATAGTGAACCTTCGCAATGGCTCTGTGGCACAGAGCCAGACCTCCGCGATGGCTCCGTGGCACGGAGCCAGACCTCCGCGATGGCCTCCATGCCACGTTAAGGGAAAATTAGTACCCTACCCAAATTCCAGTGAACCCTCGTGATGGCTCCGTGGAACGGAACCTGACCTCAGTGATGGCCTCCATGCCACGTTGAGGAGATCATTGTTGTACCAGGGTTCCAGTGCAGCCTCGCGATGGCTCCGTGGCGTGGAGTTTGAGCTCCGCGATGACCTCCATGCCACGTTGCCAGCTTATTTCGGGAAATTTTCCACTTGTATAAATAGAACACTTAGGCTTTTATTTTGGTTATCTAAATTTTTTTTGGACGAATGTGGGAGTCAGGTAGTTGAGCTGAAGAAAATCCTAGGGTTATTTCTCTTCTCTTTTCTTCCAAATTTCAATTGTTTGTATGATTATTACTTGTTTGAAGATGATTAATCAACATATGAGTGGCTAAATTACCTCTGTCTGAGGTTGAGGCAAATTGCAGAAGTGTGTAATGCATTAGTAATTCAGCTTAATTCTCTCTCTTAAGAAAGGTTGTTCTGCTATTCTTTCTTTTCATTGTGTTAATGTTCGGCCATCATTAATGCACAACTTAGAATCCTGATTTTGTTTCTGAGATGAAAATGTTTAGGATAGATGCGGAGTAGGGGAATATGTTCTTGTCTTTGTTGTGGATTAAAGGTAAGATTTGCGTGCAGGATAGAAATATACCTGTAACGTCATATTCGGTTACATAGGGAAACTATTGTGATTCGTTAGAAGATGGGCTCTTGCTTCATAGAAGTGTGTTGTGTAAGGCTCATCATTCTATTGTTTGCTAGAGGTTCGAAAGACCCAAGCCATAGGTCAGCCATCCCTGACCATCAACCTAAGAGAAGGGTTAACTGAAATATAATACACATTACACATACCTGCATGTTTTGCCTTAACCTCAGACTACTCGTGCTATTGCTTAAATCATAATTTTTTTCATTTCAACTAGCGTCACATTAACTCTTAATCTTTAACAAATTCTCATTCGGTGTTATCCATATACTTGTATAAAGACGTTGTGACTACTTAAGTAAGAAATTTATTTCCACGCTACATTCCTTGTGGGTTCGACATCCAGGGTGAAAAAAAGCCACTATATTACTTGTACGACCACGTGCACTTGCGTGCATTGGGGCGCAACAAGTTTTTGGCGTCGTTGCTGGGGACTGGTGTAATTGGTGAATTAAATTTTGTTTTAGTGTTAGTTAACAAGATCTCTACAAGTATTTACAACTTGATCTTAGCGGTTACTCTTGCAGGGACTAAGTCTTTTCTGAACGCTGGAAAGAGATAAGAAATTGATGGATCCATTTTTGGAGCCTGAAAGACAGTTTCATTTGCAGAGGAGGGAAGCTCTAGAAAGGAAGTTGCAGTTGTTACGGAGGGAAATTCTGGAACAACAACAGCACCCACCAATGGGACAGGCAGAGTTAGTGCTTGGAGTGATGGCCGCAAGACTGGTATGCGAGGTGGCAATCCCACACGCGAATAATGTGACATCTAGCATCCGCAGGCCGGACCCAGGAGGTAGATTTGAGATAAAACAGAACATGTACAATTATTGCATACCAGCGGACAATTCACAGGTCTCCCTCATGAAGACCCACAACAGCATCTCCAAAAGTTTTTGGAGATCAGTGACGCATACATACTCACTGGAGTATCTTCGGATTATGTGAGGCTTACATTGTTTCCCTTTTCATTGCTGGGGGAAGCTAAGAGGTGGTTAAAGGCTGAACCGCCATATTCTATTACCACATGGGATGATCTGGCAAAGAAGTTCTTGATTAGATTCTTTCCGTCTGGGAAGACAGCCAGGCTTAGAAGTCAGATTCTAAGCTTCAAGCAGAGAGACGGTGAAAATTTGTATCAGGCATGGGAGAGGTTCAAGTCGATGTTGAGAGATTGCCCTCACCATCATCAGTCAAATGATGTGTTGGTGCATACTTTTATCGAAGGCTTGGAACTTCATACCAAAATTTTGTTAGATTCAAGCACTGGAAAAGACGTAGGAAGAGTTGTATACCTTATTGAACCATATTTCACAAGGTAATACTGAATGGAATGCTGACGCAACCCGAGGGGTGGTGAAGAAAGCAGCAGGGGTCTTGGAGGTAGATGGACTCAAAGTTATTGTTGCACAGATAGCCACACTGCAGAATCAGATCAAGACTCATTTTAGTAGCATGAGCTTAAGTTAGTCACAGGCTCCAGTCAATGCAGTCCAGCAGGTATGGTGTGAAGTCTGTGGTAGCGGTGAACACGTAACTGATGTATGCGGTGGCAATCCAGATTCAATTAATTTTGTTTGCAATGCGCAAAGGAGCAATAATCAGTAGTATGGCAACAATTACAACCTGAATTGGAGGAACCATCAGAATTTTTCCTGGGGTAGCAATAGTAATCAGGGGCAAAGTTCAAATCAGGGCTTGCACAGGAACCAAGGGGGTCATCAGAATTTTCAGTCTCAGTTCAGAGGAAATACTGCACCGCCTCAGTCTAGCAACATCAAGGACATGCTGAAGACCATTATATCTAACGAAGCTCAGATGCAAGCTGACCAAGTAAAATTGACAGCTGACATGAAAAACCCGCAGTTAGACACAAAGGCTTTCAAGTTTCAGTTGGGACAGTTAGCTGGAGCACAGAATACTAGACCTCGGGGTGGATTGCCAAGTGATACAGACACAAATCCCAAGCAGGTGAATGCAATTACAACTAGAAGTGGACAGCAACTGAGGGAGTTGGAACCCGAAAAGCTACCACAGCAAGCTGAAGCAACAGAACAGACTGAAGAGAATGAGAATGTGAGGGGGAGTGAAAAGCTAGCAGATAATGAAAGACCACCGCCCCCTTTTCCACAGAGATTGAGAAAGCATAAGGAGGAAGCATGTTTCAAGAAGTTCATGGAAGTGCTGAAGCAGGTGCACATTAATCTTCCTTTGGTAGATGTGTTGCAAGAAGTTCCTAAGTATGCAAAGTACATAAAGGATATTGTGGCAAACAAGAGAAGACTAACAGAATATGCTACAGTTGCACTTACTGAAGAGTGCACCTCTCGAATATAGAATAGATTGCCTACAAAGCTCAAAGATCTGGGAAGTTTTACTATCCAGATTACTATTAGGCAGTCAATTCGAGCTCATGGTATGTGTGATTTGGGAGCAAGTATCAACTTAATGCCTACATTTGTATTTAAGAAGTTGGGGTTGGGTAGTCCCAGACCCACTACAGTAATTTTGCAGCTAGTCGATCATTCATTGGCACGGCTAGATGGAATTGTGGAGGATGTGCTAGTGCAAGTGGGCTCCCTTATTTTCCTTGTGGATTTCATAATTCTTGACTTTGAGCCAGACTCAGAAGTCCCATTTATTTTGGGACATCCCTTTTTGGCAATTGGGAGAGCTCTGATCGATGTAGTTGCTGGGCAGCTAACCATGAGAGATCATGATAAGGTAGAAGTATTTGACGTCTACAAGGCTATGAAGCTACCTGCCATCTATGAAGAGTTATCAGCCATCACTATTATGGATCAAGAGTCAACACTGCAGCTTATGGGCCCAAAGGATCCCTTAAGAGAGCATTAGTGGGACATGGTCAGTCAAGGGATGGTGCAACATATGAAATGGTGCAAACTCTGAATGTGGCAAAAATGTTCTTTTAGAAGCAGGAGTTTGAGCCTTTGCAGCGGTCCTTAGAACCATCACCAAAGCCATCAATAGAGGAAGCACCCAAATTGGAGTTGAAAACATTGCCTCCACACCTGCAGTATGTATTTTTTGGAGAAGATGACACATTGCCAGTCATTCTTTCAACAGAACTGACAGAGTCGCAAGTGCAAGATGTGTTAGTGGTCTTAAGGAGGCGAAAGAGAGCGATGGGATGGAAAATGTTAGACATCAGGGGAATCAGTCCAGCTTTCTGCATGCACAAGATATTGATGGAGGAAGGATCTAAGCCAATTGTACAACATCAACGGAGGCTGAACTCGGTGATGAAAGATGTAGTCAGGAAGGAAGTGATTAAGTGGATAGATGCAGGAGTGGTGTATCCGATCTCAGACAGCATCCCGGTTCAATGTGTTACAAAAAAAGGGGGGATGACAGTGGTCACTAAGGAGAAGAATGAGTTAATTCCCACGTGAATAGTCACAGGTTGGAGGATTTTCATGGATTATAGGAAACTCAATGAGGCCACTCGTAAAGATCACTATCCTATACCATTCATTGATCAAATGTTGGATAGACTGGCAGGGCAGGAGTATTATTGCTTTCTGGACGGTTATTCTGGCTATAATCAAATAGATATAGCCCCAGAAGATCAAGAGAAGACCACATTCACATGTCCCTATGGGACATATGCTTTCAAACGGATGCCCTTTGGATTATGCAATGCACCAGCCACCTTCCAGCGATGCATGATAGCAATATTTCATGATATGGTGGAAGACTATGTTGAGGTATTTATGGATGATTTTTCTATTTTTGGTAACTCATTTGCTATGTGTTTGCAGAATTTAGACAGGGTTTTAGCTAGGTGTGAAGACTCAAACTTGGTGCTCAATTAGGAGAAGTGTCACTTTCTAGTCAAGGAGGGCATTGTTCTTGGCCATAAGGTGTCGCACAAAGGTTTGGAGGTTGATCATGCAAAGGTAGAGGTAATCGAGAAGCTACCACCACCAGTATCGGTTAAGGGTGTCCGCAGTTTCTTAGGACATGCTGGCTTTTATAGAAGGTTCATTCAGGATTTCTCAAAGATCTCCAGACCAATATGTCGGTTGTTAGAAAAAGATGTCAAGTTTGAGTTTTACAATGAGTTTGTGAAAGCATTTGAGGAGCTGAAGAAGAAGCTGGTGGAAGCTCCCATTCTCATTGCTCCTGACTGGGAACACCCCTTCGAGCTGATGTGTGATGCTAGTGATGTTGTTGTGGGGCAGTATTGGGGAAGCAAAGGAAAAAGATTTTTCATTCCATCTACTACACAAGCAAAATGCTGGATGCCGCGTAGGTGAACTACACAGTCACCGAGAAGGAGATGTTGGAGCTTGTTTATGCATTTGACAAGTTCAGATCCTATCTGGTTAGGTCAAAAGTGGTGGTACACACGGATCATGCTGCAATTTGATACTTATTTGGAAAGAAAGATGCAAAGCCGAGGTTAATTGGGTGGATATTATTGTTGTAAGAGTTTGACTTGGAGATCCGAGACAGGAAGGGAACTGAAAATCAGGTTGCAGATAACCTATCATGACTAGAGAATTGGTCACATATGAAAGAGGGTGAGCGCATCCGAGAAGAGTTCCCTGATGAACAACTCTTGGCATTGGAGGAGGCAGAACTCCCATGGTATGCAGATATAGTAAACCTAATAGTGAGTGGAGTATACCCACCAGAGACAACTGCTCAACAAAGGAAGAAGCTGAAGCATGAGTCCCAGTATTATATGTGGGATGAGCCGTATTTATTCAAGCAAGGACTAGATCAAATAATAAGGCGGTGCATTCCAGAGAGTCATCAGATAGGTGAGGTGTTCAGAAGATGTCATTCATCACCGTATGGCGGTCATCATGGAGGAGAGCGTACCGCTCATAAAGTGCTCCAATCCGGTTTCTTTTGGCCAACATTATTCAAGGATGCTGCAGCCTATGTCAAGGCCTGTGATCAATGTCAAAGAACGGGGACAATCAGCAGGAAACATGAGATGCCATTGCATAACATCTTAGAAGTTGAGGTATTTTATGTGTGGGGGATAGACTTTATGGGCCCTTTTCCACCATTATTTGGTAATCAGTACATTCTGGTAGGCGTGGACTACGTGTCTAAATGGGTTGAGGCAGCGGCTTGTCCCAAGAATGATAACAAGGTGGTGGCTAGATTTGTGAAAAAGAAGATTTTTACTAGATTTAGCACTCCACGAGAAATTATTAGTGATGGAGGATCACACTTTGTTAATGCCTGGTTTCAAAAGTTGTTGGCTAAATATGGGGTGCAGCATAAAGTGGCTACAGCATATCACCCCCAAACTAGCGGGCAAGTAGAAGTGTCGAACCGGGAAATCAAGCAAATTTTGCAGAAAATAGTGAATGCTCAACGCAGAGATTGGGCAAGCAAATTAGATGATGCGTCATGGGCGTATCGAATTGCGTACAAGACGCCAATTGGGACTTCACCGTATCGGTTAATTTACGAGAAAGCCTGTCACCTACCTGTAGAGCTTGAACATCAAGCCTATTGGGTTGTGCGAAAGCTGAACATGGATCCCAAGTTAGCTGGGAAAAAGCGGTTGCTGCAATTGAGTGAGTTGGATGAGTTTCGGTGGCATGCATATGAGAGTGCAAAATTGTACAAGGAAAAAACGAAGAGGTGGCATGACAAGCATATAGTGCATCGAGTATTTGAGCAGGCTAGATGGTGTTGCTATTCAACTCCAGGTTGAAGTTATTCCCGGGAAAACTGCGCTCTAAGTGGTCTGGACCGTTTGAGGTGGTAAGGATGACCCCCTACGGGGATGTTGAATTGTGTCAAGAAGATAAAAGTGCTACATTTTTAGTAAACGGTCAGCGGTGTAAACACTACTGGGGTGAAGGCGTGAATCGAGAGAAGATGTCTATCACCTTAGTGGATGAATGAAGATGAGAGGCGTCGTGCCGCGACGGTCAATCAGGAGCTGCACGGGAGGCAACCCGTGAATGTAATGTAATAGTTAGAAATTATGAGAAAAAAAAAAGTCATGCCATGACTAAAACTACGGCGCTCGGTGGGAGGCAACCCACTATTTTCTGATTAATGGGTGGTTGTGAATGATTTGCAGGAGGTATGGAGCCAAACAAAATTGCAAAAGTGCAAGCCAAGGTAAGATGTTGAAAAAAATAAGGACAAGATCCAGTGAGCCTGCGCGTTGGCTCCATGGCATAGAGCCTGAGCTCCGCGATTGCCTCCGTGCCACGTTGAGTTCATTTGCAGGGGTCTCGAATTCCAGTGAGCCGGCGCGTTGGCTCTGTGGCACGGAGCCTGAGCTCCGCAATGGCCTCCATGCCACGTTGCTCTTATAATGTCGACGGGTTCAATTAAAGAACCAGGTCGACCCGACCGAAACCCCTTATTTTTAAACCAAAAAAGCAACAGTCGCCCTCATTTTTCCAAGACCTTCGCAATAAAACCCCCATCAAGATTCGGGGGAAGGTGGTAACTTTGGAAGCACACCATCTAAATGCCATCTTGGGGACACCGGACACAGATCCACATCCTCTCCGCCAGCTAAACATCACCCCACCATATGCTGATATCTGACACACATTATGTGTACAAAGATCAACAGCCGGGTGGAGTCATCATAAGGAGAAACTGTACCACCAAACATTGCCATATTCACAGATGAACAGGGAAGCCAGAATTTGGTTGAAGATTGTGTGCACTTGCCTTATCCCTGGGGTGCATATGACAGATGCCACCCGCGACAGAGTTTTTCTGGTATACGCTCTGATGAAAGGCTTAGAAATTAATGTTGGGGCTGTGATCATATCAGCCATGAAAAAGGCCAAACTACATCAGGGGCACAGGTATGGATTTGGTGGTCTACTCACTATCCACCTCAAAAGCCATGACATTGGAGAAGAGGCTCTAGACTACCGACCGAGGTTCGACCGCCGTGCTTTAGACGTGACTAAGACTAAGGCAACAGACACCACATATGGCCCTGTTCTCACATTAGCAGAGCGACACGCTCGTGATGATTGCTATGCTGACAGGATGTATGACTGCAGATGCTACAGCTGCGGATTGGTGGATGTCTTGCAACAGAGGATGAATTGTGGCAGTGGACATGGATTACCCAATGAATGATCATGCTCGAGCCATGTACAGGATAGGCCTAGTATTTGTAGAGCCGGTGGACGATGATGTACCCATCGATGAGGAGACACGCCATGAAGACTCAGACATTGAGTCAGATGAAGATGGAGGCGAAGACTCAGACCTCGGTGATGAGGCATTGGCACCAGATAAAGAAATTGAACCAATTGATTGATCACGGAGTTTTCACCACCCTAACTTTGATCTTAAATTGATAAGTGCGAACACTGAGGGCAGTGTTCAGACTAAGTGTGGGGTGGAGGTTATCTTTTGTTTGTTTATCTATGTGGGTATTCTGGCATGTATAATCTGATTGGTAATGCTATGTTTGTGTACTTGTGTGGTTAGCTATGTGGTTAGCTGTGAGATGAAAAATTGGTGAAAATTGGTTTGTAATAGCTAGTAAGCTCTGTTCGAGGGCATTTTGCTATATATGGGAAGATGTTTTTGGTACTTTTATTTTGATTCTTAATTTCTATTGTTTTGGGTTCCTCGATTTTGTTTTCGGTGCTTTTCCCGATGAGAGTCCCTTTGAACCGAAGTCATAGGTAGAGACTGTTCCCTATGATGGATGGATGACGACCGTCTTAAGGGAAGTAGTCGCATTAGGAAATAGACAATAAATACATCATTATTGGGCTAAAGCATTTCACTCGGCTAGATGCTAGACTTCATGGCACATGCATTTGGATAAGCAAATGGTTGAATTTAAGCGGATCACATAGGTATGAATGTTGAACTCTAAATTGCTGAATTTTAGGCTTAATTGTGCTTGTCACTCAATATGGTTGAAATCATGTAAGGAGATAAGCTAACCAAAAGTTACCCTCTTTGCCATGTGTGGTGAGAACTAGTTGTATTTCATGCAAGCTAACGTCTAGAAATTGCCTTGTGTGTACAAAACGTCGAAAATGGCATTAAGCTTAGAGGACATGATTAAGGCACTTCTTTGTGAACCGAGATAGTTTGCCCATTTAATTCAGGTTCCTAACCTTAACGATTTCCCCTAGTGAGCCAGTTTAAGCCTTTGATCCTAAGTTTTTTGAAACAACCGCACTAAGAAACCTTGCCCCGCTTGTTCAAATAGCCTAAATGCCATTTTGATCCCAATAGATCCCATTGCACTTTATTAAGGCAACATGAAAAAGGGAAAGAAAGAGTGTGAGTGCTCCATATGAAATCATAAAATATATATATATGGGTGCATCTATATAATCAATAAATATATATATATATATGAAAAAGGGAAAGAAAGAGTGTGAGTGCTCCATATGAAATCATAAAATATATATATACGGGTGCATCTATATAATCAATAAATATATATATATATATATACACACACACACACTTGTGTACATATAGTCTGTTGATGAGTTCAGTCAAAGATACAAAAGTCGATGCATCTAGGAAGACAAGTTGAAAGGAATTGAAGTGCATGGTGAAAGAAGTAAATTGCCAAAAAGAAAAATTGTGTAAATGTCTTAAAGTGCAGAGGGATATGAGTCACTATAGACCAAATAATCCTACCTGTTCCTTAGCCGACATTATAACCGGGAAAAAGTCCTTCTGATCCTATAAGTGATGCAATGATCGATGGAGTAGTACACTAAAGGCAAACTCATGATGCATTAGATTTTCTTGGAATAATCTTTGGAGTGTGAGTGATTCAGTGCATAATGTGCATAAGTATGAGTATCTCGATTACATGGAAATAGAATCGGTGTACATCAGTGAGGGCATAAGCTGGGGGACTTTTGGTTAAGCTAATAGTTTTCTATTATGATTCAGACATGTTGGCCAGATTTTCAGTTAAAAAGTTAATCATGAGTCTTGTATGATTTTGCTCAATAGAATAATGAATATACCTTGCTGACTTAATGTTACTCCATGATTAAAGTGTTTAACACAACTAGATGTGAGTTACTTTGGCCCCATAATGATGGTAAAGTAGTTGCAAGCATGTCGAGGATACTAAAAGTTTGTCCAAGGACGGACAAGGGGATAAGTGTGGGGTAGTGATATTGGCCGTATTTATACGACCAAAATCCATATTTTCAACCCGTTGTGAGTCTAAATAGGGAGAATATTGATGTATTTGCGCATGTAGAGTTAAGTAAGGTTATTCTTCTTTATTTTTGTTTTGTTTCAAATTAATAACTGTGTGGTGACTAATTGTAGGTGGAGAAGAAAGTAGTGAAACTGGAGGAGCAAGCCAAACTCCGAGGAATAATAGGCAAATATCATGAGGGCGTAAAGAGAAATTAAAAGTTACCCCCACCGTGTCACATTAAGGATGGTCCACGTCGAACAAGTGCCACATTACATGGGAGGAAGACTAAAATGATGAAAAGTGGGAAGGCACATAACAATGAACCTTCACGATGGCTCCGCGGCACGGAGCCAGACCTCCGCGATGGCCTCCGTGCCACGTTAAAGGGAAATTAGTGCCTTGCCCAAATTTCAGTGAACCCTCGTGATGGCTCCGTGGCACGGAGCCTGACCTCCGCGATGGCCTCCGTGCCACGTTGAAGAGATCATTGTTGTACCAGGATTCCAGTGCGGCCTCATGATGGCTCCGTGGCACAGAGTTTGAGCTTCACGATGACCTCCGTTCCACGTTGCCAACTTATATTGGGAAATTTTCCACTTGTATAAATAGAACACTTAGGCTTTTATTTTGGTTATCTAACTTTTTTTTGGACGAACGTGGGAAGCAGGCAGTTGAGCTGAAGAAAATCCTAAGGTTATTTCTCTTCTCTTTTCTTCCAAATTTCAATTGTTTGTATGATTATTACTTGTTTGAAGATGATTAATCAACATATGAGTGGCTAAATTACCTCTGTCTGAGGTTGAGGCAAATTGTAAAAGTGTGTAATGCATTAGTAATTCAGCTTAATTATCTCTCTTAAGAAAGGTTGTTCTGCTATTCTTTCTTTTCATTGTGTTAATGTTCGGCCATCATTAATGTACAACTTAGAATCCTGATTTTGTTTCTGAGATGAAAATGTTTAGGATAGATGCGGAGTAGGGGAATATGTTCTTGTCTTTGTTGTGGATTAAAGGTAAGATTCGCGTGCAGGATAGAAATATACCTGTAACGTCATATTCGGTTACATATGAAAACTATTGTGATTCGTTAGAAGATGGGCTCTTGCTTCATAGAAGTGTGTTGTGTAAGGCTCATCATTCTATTGTTGGCTAGAGGTTCGAAAGACCCAAGCCATAGGTCAGCCATCCCTGACCATCAACGTAAGGGAAGGGTTAACTGAAATATAATACACATTACACATACCTGCATGTTTTGCCTTAACCTCAGACTACTCGTGCTATTGCTTAAATCACAATTTTTTTCATTTCAACTAGCATTACATTAACTCTTAATCTTTAACAAATTCTCATTCGGTGTTCTCCATATACTTGTATAAAGACGTTGTGACTACTTAAGTAAGAAATTTATTGCCACGCTACAAGCTTTGTGGGTTCGACATTTGGTTTGAAAAAAAGCCACTATATTGCTTTTACAACCATGTGCACTTGCATGCATTGGGGCGCAACAGGTCCATGTAGATGTGTTTACGGGCCACAAGATCCTGCAATATATGTTTACCTAGAAGGACTTAAATCTACGGTAGATAAGGTGGTTGGAGTTACTCAAGGATTATGATATGAGTATCCTTTACCATCCTGGGCGAGGTTAATGTAGTAGAAAACGCACGTAGTAGACTCTCTATGGGATAAAGGAGATGGTGAAGGATGAGCATCAACTTGTAAGATTGGGAGTTCGTTTGGTTGACTCGACCAATGGCGGTGTTATTGTTCAGAACGGATCAAAATCGTCCTTGTGACTGATGTAAAAGCTAGGCAAGATGAGGATCCTATTTTGGTAAAGTTGAAGAAAGCCGTTTAGAATCAAAAGGTAGAGGTCTTCTCCAAAGGGGGAGATGGTGTGCTTCAATATCAGGGTCGCTTGTGTGTCCCGGACGTTGATGATTTGAGAAATCGGATGTTGCATCAGGCTCACGGTACCAGATATTCGATACATCCAGGTGCCACCAATATGTACTGTGACCTATGGGAAGTATATTGGTGGAATGGCATAAAGAAGTACATTGCAGAATTTGTAGCTAAGTGTCCAAATTTTCGGCAATTTAAGGTAGAGCATCAGAGATAGGGAGGTGTGCTTTAAGACATCAGTATCCCTACTGGGAAGTGGGAGGAAATTAATATGGACTTCATTACAGGGTTGCCTCGCACTTGTCAATAGTATGACTCCATTTGGGTGGTCGTGGACAGGTTGACCAAAGCCACTCATCTTCTACTAGTCAAAACCACTGATTCCGTAGAGGATTATGCCAAACTGTACATTCGAGAGCTAGTTCGATTGAACGGAGTGCCCTTGTCCATCATATCGGACAGAGGTACTCAATTTACCTCTCCATTCTGGAGATCGTTTCAAAAGGGACTTGGCACTTAGGTCAAGCTTAATACAGTATCACCCACAGACGGATGGTCAGGCAGAGTAGACTATTCAGACTCTTAAGAATATGTTGAGAGCCTGTGTTATTTATTTCAAGGGTAGTTGGGATGATCATTTTCCTCTCATCGAGTTTACATACAACAACAGCTACCATTCCAGTATTCAGATGGCTCCGTTGAGGCTCTATATGGGCAGAGATGTAGATCGCTTATTGGTTGGTTTAAAGTCAGTGAGGATACATTGATAGGTCCGGATTCAGTCCATGAGGCTATGGAGAAGGTTCAGCTTATACGGGACAGGTTGAAAACAGCTCAACCTCGTCAAAAATCCTATGCGGATGTGAGGAGGAGAGAACTTGAGTTCAAAGTTGATGATTGGGTGTTTCTGAAGGTGTCTCCATGAAGGTAGTGATGAGGTTCAGAAAGAAAGAGAAACTCAATCCCCGTTATGTTGGCTCGTACCAGATTATGAAACGGGTTGGCAAGGTAGCATATGAATTGGAGTTCCCCTCAAAATTACCTTCACACCATCCAGTTTTCCATGTATCGCTCCTAAAAAAGAGTTTGGGTGATCCAGCTCTAGTTGTTCCAGTGGACAGTTTCTATGTGAAAGACAACCTTAGTTATGAAGAGGTTCCGGTGGAAATATAGGATCAGCAGGTTTGCAAGCTAAGGAACAAGGAAGTAACCTCAGTTAAAGTTTTATGGAGGAATTAGCATGTAGAGGGAGCTACGTAGGATGCCGAAGCTGATATGATGGCTACATACCCGCATTTATTCCCTACCAGCTCAATTTCTGCTTAAGGTATCAGTTTCACCCTAAAACTCTATTCAGTTTCATGTTTAGTTCATGTGCTCCAGTTTCATTCATGTCAATGTATGTATGATTCATGAGTTTAGTTTAGCTGTATAGTTTAAATCAGGATTTGTCATTCTGTCATTTTTCAGCTTATATGATCAATATTTGAGTATGATGATTGCGTTTCTCTGCTTTTCTGTATGATTTTCAACATTCAAGGACGAATGTTCCCAATGGGGAGATATTGTTATACCCCGAAATCCCAAAGATCAGACCTGGGAGTTGAAATGGAGAAAATAGGATTTTCTGCACCAGGTCCCAGAATGAGTCGTCCTGTGACCCATCAAGTTAACCACGAGTCGTTAAGTGACTCGTGGTGAGGAGTTGTCTTGAGTTGGAAATTATGGTTTTGAGTCCCCATGGACATGACCACAAGTCGTGGTCAGCACCCACAACTTGCTGAGTCAGTCGTGGTCAAGGGCTATTGAAAGGTGAAGGTTAAGTTGCAGTGTTCCTTACGAATAGACACAACGAATCTTGGTCCCATTCCACGATCCGTTAGGTTGGTCGTGGTCAACAATTGATTAAAGACTTGAGGAGTTAGGCAGTGAAGGTAACGAGTAGTGACCTCGAGTCGTGGGCACCAATGACGATCCTTTAGGTCCTTCGTGGGGACCCTTTGAGGAAAACTGGCAGTGGACTTCATGATAGCAGGCGACGACCTATTCCCCCTGATAATGACTCATCTAGTCCCTTGTGGGGACTAGCAGACAGTTATTTTTCTATGAATTTAGTAAGGGCTTATCCGTAATTCCTATGATCCTAAGGCCTAAACTATGTCATTTCAAGCTATGAATAGTGCGGTTTAAGAGAGGTAAGTTCATTCTAGGCTATTCTTATTCATGCATTCCAAAGTAAAGGTCTAGAGGAGGTGATCAATCTCAATTTCCTTCAAGTTTTCATCAATTATTCCTTGGGCAATCAGAGAAGTTTTAGAATCAATTCTTCCCAGGTATACAAGGCTCTGAATGGGTGAATTTTTTTACACCCATGCCCAATCCCTCTCTAATTCATGAAAATCTATATGTTGATCCTATGGGGTTTTACCCCAATGCATAAATTTCCTAAGTTTCTACAATGGGTATGATCTAAGTATGTTTCTATTATGAATTATGATTCATGGGCAAGTTTTACATTGTTTTCGATTATAGTTGTGTTTCAAGCTTTATAAATTAAAATGCCCATCCATGAGAAGTTCATGAAAGTTGATATTGATGATGAATGTTCAAGTATGATGAGATATTATTGATGAGAAGCATGTTTTTAAGTTACCCATGTCTGTGATCATATTTCCAAGTGAATCAAGTATTTTTAAGCATATGTAAGTATTGGGCAAGCCCATATTTTCAAGTATGATCTATGATTTCAAGTTAATTAGCTTACCACGTGATTTTGGAGTCAAGACTCCCAATTTTTTTCAGCTTGTGGTATGGTTTGAGACAAGGCTCCTCATGTATGGTTTCAGATTTTATATGTACATGATTATTCAGCTTCGTCAATAGATGATGGTCAGCTTCGTTGAAAAACTATGGAGAGCATATGCATATTTCGGGAGTAGTGTCTAGCACCGAGTAGGCTAAGGGTCAGTGAACCCTATGCCTCAGAACTACGCGCCAACGTAGGTATGATCAGATTATTTTGGGACCTCCTATGTGAGTTTTCCCCTGCTCCAGGGGCCTTCAGCTTGATATCGAGATCATGGTAGCGTCTCTTAGCTCTGGCAAGGCTTTGGATGGCCCTGCCCAAATAAGTCTGATAGTCGGGACTACGTAAGTTCTATCGTGGTAATGTCGGTTATATGACGAGTCTCCCATTGTTCCTCATGATTTCAGTATGCATGTTTATCATTCATTATATATATATATATATATATATATATATATATATATATATATGTCCTAAAGCAGGTTTGACCCAATGTACAGTTTTACTTATGATTATCAGATTTCAGCTTAGCGTCATTCAATTCAATTATGATCTTCAGTTATGTACAGATCATGATTTCAAAAAGTAGCATGCAAGCCCTACTCTCAGATTCTTATCTTGATTATGTTTTATATTATGCATGTTTCAAATGAATAAGTGGTTTTACTTACCTTGCATACTCGGTACATTCCACGTACCGACCGCATACTATATGTTGTATCGTTTCATCATACAGGCTCCGATCTTCCGACTTAGCCCCGTCACTAGCCAGTTTCCGTAGTTAGCATTCAACTTCAGTGGTGAGTCCTGATCTCCCGAGGATCATTCTTTATCAGCGCGCCAGGCCTACTGCCGCTATAGGAGGCGTGGCGCGGGGGACCTTGTGGTGTGTTGAGCAGTACGAGGCACACCCTGTCCACCGCCATACACTTATATATATACTCCCCTCACTCAATTTTAAATCATTTGAAATGTTCTCTTCGGCAAAAGAAGAGAAAAAAACACAACTTTCATCGAATTTTCGTCGAATTACGCTACCAAACGCCGTACAAATGCAAATTAACTTCGGGTAACGAGTTCTAGGCCTATGAGAAGCATTACTTTGGAGTTATTTCTCAAAAATTCGCTTGGAAAATCGGAACTCCACCGAGTAAAAGTTGTCAAAATTGCTCCAAACGAATTCCTACCTGGCCACAGGCATTAGGTAAGCACTTCTCCCTTCTGAACTCTCGGAAAATTATAGATCTTTGGCCAAGTTTTTCAAAGTTGGATTATTAGTTAATTCTATTATCAAAATATATCAAATTTGCCGAGTTTAGTATTGAAATTAGTTCTATTCTCTCAGCATAGAGGTTAGAGTTGGAAAGAACTACCGATTGCAAGTTGAAACTCGCCAGCTAAACGAAAGTTGACATTCGAGGTATGTTAAGGCTTATTCCTTCTGCAAGTTATTCTCGTCGTATAGTGTTATGACCTATATTTTAAATGTAGATAATGATCCTATATTTTGTAATTAGCTGCTGCTAGTAGATAAGGAGCAGGTATGTCGTTATTAGCTGTTATCAGTAGATTACGGTTACATATGTTGTGGTTAGTTGCTAGAAAATATATAAGGATTATATCATAGTATCCATTGTTGGGAAAAGACATGTTAAGTGTGACACATGCTAGAAGCATTGTAGGAACTCCTTGGTTCTTCAGTTCATTGTGTTAGTAGAATTGAATGTTTATTGTCTAGCCTAGACCTTAGAAGCTCATGGATAGTTATTGGGCCTGAGTTAGTAAGTTGAATAGCATAGGCGCAACTAGGCGATATAACTACCATTTTGGTGCCTGTATTGTCAGTGAAGCACGCCCAGAGGCCATTGGCGTATCCTCATGCCCAGGGCCAGGAATGTAGATAGGATGGCCATACTTTAGATTCAGCAGCACTAGGGTTGTCTAGTAAACTGAGTGACAGCTTGCCATCTAGTTAGCTACTACCAGTGACTGTCAGTCCCGGTTGACTTAGTATTCGACATACAGGTTGCCTAGGAAGCCACCCCAGTTGTTCAGGTCAAATAGACTCGTGGGTACCCTAAGGAAGGGGACCTTATTAGAACTTAGAGGCAGGGCCAACTCCCCCGCCTACTCCTACAACATGCTCAGGTATAGGTTGCCGTGAGTGGCTAAGTCCATGTAAACTTACCTACAAGGTTAGGAATCATCCAGAAGAGTCATATATGATCCGAACAGACCAAGTTAAGGTCCTAAGGATTAGAACCATGTTAGCACAGTATTACCCTTAGGCTAAGAATTTCAGTAGGCTACCTGTGGAGGATTAGGGGCCCACTGCTCAAAATCATGTTCGGTCAGTAGCAGCCCTACAGTTGTTCTAAGAAAAGGAACTAAGTAATTGGTCATTTGCGACCCTACAGTTGCTTATGAGTTATAGTTGTCCGAGCAGGATATTCAGAGTATTGTTAGGCCACTCTAGACCTCGCCCTATCCAGTCTAGACCATTAGAGATTATGATCACTATCAGGATCCTCTAATTAGATACAGGTACACGGGGTGTGCCTGCTAAAATCTATATAGACTATTCTAGGGGCGAGCAGTGGTCGCATTAGGCCCAGAAGGCCAGATACGCCTTTTGAGTGTCTATATTGATACTTCAAAATAGCACATCGATTAGGATTGCCTATCACCTAGGAGCCTTCCGTGACCACTCCAGGGTTACTAGTTGTGTCGTCCTCTACAGGGATATATGACATTGCTCTAAGGAGCGATATGTCATCCCAAGGGAAAATGCAAAGTACCAAGGGCCATATTATAGTCCATTGCATGGTTGGACTATTACTTTTATGTCATATCAGCATCACTAACCCTTGTCGAGCCTGGTGCCCAGGGTGTAGTTATTAGGAGTCCACTGGACACAGACACAGCTACAGATCAGGAGCCGAGTGGGCTCAATTACAGACCTAGGGGACCAGTGGGATGGCTATAGCACCGGTGGACTTATAGGAACCTTGTTAGGGGTATATAGATAGAAGTGTGCTCGCCAGGGCTTATGGGGGCCCCAAGCGAGTTATTCTATGTTGATTGTACCTTCTAGGCTTATGAAGGCCAGGTTAGGTCCTTGTTTGTATTCTTGCCTACTAGAAATAGCTTATGAATATATGATTGTTCAATCGTAGCTCATATAAGTGTAGTGTTTTACTAGATGCAGGTTATGAATAAGAAGACTTCCAGGTTAATTTATGCCCTTCCTTTCTACTTACTTTCAGTCTTTAACAGCTTCTACTCAGCTTTTATTATTGTCTTACATATTCAGTACATATTGTACTGATGCCCAACTATGGGGCACTGCATACTTGCTTGCAAATTAGATAGACAGAGTTCAGGATCTTCAGTAGCAGCTGTTAAGAGTCAGCAATTTGGCCAGCTTCTTTCATTCGGAGTTGCCAGGTTGTAGAAATTACAGTCTTTTATTTATATAGTATTTGGGTAGGTTGGGGCCCTGTCCTGACCACTATTTATATTCTTAGAGGCTTACAGACTACAACATCCAGTTAGTTAGTTATTGTTGGCTGTGTGGGGCTCATGTATGTCTTATTTAGGTGTCTGCCATATGGGGCCTAGTATAGCTGCTTATTTTCCTTTATGTTATAACAAGACAGCATGGTGGTCTTGTCGGCCCGCATAAGATCCCTATTGATGTATGTTGGATGGGTTAGCTGTTTTCTTTTACAGGTGTTGCATGGGCTTGTCAGCCCAAGAAAGTATTTATAGCCGAGATATAGTAGTTTGTTTTCTTAAGTTTAAGTCATTGATAGGCACCAGAGGTTCCTATGCCCAGCCAGGTCAGCTAGATTCCAGTATGGCATTAGGTGTCAGTCCTGCCTCCCAAGGTGGGGCGTGAAAAACTTGGTGTCAGAGAAGGTCATATTCTAGGGAGTCTGCAAGCTGTGTATAGTAAAGTCATGTCTATGGATATGTTGTGCACCACATTCCATAGGCATGAGGCTACGAGGCATGATAGTATGGTTACCATTTCTTCTTCTCAAATCATGCTCTAGAGCCGAGTTGTATAGGGTTGAGTCCCTAAGCTTTCATTGCTATGTCTATCTAGAATAATATGTGATGTAATACAGACTCCAACCAGTTTCAAGATAACTACAACAGCAGGAGGAAGTACCAATGAGGTGCCACGGTTGGGGGACAGTCAGCCTAAGGGCAGCCGATGTCTTTTAAATTTCTCCCATCACCCTCCCAGGGCACCAGGAACTTCATAAGGTAATAGATATGCCAGAATTGTCCCCAGTTCTTTCTGTAGCCTTGGAGTGGGAGGTCAGGAAGTATAGTGTATATATATATATATATGAGTTGGCTCCCCTAGTAGACATTAAGAATTATGCAGGGACAACAGTTAATGTTGGATTACCTGAAATACATGAAGCATCGTGCGAGTACAACAAAAAGTGCAAGTATCAATGCCATATTGTCCAGAATAAATAGTAAAGGAGGGCTAGAATTGCTGCCTCCGAGAAGGATTAGAGAATGGTTGAGACCCTTAGTGTTTACAAAGTTATTTAGACCCTTACAGTAGTAAATCAAGAGGGCAAATAAGGTTGCCAGCAGCACTTAAGTGCGTGTGACAGAGTTCACAAGCGATAAACCTCAGTAATAACTAAAGCTCAGGTCTGAAAAAGGATGATTCTGCCGCAGTATGTTAATGACGGTAGGGTATATCTGCAAGGTAATGGCTATGACCCTAGTTTGTTATATTGAAGGACAGAGAGATCATATGAACGAAATAGGCCCGAGTGCGATCCAGAAGGATACAGGTCAATAGACTTGGTCAGTAAAATCTTTGATAGTATGAGGCAGAAGGCACGAACCCCAGAGCTTAGTCTAAGGGAACAAGGGGAAAGGCACGAGTATTTAACTCCAAAGGGAAACAGAATCACCTCCGGGCTAAAACTAAATTGACAGAGTATGGGACCACCGTTGTATGTCGAGAAATAAGCATTGCGCTAACAGTTAAGAGATAGTGAGGTTGTACCTAGAATGTTGTAATATCACCACCGGTTATGGAAGTAGAGGAGTGGAGACACAAAGATTCTAACCTAGTACAACCTAGAGATAAGGCCCAGTAGGAAGTTAATTTCCATGGAGATAATAAGGGGCGGAGTCATGAGACCCAAAGGTCGACTCTGAGTTCCAAAGGTAGTAGGACTTTGTTAGCAGACTATGACCAAGGTGCACTATGTCCATTACCCCCTCCACCACGAGTTTAATGAAAGCACATCAGGTCGTGTAGAGTGACCTACTAATGGCATAGGAAGAGGGAAGATATCATTGAGTCGTAGCACAGAACTCGCTCTAATGACCAGCCAGGGGAGGTTGGACACCAGGAATGGAGCAGGCCAATTTAGGAGATGGTCGTGCCTGCAAGGAAGTGGAAAGTAATCGTCATGAAGTTAAAGGCTATGCCGAGTTAAATGTTTAAGAAGTAGTTTGGTTGCGTGGAGCCCAAGTATCTAATAAATTCTAATGGAGAGGCACAACGCATAGCTAGGTTTTGGAGAGGTGTCAAAAAAAATTGGGACGCAAGTTAATTTGACTATGACTTCCCATCCCCAGGCAAAGGGCCAAGCAGTGCACCCGATTTAGGTGCTTGGAGATATATATATAGGTCCCTTATATGATGACCAGAAGCAGACAAATTAAGGGTAGTTGAACCAGGGCATACTATATCAGGCAGATGAAGAAAGTTAAACTTACTAGAAAATAGGTACCGACAACCTAGGGTCGTCGGAAGTCCTACCCTAATGTACGGCGTATGCAGTTAAGGATTGAAGAAGCAGCTGGGTATTTCTAGAAACTTCTCCAAAGAAGGACATTACAAGATTTGGTAAAAAGGGAAAGCTTAGCCTTAGATTCATTGGCCCATATCATATCCTCCGGAGGACAGGCAAGGTGGCATATGAGCTGGAATTTCCTCCAGAGCTAGAATCTGTCCATCTATTCTTTCATGTGTCAATATTGTGAAAGTGCATAGGTGATTCGTCCTGAGTTGTATCGGTTGAGGACGTCCAAGTTATTGAGGAGTTATCCTACGAAGAGATCCCAGTTGACATACTAGATCGGCAAGTTCCTAGGTTAAAGACTAAAGATGTGGCCTCCATCAAGTTTTATCGAGGAACAGAAATAGAGAAAAGGTAAACGGGGGAATTGACCCAGATTATACAGTTAAGGTGAGGTCATTGTTCAGTTGTCATTTTACTTTGTATGTTGGTTATCTTTATATGGTGAAATAGTTGTTTATAGCGTCCTGTGAGACACCGATGTTGGGTCTTTTGCGTTCAAGGTTTCAGATAGTCCATAATACAAAGAAGCCTCTGTCGAATTTTTTTTCTTTTCTAAATATTAGTTAGAAAAGTTATCCTCTTTAAGCCTGAGAATGACATTCAAGGACGAATGTTCCTAAATGGGGGGGATGTTACACCCCATAAAATGTTAACGGTTAGTAAGTGTACGCGTGAATTTGTGATGAGTAAAGAGAGCTTGACGCATGGGGGAAAAGCCTCGGAAGCAGGGTCGAGCGAGGCTAGGCCGCGAGGGGCCAGCGCGACGCACTAGGCCTGCTGCCGCTATGGGAGGCGCGGCGCGGGGGCCTTGTACCGCGTCGGGCAGCGTGAGGCACACCCTGGCCACCACCCTACACTTATACATATACTCCCCTCACTCAATTTTAAATCATTTGAAATGTGCTCTTCGGCAAAAGAAGAGAAAAAAACACAACTTTCATCGAATTTTCATCGAATTATGCTACCAAATGCCGTTCAAATGCAAATTAACTTCGCGTAACAAGTTCTAGGCCTACGAGAAGCATTACTTTGGAGTTATTTCTCAAAAATTCGCTTGGAAAATCGGAACTCCACCGAGTAAAAGTTGTCAAAATTGCTCCAAACGAATTCCTACCTGGCCATAGGCATTAGGTAAGCACTTCTCCCTTCTGAACTCTCGGAAAATTATAGATTTTTGGCCAAGTTTTTCAAAGTTGGATTATTAGTTAATTATATTATCAAAAGATATCAAATTTGCCGAGTTTAGTATTGAAATTAGTTCTATTCTCTCAGCATAGAGGTTACAGTTGGAAAGAACTACCAATTGCAAGTTGAAACTCGCCAGCTGAACGAAAGTTGACATTCGAGGTATGTTAAGGCTTATTCCTTCTGCAAGTTATTCTCGTCGTATAGTGTTATGACCTATGTTTTAAATGTAGATAATGATCCTATATTTTGTAATTAGCTGCTGCTAGTATGTACGGAGCAGGTATGTCGTGATTAGTTGTTATCAGTAGATTACGGTTACATATGTTGTGGTTAGTTGCTAGAAAACATATAAGGATTATATCGTAGTATCCATTGTTAGGAAAAAACATGTTAAGTGTGATACACGCTAGAAGCATTGTAGGAACTCCTTGGTTCTTCAGTTCATTGTGTTAGTAGAATTGAATGTTTATTGTCAAGCCTAGACCTTAGAAGCTCATGGATAGTTATTGGGCCTGAGTTAGTAACTTAAACAGCATAGACGTAGTTAGGCGATATAACTACCAATTTGGCGTCTACATTGTCAATGAAGCACACCCAGAGGCCATTGGCGTATCCTCATGCCCCAGGGCCGGGAATGTAGATAGGATGGCCATACTTTAGAGTCAGCAGCACTAGGGTTGTATAATGAACTTAGTGAAAGCCTGCCATCTAGTTAGCTACTGCCAGTGACTGTTAGTTCCAATTGACTTAGTATTCAACATATAGGTTGCCCAGGAAGCCACCCCAGTCGTTCAGGTCAAACAGACCCGTGGGTACCCTAAGGAAGGGGGTCTTATTAGCAGTTAGAGGCGGGGCCAATGCCCCCGTCTGCTCCTATAAGATACTAAGGTACATGTTGTCGTGAGTGGCTAAGTTTATGTAAACTTACCTACAAGGTTAGGAATCATCCAAAAGAGTTATATAAAATCCGAACAGACCAAGTTAAGGTCCTAAGGACTAGAACCATGTTAGCACAGTATTACCCTCAGGCTAAGAATTTCAGTAGGCTACATATGGAGGATTAGGGGCCCACCGCTCAAAACCACGTTCAGTCAATAGCAACCCTACACTCGTTCTAAGAAAAGGAACTAAGTAATTGGTCTTCTGCGACCCTACAGTTGCTTATAAGTTATAGTTGTTCGAGTAGGACATTAAAAGTATTGTTAGGCCACTCTAGACCTCGCCCTATCCAGTCTAGACCGTTAGAAATTATGATCACTATCAGGATCCTCTGACCAGATACAGGTACACGGGGTGTTCCTACTAGCAACTATACAGACTATTCTAAGGGCGAGCAGTGGTCGTGTTAGGCCCAAAAGGCCGATTATGCCTTTTGAGTGGCTAGAATGAGACTTCAGTATAGCACATCAGTTGGGATTGCCCTCACCTAGGAGCCTTCCGTGACCACCCCAGGGTTACTAGTTGTGTCGTCGCCTATGGAGCTATATGATATTGCTCCAAGAAGCGATATGCCATCCTAAGCGATGATGCAGAGGCTCAAGGGTCATATTACAGTCCATTCATGGCTGGACTATTATTTTTATATCGTATCGCCATCACTGACCCTCATCGAGCCTGGTGTCAAGGTTGCAATTATCAGGAGTCCAGCAGACTCAGATACAACTACAAATCAGGAGTCGAGTGGGCTCAGGGGATTGGTGGGATGGCTAAAGCACCGAGGGGTATATAGATTGAAGTGTGCTCGCTAGGGCTTATGGGGGCCCTGAACTAGTTATTCTATGTTGATTGTACCTTCCAGGCTTATGGAGGCCAGGTTAGGTCCTTGTTTGTATTCTTGTCTGCTATCAATAGCTTTTGAATATATGATTGTGCAGTCGCAGCTCATATAAGTGTAGTATTTTACTAGATGCAGGTTATGAATAAGCAGATTTCCAAGTTAACTTCTGCCCTTTCTTTCTACTTATTTCCAGTCTTTAACAGCTTCTACTCAACTTTTATTATTACCTTATATATTCAGTACATATTCAGTACTAATGCCCAACTATGGGGTGCTACATATTTGCCTGCAGGTTAGACAGACAGAGTTCAGGATCTTGAGTAGCAACTGTTCAGAGTCAGCAGTTTGGCCAGCTCCTTTCATTTGGAGTTTCCAGGTTGTAGAGATTACAGTCTTCATTTATATAGCATTTGGGTAGGCCGGGGCCCTATCCCGACCACTATTTGTATTCTTAGAGGCTTGTAGACTATAGCATCCAGTTAGTTAACTATTGTTGACCGTGTGGGGATCATGTATGTCTTATCTAGGTGTTAGCCATGTGGGGCCTAGTATAGCTGCTCACTTTCCTTTCTGTTATAACTAGATAGCATGGTAGTCTTGTCGGTCCGTATGAGATCCCTATTAGTGTATGTTGGCTAGGTTAGTTGTTTTCTTTACAGGTGTTGCGTGGCCTTGTCGGCCCGAGGTTCTTTTTACAGCCAAGATATAGCAGTTTGTTTTCTTGAGTTTAAGTCATTGATAGGCACCAGAGGTGCCTGTGCCTAGCCAGGTCAGCCTAGATTCAAGTATGGCATTAGGTGCTAGTCATGCCTCCTAAGGTGGGGTGTGACAAATTTGGTATCAGAGCAAGTCGTATCCTAGACAGTTTGCAAGCCATGTCTAGTAGAGTCTTGCCTATGGATGTGTTGTGCACCACATTCCTTAGGTAGGAGGCTAGGAGGAATGATAGTACGGTTACCATTTCTTCTTTTCAAATCATGTTATAGAGCCGAGTTGTACAGGGTTGAGTCCCTAAGCTTTCATTGTTATGTCTGTCTAAAATAAAATGTGATGTAAGACAGACTCCAACCAGCCACAAGATAACTACAATAGCAGGAGGAAGTACCACTGAGGTGCCACGATTGTGGGACAGCCAGCCTAAGGGTGGCAGACGTCTTTTAAATTTCTCTCATCACCCTCCCGGGGCACCAGGAACTTCATGAGGTGATAGATATGCCAGCATTGTCCCTAGTTCTTTCTGCAACCTCGGAGTGGGAGGTCAGGAAGTATAGTATATGTATATGAGTTGGCTCCCCTAGTAGACATTAAGAATTAGGTGAGGACAATAGTTAATGTTGGATTACCTGAAATACATGAAGCATCGTGCGAGTACTATAGAAAATGCAAGTATCAATGCCATATTGTCCAGAATAAATAGTAAAGGAGGGCTAGAATTGCTGCCTTCGAGAAGGATTAGAGAATGGTTGAGACCCTTAGTGTTTACAAAGGTATTTAGACCCTTACATTAGTAAATCAAGAGGGAGAATAAGGTTGCCAGCAGCACTTAAGTGCGTGTGAGACAGTCCACAAGAGATAAATTCTCAGTAATAAGTATAGCTCAAGTCTGAAAAAGGATGATTCCGCCGCAGTATATTAATGACGGTAGGGTATTTCTACAAGGTAATGGATATGATCCTAGTTTCTTATGTCGAAGGACAGAGAGATCATATGAACGAAATAGGCCTGCGTGCGGGTCAAAAGGATACAAGTTGGTAGACTTGGTCAGTAAAATCTTTGACAGTATGAGGCAGAAGGCACGAACCCCAGAGCTCGGTCTAAGGGAGCAAGGGGAAAGGCACGAGTATTTAACTCTTAAGGGAAACAGAATCACCTCCATGCTAAAAGTATATTGACAGAGTATGGGCCTACTACTAAATATCGAGAAATAAGCATCAGGTTGGGCTAACAGTTAAGAGATAGTAAGGTTGTAACCTAGAATGTTGCAATATCACCACCAGTTATGGAAGTAGAGGAGTGGAGACACAGAGTTTCTAACCTAGTAAAACCTAGAGACAAGGCCTAGTAGGAAGTTAATGGCCTTTGAGATAATAAGGGGCAGAGTCATGAGACCCAGAGGTCGACTCTGAGTTCCAAAGGTAGCAAGACTTTTTTAGCAGACTATGGCCAAGGTGCACTATGTCCATACCCCCTCCACCCATAGTTTAATAAAAGCACATCAGGTCATGAAGATAGACCTACTGCTGGCCTGGGAAGAGGAAAGATATCATTGAGTCGTAACACAGAACTCTAATGACCAGCCAAGAAAGGCTGGACACCGGGAACGGAGCAGGACAATTCAGGAGATGGTCGTTCCTGCAAGGAAGTGAAAAGTAATCGATGTGAAGTTAAAGGCTATACCGAGTTAAATATTTAAGAAGTAGTTTGGTTGCATGGAGCCCAAGTATCTAATAAATTCTGACGGAGAGGCACAACGCACAGATAGGTTTCGGAGAGGTGTCAGAATAGATTGGGACGCAAGTTGATTTCAGTATGACTTCCCATCCCTAGGCAAAGGGACAAGCAGCACACTCGATTTAGGTGCTCAGATATATATATATATGTATATATATATAGGTCCCTTATATGATAACCTGAAGTAGGTAAATTAAGGGTAGTTGAACCAGGGCATACTATATTAGGCAGACGAAGAAAGTTAAACTTACCATAAAATAGGTACCGACAGCCTAGGGTCATCGGAAGTCCTACCCTAATGTATGGCGCAGGCAGTTAAGGATTGAAGCAGCAACTGGATATTTCAAGAAACTTCACCAAACAAGGGCGTTACGAGATTTGGTAAAAGGGGAAAGCTTAGCCTTAGATTCATTGTCCTATTTAATATCCTCCAAAGGACAGGCAAGGTGGCATATGAGTTGGAATTGCCTCCAGAGCTAGAATCTGTCCATCCAGTCTTTCACGTCCATAGGTGATCTGTCCCGAGTTGTATCGGTTGAGGATGTCCAAGTTACTGAGGAGTTAGTCTACGAAGAGATCCCAATTGCCATACTAGATCGGCAAGTTCGTAGGTTAAGGATTAATGATGTGGCCTCCATCATGTTTTTTTGAGGAATAGAAATAGAGAAGAGGTGAACAGGGGAATTGACCCAGATTATGCAGTTAAGGTGAGGTCATTGTTCATTTGTGATTTTACTGTGTATTCTTGGTTATCTTTATATGGTGAAATAGTTGTTTATAGCATCCTGTAAGACGTAGATGTTGGGTTTTCTGCGTTTCAGGGTTTCGGATAGTCCATAATACAAAGAATCCTCTGCCAAATTTTTGTTTTCTTTTCTAAATATTAGTCAGAAGAGTTAACCTCTTTAAGCCTTAAAATGACATTCGAGGATGAATGTTCCTAAGGGAGGAGGATGTTACACCCCATAAAATGTTAACGGTTAGTAGGTGTACGCGTGGATTTGTGGCAAGTAAAGAGAGCTTGATTCATGAGAGAAAGGCATCAGAAGCAGGGTCAGGCTTGGCCTCAAGGGGCCAGCGCAATGCGCCAGGCCTGCTGCCATTATGGGAGGCGCGGCGCGGGGGCCTTGTGGCGCGTTGGGCAGTGGGAGGCACACCCCGGCCACTTCCCTACTCTTATATATATACTCCCCTAACTCAATTTTAAATCATTTGTAATGTGTTCTTCAGCCAAAGAAGAAAAAAAACCACAACTTTCTTCTAATTTTTGTCAAATTACGCTACCAAACCGCCCTCCAAACGCAAATTAACTTCGGATAACGAGTTTTATGCCTACAAGAAGCACTACTATGGAGTTATTTCTAAAAAATTCGCTCGACAAAATCGGAACTCCGTCGAGTAAAACTTGTCAGAATTGCTCCAAATTAATTCCTACCCGGCCACAAGCATTAAGTAAGCACTTCTCCCTTTTGAACTCTCGGGAAATTATAGATTTTCGGCTGAGTTTTTCAAAGTTGGATTATAGTTATTTCTATTATTAAAAGTTATCGAATTTTCCGAGTTTAGCATTGAAATTAGTTATATTCTCTCAGCATAGAGGTTGCAGTTGGAAAGAACTACCGATCGCAAGTTGAACTCGCCAACTAAATGAAAGTCAGTATTCGAGGTATGTTAAGGCTTATTCCTTCTGCAAGTTATTCTCGTCGTATAGTGTTACGACCTATGTTTTAAACGTAGATAATGATCCTATATTTTGTAATTAGCTGTTGCTACTATATAAGGAGCAAGTATGTCGTGATTAGCTGCTATCAGTAGATTACAGTTACATATGTTGTCGTTAGCTGCTATAAAATGTATAAGGATTATATCGTAGTATCCCTTGTTGGTAAAAAACATGTTAAGTTTGACACACGCTAGAAGCATCGTAGGAACTCCTCAATTTTTCAGTTTATTGTGTTAGTAGAATTGAATGTTTATTGTCAAGCCTAGACCTTAGAGGCTCATGGATAGTTATTGGACCTGATTTAGTAAGTTGAACTAGGCGCGGCTAGGTGATATAACTACTAGTTAGGCGTCTGTATTGTTAGTGAAGCACGCCCAAAGGCCATTGGTGTATCCTCACGCCCCAGGGCCAGGAATTTAGATAGGATGGCCATACTTTAGAGTCAGCGGCACTAGGGTTGTCTAGTGAACTGAGTGACAACCTTCCATTTAGTTAGCTACTACCAGTGACTATTAGTTTCGGTTGACTTAGTATTCATCATACAGATTGCCAAGGAAGCCACCCCAGTCGTTCAGGTCAAATAGACCCATGGGTACCCTAAGGAAGGGGACCTTATTAGCAGTTAGAGGATGGGCCAACGCCCCCGCCTACTCTCATAACATGCTCAGGTACAGGTTGTCGTGAGTGGCTAATTCCATATAAACTTACTTACAAGGATAGAAATTATCCAGAAAAGACATATATAATCCGAACAGACCAAGTTAAGGTCCTAAGGACTAGAACCATGTTAGCACAGTATTACCCTTAGGCTAAGAATTTCAATAGGCTACCTGCGGAGGATTAGGGGCCCTCCGCTTAAAAGCATGTTTAGTTAGTAGTAGCCCTACAATCGTTCTAAGCAAAGGAACTAAGTAATTGGTCATTTTCGACCCTATAGTTGCTTATAAATTATAGATGTTCGAGGAGGACATTCAGAGTATTGTTAAGATATTCCAGACCTCGCCCTATCCGGTCTAGACCATTAGAGATTATGATCACTATCAGGATCCTCTGATCAGATAAAGGTACATGGGGTGTGCCTGCTAGCAGCTATACAGACTATTCTAGGGGCAAGCAGCGGCCGCGTAAGGCCCAGAAGGCCAGATACTCCTTTTGAGTGGCTAGATTGAGACTTCATTATAGCACATCGATTGGGATTGCCCTCACCTAGGAGCCTTCTGTGACCACCCCAGGGTTACTAGTGTGTCATCGCATACTGGGCTATATGACGTTACTCCAAGGAGCGCTATGTTATCCCTAGGGATGATGCAGACTCCCAAGGGCCATATTACAGTCCATTCCATGGCTAGACTATTATTTTTATATCGTATCAACATCACTGACCCTCGTCGAGCCTGGTGCCCAGGGTGCAGTTATCAGGAGTCCACAAGACTCAAACACAGCTACAGATCAGGAGCCGAGTGGGCTTAGTTGCAGACCCAGGGGATCAGTGGGATGGTTATAGAGCCTGTGGATTCATAGGAACCTTATTGGGGGTATATAGATTGAAGTGTGCTCACCAGGGCTTATGGGGGCCCTTAGCGAGTTATTCTATGTTGATTGTACCTTTCAGGCTTATGGAGGCCAAGTTAGGTCCTTGTTTGTATTCTTGTCTGCTAGATATAGCTTATGAATATATGATTGTACAGTCGTAGCTCATATACATGTAGTGTTTAACTAGATGCAGGTTATGAATAAGCAGACTTCCAGGTTAACTTCTGCCCTTTCTTTCTACTTACTTTCAGTTTTTAATAGCTTCTACTCAGCTTTTATTATTGCATTACATATTCAGTACTATTATACTGACGCCAACCAAGGGGTGCTGCATACTTGCCTGCAAGTTAGACAGATAGAGTTCAGGATCTTCAGTAGCAACTGTTCAGAGTCAGCAGTTTGGCCAGCTCCTTTCATTCGGATTTTCCAGGTTGTAGAGATTACAGTCTTTCATTTATATAGCATTTGGTAGGCCGGGGCCCTATCCCGACCACTATTTGTATTCTTAGAGGCTTGTAGACTACAACATCCAGTTAGTTAGCTGTTGTTGGTCGTGTGGGGCCCGTGTATGTCTTATTTAGGTGTAAGCCATGTGGGGCCTAGTAAAGCTGCTTATTTTCCTTTCTATTAATAACTAGACGGCATGATGATCTTGTCGACCCACGTAGGATCCTTACTAGGACCTGGACTGCTGGACTAGCTGAGCCTAAGCACTTCTGGTGTCAGGCTGGCTCTAACTCTGGATTCAAGAAAACGACGGGCTGTATAACGGCTTTAAACATAGCCTCCGGCCGACTAGACCTGTAGCCACCTGTAAGAAAACAATAGCTACCCAGAACAACTGAATCGATAGGGAACCTATGCATGCCAACAAGGCCACCATGCTGTCTAGTTATTTCTTAATCAAGAAAACAAGTGCTAAACTTCTACGTGACCAACAAGATCACCACTACCAACTGAAAAAGGCCCCACACGGCCATCATAAACAAACTAAAAACATACACACGGCCTCACACGACCGGTACAGCTAACCACAGGGAATATACAATCTGCAAGCCTCTAAGAATACTGATAAGATGGTCAGGATAGGGCCCCGGCCTACCCATACTGTACAACAAAAGAAAAGGAATAAACCTCTAGTTGTCTAGCTCCGAATGACAGGAGCTGATGACTCTGTGTGCTGGCTAGAATTACGAGGGATCGGCTCCTCACAACCTGTCTTTCAATTCCTGGAAACTCTGCTCACATCCGACACGATGTGTCCCAAGAAAGCTACTGAATTTAGCAAAAATTCACATTTAGAGAACTTGACATACAGCTAACGGTCCCTGAGAATCTAGAGCACTGTCCGTAAATGAGCCTGGTGGTCTGTCTCTGAGCGAGAATACACCATAATATCGTTAATAAGCACTATCACAAACAGGTCCAGGTATGGTCTGAAGATGTTGTTCATTAGGTCCATAAATACTGTTGGGGCATTCGTCAGCCCAAAGGACATGACTAGGAATTCAAAATGGTCGTATCTGGTCCTGAAGGCAGTCTTTGGAATGTCCCTTTCACGAACTCAAACCTGATGGTATCCGAACCGTAAGTCAATCTTGGAGAAATATCTGGCCCCTTATAACTGATCAAACAAATCATCTATTCTAGGAAGCAGATACTTATTCTTGACTGTAAACCTTGTTCAACTGTCGGTAGTCTATACATATGCGGAGGGAGCCGTCCTTCTTTCTCACAAATAGAACCGGCGCACCCCAAGGTGAATTACTCAGCCTAATAAAGCCTTTATCTAATAGATCCTTCAACTGCTCCTTTAGTTCTCTGAGTTCAGCAGGAGCCATACGATACAGAGGAATTGATATGGGCTGAGAGCCGGTAACAAATCAATTGCAAATCTATTTCCCTTTCTGGGGGAATACCAGGCAACTCATCTGGAAATATATCTGGGAATTCATTCACCACTGGAACAGACTAGAGAGTCGGAGAATCTACTCAAACATCCTGAACTCTGACAATGTGGTAAATGCACCCCTTAGCTATCAACTTTCTCGCCTGAAGATAGGAAATAAACCTACCTTTTGGTGTAATTGTACTGCCCTTCCACTCTCGTCTGCTTCCCCTGGAAAGTGGAATCGCACTGTCTTGGTCCATCATTCTACATTTGCATAGCACGGAGCCAACCAATCCATACCCATAATGGCATTGAAATCAACCATCTCTAATTCCACCAGATCTACAGTGGCCTGAAGATCAGCAACCTCTACTATACACCCTCGATAGACCCTTCTGGCTATGATGGAGTCACCGATGGGTGTGGATACTGAAAAGGGTTGTCGAAGCAACTCTGGTGCAACACTAAACTTTTGAGCCACAAATGGGGTAACGTAGGACAGAGTAGATCCTGGATCAATCAATACATAAGCAGGGTATGAGCAGATAGTCATCATACCTATCACAACATCAGGTGACGCTTCTGAATCCTACCTCCCTGGTAAAGCATATGTGCAGCTTGGACCCGCACCTACACTGGAGGCCCCTGATCTGCCTCGGCCTCTGCCTACTGAAATTGAGGGCCTACGCCCTGCCGAGGATACTGAAGCTGTTGACCCTGCGGATGTCCTGTCCTGTCTATCCCGGTCATCCTGACCTCTGGCTGGACAATCTCTCATCAGATGACCCTCTTGGCCACAAATATACATCCGGTGGAGCCGTATTTGCATGCTCCAGAATGGCGTCGACTGCATATAGAGCAAAGTGGTAGGGTATACCTACCCTACTTCGCCCTCCTCTATAGTGGTGAATCTGCAGTCTGTGAGCCTCTGCCAGTCTCTAACTGCCCCCTGCGACTAAATCTGCCCCTCTGCGGCTGTGGTGGAGGCGGGGGTCTGGGCGGCCTGTCTGACAATCGTGGCCTGGGTCCTCCCCGGACCTCCCTTTATAACTCGACTGGCCTATCCCTGCGGCGCTGTTCCTGACTGGTCCTCCTGATCTCTCGCTGCCGCTGCCTGATTCCCTCAATATTCTGGGCGAATGCCTGAACTCAGGCAATATCCATGTCCTCCCATAAAGTAGCCATTATACAAGTCTCAACATACTCTGGATTCAACCCCATGATGAAGAGGTGTACTCTGGATGCCATGGTATTAAAAAACGCTGGTGCATACCGGGCCAAAGAATCAAACCGCAAGGCGTATTCTCGAACACTCATGGCCCCCTGCTCCAAATGTAAAAACTGATCCACCCGGGCCTGTCGAATCTCCCGTGGTAAATAGTGATCCAAAAAAACTCCTGAGAAGCTGGACCAGGTCGGAGGGGAAACATCTCTTCGTTGGGACCTTTCCCAGTTTTCACACCACAACACGGCGATGTCTCGTAACCTGAATGCTGCCAATTCAACCGATTCTGTAGGCGTGGCATGCATAACCCTAAAAATTCTCTACATCTAGTCGAGAAAATCCTAAGGGTCCTCTATCCGGTCTGTACCTATAAACTGTGGGGGATTCAGAGCCAAAAATTCCTGGACCCTTGAACTACTGGGCCCTCTTGACGACTCTGCAACTGTAGACGGCATCGGCTGACGCTGAGCAGCCATCATTTGTGCTAACATGACTACTGCACTCCTGACCTCCTAGTTGGAAGGCATCAGTATAGGGACTGCTGGAGATGGTGTCGCTCCAAGTGGCTCCTGATATGGGGAGACTGCTGAGACGGTTGGGATGATACCTCTGTAGCGCCCTCTGATCAGGCTGATTCTAAACGAGGGTGAGGCATCCTACTGGTGCCTTCCCCTATTGTGGTGTCCAATCTTCGGCCTGTGGTAGGATGTTGCTGGTCTGACATTTTATCTGT
Source organism: Datura wrightii (assembly GCA_035772735.1). Taxonomy (NCBI): domain Eukaryota; kingdom Viridiplantae; phylum Streptophyta; class Magnoliopsida; order Solanales; family Solanaceae; genus Datura; species Datura wrightii. Next base: position 78,040,912 of record JASDFA010000019.1, read on the forward strand.
AACCAAAGAATATAGTAAGCTCTCGGGACTCAACCCTATACTATCCGCTCTACAACACGATTGAATAAGAATTAAAAATGACCATCCTATTATGTCTTGCAGCCTCCTGCCTATAGTATGTGGTGCACAACACATCCATAGGCAAGACTCTACTTAGCACGGCTTGCAGATTCCTTGGGATACGACCTACTCTGATACCAAGTTTATACACCCCGACTAGGGAGGCATGACCGACACCTGGTGCCTTACTAGGACCTGGACTGCTGGACTAACTTAGCCTAAGCACTTCTGGTGCCAGGATGGCTTTAACTCTGGATTCAAGAAACGACAGGCTATATAACGGCTGTAAATACAGCCTCCGACTGACTAGGCTATAGCCACTTGTAAGAAAACAATAGCTACCTAGAACAACTGAATCGATAAGGAACCTATGCATGCCGACAAGGCCACCATGCTGTCTAGTTATTTCTTAATCATGCTACGTGACCAACAAGATCACCACTACCAACTGAAAAAGGCCCCACACGACCATCATAAACAAACTAAAACATACACACGGCCTCACACGACCGGTACAGCTAACCACAGGGAATATACAATCTGCAAGCCTCTAAGAATACTGATAAGATGGTCAGGACAGGGCCCCGGCCTACCCATACTGTACAACAAAAGAAAAGGAATAAACCTCTAGCTGTCTAGCTCCGGATGACAGGAGCTGATGACTCTGTGTGCTGGCTAGAATTATGAGGGATCGGCTCCTCGTCTATGAGTACCTGTAGGCAAGTAATGCAGCACCCCAAAACGGGCGTCAGTACCGCTAGTACTGAGTATGCAAAGCAACAGCTGGAAAATGACTGAAGACAAGCAATATAACTGATAGAACTGAAGTAGAAAGAAATAGACTGTAACTGATTGAAAGTATGAGTTTAAGACTATCCTCAACTATGCTAAAAGGAGTAGGAGTCGTACCTGGTAACGTGGCATTTTATTGTCTACCTATTCATAACTAACATAACATGGCATAATATAGCATAACATAACTGAAAAAAGCACACATAAACCTCACCTGGCCCCCATAAGCCGGAAGGTACAACCAACACGCAATCTATACCCTTACCTCGGTAATCCCATCTCCCATAGTATGTATAAGCACCCTGCTGGTCCCCTAGGTATGCACTTGGGCCCGCTGATCCCCTGACTATAATTGTACCTGAGTCCGGAGGACTCCTGAAATCAACACCCCGGGAGTACCCGCTCGACGGGGGTGTATAAAAGCTGACCAAGGCAAAATATGGGGAAACTGGCATCCCATCTTCATCCCTAGGGGACGGCATGCCACTCCATAGAGTGATGTATCCTCTCCCTCTGGCAGACGAGTTAATATAGCTATTAACCCTGGGGTGGTCATGGATGCTAGGTAATCCAACCCAACACAATACAGTCAAGTCCCAACTGATAATACTAACTGCATACGATACATGCTGAAACTAATGATAGTAATCTGTATATATATAATACATGCTGAAACTGATAATGGTATATCTATAATTTCTATCATATTGTGTTGAATCTGATACTGAAACAAGATATAATATTTCTGCTAAAAATCATGTTGTATAACTAAGTTTCATGGTAAACGTGATTTACTATTTCTAACATGCTTTCTCAAATTCATATTAAGCTACTATTCTATTTCTGAAATACTTTACGGGGACTTATATTGCTTTACTAAGTTTTGGCTGAACACGATAATATCCTGACGTACTTTACTAAATTACATATTGGCATGTTGTACTGTTTCTGAAACTTTCTACTAGAATTCATACTAGTTTGCGCTACTGGAATTACTAACTTTCCGAAAGAAACTAGCTTCACATACCTTGTCTGTTAACTTTCTGAGTATCTGACGTAACTCGGCTAATTTTCAGCTATTTCTCCTAACTGTAATCACATCCACGAAGGGAAAGAATCAATTCTATTATTATTAAAAAGAAACCATATTTACAATATACACTCACTGCCTATTCTTCGACTTATTGAATAACGGCCGAAAACTCACTATTTCGCGGAAGGCCAGAAGGGAGAAATACTCACTTTAGGGCTAGGAGTATATTGACACTAACTTGGAGCAACTCCACTTACCTTAGCTCTTTAAGACGATGGTTTGCCGGACTAATTTCACGAAACTAACTCTGTAGGAATGCTCCCTGCAGCTTAATACTTCACTACCGAAGATTAATTTGAGTTTGGACCGCGTTTAATAGCGTAAATGGAAGGAAATTTAAATGGAACCCTCGTGCCCTCTGTTTTCTGGTTACTCTTTGGTTCATTCACTGGAAATATTTGATAATTATCATTAAAAACCGAAGTGGGGGCTTTATATACTTGGGACTGCATCTCACCTCCGTGGCACATTGGCCATCGCGGTGGTAAGCCCTCCGTGGCATGTTGGCCATCGCGGAGGGGCTTTCCCGACCTTTTCTTGCGATGGTTTGATGCGGCGTCTGTCTGGTCTTCCCCCAGGCCTTTTTCTAGCATGTATGGTATTCTAAAACTCTTAACCAACATGTGAATAGGCCATCTAAATGTCAAGAATTTACGGGGCGTAACATGTTAGCTGGGTTAGCTTTTTTTCTTACAAGTGTTGTGTGGCCTTGTCGGCCCGAGGCTGTGTTTACAGCCGATATATTACAGTTTGTTTTCTCAAGTTTAAGTCATTTATAGCACCAGAGGTGCCTATGCCCAGCCAGGTCAGCCCAGATTCTAGTATGGCATTAGGTGTCAGTTGTGCCTCCCAAGGTGGGGCGTGACATGTTAGAGGCTTTCAGACTATGTGTAGTAATCAACTTGTTGTGTATGAAGTGAATTCCAGTTCCGATGTTACATTATGATTAGACTTCCGTTATGTTAGTATGTTAAGTCTTCCATTTTATATTGATTGAGTTAGATGTATGTTCATGCCATGGGTCAACTTGGAGTCTCTCGAGTCTCCTTGTCCCGTGTATCGATTCGGGCCTATGTTTGGGTCGTGACACAGGCTAGAAGTAACGGGTCTCAGGATGACCTGTTGGTGGAAATGAAGGACCTTTGGAATGGGCCGTTAGGTGGATGGTTTTGGGAAAAAGAGGCTGGCAAGAGTCTTGGGGACGACTCAACGAGTCATTGTAAGGGGCTGTTGGGAGGAATTCCTGAAGATGTCAAGTGGTGGTAACGACTAGAACTGATGGGTCGTTGGGACTCGTAACGACTCGTCCTAACTAGTTGTTGTTAGAGACTTAAGTTGGAATCTAGTAGGGTAACGGGAGGCAGTAATGGGTCGGCGTTTGGAGTAACGACTCGTTTTGTCGAGTCGTTGAATCAAGATCAGGAAGTTAAAAAGTGATGGATGAAGTAACGTCCGGATACCACGAGCCGTGATGTCGAGGAACGACCCGTGGTGACGCCCGTTGCCACTGGCAGTGCAGTTTTTCCAGAAATTTCATTAAGGATATTTTTGTCATTCCTAAGATCTAGGGTCCTAAATTATGTTGTTTTAAGCTCTGAATAATGTGTTCTAAGGGGGGGGCAAGTTCATTCTAAGTATCCCACTCCATGCATGCAACCTAGAGCATTCCCTGAAGATCAAGTTTGAGAGATTTCATCAAATTCTCTCCAATTCCCTTTGGGTTTTCAAGTAGGTGTGTGAATTCAATTTACCCAGGTATGTAAGGCTATGAATGAGAGTTCCTTTCACTCTCATTCTCAAAACACTTCTCAATTTTCATGGATGTGAATTCTAGATTCAAGTTTCATGATCTAAGGGGTTTATTTCAATTCTTGTGAAATTCTCTATGATCTACCTATCAGTCAATTCCTTTCATGTATTAAATCTTATTTTTATGATCTATGGGCAGAATTTATAACTATTTCGATTATTAATTTATAGCTTCAAATTTTAATTAACTTATGCCCAATTATGTATATTCTTATGAAAAGTCAAGTTATGATTTCAATATGATCTTGATCTAAATTAGCCCAATTATGATTTATACCTTATGATATGATTTCTCTCAAGTACTTATCATGGATTTATGAAATATCAAGTATATACATGATTTATAAGTATGCATGAATTTCATGATTTATGGATTTATGATTATGGCCGACTCACAGGCCTTATTTCATGGCTAGTTCACGTATTTCAAGCATGGATATGATTATTATGATTTAACTAGCCCATGAATCTCATGTATGTTTTTCCTATTATCATATGAGCACTATATATATTTTGAGAGTAGTATTTAACACCGAGTAAACCTGGGGTCCAAGTATACCCCGAGTCTCAAAACTATGTGCCAACGTAGTCATGATGGGACTTCCCTGAGACTGTCCCTTTTTGCCCGAATGGGCCTTTCATAAGTGATATCACGCCTCTTTTTATGGTTCTACCCTTGACAAGGTATGAACACCCTCCCGACTAGGGGTTTACAAGTCAGGTTCCATATGTGCTCATGTGGGGTATGTCAGTTATAAGAATCTCCCATTGTTCCTCATGATTTATGCATGGTTATGTTTACGTTACTTTGGCTCAAGTCATGTTTAATGAAGTTTTTCTCACATGATTATGATTATTACTGATTTTGAATATTTTGATAAACTTGAGCCCTTATGTTCACATTATGATATTAACGTTATGATCATGCTGTCCTACTCTTATGAACTCTTATGTATTTTAACTGTCCATTTTTACTTACCTTGCGTACTCAGTATATTTCAAGTACTGACCGCATACTCTATGTTGTATCATTTCATGATACAGGTCCGAGGGATCAGTCTCAGCCGCATCACTAGTCCTGCTTCCCTCTCAGACCTATCCAGCTAGCATTGGTGAGTCCTCATCCTCCAAGGACATTCAGTTATCTATGGTTGTTTCTTTCAGTTACATACTTTGTCGAGTTAGTTGGGGATGTTGTCCCATCAGCTCATCAGTATGTTAGGAGCTTTCGGTCATTATGTATAAATCGGCTTGTTATTTATGATTCCGTTCTAGCTTGTTATGTATGCAGACTTCCGCAATTATGTATGCTGAATTTCCGTTTTATTATGTTGAGTTTAGACGTTATGTTCATGCCATGGGTCGACTTGGAGCCTCTCGGGGTTTCTTGTCTCGTGTCTCGATCTGGATCTACGTTTGGGTCGTGATCCAGGTCTAGGTACGGGTCGTGACAGCAAGTGACTTCTATGTAGGAACAGTCCTAGGCAGAGGATAAATAAAGTATTTTGCTACACAAGTAAAATGCTTAATCATGCTCAAATGAACTACCATCACCAAAAAGGAATTGCTTGCTGTAGAACGGGTATTTGACAAATTTAAAGTATTTCTAGTGGGCATGAAAGTCATTGTTTACACGGATCATGCAACAATTAGGTATTTAATTAATAAGAAAGATGCCAAGTATAGATTGATTCATCGGGTTGTTCTTTTGTAAGAATTTGTTCTGGAAACCCCGTACTGAAAAGGAACCAAAACATTAAGTGGACGATACTTATCTAGATTAGAAAATTAGCATCACGTAGATAAAAATAGTCTAATTAAAGAAACCTTTCTGAACAAGCCACTTTTGCTATTCAAGTAGAAGAGATTCCATGGTATGTCAATATTGTGAATCTATTGATAAGTGGAGTATATCCACCTGGTGTAGACTCTTAGAAGAGCGAAAGCAAATTCTCCATAAGGCAAGGTTCTACATCTGGAATGAGCCTTATTTATTCAAACAAGGGCTAGATTATTTTTCTAGAAAATATATCCCTCATAGCAAGGTGAATTGAGTATTGAAAAGTTGTAATCATCACTATATGGCGGTCATCCTAGTGGAGACCATACAACTGTGAAGATCCTCCGGTCCTAATTATATTGGATGACACTATTCAAGGATGCTTATAACTTCGTGAAGAATTATGATAGGCTTCATAGAACAGGATATATATCTAGAGACATGAAATACCTTCGAATGAAATTTTTAAAGTTGAAACTTTTGACATTTGGGGCGTCTACTTCATGAGACCATTCCTACCATCATATGGCAACAAATACATATGATGATAGCCGATTATGTGTCAAAACGAATAGAGGCAATTCCTCCTCCAACAAATAATGTCAATGTTGTAGTGAACTTTGCTGAAAAGATCACACACACTTGATTTGGGGACACCTAGGGCTATGATAAGTGATGAGAGAACTCACTTTTACAACAAGCTCATGAGTAGTCTTCTAGCTAAGTATTGGGTGAAACAGAAGATTGTGACTACCCATTATTTTTCAAAAAAGTGGTTAGGCAAAAAAATGGGCGCACAAGAATTGTGTTGTGAAGTTAAATAACGTACTCATTAATCGATCTTAAAGTATAAAGCTTAATGGGCCACCAAAAAGCTCAATTTGGATTACCAATACATCTAGATTAATTTTCAAAGAAAAACTTATGTTACATAATTTTAAATTATTTAGAAAAATAAATATATTTTTATCTTTGATTTTCTTTAGTTTTTCTTGTTTAACATGGACGAAATAAATGTTGGATCTTTTAAGTGTGTTTAATGACACTAGTGATTTGCATGTAATCATCGCGCACTTTCTGAAAAAGAAATTAACCGCACGAAGCATTCATTGTAAGAAAGCAACTTCTCCAGTAAACCGCTCAAATTCTCCCGCTCATCATCCATGGCGAACCAACTTGTCCTCTGCACCATCTCAGTGTTCTTCATCTCTCTCTTTCCCCCTTTAACTCATCAACTTTCATTATCAGGTAATTCACACCCCTCACTGCCAAATCCAAACAGAAAGAATTTGGAAAACAAACAAATAGGATACACACACAACACAAAATGAGTAACATCCTTTAATTTTTCTTTTGGCAGAAGAAGATTTGCCAGTTCCTAGTTTTGCATTTAGTTGGGTGGACAACAATGATACGTTTGTGGCTGGGGTTGTGGCAACCATAATGATGAAAGTTATTGGGAATTTTGATCCAGCCAAACTCAAACACCCTTTCAATCCCAACATCAGTGTCAATGATAAGATGGGAAACAGCTCTTACATATCTGGGGTTTCATCAAATTTTGGTGGTAATTTTGGGGATTGGAGGATTTCTTTCGTTCCCATCATGACTGGTTTGTTCAATGTGCTGATTACTGATGATCACTTCAATGTTTTTGATTCTTCACTGCATTTTCAAGTCACCCCAGGTTCTTTTATTCACTAAATCCTGTTTTTGAAATTTACATTGTTTAATTAAATGTATCGGATATTGGTGGAGCAGTTTTTCTTTGCTTGGATAAATTTGATATACTTTACGTGCGCATTGGTCTAATAAAGAAGTTAATGGCAAATATGTCTCAGCCACACCACTTTAAATTAGCACTTAACATCAGCAGCTTTTTGTCATATCATATGTTCCTTACTTAATTATGCTGAGTATATGAAGGTAACATCTATCCATCTGCAAGCTTGGTTTCATGGAAGAATGGAGTGAGTGAATTTGTAGCAGGGACGAAAGCTTCACTTATGATTCTTCCTAGAGATGCATTTGGGAATAATATCTCTTCGGCAAGTGAGGGACTGAACTCTTACAACTTTACGCTGTCTATATCTAATTTCAGTGGTTCCGTTGCAACTGTGCTAAATTTCACCAATAAAGGATGGGATATATCTGGTTATCTTGTTGTGGAGTTTATTGTAGCTACAGCTGGAAGTCTTTTACTTAATATAGAAGGAGACAACCAAACATTGAGTGGCTGTCCACTAATGTTCATTGTGAACCCAGGTGATTCATGTAAGCATAAGGCTGATATATATATTTTTTTATAATTCTAGCCAAACTCAAACACCCTTTCAATCCCAGCACTGTGAACCCAGGTGATTCATCTTGAAAAATTCTTCAAGTTCTTAAATTGATATTGATCATCTGGTTAAACTAATATGATGATTGGAAGTTCATCTCTGTGGTATTCAAGGTGTATTTATTAGAAGTTTCTTATCAAAGGATGCTGGCACATTGATAAAGTTGTAATTGATTTTTTCTTGTACTTTCTTTTGTTAGACTCTGAATCTTATTCATGCTTTAACAAAAAGTGATTTCTATCTCTTACAAACTTTTGGTGAATACTTTTGTTGCCCTTTGCTATAGTGAATGTTTCTCTTGGATAGTAACCGATCCCTAGGTTCATCTTGCAGGATCTCTGGATGTTTCAAAATGTTTGTTGCAGTGGGAAGTTGAAACAAAGTACTTCCAAATATTTTCTCTGATGGAAGGTTTTATTCACCAGCATGATCAATATGGAAATCTTGTTCCAGGATCGTACGAATTTGATGTTGAAGTTATTGAAAATGGAACAGATTTGATTATTCCTGTGACAGATATGCAATTCAGGCAGGTTGGCCTGGGTATCCTGTTGTTCTCCTTCAGCCTAATGGAACCAGGGGACTTCAAGCTTATGATATATCATAAAGAGCAGAATAATTCCATCTCAACTATGCCGTTTCATTTTACCGTGGATATAGGTACTTTAGCGATTATGTTTGCTGCCACTTACATTTCTAGGTTTCTTTCCTTTAAGCTTATTATGCCTCTCATATCAACAAAATTCTCTAAAATTTATTTGTTGTTCGCGTGATTTTTATTTTTATTAGCTTAGGTATCTATGAAGTTATTTCTTTCAGTTGCTTCTGTGTCACATGATCAGCACTTTAGCAGTTCATGTATGATTAGATTTTAGATTAAAGAAGCTTCTCACTGAAAAGAAATCATGTTGGAGGTTCCATTAGCAGGTAACGCTGTGAATAATCTCAAATTAGGGTAAGAATATTTCAGAAATGAAAAGTTCCCTATCTCTTTCGGTGTATCAGATTGAACTTTTAACTGCTTGTTATCGCAATAAGTAGCTTGTGTGATTATAATTACCTTCTGATAATTTATCATCTTGATATTCCTTCTGAGTATGAAGTTATGCATCAGAGTTAGTACATTTCCAGTATTTAGCTTCTGATCTACTACTTCAAATTTTATAGGTTATTGTGATGGAATGAATAGTATTGTTAATGGGTCGGGTCTAAATGACTCTGTTGCTGGTGAAGCTGCAAGGTTCTCTGTCTTCTTGAAGGATGCTTATCTATATCCTTCACTTGTTGAGTTAGAAAGCCTACAAGTACAAGTAGTAAATGAATTTGATTCCTATCATGTACAAGCAAGCATACATCCAATGAAGATGGTCAATGGTATGAAAATTAGAATTCACTTTTTGATAAATAGGATACACTTTCATTGACATTTTTTGATTGCTTGCCTCTCTATAATAGGAACTCTATGTGGTACGAATTTGAATTGCGGTGCACATAATGATGTGGAACTTGCTTTTACTCCTCTTGCTGATACGAACCTTGGTGTAAGGATTTTTGATAGTGTTATTTATGTTAGGCTTTAGAATAGACGGAACTGATAGTTAATTTTTGGTTGCAGCCGAGAAACATGAGATTTAGTGCCTTTGATGTTAATTATATACCAGAAAGGAGTGGAATCTATGAAATTCGTGTATTTTGTGGAAATATTCCATTAAATGGTGGTCATCCATTCAGAAAGGCAGTTAGTGCAGGTACATTTTTATGCTCTTAATCTGTATGCATACTCATGAAATATAGCTAATTTGTGGGAGTTAAACTAGGAATGGAGCGCTTTCTTGTTGATATGAATAGATGGTGGTTTTATCAGAACTATTTTATTTGGCTAGAAATAGTCCTAATTTTATAGCTTGTGAATTATTTGAAAAAAATCAACCAATAGTCGTAACACAATATCTATCCAGCCAAAAAGCTGTATATGTCGTACACTAATTTTTCTAACTTTAATGAGGATGATGATGCATGGATCTTCTGATTCTTAAGTTTCTCTGATGTTTCATAGCTTTTTGATGCAGGGAAAGTTAATATATCTCTTTCAGGATCTGTGAAATTCAGTCCAAAAGTACCAAAGCTGACAAAGAATGAAATCACAGTACAACTCATGGATTCATATTCTAATCCAGTCCTCTTACAGCAGTCAAAGTTAAATTTGGAGATTGGTTCGGTTAACAGATCAGGTTTTTCAATATGGACTTTTAAGGATAATAAGGATGGCACATATAGTGGAAGCTACCTGGCAAAGGATGTTGGCACCTATGAGTTCTGCGCCTCTTTTGATGGAATACGTTTCATGCCATGCCCTTTTGGTGTGAATGTATACACTAGTGAGTTCTTTCCTTTGAAACTAAAAATGAAATTCTTAGAGGGTAAGAAAAAATGAAGCTTGTTATAATGTGGAGTTGCTACTTTAATCATTCAACTACTTGGTCATTGAAATTGGTAATCTCTTGCTTTTCATGACCTGACTTTATCTGATCCAAGCATTTCTTCTGCCCTTCAGGTGAGTATTTCCCTAGAGTACAGAATGATTCGGTCTGGGTCTGGGAGGATGATTCAATTGCTTTTGATGCTCTAGAAAATGACTATTTTGCTGGCCATAACATTACAATATTTGAATTTTCAAAGGTAGGTCTATTGCCATTACACAATTTAAAGAATATATATTTTTGGTTTGTAACTAAAAGTTAGAGGTAAGAGAAACTTCACGGATATTCTCCACTATGTATACCATAGGTGTATAAAAATGTGTTTAGACATGTTTCTTACATAGGTGTTTTCAAATAGTCCATCTACAGCTGATCAAGTTTTTCCCTATCACAGAGTTAGACTGTGTGTTTATATTTTCCTTTTCTTTTTTGGTTGTCTTCCTGAAAAGTTGCCTCAATTGAATTTCTATGCACAGCCAGGTCGTGGTTCATCTCTTCAATATGGGCATCTCTTTAGATATACACCATTCAAAGGATTCTATGGGAGGGATTCTTTCTCTTATACAATATGTGATGTGAATGGGAACATTGCCTCTGGCGGTGTGGATATATCTGTTCTAAGCATCCCTCCTCAGTTCGTTTCTGTTCCAGGTCAATTGCTGGCAACTGAAGATGTTATTAGTCCGAGTTTCGGGTAAAGTTCTAGTCAAGATTTCCTATTGCTTTGGTGTCTAAGAGTTTGTAATATGGTCTGCTAACTGGATGCAGTGGTTTCTCTGGACTTGAGATTATCTATTCAGACTCAGCTGAAAATATCAGTATTACATTTAGTGCACAATCTGGGATCGTCTTTCTGTCTCCTATGTTAATGCAATTTCGGCAGACAGCCTGGAGTATTTCTTCTACGACCAAAGAGGTTGGAAAGACTACCGAGTTAACTTTAACAGGTTGTTTAGATGAAATCAATTTCGCAATACAGTCGCTGCAGTATTATGGGTATGACTATTTGCACATTGATTCTCATCATTTATTTTTCTGCTGAATCTGTGTTTCTTTGGAAGTTAGTAAGCTGGTTATTATTTGCTTCTATAAGTGTGGCCATCTCTAGATGGGAGTCATCCTTGTGTATGTGTAGATTTTGCAAGGGGATCTTTATTCCACTCTAACACTATTCCAAATATCACTCCCAAATTAAATCTTCTTTCAAAATAATTCCCCAAATTACACTTCCAATCACCTACCAGGTCAGTAAAAGAAAAAAAAAGTCCTAACATATGTCATGTATAGCACTTCCTTCTTTTTTCACAGTTCCCCTAATACTTAGGCCCCCACTCCACATGATCTAATCCATCATGATTCGTGGAACCCTTCTCCCTATTCTAGGTCCTCTTTACCTCATATTGTTCATGCGGTATTATTTTGTGTTATTTACTTTTCTTACACTTAAAAATTTTCTGGAACAATATTAATCATAAATAACATCAATTCTGTTGAGATTCATCAATGGAGATCTGTAGCTAATATTGCAGTAGAAGCTAAGAGAAAGAAATGAGAGAATCTCTCTTGTATTCAAAAACAATCAATTAATCTGTCTTACAAGAAACATCTAGACTGCACTATATATAGTACATCAATTACATTTGATCTCTATCAGTACTAGTTAGTTAATTCTAACTTAATCATACTTAGTTCTAACCACCTATCTAACCGACTAACCTCTCTTCTAACTATTTCAGTTACTGGTAACCTTCAGTCACAACACCCCTCCTCAAGTTGATGGTTGAAATATATCTTTCAACCCCAACTAAGACAACAAGTATAGATGTTGAGCTTTTCCCAGGCTTTTGGTAAGTAAACCTGCCAGCTGATCTTTTGTTGAAACATGATGAGTTTTAATCATATTTTGGACTAACTTTTCCCTAACAAAGTGGCAATCAATGTCAAAGTGTTTGGTCCTCTCATGAAAGATTGGGTTGGCTGCAATTTGAATTGCAGCCTTGCTGTCACAGTGTATATTCACTGGCTGCTTGATATTCGCTCCCAGTTCCTTATACAGTCCAATCAGCCAAGTTATCTCTACAACTGCAGAAGCCATACTTCTAAACTTAGCCTCAGCTGAACTCCTAGCCACTGTTTCCTGCTTCTTTGACTTCCAAGACATAAGGGCATTACCAAACTTTACTAGGTAGCCAGTAACTGATCTTCTTGTCTGCAGACAAGTGCCCCAATCTGAGTCACAAAAGACTGTTAGCAGTTCTTAACTTTGTGCAGGCGTAAACAAGCCTAGACCTGGTGCTGTTTTGATGTATCTGACTACCCTGAAAGCAGCTTCCATGTGAGAGACTTTAGGTGCCTGCATGTACTGACTTAGAACCTGCACTACAAAGGAGATATCTACTCTGGTCATGGTCAAGTACAACAGCCTTCCTACCAACCTTTGGTATTTACCAATATCCTCCAAGAGCAGATCAGCTGTAATCTTATCTGATGTACTGACATGAGAGTCATGCTCAATGGATGTCAGCCTTAGATTGGAGTCCAAGGGTGCATGTACTGGCTTGGCACCAGTTAGTCCCATCTCAGAAATAAGTTCCAAAGCATACTTGTGTTGGCTCATAACATACCCCTCCTTAGACCTGGCAAATTCAATCCCAAGAAAAGAACTTAAGCTCTCCTAAGTCCTCCATCCTGAACCTGAGCTTCGGATCATTTCTGGTCTGATCAATCAGTGTAGTACAGCTTCCAGTGACCAGAAGGTCATCTACATACACCAACACTACTATCAAATCCTTGTCTTCCCTTCTAATAAGCAATGAATAGTCATAGTGGCTTTGAACAAAACCCAGCTGAACCAGAACTTCAATTAGCCTAAAATTTCATTGTCTAGGGGCTTGTTTAAGTCCACATAGAGACTTATGTAGCTTGAAGACATGACCAGACTCCCCCTGTCTGCAAAAACCAGGAGGAATAACCATGTACACATCCTCCACCAAGTCCCCATGCAAGAAGGCATTATGAACATCCATTTGAAACACAGGCCAATCTCTGGTAGCAGCAACAGCAAGCACAGACCTAACAGTGACCTTTTTGCCACTGGGGAGAAGGTCTCAGCGTAATCCAAGCCCTCTTTCTAACTAAAACCTTTGGCCACCAACCTGGCCTTGTACCTCTCAACTGCACCAGAGGCCAAGTACTTCACCTTAAACACCCACTTACAACCTATGGGATGCTTACCAGGGGGGAGAGGAACAATACTCCAGGTGTTATTTTCTTCAAGAGCAGCAATCTCAGACTTCATAGCTGCAACCCACTTAGGATCAAGAGAGGCCTTAGCAAAGGACTTAGGCTCAACAATAGCAGAATAGGCAGCTAGAGCAGCACCATGTGCAACAGATACACACTTATAAGAGACATGATTAGAGACAGGATAAAGACACATCTGGGAAGGCTGACTAGTAACATAGTCTTTTTGCCAGATAGGTGGTCTAGATGACCTAGAGGACCTTCTTCTGAGGAAGTCAGCAGAAAGGACAGACTCTGTGGAAGGAATAGGTTCAGCAGGTAAAGGTGAAGGAGGAGTAGGAAGGACAGGAGGAGAAGGAGCTGACTGGGGAATAACCTCAGACTCAGAATAAGAAGGAGGGAAACTGGTTGGCTGAGGATCAGACAGAAGGCTTGTAAAAGTTAGAGGAGGAAAAAGAGTAAAAGAGGAAGAGGAGGACCCCCAGAGTTTGAAAGGAAAAAACTCCTCTTTAAATACTACATCTCTACTCACCAAAAACACTTTGTTGTTTAGATCAAACAACCTATAACCTTTCTGCAAAGCAGAATAACCAAGAAAGACAGCAGAAACAGCCCTGGGAGCAAACTTATCAACATGTCTAACCTCAGTAGCATAGGCAAGACAGCCAAATACTCTGAGATGATCAAGAGAAGGAGGAACCTGATACAATAGCTCATAAGGTGTCTTGTACTTTAGAACAACTGATGGTAACCTGTTAATGAGGTACACATTAGTCAATACACACTCACCCCAAAACTTCAAGGGTACACTGGACTGAAACCTCAGATATCTGGCTGTATCTAGGATATGTCTGTGCTTCCTCTCTACCACACCATTTTGCTGAGGTGTGTAGACACAAGATCTTTGATGAAGAATACCTAAGGAATGAAGCAACTCAGTCATTTGTGAATTAAAAAACTCACATCCATTATCAGTCCCTAGCACTTTTACCTTTGAACCAAAAAACATTGCCAATCATGACCAGAAAGTTTCTAAGCACAACTACTACTTCAGACTTAGAAGTCAGCAAAAACACCCAAGTATAACTGGAATAATCATCAACTAAGGTAAGAAAATACCTCTTACCATCATGAGTAGCCACTCTATAAGAACCCCATAAATCAGCTTGTAGAATATGAAAGCAAGCAGATATGCATGTATTACTTAAAGGAAAAGATAGTCTGGGCTGTTTAGCCAGTGGGCATACAGTACAGAGATCAACATGATATCCAAAGGCAATGCCTTGAAACAACTTGGTTTTCGTAGAGTAGCAATAGGAATATGTCCTAGTCTTTTATGCCAAAGAGCTACACTTATTCTAGCATGCTTTATGGAATTTGATGGACAGGATTTAGTGGTACTAGAAGCAGCATTAACTTGATCTCCTTGAGACTTCAATTGAAAGTCAGCATTTATAACATAAAGATCGTTCTCTAATCTGCCAATCCCCCTCACTCTCCCATTGTGAGGTCCTAGAAAATACAAAAGTCAAGGCAAAAGAGTGCACAACAATTTAGTTCTCGTGTGAGTTTGGACACAGAGAGCAAATTGTATTTGAACTCAGAATGTGCAAGACACTGGTAATTTTACTTCCTCCAAGCACTCGATATGAACCTATATGGCTGACCTTAGCCAAGCTTCCTGTTGGTAAATGGACTTTACCCTCCTTTGAATTAGTAAGTGCATTGTACTGAGTAAGCAGATTCAATCTATTAACCATATGCTTTGAAGCTCCAGAGTCAACTATCCGTTTATCTTTATCAGAGGCTAGATTAGAACAGTTCAACGTACCTGCTAGTCTCATGATAGTATCACCTTCATTCTTCTTGTTTCCTTGATCAAGTAACTGAAGGATCTGTGAGTACAGTTGTGGAGAAAATCCTTGATCTAGTAACTGAAGGATCTGTGAGTACTGTTGTGGAGAAAATATTGGAGGCAGTATATTTGTCATAAAAGCCTGAGACACTTGGTCTAGACATGCCTTGTCTCTGGTTGAACTGATGAAGTCCTGAATGGTCTCCATGTTTAGAGCCCTGACTGGAGTAATAGAAGTTACCAGGATGCCCTGCATTACATCCTGTGTCAAACGCATCTCCTGCATAATTTGCTGAGGGTATGGGCAGGACCAGTCTTCTTCTTTCCCTTCCAAAGTCAGCAGGATAGCCATGTAGTCAGTAACATATATCTCTAGTATGACCACTCCAGTGAAAGTTAATCACAATACAAATTACTGTTAAATGTTTTCTTAGGTCTATATGTTGAGTTAGTGTTCCCTCGATTACCAAAGAAGGACATTTTGACCACCTCCAAAGTTCGATGTAGCTTTTGATCCACTGGTCTTGCCAATATTTCCTCGACTACTGAAAAAGTCCATGGCATCACTTGCATCTCTAGTGGTAGTTGAGCTAGATGCTTCAGTACTGACTGCATTGTACTCACCAAGAATCCTTTGACTCTCCTCAGCCATTACTAGTGTGTAGGCCTTAGTCACTGAGGGTGCAGGATCCATCATCATAATCTGATTGTGTGATTCATTCAGCCCTAAAAGAAGTTGCATCAACCGTTGATACTCAAGACGTGCCACATATGTCCTGGATTCATCACAAGCACAACCAGGACATGGCATGAGTGAATCGAATTCCATCCATAACTCCTTCAACCTCGAGAAGTAACTAGACACATATGAAACTCCTTGTTTTAGAGTCACAATTTCCTTGTGTATATAGAAGATCCTGGATCCATCTATCTTATCGAACCTCTCTTTTAAATCATTCCAGACCTGCAGTGCACTGATGGCATATACAATACCACTGAGTAGTTCTCTGCTCACAGAGATCATGATCCATGAGAGTACTATAGCATTGCATTTTTCCCAGATATCATAGAGAGAGGGATCAAACATTTCCTTTGCATGTTTTCCAGTCACAAACCCTAGCTTACCTTTTCCTAGCAGCCTGATCTTCATAGATCTACTCCCCAACTAGTAATTATCAGATCCAATTAGCTGAACAGAGACTAGAGCACTACCTGGAGTATCGCATGCTTGAAGATAGAGAGGATAATGATGATTGACTATCATTTCCTCTCCACTAGTTGAGCTAGTCGTCTCCATGGTTACGCCTTCATCGATTGCCATAGATGTTCTGTAAAATTGACCACAGATCTACCTGCTTCTTAGGTCAATGCAACAGTTCCTACGATGAACCGTCTTCTGCACTGATAAGCAGTCTGCTATTGTGATACTTATGGGCACAAATTTTCACTCGCCTACCAATAGCTTTGATACCATGTTGAGATTCATCAATGGAGATCTTGTAGTAATATTGCAGTAGAAGCTAAGAGAAAGAAATGAGAGAATCTCTCTTGTATTCAAAAACAATCAATTAAGCTGTCTTACAAGAAATATCTAGACTGCACTATATATAGTGCATCAATTACATCTGATCTCTATCAGTACTAGTTAGTTAATTCTAACTTAATCATATTTAGTTCTAACCACCTGTCTAACCGACTAACCACTCTTCTAACTAATTCAGTTACTGGTAACCTTCAGTGACAACTCTTCCAAAATTTGAATGACAACTTGAGCATTATAATTGGAGTGTTCAGAACCACAATGAAAGTGTATGCTTGTCGCACAAATCATGTTTGAATTGAGGGGAGGTTTGTGGTAAAGAATGTGTAGTAGGCTCTTAGCAGAAGTATTGGAAGAAAAAGTAAAAGTCCAGAAGAATGATGGATGAGAATAAACATATAGTTTAGGAATTAATATTACAAGCATAATTAGATAGGAATATCATATTTTAGTAAAACTGACGGCTTTTTCTTAGTAGTGCTATATTCACTAAAGCAACATGGTAGGTGAAAATAGAAGTATACGTTTGAAAGTGTTACTTTGAGAATAACTTTTGATAGAGTACCAATTCAGAAGAAACTATTGTTGTGCTAGCTTTTCATTACTAATGAACCAGTTATTGACAGAGCTGGAGTATTCTTGTTGTATCAGCATTTAGGACAGGTTGAGAATCTATGAACTCTTGATGAACTTGGGCAAAAGTTCCCTTCTTAACACATTTATATTCCAGACTAATTTGGATTTGCATATTGTGATTACATGGCTGTCTGTTTTCTCCTTCATCCTTCAGTGAGAAGTTATGTAGCAGAAGACAGATAATTCTTGGCAATTATGAACTATTTTACTGTATCAGCATATTTTACCTCTTCCTCTTCCTTTTTCCTTTCATGTAACATTAATAACCTTCTTACTTCCTCTCATTTCATGCTAGTTGTTATTCTTTAAAAAGTAAACAAATTACATTTAAAAATTAAACTAGGCCAGGAACTGTAAACACCTTTCCCCAAGGATTAGAAAAATTATGGAGGGGGGCACCCGGAAACCCTCTCTTGCTACATGAACATAGACATCTAGTAAATGCTGAGAATGGCTAATAACTTTTTCAGTAGAATTAAACGTGTTATGTTAACGTGTCTCATATGTTTCTTTGTATCAGAAATGAGAACTTCTATGGCACTGATACAATTCATGTCTCTACGTTGAACAAAAACGGGAAGAACAATTTAGATATTCCTATATTGGTGGAACCTATCAATGATCCTCCATTAATTAATCTCCCTCCTTTTGTTATTATGGATCAAGGGAGTGAAGAAGTATCCATTTTTACCAGAGACAGGAATAAGTCTGCTATTTTTGTTGGAGAACCAGATCTACTGCATTATCCTGGTACGTGAGTTTTATGATGCATTCAACCCAACGTGCAAGTAATCAATGGGTACTATATAATAGGAGTTATTCCCAGTGCCTTTTTGGGATTGGTTAATAGTTTGTAGTAATAAATGGATAAAGAATGTAGCGATTCACGCTAATTTGTGCTGTCGAGTTATAGGTAAGAATCTTGGATATCACCTAGAGATTTGCAATTTATTTAATCAAAATAGATAGCTGAACTATTTTCATCGATATCTTCATTTCACATTCTAGATAAAAGAAAGATTACCTGCTTTTCTGGTCAAAACATTCTATATCTGGTAGTGTGGTGCTCTGCTGAAAATGACTTCTATTATGCAAGTCTCACAGAAATCTCTGTCGTTTATGATTGCTGATGCTTTTGCAATATGAGGGATATAATACTTTTACATCTGAAACATAGTTGAGTTCCTCCTTCAAATCTCACATTCTGATATTTAAGTTTATTTTCAGGTAACGCGTCTCGTTTCTTGGTTATGTTCTCTGTGGAAGTCAGCTCTGGCTTTCTTTCAACAAAGCTTCCTTCTAACCTCATTAGGACGACTGAATTAAAATTGAAAACCAGCCACCAGTGGCAGCCTCTTCAGACATTTGTCACCATCTCAGAACATTTTATGGTCAAAGCCAAAGGCATTAGGTTTCGGGGTACACTAGAAGACTGCAACAGTGTCTTGGAGCAATTGCTATATCACGTGTGTTCTAGAGATTCTAAGTTACTGCTATCATTTTTGGCTGATTATGTGCCTTATATCTTCCTTTGCTATATTATTGACGTATTATTTCCTGGTAGTATCGTTTACCTAGTCCACAATAAGTGCATCAAGTACAAATTTAGAATCTAATTAGATCATATGCTTACTATCTTTTCATAATACAGCAGGTAATCAGTACAAGGAGGGAGAGCATTAAGATTAATTCTGTTGTAATGATTTCATTGCCCTCTGAGATCACTTTTGGTTTCCTGTGACATCTTTCAAATTTAGTCACCTGTTCTGTTCTCTGAACCTCCCCTAACAGTATTGAAAGATGTGAAAAACAACAATAATAATTCAAGCAATATGGTTTTCTTTCACTTCCCACTCACCTTTCATAATTTTTTTGTTGGTTTTCCAGTTTGTTCATTTTGTCTTCCGCTATTCCACTGAAATACAGGGATTCAGGAGGTTAGCTATTGGTATATGTATCATTACTTGAGAAGTGGCATAGGGAATGGCAAAGGAGGAGCCATCAAACATCAAGAGTGATCTAAAATAGTCAGAAATGGTTTTCTGCAATGCAGCCTTTATAGCACATCCCGTTTCTCCCTTTGCTGTGACTTCTTTATGGCTAGTTAAGGACGTTGTGAACATATTAGGGGCTTATATGCATATTTTGTATTTATATTGTATGACATCTACTGAAAATCCTTGGAGTTGTTAGAGTTATATTTGCAAATGGATTTGTTATCACTGCTTCATTTTATTGGAGAATTGGCGGACTCATTCTTTGTCATATCTGTTGCTATCTATCATGTTTCCTTTTCATGTTTCAATCTGTATAACTACATGAGTTTCTTTGCAGGGTAATGAACATCTTGCTATTCTTATTGTGACGGTGAATGATATGGGAAACTATGGGTGCTACCCAGACTGCACTGATTTGATGTCAATACCTCATTTTGTTGAGGCTTCTGTTAGTCTCATGAGAGAAAGACCTATAAGTTCATTATTTGCACATGGTAAGTTATGCATCAGAAAGGTGCAACATTTGTTGTTAAGAAGCTTCTTCTTTGCATACTTTTCCCGAACTTTGTGGTGCGTGCCTATTACCACACGTGCGCACTTTTTAAATTCTTACCTTACATAATGACAAACTCCATTTTCACCTGCCAAATAATTCAGCTTTTTGGTTCCAAATGCCTTGCTTTTGCTAAACCGGTAACTGGAAATGGTGCTTTCTTCTACCTCCCACAGATCTCGTAAGATTCAAATGTTAAAACACGCTGTTACAGGCCTCCGATGCGACTGTCAAAGAAATTGTTTTTCAAATGTTGTTATTGGTTCATACAAAATGAGATTCATGGAAAGGAGATGCATGGTAACTTTTGATGTTGCATTGGTTCTATGAGAGAAATAGTCTAAATTTCTAACAAATTATGCAAATGTTCTTAATTTTTTTCTAAAATTTCTTTCGGGGTAAGTGAAGCATTGACAGACTTATTATGGTATTAATTATTAGGATGATAATAATACGTGCATCTGATCTGCAGCTTTTGGATCAGCAATTATTGCTGAATTCATTCTGGTGATTTCTCTTGGTGTGATACTTCTATTCTTCATATGCAAATGTGCATTTGTTCTCATTAATGAGAAAAGGAGGCAGGAGGCGTCCCAGGATTTTGAGCTATCCAAGGTCCAGAATTCTCAAGAAGGAACAGTAAGTATGCGGTTAAATCAAGTACTGCTGTTCTTCACAAGCTAGAATTTTATCTTTTCTTGGCATCTGCTTTGATGTTTTTCCTCAATGTGACACATCTATTATTCTCTTTGTTGCATACCACAATCTACTTGATTGGTAGTACTTGAATAAGATCTTCTATAATATGTTTTTTTGTGTGTACTGTACAGTTAACCGAGGATTTACCTGATAATTTGACTCGAGTCACAGGATGTTGTTCAAATTCCTTCATGTCTAATCTCCAGCTCTCCAAAATCCATCTACGGTAGGTTTATGGTAATAAAATAGATCTAGTTTGTCCTTTTTGAAAAGCTGGAATCAGAAGTCATTTTTACTATGGAAAGATGCACCATTTTGTAAACTTTAGGAAGTTTTGAATCTTGTGATTTGTAAACAAGTTCAACATCAGCTGAGGGTTGCGGTGGTGTAAGTGGAAGTGTATGAAGATTAAGAATATTTTTAATTGGGGTAAGGAGGATGATAGAGGATACATACTGTGTTAAATCTTTTTGAGAATAAGCATACAGTGCTAAACTGATAATACGTACTACCAGCAGAGAGTTGTTCTCAGCAAAACCAAACTAGTTAGTTACAGTTCAAATATGCAGAAAGTCTTATTCAGCTGTATCCACTTGCACTATAAAGTTATTTTTAATGAAGTAGCATTGGTCTTATGCCCTTCCACTCTACATCGTGAAAACTTACTGCATTTCAGGTCATGCCTACAGCTTGGAATTGGAGGATGTCCTAAACCCGCCGATACTTCTTCCAAGTCTTCAAGTGATCAACTTGAAATGACTTCTCCTTCTGGGCTAAGTCCAGCAGCTTCTGCAAAAGATAAGCAACTTTCAGCCTAACTGGAAGAGCCTCAAGTTTATTAAGATGATCAAGTTCTTTTTAGAAGGCTGCTTTTAACTTCTGTGGACTTTGTACTATTACATAGTGCAGTAGATTATTAGCTATAGCCAGCACTTGTTAATACTGATGTTGCAGGAAGTGAAGCTAATTACTTGTATACTTAAAGTTTGAACAGGAAATGAGAGGAACAAGAGCATATTTTGAAGGGATAGAGAGTAAGCTGATATTCATTAACCAAAAACTAACATTTTCTAGGTTTTTAAATCTGAATTCCGATAGTATGAAACATGTATCGTTTTTAGTTAATTTTTAACGATCTTTTTGGGCCTTTTGATGGTTAAATAAGGTGTGGGTTGTGACACATTTTTCGAAAATTGAACTTTGAAATATACCTATAATTAGAGCTTTTTGGTTACTGTATTATTTGTTGTTGCTACTGTTCTTTTCTACTTTATTTTTAGCATGGCTCCTCTCCACTACTGCATTTCCTTTCAATACTTGATGTTATTTGCAGATGACATAGTATTAATTGACGAGATTGCATGTGGAGTTACTGATAAGGTGGAATGTGGAGATAGTTTCTGGAGTTTAAAAGTTTCAAGTTAAGCAAGACTAGGACAGTATCTGGAGTGCAAGTTCATTAACGTAATGCATGAGGCAAAGGAGGAAGTGAAGATCGATGCACAAGTAATATCCAAAAGTGGAAGTTTTAAGTATCTTGAGTCTATAATCGAAGGAAATGGGAAGACTGATGATGATGTAGCACACCATATTGGAGAGAGGTGTGTGAAATAGAGGCTCGCATTCGGGATATTGTGCAATAAAAATGTGTCACCAAGGCTTAAATGTAAGCTCTACAGAATAGCGATTAGACCAACACTATTATATGGGGCAGAGTGTTGGTCAGTTAAGAACACTCACATTCAAAATATGAATATAGCAAATACTAGGAGAGATGATTAGGAACGAAGCTATTCGAGGCAAGGTGGGAGTGGTCTCCGTAGTGGATAAGATGAAGGAAGTGAGACTGAGATCATTCAGGCATGTGAAGAGGAGGTGTGTTGATGCGCCAATAAGGAGATGTGAGAGATTGGTTGTAGCAAGAGTTAGGAGAGATAGAGGTATGCAGAAGAAGAATCGGGGGAGGTGATTGTCGTAGCAAGAGTTAGGAGAGATAGAGGTATGCAGAAGAAGAATCGGGGGAGGTGATTGTCAAGAATAGGGAAAACAGGAGAGAAACTAAAGAATGATTGTCTCAATTTTTTAGTCAGATACATAAGAATACATTGGTATTTATACATAAGAAAAATATCATACACTTAATATAAATCCTACACATTAATTTGCATAATAATTTACAACTAATGGTACACAATACTAAATGTAGTATCTAGAATATCTCTTACATATATTATACAACTAATGCTACACAATATTCTACACTAAATGTAGTATCTAGAATATCTATTATATATTTCATACTGAGGATAGTAAATGTAGATCCTACAAAATATTCTACGATCTATCCATCATATGCTAATATCCCCCATCAAATTAATGTTGGTGGATCAAAAGCATCAATTTTCCTACTAGAAACCGATGATATTGTTGTCCCATTGACTTTGCAAATACATCAGCTATTTGGAGATCATTGGATACACGTGGAAGGGTAATAACTCTTTCATCTCTAGCTTCTGCAATAGAATGACAGTCCATGTCAATATGTTTAATTTTTTCATGATAGACCGGACTGGTAGCAATCACAATGGAACTAGTGCTGTCATCATGGAGAGGAGTAGAACTAGATAGAGAAAATCCAATTTCTGCCTGTAAACTACAAAGACAAATAATGTCGAAATAAATAATAGACATTGCTCGATATTCAGACTCTGCTGAAGATTTTGAAACACGATCTTGCTTCTTGCTCTTTCAAGATATCAAGGAATCTTCGAGAGACCTGCACCGACCTGTAATGGAGCAGCGAGTATCAGGACAACCATTCCAATCAGAATCACTAAACACGTTAAGCCGAATAGGAAAACCACAATGGAAAAAAATCCACGAGAAGATGTTCCTGAGAGATATTGAATGATATGACGAACAGCCACCAAATGTAGATACTGGGGAGCCTGCATAAATTGACTGACTTTTTGAACTGCAAAAGAGATATCAATCTGAGTAATAATAATATAATTTAGGCTTCCAACTAATTATCAAAACAAAGTTAGATCAAGAAGAAGATCTCCTTCATCAGGACGATAATTTACATTCAATTTCAATGGAGTATCTGCGGAGGAAGATTCTTGAAGACCAACCAACGCAAATATTTGTGTTGGTTTAAGAACACACCTAAAGAATTATAATGAACTTCCAACCCAAAAAGTACAGAAGAGTACCAAGGTCTTTCATATGAAAAAAATTCTTAAGTTGCTGCTAGAAGTTAGAGATTAATGAAGAATCAGTTCCTGTAATAGTAATATCATCTACATATACTAAAAAAAACACAACTGATAGATGTTCTCGGAAGAAATAAAGATTGATCATATTCACTCTATTCAAAAGAGAAGTAAAGCAAAGTAGATCGAAATTTGTTAAACCAAGCTCTGGGAGCTTGTTTTAGTCCATACAAAGACCGCTTCAACTTGCAAACATCTTATGTAGGTGATGAAAACAAATCAGGTGGAGGTTTTATATAAACTAGTTTCACGACACGTGTGTTACATATGTATGTCGCATTAGGAATTGTTTGACCCTGTATTTTATTTATTAATATTTTGAAACAAAACATACATAGAATTGTTTTCAAATAAATTTGAAAAGATATTCTTTATTTTTAAGAGGAGAAGTTAATTTTTTGGAATAAACACATACTAGGTAGTAAATTGGCCCATCGTAATATATATATATATATATATTGGCCCATCATAAAGTTATTATATATTGGCCCATCATAAGGTTATTTACAAGGTATTTACGTAATTTAATTTTTATATTTAGAAGTTCATGCTTTTAATATAATATAGATATCTTCCTTGGGGTCAGAGAAAAGCATTTTTGACAATTCTGTTCTACATCGTGAAAACTTAACTACATTTCAGGTCATGCCTACAGCTTGGAATTGGAGGATCTCCTAAACCCACCAATACTTCTTCCAAGTCTTCAAGTGATCAGCTTGAAATGACTTCTTCTCCTTCTGGGCTAAGTCCTGCAGCTTCTGCAAAAGATAAGCAACTTTCAGCCCAACTGGAAGAGCCTCAAGATTATTAAGATGATCAAGTTCTTTTTGATAGGCTGCTTTTAACTTCTGTGGACTTTGTACTATTATATGGTGCAGTAGATTATTAACTATAGCCAGCACCTGTTAATAATAATGTTGCAGGAAGTGAAGCTAATTACATGTATAGTTACGGTTTGAACAGGAAATGAGGCTTTTTTGGTTACCATATTATTTGTTGTTATTACAATTTTCTTTTACTTTATTTTTAGCATGGATCCTCCACTACTGCATTTTCTTTCAATATTTATGTTATTTGCAGAAGACATAGTATTGATTAACGAGATTACCCGTGGAGTTAATGATATGCTGAAAGTTTGGAGACAGTTTCTGATGTCTAAAGGTTTCAAGTTAAACAAGACTAAGACAGTACCTGGGGTGCAAGTTCATTGGCATAATGCATGAGGCATAGGGGAAGTGAAGATCGATGCACAAATAATATTCAAGAGAGGAAGTTTTAAGTATCTTGGGTTTATAATCCAAGGAAATAGGGAGATTGACAATGATGTAGCATACCATATTGAAAAGAGGTGAATGAAATGGAGGCTCGCATTTGAGATATTGTGCAATAAAAATGTGTCGCCAAGACTTAAAGGTAAGCTCTACAGAATGGTGGTTAGACCAATATTTATATGAGCAGAGTGTTAGCCAGTTAAGAACGCTCACGTTCATAATATGAATATAGCAGATACTAGAAGAGATATGATTAGGAATGAAGCTATTCAAGACAGGGTCGGGTGGCCTCCATAGCGGATAAGCTAAGGAAGCGACACTGAGATCATCCAGGCATGTGAAGAGGAGGTGCACTGATGTGCCAGTAAGGAGGTGTGAGAGATTAGTTGTAGCAGGAGTTAGGAGAGATGAAGGTAGGCTTAGGAAGAATTAGAGGAGGTGATTGTCAAGAATAGGGAAACATGCGAGAAACTAAAGAATGATTGTCTTAATTTTTTGATTCAAATACATAAGAATACATTGGTATTTATACACAAGAGAAATAGTATACACTTAATGTAAATCCTACACCTTAATTTGCATAATATTCTACAACTAATGCTTCACAATATTCTACACTAAATGTAGTATCTAGAATATTTTTTACATATTTTCATATTGAGGATATTAAATGTAGATCCTACAAAATATTCTATGATTTGTTCATCATATGCTAACATTCCCCCTCAAATTAATGTCGGTGGATCGAAAAGCATCAATTTTCTACTAGAAACTGATTATATTTTCATGCCATTGATTTTGTAAATACATCAGCTATTTAAAGATTATTGGATATACGTGGAAGTGTAATAGCTCTTTCATCTACAACTTCTCTGATTGAATGACAGTCCACGTTAGTATGTTTGATTCCTTCATAATAAACCGAATTGGTAGAAATCAGAAGGAAACGTATGTTGTCAGCATGGGGAGGAGTAGGACTAGATAGAGGAAATCCAACTTCTGCCTGTAAACTACAAAGACAAATAATCTTGGAATAAGTAATAGACATTGCTCGATATTCAGACTCCGTTGAAGATTTTGAACACGGTCTTACTTCTTGCTTTTTGCTCTTTCAAGATGTCAAGGAATCTCCGAGAAACCTGCACCAACCCGTGATGAAGCAAAGAGTATCCGGACAACCATTTCAATCAGAATCACTAAACGCGTTAAGCCGAATAGGAGAACCACAAGAAAAAAAATAATCAACGAGTAGATGTTCCTGGAAGATATTGAATGATGCGATGAACAACCACCAAATATAAATTATGGAGAGCCTGCATAAATTGACTGACTTACTAAATTGCAAAAGAGATATCAGGCCAAGTAATAATAATATAATTTAGTGTCACGCCCCGCCTTGGGGGTATGACTGGCACCTGGTGCCCTATTAGGACCTGGACTGCAAGACTACTGTGCCTAAGCACATCTGGTGCCTGGCTGGCTCTAACTCAGATTCATGGAATCAACGGGCTATATAACGGCTGTAAATATAGCCTCCGACCGACTGGGCCTATAGCCACCTGTACTGTAACATCAGCTAACCAGAATCATTCTCATATAGGGAAACCTATGCGGGCCGACAAGGCCACCATGCTGTCTAGTTGTCTCTAACTCAATATAATGAATACTGAACATCTACGTGGCCGGCAAGGTCACCACTACTAACTGAATACTGCCCCACACGGCCAACACAATCAACAACACTAAACAGCTAAACAAACGCATGACCCCACACAGCTGGCACAACTAACCACAAGGAGATATATACATGATCTGCAAGCCTCTAAGAATACTGATAAGATGGTCGGGACAGGGCCCGACCTACCCGTACTATAAAACAAAAGAAAATGAACTACACCTCTGAATATCAAGCTCCGTATGACAGGAGTTGATGACTCTGCGCTGGCTAGGATCACGAGGGATCAGCTCCTCGTCTATGAGTACCTGCAGGAAAGTAATGCAGCGCCCCAAACGGGCGTCAGTACCACTGATACCAAGTATGCAAAGCAAACTGAACATGACTAAATATAAACAACAATGCTAGTAAATTCTGAATAGCAGGAAGTATCTAAAACTGTCTGAACTAGCAGGATCTGGAATAGGCTTACCTATACTGGAGGTAAGGTAGAATCATACATGTCGTCATGGCGACCTACTGTCTATCAACTAATAGATATCATGTATGTACATATATATATAACACACAAGAACCTATACCAGCCCCTATAAGCTGGAAGGTGCCAACCAACACACAATCTATATACCCCTACCCGGGTCAAAACCATCCAAACATAAATCACTCCACTCGTCTACTAACTACGAGCACCTCTACCGGCCCCCTGGGTCTCCAGCTCGGGCTATGGCCTCTGATATAAATAACTGTGTCTGAGCCCGAAGGACTCCTGTACTGTGAACTGTAATCTGTATCTGTATCTGTATCTGTAATCTGCCCCCTGGGCGCAAGCGCACAATAGGGTAAGCTATACTACTATGCTGATCAGCCTAATATGGGGAATGCTCCATCCCATCTTCGTCCTACTGTGGACGGCATACCACTCCTTGGAGTGGCGTATCCCCACCCTCACGGTGGGTCGACACAGTTACCAACCCAGGGGCGGCGAGGATGCTCAAAGGGTGCCCTCATAACACAAACAGGTCTCGACAAACAATAATCACATATAGAAAGCATGTTTAAACTGAAAATACTATTTGCACTCTGATTTCTCATTCTGAACTCTTTTCTGTGTTATACTGATTCTCATATTGAACTGTACTATATCTGAGATATTATCTGACTGTCTGACTATACTGTAACTGAGGTATCATCTGACTGTCTGGCTATACTATATTTGGGATATTATCTGACTGTCTGATATTGCTTTACTAACTTTTATTCTGAATATATATCATATTATCATAAAACATGCTTGCAAAATTCAAACAGGACTCAATTCTCGACTTCTGAGTTATTTCTTCTATACATCACGCTATTTACTGTACTGGATTACTAACTTGCCGAAGGAATTAGCTTTACATACCTTCGCTTCGGAATTCCCGACTAACTGGCGTAGTTCGGTTAGTATTTCTGCTATTTCTCCCTACTGCATTCATATACATATCAATTAGAGCTAAATACGCTAATATTCTGGAAGAAAACATTACTTTCAATATATATATAGCCCAAACTTTGGCTTATCGAAAAACGGTCGAAAACTCGCTATTTCTCGAAAGTACAGAAGGGAGAAATACTCACTTTAGGGCTAGGAGTATATTGACACCAATTTGGAGCAATTCCACTTACCTTAGTTCGGTAGCACGACGATTCGCCGGTCGAATTTCACGAAACTAAATCCGTAGGAATGCTCGTTACTGCTTAATACCTCGGTATCTGGAGTTAATTTGAGTTTGGACTGCATTTGGCGGCGTAATCGGACGAATATTAGTAGGAGATCTTCATTCCCCCTTCTCTCTAATTACTCTCTGTTTTTCACTGGAAATTATAAGGAATTTTAATAAAAAAAACCGAAGTTTGGAGACTTATATACTTGGGCCTGGACAGGGCCTCCTTGACTCGGAGCCAACGCGGAGGTCCTCCCTCCGTGGCACATTGCTATCGCGGAGGGGCTCTGCCCCGGCTCCTTCCGCGATGGTTTGACGGATTTCTTATTCGATTTTTCCTCGGGCCTTTTCCTAGCATGTATAGCATTCAAAAAATCTTAACCAACATGCGAATAGGCCATCTACATGCCGAGAATTTACGGAGTGTAACATTCTCCCCCCCCCCCCCTTAAGAACATTCGTCCTCGAATGTGAACTTCTATTTATAAGAATCCTCGACTTATTCAAGTTATTTCTAGAAAAATTTTGGCAGAGTCTCCCCTATAATATGGACTATCTCAAGAACCTAAAATGCAGAAAAGTCCAATACACGTACTCCACATAATACTATAGTATCCATCTTATAAAAGACTAGAGTCTACTATCTCATTTAAACATATACTATAAGGCACTATATAAAATAACAATACTAACATACCTCTTGACTGACTATGCTTGAAACAAGTGAGGATATCTGATTTTCATATCTTCCTCTACTTCCCAGGTCATCTCTTCTCGGTTCCTATTACGCCACAGCACCTTGACAGAAGCAATATCTTTGGTTCTCAATCTACAAATCTGTCTGTCTAAGATAGCTACTGGAACCTCTTCATAGGCCAGCTCTTCCGTAACCTGGACATCCTGGACTGGGACAACTCTGTGAGGGTCTCCTATGCACTTCCTTAGCATAGATACGTGGAAAACTGGATGAACAGACTCTAATTCTGGAGGCAAGTTCAATTCGTATGCCACTCGGCCTACTCTCCGCCGAATTTGATAAGGCCCAACAAATCTCGGGCTAAGTTTAACTCTCTTACCAAATCTCATCACCCCTTTTATCGGAGATACTTTCAGAAATACCCAGTCATTCACATCAAATTCCAGGTCCCTGCACCGCACATCAGCATACGATTTCTGGCAGCTCTGTGCAGTCAGTAGGCATTCTCTGATAAGCTTTACCTTCTCCTCTGACTGTTGAATAATATCTGGCCCAATCAGTGCTGACTCTCCCACTTCAAACCAGTCAACTGGCGATATGCATTTTCGCCCATACAACGCCTCAAAGGGTGCCATCTGGATAGCTGAGTGATAACTATTATTATAAGCAAACTCAATTAGTGGCAAATGCTCGTCCCAGCTACCTCCAAAATCTAGCACACACGCCCGTAGCATATCCTCGAGCGTCTGAATAGTGCGTTCAGCCTGTCCATCTGTCTGAGGGTGGAATGTTGTGCTCAAATTAATCTGCGTTCTCAGACCTCTCTAAAATGACTGCCAAAATCTAGCTGTAAATTGTGCTCCTCTGTCAGAGATAGCATAATAAAGTAATGATAATATCATCAGACCTCTATGCTGCTTCCAAAATGGTGTCAAGAGTGGGTACCTGAAAAGAGTACAAGACTGAGTCAACAATCCTTCATTTCTTACCTAAAATAAACTACAATTTTAGTTAACTTAGCTAGGCATTGAGGGTGTCTTAGTGATGCCTCGAAAATGTTTTGATAAGTCCAGTCTCTAGGCGATTTCTTTCAAATTTCTCCCTACCTAAAACTTTAGTAAAGATATCAGTAACATGATCCTCTGTACGACATTATTCTAGTTTGATCAATCTTTTTTCTACATTGTCACTAAAAAATGGTGTTGCATATCAAGGTGTTTGGTCCTTTTGTTTGTACAGGGTTCTTAGCCATATTTATCGTGCTTGTGTTGTCACACATGATAGGTAAGCACCCAATAGACATACCATAGTCATGCAGTTGCTGCTTGATCCATAAGAGTTGAGCATAACATAAGGTGGTCGCCACATATTTTGCCTCAGCGATAAAGACAACTAATGAATTTGTTTCTTATGGCCCAAGACACCAAGTATGATCTCAATAAATGAGTCATTCCATAAGTGCTTTTTCGATCAACCAATTACCTGGCATAATCTACATTAGTGAAACCTATCAGATCAAAAGTATCTCTAGTTGGATACCATAGGACCAAGTCCTCTGTTCCTTTCAAATATCACAAAATTTGTTTTATTTTCTTCATATGTGACTCCTTTAGACATAACTAAAAGTCAGCACACAATCCTATAATGAACACTATATTTGGTCTGCTAGTAGTAAAATACAATAATGATCCAATCATTCCTCTATACTTAGTTTCTTCAATTGCTACACTTTGGTTCATATATGTCCAATCTAGTAGTGGCTGCAATCGAAGTGGCATTTGTTTAGACATTCCCCATGTCAAACCCGTGAAGCAGTTCTTTGATGTACTTCTGCTGATGAATTGTAGTTTCAGTAGGTTTTTGTTTGACTTGGAGTCCAAGAAAAATTTTTAATTTCCCCATCATGCTCATTCCAAACTCACTACTTATCAGTCTTGAAACTCATTACATAGAGATTTATTAGTCGCCCAAAAAATGATGTGATCTATATATACTTAGATTATTAACATGTTCTTACCTTTCTTGCGAAGAAATAGTGCATTGTCGATCTTACCTTTAGTGTAGTCATGATTAAGAAGAAAGATTGATAGTCCATCATACCAAGCTCGTGGAGCCTATTTCAATCTATACAATGCTTTGTCTTGTTTGACATTCTCAGGGTATTCATGACTCTCTAAACTTGGGGGTTGACACACATATAATTCTCCCTAAAGATAGACATTTAGGAAGGCACTTTTGACATTCATATGATATAGGATGAATTTTATGTGAGCTGCAAAGGCCATGAGCATTCTGATAGCTTCTATTCTTACTACTGGAGAAAATATCTCATCATAATCTATGCCTTCTTCTTGATTGTATCCTTGCACTACTAATTGAGCTTTTATTTCTTATTATAGTCCTTGATCATCTAATTTATTTTTGAAGACCCACCTAGTCTTTGTAACTGCTCGATCTATAAGCTCGGGTACTAGGTGCTAGACTTGACTTCGCTCAAACCGAATCAACTCCTCTTACATTTCTACTATCTAGTTTGCATTCTTCAGTGCTTCTTTGACATTTTGGGCTCAATCATGGTGACATATGCGGAGAAGGTACATAGATTCCTCATTTTTTATCTTATTTGAATTCCTGACTTCTAATGTGTAAGAATATTATGGACTATATGTAAGTTTTTGTGTTTCCTATTATTGTCTTGAATTTCCTATGATTTGAGTGTTCATGAGGAACTATATTCATGTGAGGATGTTCCTTCTGAGTATTCAGGTTGTTCAGATGTTCCCTTTGTCTCTAGAACTCAAGGTTCTTCTCAGTTTCTCTTAACTCAAGTGTTTCCATGATTGTTAGCGGTGGACCAGGTTCTTCAATAGAGTTTACGTGGTCAGTATTATCAGGGGAATCTGGTATCAACCCAATGCCTTCAACATCAACCTACAAGTCTTTCTCAATCAAGTGATTAGATTTGACAAAGATAACATAAATTCTTTCTTCCAAATATTTTGTTCCTTTGTTAAACACTTTGAACGATTTATTATGTGAGAAGTAGCCAGAAAAATTCCCTCATCAATTTTGATATCAAACTTATCTAGAGCTTATTTTCTACTGTGTGAATAAAACACTTGCAGGTAAAAGCCTTGAGGTAAGTGAGATTTGATTTTCTTCCTTTTACTAATTTATATGGAGTGTTTTCTAGAATTGGTCATATCATACATTTGTTAATATAATAACATGGTGTATTAGCGGTCTCTACTCAATAACTCTTTGGGAGACCACGGGCTATTAGCATGGTTTTTGCCATGTTTTTTGGAGTTTAATCTTTTTTTTCACAACCCCATTTTGTTGGGGGGGTTATAAGAGTAAAAAAAAGTGAATTGCTTCATGGTCAGCACAGTATTTAGGAATAACATTTTAAAATTTTTTGTCATGATCAAATCCGATACTGACAAGTTCATTTTTCAATTTTTTCTGAATCAGTTTTCACAAAGATAGCAAACACATCAAAAGTCATCTTTGTAACTAACAAATAGTATCCATGTAAACCTGGAATAATCTTCTTTTGTAGTATGAGATTGTGTTTTTCCCACTTTACCAATTCCAATAATTTCACTTTTCTTTCCATTTTCAAATGGTACACTACCACCTTGGCAATCAATGAGTGGGAGGAAATTTTCTCATTGTCATGTGTCTGGAGCATGTACTATCTTGATATCAAGATTTTTGTTTTCCTTTCAACTTCACCTACATAAACAATCAAAGGTTAGTTTTGGGTACGCAAATCAACTTGGGCCCCTTCTTATGAGTAAATAATGAATAAAAAAATTTTATCCCAAAAAAAAAGTGCTTTGATCTTGTGAACCAGTTTATGCATACTTTCCTACTTATTTATTTCGACAAACTAAATATTTTTTTAATATGACATGAGCCTTGACTTTATATTTATTATTTTGATGATCGAATCATCCACAATGAGTATCAAGACTTAGATTCGTAAAAGGGATTTCAATTGCTAGGTTGTTTATCCTTTATTGCCTATTACTAGACTGACTATTAGGAATTTTAAATAGCATTTCAGAGGACCTGGTCCACCTAAAATTTCTTTCAAGGTCAAGTTTGGCTTTATCTAGATATTCTTGAAGTATATTATTTTTCTGACTGACTACTTGAAAGTTTATGGTTAACCTTTTTAGGCCTAAAATGGTTAGTTTAAAGTTTCTAGCCATCATTTTGCCAAATGCATCATGATTTTCAATTTGTTTCTATATACGACATGTCTCCAAAAGATTGGCATTATTTTCTTTCATTTTTTGCTGCTACTAATTAATGCGTCATAATTATTAATTAGTTATCCTTTCCAAATCACATGGAGTGGTAGTTATCTATAAGGAATAATTACGACGACTTAAGTTTTTTCTTAAAGTAGAAGTTAAGATTTGATTTAATTTCAAGAAAGTTTACTTCAGACTCCTTTTCTTCTTCATCCGAGTCAAAAATGGCCATTAATACCAGAATGTCCTCATTATTTGATTCCTCCATAGTAAGGATGGACTCATTTTCAAATTCTTTATCATCATCTGAGTCCTCATTTGAGGTATTTTTCATTTCTTCCAATGCTCTTTTTATAGCAGTATCAGTCTCCTTGGTGGTCATTCTCTTGGTTGGGATGACCAATTGAACTCTCCTTGTGATGACCAATTGAAATCTCCATGCCTCTTTTATTTTTTCAAAATGATTCTTTTTGTATTCAATCTCCTATTGTAGGCATCCGTTGATGAAGTGATTTGGGCTTCCACACTTATGATGTGCCTAATCATGATTGATTTTTTCTAGTATCCTCGCAGTGTTTCTTCTTGGTGAACTTTGACCCTTCCTGAACATTCATTGGAATCATTTAGTCATAAGTGTCATGTTTTCATCTTCTATCTCCGGCTTTTTTAATATATTTGAGAACTAGGTTCTTCTCCTTTTATACCTCACTCAATTCATGCTCCTGAGTCTTCTTGAGTTCATATATTTTCAAATTTCAATCAGCTCATCCATGGTGAAAGTATCTAGATCACAAGCTTTTGAAATTTCTTCCATGTTGCTTTCTTAAGTTTCAAGTAACACACTGAGCAATTTGCATACTGTTTTTCTGGTAAGTATGGTTTCTCCAAGAGAGTAGATTACATTTATGATTGATGAGAACCTGGTATGGATCACCAGTATAGATTCTCCATCCTTCATTCTGAAAAGTTCGTATTGTCTGTTTAGCATATCAATCTTTGATTTTCTAACTTGAATTGTACCTTCATGGGTTGTTTGTAGTGTGTCCCAAATTTCCTTAGCTGTACTACAAGATGAATCTCGGTTGTGTATATTAGGTCCAATTCCACAAACTAATATTTTCTTTATTTTAGCATTACTTTGCACAACAAGCTTATCTTAAGCATTGAACTCCAACCTTTTGGGATTTGAGTTTTAAAAAATGATCAAAATGGTCCCTGATGTATTGCGGTTATATTATTTTGGTCGTTAATATAAACATTTGATAGATATAGTCCTTGAAGTATGCAAAAGAAGTGATCAATTTGATCCAAAACTCAAAATAACATAGATTTAAGAAAAAATAGTTAAATCTAACAAAGTCTTCCCATGAATTTGGCAATAACACCTCACCCTCACCGGAACCGGTCACGCTCGCCGGTGATCGTAACAATAACTAACCGCCACTATTTTTTTTATAAAAAAAAAACTTCACAAATCAAATGTTAAGAAACTAACAAGGTTAAAATACTAGAAATTTTAGCAATAATCAATGATACTGTAATTTTTTTTTTTATCAATTCTTCAACAAAGCCAATTAACAATAGTGAACCAACCCAATTATCTACCGAAATCATTTAAAATCGTAACAAAAAAATCATAAAATAAAAATTTTCAAAAAGATCACCAACAATTTGTAAAATTGTTAATTGAGTTGTTCTTGTTGGGACGGTTGATGAGAGGAAAGACCCATAGCAAGAGCTCTTAGCAAATGGAAGAGGAATTTGAACAAAAATTTATATTTTTATATTGAATATGATGTTTGTCTTCAACCAGATTTGAAGGAGATTCTCACCGGAGCTGGTAGTGTGTGTCCCCCTACATTAGATTCAATAGTTCTTTTAAGTATAATATTATATTTTGAGTTTTGGACCAAACTAATCACTTTTTTGCATATTTCAAGGACTATATCTATCAAGTGGATATATCAAGGACCAAACGATACAACCCTAATACATCAGGGACTATTTTGATCATTTTCTCATTTGAGTTTTTCCGTCTTCACTAGCTTCATAAGGATGACTGGCCCATCAAGCACAACATTCCATAGATCATGATCCTCTTTGATTACATGGTCTATCATTTTGTTCTTCCACCACCCATAGTACTTTCCATTGAAAAGAGGTGGTTAGGTGGTTGATGCTCCTTCTTGAGATGTTGGTGGTGCAGCCACATGATCTTTTCAAGGCGTTAGCCTTATGTTGAAAAATCGAGCTCTGATACCAATTGAAATAAAACTAGCACCTAATTTACCCAATAATACTCTTGATACTACTCACTAATATTGCTAGCTTAAGGAACCAGGTTCCCTACGTAGAACCAAAATAGTAACCTAAAAAACACACACATTTATCATGAAAAACCTCCTTATCCAAGGGAATAAAAATCACGACCTACGATGAGTAGGATTTTCAACTAAAGCTTTATAAATTTCAAAGAGCGGCTTCAGATTACAATTCAATAATCTAAGAGACTAACTCTAGTAC
This sequence comes from Datura wrightii, assembly GCA_035772735.1. Lineage (NCBI taxonomy): Eukaryota > Viridiplantae > Streptophyta > Magnoliopsida > Solanales > Solanaceae > Datura > Datura wrightii. The sequence goes on from JASDFA010000019.1 coordinate 78,077,200, forward strand.
CTCAACTAAATAGTTAACTTTAACTGTTAGCTTCAAACACTGTAAACTCTAATCTTTGAGACTTACAAGTTCTTCCTACTCAATCACTAGTATCTATATTAGTAAAATAAGTAACAACTTGAACAATAGATTACAAACTCAAACTAGATATAAACACCCAAATCAATCTAGTTCTTCTCTTTTAGCTCTTGACTTTACCTACAACTCCTTGGCTTGGCTATTGCTTGGTAGAAACTAAGGCTGGCAAGGGAACCGGATCGACCCGATCCGGTTTGGTTCCAGTAATGGATCCGATATCGATAAGATCTGGTTCCATTAAAATTGGTATAGAACAAAATAGGGGGGACTAGGAAGGGGAACTGGTGTGGAATCGAGATTTGGACTGGTGGACTCGGTAATGATTGACCCGGTTTCGATTTGGTCCAGCAGTTAGATTTTTAAAAAAATTAAATTAAAGTTAACGTTATGAGCCATTGACAACGAGCAGTGGGGCCCACCAATGGCTCCAAATAGCCTCCTTACCTCCCCCCCCCCCCCCTCCCCTAAACACCCTTCTACCCTCCTTAACCCCTCTACACTATAAATATACCCCAAAATCATCCTATTTTTCTCACTAAACTCACAAACTCTTTCTACTATTCTCTCAAATGATCAATCTCTCATCTAAGCTTTTAATTTTTATTTTGTGGTATTGGATAATTGGAATTAGGAGATTTTTTTAGAAGCAATTTTCAAGTTTCAATTGTCATCTCTTAATTCCGGCTTTTAAAGCAAGCGTTTGGTACATTCGTTTCAACTTTAATTTCTTTATTTTCTACTTACAATTTTTTCTATATTTGTATTGCTTGTTTATTTTTTATTCATATTTTATTTATTTAATATCTCTATTTGCTTATTTTACATTTTAAATATGGATTTCGGGTAAATAAAGTAGAGGTAAAAAAATATGGGTGCTACTACTAGTAGGGGTGGAGGTAGTTCTAGATCATTTCTGCCTAGATATACTAATGTAGAAATTGTAGATGAAACTTATTTACCACATCAGCAATCTTATGACATTAATTCTGCTACTGATGTAGACCATGAGATCATAAATAGATTTTATAGTACTAATTTTGAAGAATAATTAGAGGAATCTCAAGATGTAGAAGAACAAGAGTTAGAGGAGACCCCGACCCCTACTAATCCGATTACAAAATTATCTACGTGTACTAGGGCCACAAAGGCCGAACGTCCTAAAAGATTTTTAGTTTGGCAATTTTTGGAGCAAAATAGTATAAAAAAACTATTGTTACTTATTTAAAATATAGGAAAGTCTTGAAACAATTGACTAGGGAATCGAAAGGTGGGACGGGGTTGCTAACTAAACATTTGAGATTGTGTAATAAAAAATTTGTTCATAGAGTTATTGCTAAAGCTAAGAAAATGATACACCCTTACCTGAAGGATTTGTAGGAGTTGAAGGGTCTAACATGGTTCAAAGTATTTTAAACATATCTAACCCGGCTGGCCCAAGCACACATGGCACATATAGTCAACAAAAAGATCGTGAAGAATTAGCAAAAATGGTAGTTGTTTGTGGTTGTCTTTAAGTTTTTCTTCACATCCTGATTTTATTTATTATATTCGGAAGGTGTATAATCCTTCTTTTCAAGGTTTTTCAAGAAATACAATTAAAATGATATTTTTAAATATCAAGCTAAACACTGTCATTTTTTTCATTTTTGTATATTTTGATGGTAGAATATCTATTACTTCTGATATGAGTCGTAGTGTTGATGGTAATGATTATTTTACTGTTACTGCCCATTGGATTGATCATGAATAGAATGTGCAAAAAACAATAATAGGATATAAATATGTAGAAGATAGAAAAACTAGTTGTTACATAGCTACTACTATAGGAGGTATTTTTACAGTATTTTAATCTTTGTGATAAAATAATGGGTGTCATCTAAGATAATGCTTCTAAAAATTTGAAATCTATTGATTTTCTAAGACCTAGACTTTGTTCAATTGAAAATAATGTCTTTTATATTAAATGTGTTGCACATATTTATAATTTAACAATAAAAAATGGTCTTGATGCTTTTGGAGTTAGTTATGAAAAAGTTAGACTTGCTTGTGCTTGGATTTTTAAAGCTAAAATAAAGTCTAGACTTGTCGAATTTAAAAATTATTGTGTAGAACATGAACTTGAATATAAAAAAGCACCAAAAGAAGTATCTACTAGATGGAACTCTTTATATGAAATGCTTGAAGTAGCTTATGTTTATTGCATGCCTATACAATTAATTTATAATGCTCATAATGCGGGTCTGTATTTAAGACTTTGTGATGCTGATTGAAACACGTTTATGAGATTATGAAATTTTTGAGAACTTTTTATAAAACTACAAATGCAACATCTAGTAAATATTATCCGACCATTTCTTCAATGTTAGTAAATATTACTGTTATTTCAATTGAATTTGCAAAATTTAAACAAATTGAAATGTTTAGAGAGCCTGTACTTTTGATGATTGAAAAATTCAAAAAAAATTTCCCTATTCCCCAAATTTATTTGACTGCTACTTTATTCAACCCTTTTTATAAAGTACAAAGGGTAGAAAAAATGATTGAAAAAATTTATACAAATTTAGAAATTAAACCTGATGAATTACCAACCTTTAAGGTGTGTAAGAGTAGTATAATAGTTAAAGTTAAAAACTTTTACAGCGTATATAGAACCATCGAAGAAAATGGTCCACCTATGCGACCTATTAGTTGTAGGCTAAGGATAGATAATTGTGATGATATGATGGGTGGTTATCTTGGTCTCGAATCATCTAACAGTAATGATTTTGATGCATATATTTTGCAGGCACGAGATATATCAGAGATGCAAATAGAGACCCGCAACTTTTGGCGTGGTGGAATAACCATAGCTAACAATATCTAAGGCTTTCAAGGGTGGTTCGATATGTCCTAGCTATTCAAACGTTTTCAGTAGCTTCAGATCAAGCTTTCAATGCGGGGAGGTTTATTATTGGAGACCACCGACATTCTCTGGCGAAAGACAGTTTGAAAATATCGGTGTTATTTAGAGATTAGATAAATGTTGAATGACGAAACTATGGACTGCCAAAGTTATCGTCCCAAATAGAAGACAAAATAGATGATGTGTTTGGGGTAAATAGCAATGATGGCATGGAGGTAATGGATGAACAAGGACGAGTACAAATTTCGAAAAATATTTCAGAGGATTTAATAAAAAAGTTACGAAAATAATATTTTTTAAAATTATAGATATTACTATGATAATAGAGGCCTAATTCAAACAAAACCCTTCCTAGAAGGTGGCTGCATAGATTAAATACTCTTCTAATATTTGTAATACATGTACGATTTTATTTATTCGAATAAATTTATAGACTATTCGTGTTAATTTCTTTTAATAATTATCTTTTATTTAATGCAAGTTATTTTATAGATACTTACTTAAAATTTAATTTATATTTGATTAGTTAACTTCATAAATTTATTACTATTTACTATTTTACAAAACACTAATTAAAATTAAAAATGTAATAAGCTTTGACTTTTGGAAAAATAGTAAGTTTTGTAAAAACTTTCATAAGTTATTAACTTTAAATTTTAAGAATTTAACTAGTTTTGTAAGTTGTAACTTATTACTTTAAAATTTTTACAATTTTTGTAAAATCTTTAAATAAGTTTTATTAACTTTCTAATAGTTTTATAAAAACTTTAATAATTTTTAACTTAACAAAATTATTTATTAAAAAATATCCAAAAACGGTTATCTAATAGACTAATACTTAATAATTATAAAAACTGTTTTTTTTTTAAAATATAATATAAAGAAATCAATTCTAAAAAAATGGTTGGACTAGGATCCGAACCCGGTAAGATCCGATTCCACACCGGTATTAAATGAATCGGACTATACAGGAGTAAAAAATTGGTGAATCCGGTTTCGGCCAATGTACTAGTCAACCGGGACCCGGACGTGATCTATATTTAGAAAAAGTCCATCTGGTAGTTTCGGATCCCATCTGTTGCCCTCCTTAGTAGAAACTCACTTTGTCTTGAATACAATAAATGAATAAATTTTGTTACTATCACGATCATTTATAGGGATGGAGTAATTTGATTGTTGTTGTGCAACGTAAAATTACTCGATTCCTTTCTTTGTTAAAACTGCCTACCATTAATAATCTGTTAGTTGAACCTGGTTTACCTGTCTATGAACCCGGTTCCCAGTTATTTGTCATCTATCAAAATGTAGGCCTTTTGTCATATGTCTATGCTTGTAAACTTATTCCCAAGGCAAGAGTTACGCTTAAGACATAAGTTCAGTGTATGAATTTTTTGAGGCATAATATTCTAAAAGTAAAATTATGACCCAAGTTATGCCTTACACAACATAAGTTCAGTTTAAGAACTTTATACGTTAAGAAGTTCATACTATTGAACTTTGCCCAAAGACACAAATTATGCTAGGAACAAAATTTACAAGGCAGGTTATAAGGCATAAGTCCAGTGAATGAACTTTTGAATATTCTAAAAATGAACTTATGCCTTATAGGACATAAACATGTGCTTAGTGGTTTTTTTTTCCAATATTAGGGTATTCTTCTCTGTATTTTTATACTTAAAAGATTGTAAAAAAAAATTAAAGATCATAAATTTGAGAAACAAAAATTAAAAATAAACCCAAAATAATGATCCTTCTTATTTTCAATATAAATATTAATTGAATGAAAAATCATTTCCCTACACAATAGTATCGTAACGCACAGAAAAGAGATGATTGGCAAACAAGGAAAACTGATTTTATCTTTTAATCTCTTTTAATTAAACTAGTCTAAGCATACACGTCTCGCGCGTGTCCCTTATTATTGCAAAGAATAAATTTATAAAAGAGAAAAATTCAGAAATGGGCAACAATTTGGAAGAAAATAGGCTTAAGTAGCAGCATTTACTTATTTACATAAAATGACAATATTTTATGTGTCATGTGTTGTATTTAACATAGGTAAAACGTAACAAAATACAAATACAAAATCTGAAATGTGAGTGATTTTAGGGATTATGTTTCAAATAAAAATTCAGTTACCATAAATCACTCAAGTGATAATTATTTTGTTCCATTAATAATAGGATTCTAATAAAGGACATAATTTTTATTTACCATAACAACTTGTGAAAATAAAAAAAATACAAATACAATTCAGAATTAAAAAAACATACAAATATATTTTTATGTACTATTACTAAGATGTATTTCGTTTAAATTTAATAGTTTCCACTGATAAATATCTAACCATCAAATATAACACAGTTATATGTATTTGAAATCTACCTATATATGTAAAATATATACAGGATTATGTATTTGAATATATGAAAATAGAACTAATATATATTCCTGCTAAAATAAATATTTTGCAAAGATACTCAAAATACAAGATCCTAAAATTCAAGAAAAGACACGATTGAAAAAAAAATATCTAAATACATATAATACATAAATTATAAAATATACAAATATGATTTTCAGAATTAAAAAATAAATCTACTTGAGATTTTAAAATATCATAAAGATTTGAATTCAATAAAAATAAATATTTACATGGTTTAAAGAAGATTTATTTTAAAATACAAAAAAAATATATTTAAAATTTAAAAATAAATAAAAATCACGAATGAAATTTAGTTGATTTAACAAGATTTTGTAAACAATGGCAGCGGAATTTGCGAGAATCATGGAGAGTTAATGAAGGAAAATAAGGGATTGAAGATGAAGAACGATGGAGAGAGAGGAGAAGAAAGGGGTTGGGTGGGCAGTTACAATAGTAATTTATGAAATACAGTAAAAAAAAAAGTAAAAATACAAAGTAAAAAAAATAAAAAATTACACATTAAATGAAATAAAACCATTATGTGTAATTTTTAAAACTATGACCATTATATGTAATATTTTTCTAAATGTGCTATGATATGTAACATAAATAATATTTAAAAGATGTGTTTGTGTAACAATATAAGAATTTAGAAAGAAAATTATGAATTTCAAATTGATAAATGATTATGTTTAAAAGTTTGTTAATCTAGTAGTAAAAAATTCAGTTTGTTCTAATAGTCGTTTCAATGAACAAAAACTCATAGAAATAGCGGTTGATAAGGTAAAAAAATCATTCATTTTTATGTGAACACTTAAATGCATGCATATATGTATATATAAGTATTAATATTTTCTATATGTTTCAAATAAGGAAAAACTTAATACATTAAATTTAGTTAATTTTAAAATTTCAAATATTAAAAAATAATTATTTTGTCAAATGTAAATTTTAAATTTTAGTGTACACGTCTCACGTGTGTCCCGCATATTAATAAGAACAAAGTTTTAAGAATAACATAAATAATATTTAAAAGATGTGTTTGTATAACAATATAAGAATTTAGAAAGAAAATTATAAATTTTAAGCTAATAAATGATTATATTTAAGAGTTTGATCCAATCTAGTAGTTCTTTCCTCGATTTATTCTAATACTTGTCTCAATGAACAGAACGTTGTAGAAATAACATTTGATTGAAAGGTGAAATATCGTTTACTTTTCATAAGTACTTAAATGCATGCATTATATGTATATTTCATGTTAATTATTATAAAAGGTTGTATTACTACACTATTAATATATTACATTTAATATAAATATTAGCAAAATGAAGACGCATTATAATATAAAATTGTATTTAGTATAAGTTATTCGTTTAAACAATTAGTATTTGTGAAATTGTATTATGAGCTATTACCGACTTGTTTTGGCACTAATAAATTGATATCATATCACAAATACATTTTTTTGTCATTGATGGTCCAATTAAGAAAGACTCGTCAAAATTAGTGAAAATAAAACTCTATTTTTAAAAGGGTAAAAAAGTGAATGATAGTTTGCTATGGGGTTTCGTACTTTAAATATTTAGTTATAGCATAATTTTAAATTTTTTATTTTACCCTATATGACATGATTTCAGCTTAATTTTTCTCCCGGTCTTAATTTATATGTCTAATTTAATACCTTCACATAAATTGAAACGGAAAAATAGCGTAGATCTAACTAAAGAGTGTGAATAACAAAAGCACTTGATTAATTCAAACAACTTAAAGTATGTTGTGTTTCTATATATATTTTCTATATTTCAATTGTACAATTTTAAAAACAAAAAAAAAATAAAAATTGGACGTATTAATCCATAATAAAATTATATTACAACTCTTTAATTCATTTATTTATACTGTGAGTTGAAAATTTGTGATTGATAAATAAATTATTAATATAAGTTAACAAAACTATAGTTAATTTTAAAGTTTTAAATGTTAGGAGTTTTAATAAAGTTCAAATAAGAAAAGATTTAAGAAAAGAATTTTCGTCAATTTTAGAATACTAAATATTAGGAGTTCTTACTTTTTACAAATAAGTAAAGATTTAATACCTATAACTTTAATTAATTTCAAACTCCTAAATATTAGGATAATTATTTAATAAAAATAATAAATGATAATTTTTTCTACAGCGATATATTTTAATAAAGGGCAAAACGTTTAATCGACATTGCTAAGGGCCTTCACACTTGAAGATCTTAGAACTTACAAAGATGTCAAGTATATCTACAAAGAATATTTTGTTAAGCAAATAGGAGTAAAATATTATGCATATATTGAATGTTATATTAGTTGATGAAATCTAAAGAAACTACGTACCAAAGATTGTTCTATCAGAAGATTGTATTGCATCTTCAAACGAAATAAAATTATTTAAAAAAAGTAGCAGTAGAAAAATGACTGTTGCATTTCTAAACTATAGTGTTGTCATCGAATCCAATCTCAATCTCCTCGTTTACTGATACAAAATTAGGATTAACACTATTAATGCGCATGTTTATAATGTAATGGATCTTATCTTATTATAAATATTTTTAAACTTTTCAATATAATTATTGAGAAGTATAGTATGAACTTTTGTGTCCTGCAAAAAATTAAACTTTAATGGTAAAAAAAGGTATATACAAAAATATAAAATATAATAAAAATAGATAAGAACTCGAACATATATATAAAAATATAAAATATAATATGAAAAAGAATTATTATCTCTTTGTTAACGAATGTTATAGTCACTCCAGTGTCTTCCTTTGTCCCGTTTTATACTCTTTTACTAATTCAACTCTAATTATGTAGACTTTTATTGTCCAATGAGAATCATATTGCCTTAAGTTATTAATCGGCACAATTTCGTTCACGAAATCCTTTTCAGAATCCATTGTAAGATTATCTAAAATAAATTATGCACAAGAGTTATAATTATAATAATTTAGAATTTTATAAAAAAAATTATTTTATGATATGAAGAGATTATTTTACTGAATAGATGAAACTTGTGAATGTATGAGTAGATGGAAAATGTCAGTTACAAATAACACAAATTTTAAATCACATAATATCAATATAAGACTCAATTAAAGAAGATAACATAGTATTAATGTTAGACTCAACTAAAAGAGACAATTTAAGTTTAAATATTTTGAATATAAATAATTTTATCTGGTAAAATAATGATTATTGTCTTTTTCAAATTCACAATATAAAAAAATTCACAACATGAAAAAAATAATAAATTAACATAAAAACTTACAAGGTTGGAGATTGAATCATAAGTGTTGATATAAAGAGTTGAAGAATTAAATTATGCAATTATAATTTTTTAAAATAAAAATAAAAATTTTTATAAATTAAAAAAAATTAAAAATATAAGAAGGTTAGGATATTACCATCAAAGAGAAAAACATTTATCAAAAAAGCAAAAAAAAAAATCGTTACTATGAAAAAGAAAAAAAAATTATCAAAAAAAGCAAAAAAAAATTCTATAAAAAAATTCATTAACATTGGGGGACAAAAAAGGTTTTACAAATCAAAAGCCAAAAAAAATTCGGTGGAAGGCTTTCTTTTTTTTTTAAATTTTTTTAATAAAGATTTATAAATAAAGTTATGTGACAAGTAAAAAATCTAATATAATTAAATAAGGTATAAAAAGATTCTTGACTATTAAAAAAGAAAAAAAAATTAATAAATTTTTTTATTTTACCATAAATAGAGTTATGTCAAAATAGAAAACCTAATATGATAAAATAAGGTGATGGAACAACTAAAAATAATAATTGTGTAAAAATAGTAAATGACAATTTTATCTATTACGGAGTCTTTTAGTGAAGGCGAAAAAGTACAATCAACATTTCTAAAGGCTTTCACGCTTTTAATATAGAACTAGTCTACATGTACGCGCGAATCCTTCATATTAATAAGAACAAATTTATAGAAATAACATAAATAATATTCAAAAATTGTGTTTGTATAATGATATAAGAATTTAGAAAAAAGATTATGAATTTCAAATTGATAAATGATTATGTAGTTTGATCTAGTTTAATAGTTCTTTCTTCAATTTGTTCTAATACTTGTTTCAATGAATAAAAACCTCATAGAAATAGCGTTTGATTGAAAGGTAAAAAAGTATTCACTTTTACATGAGCATTTAAATGCATGCATTATATATATATATATATATATATATATATATATTCAAATAAGAAGAATTTAATACATAAAATTTAGTAAATTTTAAAATCTTAAATATTAGAAAAATAATTATATAACTATTTTGTCAAGTGTGAACTCTATTTTTAAAAGAGAAAAAAGGTAAATTAAATTTTACTACGAGGCTTCGTACTTTAAATATTTAATAATGACTTCATTTTAAACTTTTTATTTTACCCTTCATGAGATGATTTCAGTTTTTTTTTTCCTCTCTTTCTCTTAATTTATGTGTTTAATCAAACAATTCACATAAATTGAAATAGAAAAAAATTAGTGTAGATTTAACTAAAGAGAGTAAATAACAAGAGTACTCGATTAACTTAAACAACTTAAAATATATTATGTTTCTATAAAAAAACAAAATCGAATATATAATTTTTTCAAAAGAAGAAGAAGAAGAAGAAATTCACGTATTAATACATAATAAAATTACACTCTTTTATTTAATTTTTTTGTATTGAAACATTGTGATTGATAATTAGTTAGTTTAATAAATAATGGATTGATATATAAGTTAACAGAATTGTAATTGAAAATCTTAAGTGTTATGAGTTTTAATATAGTTCAAATAAAAAAATATTTAAGAAGTAAATTTAAGTTAATTTTAAAAATGCTAAATATGAAGAGTTTTACCATTTACAGATTAGTAAAGATCTATAATAATTAAGTAACAATTAAGTGAGGGAATTAGTAAATGACAATTTTATCTATCTTAAAATCTTTTAATGAAGGCAAAAATTTCAATCAACATTTATAAGGACCTTCGTGCTTATATTTACAATAAATATTTTATTAAGTAAATAGAAGTAAATATTATGCATATATTGAATGTTAGATTAGTTGATGAAATCTAAAGAAATTACCAAAGATTGTTCCATTGGAAGATTGTATTGCATCTTCTAACGAAAAAAATTATTTAAAAAAGTAAAAATAGAAAAGTTAATGTTGCATTCCTGAACTATAGTATTGTTATTGAACCCAACATCAATCTCCTTGAAAAAAGAATTATTACCTCTATTGTGAACCAATGTTATAGCCATTCGTATCCCTTCATTTATTCTCTTTTTATATTCTTTTACTAATCCAACTTCTATTAGTAAGACTTTTATTTTCTAACGAGAATCATATCACCTGACATTATTAATAGGCACAATTTTGTTCACGAAATTCTTTTCAGATTCCATTGCAATATTATTTAAAATGAATTATGCACAAGAGTTATATTATAATAATTAATAATTTTATAAAAATATTTATTTTATGAGATGAAGAGATTATTTTACCTGAATATATGAAACTTGTGAATGCATGAGTTGATGAAGGATGTCAGTCTAAATCACATAATACCAATATAAGACACAACTAAAGTAGATAACATAGTATCAATGTTAGACTCAACTAAAGAAGACAATTTAAGTTAAATTATTTTGACTACAAACAACTTGAGCTAACATAATAATAACTATTGTATTTTTCAAATTCACAAAATAAAAAAAAATTCATAACATGAAAAAAAGAAGAAGATAGATTAACACGAAAACATACAAAGTTGGAGATCGAATCAAAAGTGTTGATGTAATAGAGTTGATGAATTAAATTATGCAATTATAATTTCTTTTTATAAAGGTGAAAATATTTATAGCAAAAAAATTTTAAAGTATAAAAATATTAAAAAGGAAATTTTTTTATATCAAAAAATAAAATAAAATTTTTTGTGACTATGAATTTTTTTTTATAAGATTTTCTACCGTCAAAAAGAAAAAAAAAGTAAAAACTTTCAAATCAAAAAGGGAAAAAATTTGAGTCCAAACAAAAATAATTTTCGTGGACCTTTTTTAATTTAATTTAATTTACATTATAAATAGAGTTATAGTAATAACTAGAAAATTTAATATAATATTAAGGTAAAAAAATTGTGACAATCAAAAAGGAAAAAAAATTGATGATTTTTAAATTTTTTTAATAAATAAATTTGCATCACAAATAGAGTTATGTCATAAATAGAAAATTTGAAATGATAAAATAAAGTGATAAAAATAATTTTAAATAATAATGATATAAAAAAATAAATAATAATTTTATCTATTTTAATAACTTTTAACAAAAGATAAAAAATTTAATTAATATTTTTAAGACACTTTTAATATAATATAGAGAATAGAGATGGATAGATGAGATTAAGAGAACTTTTCTCACTGTCCTCTCTTTTTTTGTTCTTATAATTTCAAACTATCTTTTTTCTTAAAATTTACCAATTTCTTCACAGGTGTTTGCCTCTGAATTACCGTATAAAAACACGAGTTTAATTAATTAATTTATTAGTGAAATAAAAATAATATTACTAAAATAAGTGAATAAATTAACTTTGAAATAAAATTAAATTATTAATATTATCATAAAACAACTTTTATTTTATTCATTTATTCTCAATAATGAGTGCATAAATAATCAAAATAGGAGAAAGTAAAATAAATTGGATCCGGTGAGATTCAATTGTTATATTAAACACTGAACTCACATTTAGTTTTATCTTCTCTATTTTTTTTCTTGAATATCAGAACATTAGATTAAGTAAAAAATAAAATAAAAAAATAAGCACTTGTGCTTAACCAGTCGTACATCAAGCTTTAAGGACAGTTCCTACGAAACCAAATTTTGCGAAAGAAGCATTTTAGGAGAATTTCTCTTCTTCTACTCGACATTGTTGGTGTCTATTTCCATTTCGTGCAGAGTTGGCAGCTGGCTTTTCACAGATATATATACTACTATGTATGCGAAAATTCAAACATTCACCGTTGCTCGAAACCTAGTGCACAGTGGCGGTAGAGCAATCGCAAAATCGTTTTCATCAAGGAACATGGCCACCGCCGGGGCCGCGACGGCAGCACATCAGAATCTTCTCAGCGTCGGAAGTAAGATCATCGCCGTCGGTCGTAACTACGCCGCTCACGCCAAAGAACTCGGCAACGCCGTGCCTAAGGTTATTCTCCCTCTCCCTCTCCCTGTCAACTCTTGTCTCTGATTGATGCTTTTATCGAAGCTGGTTGAACAGGAATCTTTTGTGTACTCCATCTTTAGGCGTAGATTAATTTGACTACCGAAGGAGCCGGCCTTTTTGTGAATCTGAGTATCTGACGACGTTTTATTTAATGAACTGATTTGTCACTGATGCCTCAAAGTGATATTCCATGTTTTTAAAAAGTATAATGTTGATTTAACTATGAAGGACCTGGTGTTGTTTATGAAACCAATATTGTGTTTATAGAACTGATTTATCATTGATGCTTTTCAGGAAGCTGGTTGAGCATAATTAATCAGCACTCGGTGTTTTTATGTGTGGTTTTGATTTAACTTTTGAAGGAGCTGGTGCTGCCCTAAACTTGAAGAATTGATCTATGAATAATTTTTATTTGAGCTTTTGAAGGAGCGGTGTTCTTTATGAAACCAGTAGTATCATATTTAGAGTACTCTGTGATTGATGCTTTTCTTGAAGCTGATTGAGCATGATTATCGTACTAGGTGTATCTATGTGTAATTGTGATTTGATGTTTGAAGGAGCCGGTGTTGTTTATGAAGCCCACATCATCGTATTTAGAGAATGGAGGGACAATCGAAGTTCCTCATCCATTGGAATCACTTGATCACGAGGTGGAGTTGGCAGTTGTCATCAGCCAAAGAGCTAGGGATGTACCTGAAACGACTGCTATGGACTACGTTGGAGGTATTATATTAGCATTTGATGCTGCATACTGTACATTATTCAAATTTAGCAAACCTTGTATGCTTGGTTCTTTATTTTGATTCTTAAAGTTGATAACTTGGGCTGAATTCGACTGTATTTTGCAAGTCTAGCTCTCTAGTCTTGTTTGATATAATGCATTTGTGATTGTTATGGTAGCTAATAAAAAGAAGAAAGTGCCTCTATAGTTTGTTGATCTGTGCAATTTTTGACATCCAATGCCAATTTTTAGGTTACTATAATGTTGATCTTTTATCATGATTCTCATTTTGTGCATTCAATGGTCTCTACTCTCTAAGCTACTAAAGCATCACATACTAAATAAAGTTACTGCTGTGAGCTTTCTTTTGACTTGCGTCTTAATAAAAAAATTTATAGAAAAGACTTAAGAATTAGAGTGCTCATCGGAGATACTTGCGTCTGCTACTGAAAATGAAATTTCTTTTTCTGATTTCGTGATGCTAAGCTTTTGTTTCAGCAGTGTACTGAATTGGTGTTGAGGAATGATGTGTTTTTCTTCTCTTGAGAGATTTATCGGCATAAATTCTGCCAATCCCGAAGATGAAAGAAAGCTCTAGAGATATTAAACTTACTTCTTTGGTTGGAGATCTTTGACAAGCTCTTGGCCTTTAACTAGTGCTCAGATGTTATTCCCCCTGATCTATCAATTGCATGACTCAAAGTAGCTTTTACACTATTCACTGGTTTAAGGTGATTAATAGAAGATATTCGAGAGTGAACCTTACAGCACAGTAAGCACTCCTGATATTGGGTGTATAGAGGTCTAATTACCCCGAAAATCTAAAGAAAAAGAGGGGGAAAAAGAAAAAAAGAATTTCTCTTCCTTGTGGTAATCTCCATTTATCTCTTGCCATATCACCTGTTGGTGAAAGCCCACAGTGAACCAGTTAAAACCTCTATCATAAATATACTAATACTAATGTTATGATGTAAAAGTACACTACCGTCAACCTCCTTTCTTAACCCTTGCTTCACCACATCTGTTCCCACCACCTCCATGTCATGATTCTCTTATCAGCCTCCTAGTTCTTTTTAAGCCGAAGACCCAAAACGCTGTTGTGTGGAGTTGAGTGAACAATCTGTTCTTTTTTCTGTGGTTTTCTTTTTTGCATGCTTTATCCCACACTCTTAAATTAGAGTATATAGTCAGGAGCTTGGCTTTTAGAAAGAGTTGCCAGTGGTATTAGAGGATGGAGTTGCTGAAATGGAGATCTGGAAAGGGAAGGAAGTGCAGAAGTGACAGTTGAGCAGTGAATTTAACTCGTGAAGCAAATATTTAATGTGCTTTACTTGCACTATAGATCAGTTAAGATTTCTGAGGTAACAACCTCATTAGCATAGAAAGTTTCAGGCGTTTCAGGTGGAAATCCAAGGTTCATAGACTTCATGTCTGAGGCTCTTTCTGTTTGTTGATTCAACAAAATTTAACTAGTACTGTTCAAAATACCATGGTAGAGTCAGATCAAAGACAATACCAAGTAGTAAGAAGGATGAGAGATTGAGTTTGTTTTCAATGGCGGGATTAGTTTCTGTGGTAAAAAGAGAAGAACAAAGAAGTGATTCAGAGGGAAAAAACAACGGGATCTTTTGTGTGTGTGTGTGGTGGTGGGGGGGGGGGGGATATTTTGTTAATCTATTTTGGCTCAAGAACTCTTTGGACTATTTGGGATATCATTGTCTCATTGGTTTCTCTTCCATATCACTGCGTGTGAACTACATATTTTATTTCTTTGCCTCTCTTGGTATCTTGTGCTTAATAGATACATATTTAACTAACATTAAGTGTTCAATAGGTAAGACCCTTAGTTGAGGTGTCTGAGAATTACAGGAAAATTTAAGGGGCTGTGTATATATTCAGCCAATCATGTTCAATTTCTATTTTGAAGTATTTTGCAAATAAAATGCAGTTGCTATATATAATAAATCACGAAAACAAAGTCATGAGTTTGTTTGCGAACCTGGAAAGCAAATTCTTGTGCTAAGACAATATGTGAGCTCTATTGTAAATGATATAATTTTTTTTGTGGAATTTCATCATGCAGAATACGTATGATAATGATGAAGATATGATACAATATCTTATCTTGCCCTTTATTAAAAGGATGGGCTTCAAAATGAATATATAATTAATTCTCTTTTAAGAGGAGTAAATGTAGAACATTGGGGATGAAAATAGTTCCACAG
The DNA here is from genome assembly GCA_035772735.1 of Datura wrightii. Taxonomy (NCBI): domain Eukaryota; kingdom Viridiplantae; phylum Streptophyta; class Magnoliopsida; order Solanales; family Solanaceae; genus Datura; species Datura wrightii. The sequence goes on from JASDFA010000019.1 coordinate 78,092,806, forward strand.
TAAATGTAATTTCCCTTTATAAGTAGTACCAGTTAGTAATATTAATATGGTTGGGCTTGTGTGCCAGACAAGCCACAATGATGATATAGTACACTGAGTAGCTTGAACTTGAGCACATGATATGAAAAGGCAATTTGCTACGACAATTAATATGTCATAGCAATGTATAAGTGAGAAAGTATAGCATATCAATGTCTTCTAGTTACTTATGTAAAGTGGTAAGTTTCATCATTTTGTGTTGTACTTGAGCAAGTTATCATGATGTAGAGACAATTTTAGAACTCTTCACAAGTTCTAATTAGAAAGGATTACCAATTAGTATTCAAGTGCCTTGTAATCTCTAGTACAAAAATATACATGACATGCAATAGTTTTTCAGGTTGTAGAGGCAGTAACATGAAAACATGAAGTTTCACATTAATGAAGCCAGATAGCATGACGTTTCAAGCTAATAGTGAAGCAAAAATAGCATGAGGTTTCAAGTTAATGTTACACCTGTGAACTTAAGCTTCCATCTAGAACAAGTATAGGCTTTCAGAAACCATATGTAGCTAAATCGCCTACTGGTGTAAGTAGGCCCATGTTGCAGCAAAGAAAGAAATTATATTTGCTGGAGATGGTTATTAGTAATGGTACTTGCTGTGACATTCTCTCTATTTGCAGACATGTTTTGAAAATTTTGGTATGAAGTTGCATTTTGGTGGTGTCAGATTCGCCACTAGATTTGAGTAATTTGCTTGCTCATATAATTGGAATTTCTTCCATGCAAAAAACTGATAAGAAGAGATTGTTAAATTTAGCTATAGGGCCCCATGGTGGATGCCAAACTGTAGAAGATAAATTATCTATGGTCAATTGGTGAAGAGACACCAATAGTGTAAATGTGAATATAAATCGTCAAGTAAATGTGATAAATGTAAAGAGAAAATATATAACGAAAATGGAGAGGAGTAAAGATCTTATAATCATGTATTTTGGAGATACAACGAGTGTTGTATCAAAAGGAAAATGTAATAATAGTAAAGATGAGGAATCCGCCTTTGTTCATAGAGAGTTTGGGGGACTCCCTATAATTGCCTGTGATATTCTCTAATGGGTCATGTGGTAAGATGTATAAGTCTATAAGTATAATACTGAATAGGGTGTATTAGGAATGTTAAGATTATTTTTTATCCACTGTTTGGTTTGGTGTACTAAAAATAACATGCATTGCATAATTTCTAAAAAAAATTATTTGTTTACATAAATACCCTTCACATTCTTTTGCTTTGTATACTTTCTTTGCAAAACTTTATTATTTATTCTTAAAAAATGAAAGACAAAAAAAGTTTGGTTTTCTCATCTAAACTATTTGAGGAAAAATTGTCATCTTGATAAATTGAAAAGAAGTGATCCAACAACAACCCCCCAGTGTAATCCCACAAAGTGGGGTCTAGAGAAAGAAGTGATCCATACTATATAAATATAGGTTTCGATAGAAGTCTTGACCTTGTGGAGAAAAGCAAACAATGGAAAGCTAAGTAGAAGGCTGAAGACGACGAAGATGTCTCTGCAATCACTCTATGCTGATTATTACTTTTCCATCGCCAAAGCATACAGAGAGAAGAGAGAGCAACACGGTTTCTACAATTCTCTGAAAAATGTTGGAAAGGATTTGGAAACGGTTTTGAGGACTTCAGGGGCAGTTCTGTCATTAATCATGCTTATCATGAATTAATAACCTTGGTATTGCTAATCCATGAGTTGATATGTATGAGTTATATATAGGTTGAAAACACTAGCAAACAAGGGATTAAATAATACCTAGGCTAATACATGTATTATTTGCTCAACTACATCCTAAAAAACGACCCCCAAGTGTATGAGAGGAGATGTCCTCTGTTGGAATGCCTTTGCATAGAGCTGAGAGCTCTTATTTATAGTGGTCTAAGACTTCAACTAGCTACTACTTTGGTTGGTGGTAGTTGAGTCAAAAGTGGAGTTTTATCCATTAGAACTGGGAAAGTAGCTCCTTTATTTATGGGATAGTTGCCGAGCCTTGTCTTAGAGGATGAGAGAGTAGGTGATCAGACAGTTACTCTTTTTGACTTGATGTTAAATGATCGTATTGCCCGTCCAAGGATGATCGTGTATGGAAGATCGTATCACTGTTACAGGAACGATTGTATGGCCTATCCAGGGACAAGTGTATATAGTCTGTACAGAAATGACCAATTGACCCATCCAAGGACAAGCTCATTGCCTGTTTGAGGAAGTACATGTCTAAGTGGCATTCTGGGTGATCTAGAACGATTGCTCAACCATGGTATCATTCATACAAGAAATTAGATACGAGTGTCGAGTCATCAGGGCGAGGAAGGTCGTTTGGGGCTGCCAAAGTAAGCTCATGGAAGGCACGTGCTATTTTTGACTACTACCATGACAGGCTACGATAAATGATTTTCGAGGCGCAAGTTGCACGAATTAGATTATCGGGCAACAAGGCTTTGATTGAAATTGATTAGAAGTAACTAATCTGGATTCAATTTCGTTTGCTTGCTTATTTTCCTGTTACTGTTGTGTAAGGAGAATTTTCACATTCCACCCCATGCCACAGAATGTTGCAGAGCATTGGCTGCTTTTTGAGAGTTTATCTCTACTTGAGCACAAAATCAAGGTTAGGCTTGCCAAGACATTTGCGATTGTTGCAAAAATCAGCCCAGCTGTGTGGGTAAGCACAGCCACTTACTGGGCATTAGGTTTAAGAGCTCACGGAATTCCACCTGAACAATTTTGGGTTGCTGTTCCTTGGCTTAGGTAAATACTGGGTGTCTATCTGGCCAAGTTTCACTTGTCTGCTTTCAATTTTGATCTACTTTTTTGCTGGAAATAAGTTCATCTAGAGTTATTCAAATAGCTTATTAGCTATGTCCATCGATTTTGTGGGATGTCCTTTTTTGTTTTAAGAAATGGAAGCAGTGGAACAACAAAACCAGTTTAATTTATTTGGGGAATGTTTTTCCTTCTTTCTGTCTCAGTTCTGTAGACATTCATCCATTCACTTTTCTTCTGAGCCTGCATTGGATTGTTTGTCCCAATAAATATATGGACTCTAATCAGGTGGTTGAAAATTCTGTGTTTCAGGTTATGCACTTGCTTTGGATATGACTGCGAGGGAGATCCAAGCTACTGCAAAGGTTTGAATTCCTTTACATCCTACATTTTGAATACCCATGTCCATTTGTGTAATTTTTTATGTTCTTCAATTATTACTATTTGACCTTCTTTGTCATTTCAAGGATGACGATACCAACTTTTACCCATTCAAACTGACAGTCTGCAGGCCTGCCATGGACTGTTGCTAAGGGCCAAGATACATTCACTCCTATCAGCTCAGTTGTAAGAATTTTTGGTGATGTCATCTGTTGCTTATCATTTTCTCTTTGTTTTCCCCCCTAAAGTTAGATGGTGTTATATATCATTTTGAGATTATTTGATGGTCATCTTTCGCTTTGTTTTTTGCAGTTACCGAAGTCGATGGTGCTAGATCCCAATGACATAGAATTGTGGCTGAAGGTGATAATCTTTTCTTGTTGCCTGCTTGATGTTGGTTTTCACAATTGCAGCTGATCATGATCTGACACTCTGCAGGTTGATGGAGAACTTCGGCAAAAAGGTTCAACAAGAGATATGATATTCAAGATCCCATATTTGATTAGCCACATAAGTTCTATCATGACTCTTCTCCAGGGAGATGTTATTTTAACTGGTAGGATGATTCATGCTACTTCTTTGTTCAATTGATAAATGGCCTTCAGTGAAAGTTCTTTTTCTTTTCGAATTTACATTGCAGTTTATCTAATAATAAAATCATTGAAGCATTTTCAACTGTTAGGTTTGGAATGATAAACTGAGGTATTAGGCTTCTCCACTGTGTGCTTGGATTTTTCTTTATATATATATGTGTGTATATATATGTGTGTGTGTGTGTGTGTGTGTGGTTTTGAGAAGAGGAGCATGATTTTGTTTACACTAATCTTGTTTCTAAAGGAATGCGGCAAGCTGGTTCTGTTAATAACTTATTTGGTAACCCAACCCACTGTTTTCTATATTTCACGGAGCAATTAATCATGTTACTCATGGGAGATCTGTTTCTAAATTTCAGCAAGTGTCTCACTTTCACCAGTTTGTTGGGAACGTTCAAGCGCGTACAACTCTTGTTACAGTTAGCTGATTCAATGTTTCGATTTACTGATTTTTTTTAGGGACTCCAAAAGGAGTTGGTCCCGTTAAGGTTGGCCAAAAGATTGATGCTGGCATAACAGGTCTCCTGGATGTGCACTTTGATGTTGGAAGACGCCCAGGAGCGAAACAGAGCAATGATTCACCATAACTCATCTTTTTTTGGTTTGTTGTATACTTAAACCACTTGTTTGTGGACAATTGTTAATTTTCCCTCTCAAGATTTCCCCAAATATGTTGTACAATAAATAAAACCACTAACTTGTATCTTTTCAAATAAAATTACAAGTTGAAATAGATGCTTGATTTTTTTTCTTTTTTCAGTGGAATGCTTATCTGTACCCTTTTTAGGTGATAAATTCCTTGTGTAAATGCAATTAGAAATTTGGCACAAGGTAGAAATTACTACTAAATTATATTTGGTTCATTTTGACCATCGTTATTAGTATCCCGCTGCTATTTGTATAAGATGATCTGATTTCAGCAGAGTATTAATCAAGGTATGAGTATTGCTTTCCTCTCTATCATGTTTACTGTCTTTGTTTTAGTGTTTATATTTGATATCACTCATATACACACACACACACTACGTTTCATTTTTCCGGCTCTTGTTGTCCTGACACTTTGTTTAAGAGGTTATTTATTTTCTTAAATTATCCTTATTAATTATTTGAAAATTTGAATTTGACTACTATTACTTTATATAGTTACTTAGTGATAAGTGTAATATCAGAAGAAATTAATAAATCTCTCTTAATTTGCTAAAATGGATAAGTAAAAAGAAAAATTTACTTTTAATATAAAGATCATGAAACAGAGGAAGTATGCTGTTTCTTTCTACTCCTTACCTTTCAAGTCTTGGCTGTACAGAGAAAGAAATTCTGAATGGAAATTGGAAACCAACTTTATTTAGGTTTGATGATATTTGGAAAAGGATACATGGCTCGTGGGTACAAGAATTTGTTAAAGCATCTGAAATGATTCTTGTACAACTCCATTTTCTGGTTTTACGCAACTTTTTTATGAAGCTTCAAAGAAATATCAAAGTGCAGAAAGTTTCAATCAGAGTAAGAAAGGCCCCCGAAGAAGACAAAGTGCAGAAAGTTTCAATCAGAGGAAGAAAGGCCCTGGAAGAAGACATGGATGTGGTTGTTAACATGATGAGGTTTTTCTTGTTGAAGAAAATGAGCTACCCCTTTCAAGATAACCACTTCTTCTAGCGAGGGTACATCTTTCTTGAACCCACCCTTGTGTATGTAATCCTCGACTCCTGCTGAATTATAAGTTGCGTCCAAATCTCCGACTATAAACTTCACTGGTACTGTTGATATTTTCTGGCCCGTCCAAGGTGCTGTCAGTTCCCAATTTCTGCAATTCAAGAATATGGAGAGGTGATTATATTGGAAAATGAAAGAGGCGTAGATGATAGAAATAAACTTACGGATCAAGTGCTCTGTAATAATTCAATCCACCAGTGAAGCCAGTGTGGTCATATGTGCTAGCATAGTAATCAACATCCTTTTCAGTGAGCCAAGGGGGCAATATCACTGGACCTTCCTCAAATGGCTTTCCTTTAGGCAACATCAGGGGTTCAGGGTTTCGGTTGGTTAATAGCTTCTCCAACACCGTCTTCGTTCCTATTTGAGCAAATTCTTCTTCTATATCCCCCGGCTCCTTCACAATTACAGTATATTTATTAAAACAATTCATCACCAGAGAACTAATTTCCATCACACCAGCTATTATTGTCAGGCCACAGAATTGTAAGTTTGCTTTTATAACTACGTATCTGTATATGTATATTTATAGTGATACTCCATATGACTTATAGCCTGTTTGCAGTAATACTGCTATCTGTTTTCAACAGTCAAACAATCCTATATTTCACAATAATTTTGATGTACATTCTTCAGGCATTATGCCATCCCATGTGACATTACTTCATAAAGGCAAATTAATGTAAGACACATAATAAGGTTGATCAACCCGACCATCAATAGCCAAATCGAGGGAGTAATTAATCCTGCGCAAAAATAAAATTAAAAAAAGAAAAAAAGATAAACCTGGAATCTAATAATGTAGTAGTCATCTCCATAAGTTGAACGCAGAGCTGCAATGGGCCTTATAATGGGATTTCTTGGAACGAACGCAACGCTCATATTCACAAGGGCCTTGACCTTATCGGGCCTATACAAACACATAGCCCAAGCAATCATAGCTCCCCAGTCATGGCCCACCACAAACACCTTCTCCTGGTCAGGGGCAATGATGTTAAGGAGTTCCACAAGGTCACCAACAACATGGAGGGTGGTGAACTCCGTGAAGTCACCATTCCGTGCTCCTGTGGTATCTCCGTAACCACGGAGGTCTGGGGCCACTGCCCAGTAGCCGTGGGCAGCCATGAACGGCATTTGGTGGCGCCACAAGTACCATAGTTCCGGGAAGCCATGAAGGAATAGGACTATTGGGCCTTGACCCATTTCAGCTATGTGCATGTTGATCCCATTTACTCTCACTGTCTTGTGTTCAACCTCCTCCATATCTCCCTCTCCTAGAAAATTTACTTGTCTTTAGAGTTGAACTGCCTTTATAAAGTGTACAAGTTGGTGAAGAGGGGAAGGAAAGGCAGATAAGAAAAGAGTTAGTAGACATACTTCCACCAAGTGTATCATATTGGGCTTAACTTGTTTCTTAATTCATGCAAGTGGTGTTGTCTAGTTTGGTCATATATTTAGTAATTACGTGCCACATTAATGTTGATCTTTGCAAATGATGTCTCTCCACCTTTTGTTCTACTAAGAAAATACTTTATTATTTCTTCTGTTCGTGGCTTTTCCATGTGAGTCATATAGTCGTGTCCGTATTCCTTAAAAAGGAACAATTAAGTTACCGCACGAAGCTAACGTTTTTCTTTTTTATATTTGTGCCTTAACTTGATAGAGAATTCGATTAATCACAATGGCCTTAATTTATGCATGAAATTTTCTTCAAGAAAAACCACACTTAATATATTCTCAAGAATTGGAATTGGGAGAAAACAATCATTCAAGGGTAATGTTTATTATTAGTTGCAAAGAAGAGTAGTGCAACAAAAGAAGAACAAACCAATTAGTACTAGTACAGATGAATGATGGATGCATGTCCCGAAGAAAGTGATCTAGAGAATAGCACAGATGATGTTGGAGTGATTATTAGAGGTCGAAATATTATTGCGAATGAAGAAGTTGTAAATGAGGTCATTAATTTCTTGAGGCTTTTCTTGGTGGATGAAATGTCCAACACCTTGTAATACCACAACTTCCTCCAAGAGCGGCACTTGTTTCTTGAAGGCTCCCTTGTGTAAAAAATCCTTGGCCCCAGGGGCATTGTAAGTAAGGTCAAGGTCACCCACAATGAACTTCACCGGTACTTGGATTTTAGCCCCTGTCCATGCTGCTGTAACCTCCCAATTCCTGCAAATTATAATTACAACTAAAATAGGATTGATAACTTATGTTCGCTTTTGTAGATAGATAATTGTATAGGTTACCGGTCTATTGCTCGATAAAAGTTCAATGCTCCGGTGAAGCCAGTTTGTTCATACTTTGCAGCATAGAAATCAAGTTCTTCCTCAGATAACCAACAAGGCAACTCATCACTAGGAGAAGTATTTCCAAATAGTTTGCCTTTCTTCAAGTAAAGAGGACCTGGGGTTCTATATGTTAGCAAGTTCTTCAGAACATTCTTGACACCCATCTCATCAAACTCACCTTCTATTATTCCAGCATCCTAAACAATATATAATCAAACAAACAAGCTGTCAATTAATTTATCCAAAAACTACTACTATTAAAGATTCCTTTCAATAAAGCAAAACCTCCTGATGCAATGTTCTGTTACGGAATGGAAATTGTCCTTTTCAAACAACAGTTTCTTATTTTTTTTCTTTTTATAATTTAAAAAAAAATAATTTTATAATTTTTTTATAATAGATTCTCATTTTTACACATAAAAAAATATTATTTTCACACATAAGATATCTAAAAAACTCATTTTTTTCTATTCAAATTGTAAAAAATGAAGAGATCTCATTTTCTCCCCTTTTTTTCACCTCTATGTTCTAGGTATATTCCATTTAATAGCATTTTCTCCTTCAAATTAATTTAATTAATTTTTAAATTTAAATTTATACCAAGTTAATATTTTAAAACACAAATTTAGATATTAAATAACTCTATATATAGGTAAAGTACTATAAGTCACAATTCTTTTTATGTTAATATAATTAAAATTATAAATTATTAATCAAAATTTACATAATTTGAATCTCAAAAAATAAAAAGTATCACATAAATTGAGATAAAGAGAGTAATATTTATCAACTTTTCTTTTTCATATAAAAATAAAATAAAATTATCGTCCAATTAATGGCCTTCTTTTCTTCCTATTTTTGTGTCATATTGAGTGGATGCAAATTCGTGAAACTGTGGTTTCGAACAGTAAAAGGAATTTTTGTTTCCATACCTCTATTAATTACTTAGTTATTAATCTAAAAGGTAGTAGACGTTTTAATAAAGCAAAAGCTCCAGTTCAAAGATCTCTTTATATGTATTGTATTGTCTTTTACAAACCAACAGTTTTTCACTGCCACACTCTAGGTATATTCCATGTAGGAGTAGTATTTATCAACTTTTCTTAATAATCGAATGCTAAATGGATTCAAACTTAATAATCGAAACAAAAAATTACAAGTAAATTCAACTTTATCAGTAAGAACATACCAATCTGTACTATTCTTACTTATATTTTAAAACTTATTGACATATATACTTACTAACATATATAGCTTTATTATCTTTCTATCAATCTAAAAACATTTTTGTTGGATCAAATAATCAAAAATCTGTTGCTACTAAAATTATATATGGGTACCCTTGAGTCTTGATCAATAGGAAATCTTTGAAAACATGCAAAGTGCAAACTACTATCTAAGGAAAAATCTTCTGAATCAAGGATCATACAGGGTGATTAACTTTTCTTCTTTTCTTTTTGTTAGGAATCTTTTTTATTCTTATCTTGATTACTTAAATTTTTATCTTATCGACGAAGGTTTCATTCTCTACCTTATAATCATTCTACCCATATGAAATAAAAACAAAATTTTCAGCAAAAACAAAAAAAGGGTAAAAATTTATAGAGATTCCAAACTTATAAAAAGGCCCGTCACAGTAGATCATTGATGTCACCATACAACTTGCTACTAATCTTTATGATAAAATAAATCTGTTCGATTTATATTCATATAGTCCTCGACCGAACTAATTCCTAATTGAAACCAAACTGATCTATTGATATCTTTAATATTTTGGCCGCTCCTACAATCAAATAAATTTGATTTGAAAAAACTTAAATACTCCAGGTCTGAATTCAATTCTGAAAATGAGGATAGTAAATCGGAAAAAAAAAGGAGGAGAGAATCACACCTGAAATCTAACAACATAGTAGTCATCTCCATAAAGGGCACGCAAAGTGTCAAGTGGTTTCTTGTTAGGGTTCCTGGGATTGAAAGCAACACTCAAGCACACACAGGCCTTAACCTTATCAGGCCTATACAAACACAAAGCCCAAGAAATAATAGCACCCCAATCATGCCCAACAACAAACACCTTCTCCTCTTCTTGTGGTGTAATTTTATTCAGCAGCTCTACTAAGTCCCCAACGACATCGAGGGTTGTGAACTTGCTAGGGTCATCTTTAGGTGCTCCTGTGGTGTCCCCGTAGCCGCGTAAATCGGGGGCTACTGCGCGGTACCCGTGTTTAGCCATGAATGACATTTGGTGCCTCCATGAGTACCAGAATTCTGGGAACCCATGAATGAAGAGGACTAAAGGGCCCTCCCCTACTTCAGCAAAATGCATGTTTATTCCATTCACACACACTGTTTTGTGCTCTACATCTACATGACCCTCCATTTGATTTTCTGATGTTTGCTTTAGTGTGAAGAACAAGGAGATTATTTATCATGTGGATTCTTTGATTTGAGATTGTTGTAATATATATACTACTCCTTGCACTTTTTTTTAAAACTAGATTAATTAGTCTATTTTAAAAAGTGTGTCATATTTGTCGTTTCACCTCTAATGAGTTGATTTATAGCAATACAAATATTTATGATTTGTTTTAGATTATAAAATTTGATATTATTTTTTTTTAAAAATTTCATGCTCAATCAAATACAATAAACTGCTATCGAAGAATACTTTCTATCTCCGAGCCTTCATTTCCAATCAAAATAGTTTCGCCTTTAATGTGTTCAATCATAGCAACACAAATATTTATGATTTGTTTTAAATTATAAACTTAATTTTATGTTTCTAAAATTTCATGCTCAATCAAATACAATGAATCGTGACCAAAGAATGCTTTCTATCTCTGAGCCTTCATTTCCAATCAAAATAATATTACCTTTAATGAGTTGATTTATAGTAACACAAATATATATGATTTATTTTATATTATAAGTTTTATTTTATTTTATTTTTTTAAATTTCATGCTCAATCAAATACAATGAATTGCAATTGAAAAATACTTTCTATCTTCGAGCCTTCATTTCCAATAAAAAATATAACATATACTCCCTCCGTTTTAAAATTAGTGGTGCTTTTAGCTCATGTACACCCATTAAGAAACTACTCAATCCTAAAAATAATAAGTATTTTTACTAACTTATCCCTAATTAAATTTTTCGCTTTTCTAAATTGACATTAATAGGTGTGGTTTAATTTAACTAGACCGATTAATGAGCATTACCCATTAATGAGTTCTTTTGGAGTTCCCTAACACATTTTGCTGAATATTTTGAACAAAAATCACAAGATTCAAACTAAAAATTCAATTGTAAATCATGAACGAAAATTTTTACTGAGGCCAATTTTTAAAATATTTTCCACCAAGATTATCTTATAAAAAAATCTTTAATTTTTAGCATAATTCTAATTGTCTCTTGAAGTTCTTCAAACGAATCTTCAATCAGTTCATTATTCAGTGAGTCATCAACCTCGTCTTCAACTTCGATATTCATAGAGTCTTGGACAATTTCAACTGATTCTTCAACTTCCATCTCTGTGGAGTCTCGAATACAATTTCAAGTGATTCTTCAACTTTCATGTCCATGGAGTCTTGAACTACTCCATTTAAATGACTCTTCGGTACGTTTACTGGCATGGAGTAAATATAAAATTAACTACTCTTGTATATACTCTGATTAAATGTCTTGAAAAAGAAAAACTAGTTAATGGTTCTTGGTTATGTAAACAAGGACAATTTTGAAAGAATAAAATTAATTCTTTCATGAAGATACCACTTATTTTAAAATAAAATAAAATAATTAAAATATCACTTATTTTAAAATGGAAAAAGTAAATTAAAATTAGATGGAGTATAAAATCTATTGTTTAATTGCCCATGCAAGCTTTGCTTTTTATGCTTTTACACGTGAGACAGAAACAAGGCCCCTTTGGTGGACTTATTAAATTCCATATAGCCATATTAAATTATATCCCGATGACTTTGTAAAGTTAAAACCTATTGTCTTATATTTTAATACTTCCTCCGTGAGAATTTATTTCCGCATTTTTTAAAAATAATTATTTTCAATTATTCATAATTTTAGAAGTTTTAAATAATAATTTTTATATTTTATTTTTAGTACTTCCTCCATCCCATATCCCATATTAACTATAATTTTAATTTTTTTAACATTTATTTTAGAAAATAATTAATATAACGTATAATTTACTAAGTTATTCTTATTTATTAGATATTTTTTGAGAATTGAGCTATTAAAAAGTAATTTCTCTGTTCAATTTTAATTGTTAGGTATACTAAAAATAAATGTTTTAAAATACTTGTTAGTTTCAAATTCAAGAGATAATTGATCATGTTTTTTCAATTCTACCCTTAGTACTTAAAGTCATTCTAAAATGTGAAAAGAATTAACATTGTATGTTTCTAAAAAATTAATAGGGTTATATTAGTCAAATTACTATCCCTATTAATTTTTTCTTTATTGATGTATAAATTTTATCCTAGCAATTAAAATGAAACAGAGGGAGTAGTTCTTTAATATAAAGGTATAGTTGGAAACAATTACTCTATTTTGTCTTAAATTTCTAAAGCGATAATTATTTTGAGATATTTTTTTTCCTTTGGCTAAAATAATAATTAAAATTGGATGGAGGGTAGTAATTGTTTGTGAAGACTATTGCTGCCAAACGTACACAAAAACATATGTGGTCACCAAGTAATATAGTGATTGAAGAGTCGGATGTCGAACCCACAGAGACTTATGATTAACTATTTACTAACTTAAACTAATGTTAATTATTTATTCAAGCGATAAACCCTAAAGTTGTAACCATGAACTAACTAGAATAAATATTTTTAATAATAATAGACATTAACCAAACGAAAAGCGGATTTTTATATTATCAATGAGATGAATATTCCAGAGTTATACATGATTCACCAATCCTATTGAGCTATCAAACTATTTCCTCTTAATCTAAATTATTGACAATTAATAGCTAATTAACCAGATAATTAGTACCCATAGTATTCTCCCAAATTACTACTCGCCTATCTAAAATAGAATGTCGGCTATATTCCTACAGAATTTCTCTATTATGAAGTGTAATATATTTATATTTAATTGAACGCAATGATTAAATATATATATTTTTATCCTAATCATAAATTCTTGCTCTGTATTTAGGGAATTAGATCACACTCTCTTAATTAACCCTTCTCTAATCAAACAATCTTTCCCTAAGTATATTGGACAGTCGATAGAACTTAACTATTAGCTAACCAATAAAGCAATTATGGGTAAAACTAAAGGTACAATCAAAAGCAATAATTTGTATTAAGATAGAAATTAATTATCAAACATCAATTTTTATAATTTACCACAGCTCTAGAATTTGAAATTTAGCTCCACATAGACATGAAAAAGAAATAATTCATATAAAAAAAACAAATAAATAATGCGGAGAAGAAAAAATAAAATCAATAGTGTGTCCCTTATTTTACATAGTCCGATTAGAATGGTCGCAAACTTTTGACTACAGTAGCCGAAATATTTTTCTGATTATCTATTTTGACTGCTCTAAAATAGTCGGGGGGGGGGGGGGGAGAGAAGGAATCAAAAAATTTTATTTGCCGACTATATTCTGAACTACAACTGCTATTAGAAAATGACAATTTTCTAGTAGTGTTCGCCTTCACGATGGCTCCTAATAGGTCAAAAATTATGTTAAAATCGTGCTTATGGTGTATTTATAAAGAATCAAAAAATTTAAATTTTTAAAAATCAAATCTAACTCGAACCGGGAAAATCGCGGTGCTTGCACGACACCCTTGCATGCCATTTAACAATTTCATGCCAAACGTTTTCCTTTCTTAAAGCCTCTTTGGTCAAATTTTTGAGAGGCAAAAAATACTTATTTTTTTAAAAATAATGTGCTTGGCAAAGCTTTTGGGAGAAAATAAGTACTTCTAGGAAGTAGTTTTTCGTAAGCTAATTTTTTCTTTTCTCAAAAGTACTTTTTTTGAAACATATTTTTGAGAAAACTATACTTAGAAATACTTTTTAAAAGTTTGACAATCATTAATTGCTTCTTAAAAATATTTTAAAATTAATTAGTCAAATACCAACTATTTCTCATTAAATTTTTTTTTAAAAAATATTTTTTAAAATAAACTAAATTTAGAAACTCACACAAAGTGTATCAGGTATCGTCCACACAATTCTATTATTTTCTTCACATATTTACTTGCTTCCATTCATGGCCTCATCTTGATGTCTTCTTAGTGTCTCTTATTTTAATAATTTTTCTTTCTTTCCTTTTTCTTCAAATTCAGTACGTTTTTGTTCAATTTTTACTCTGAATTTCTCCGTTTTCGCTATGTTTTAGTTCTACATGGTAAAATTATAATATGAAGCATATTTATTATAATTAATATTAAAAAAATAATTTAAAATATTAAAATGTGAGACAAATAATAACTAAATATACGCATTTTAGGTCGAATATTAAAAACTATGAACAACTCAATTATGATACATAAATAAAATAAATATTCAATGAAAAAAGATTATATATATCTTCAAATATAAATAAGAAAAAAATAGTTAAATTTTTTTCTAATTAATATTTTCTAAAGAGCGTATAAAAATATAACACAATAAATAAATAATTAGAAACAGAAAATATTTACTAATTGAGTGCATTAAAATACTTGTTTATAAATCCTTTTGAGTGTTAACATTCGTACATAGTCCATTATCTCCTATATCATAAGTGTGTTGTTATGAATCATACTTAAAATAAGAAAGGAAACAAATCAATCAAGGCTATCCAATTCTATCAAAAATAGATAAGTACTAACAATTATTCGAAATCAATTACAAGATGAAAACATGTTATAATTTTTATTGTTGATAGATATTGAGGTTTAAATCAAATGAAATTTTACCACGAGTACAAAACAGATACTAAATATTTGAAGAAGCAAAGAGGGGAATACTTGTTCATACTAAGACTACTATGGTCATATTATATTGTACCTAGTACAAGAATACATTTGGACTCTTGTTTGATATGAATCAGTTTCAACAAAGGAGAAAACAATTAACTCCCGAGAAGTTTTACTTTGTGAATTATATAATTAATATTACTTATGTGAGATAGTTTATTATTTGACATGTGGAGTTTTAGATCTTATAAATTTAATTTAAAATAAATTATTAAAAAAACAACAGTAAAAAATCTATGCTATTTCTAATTAGGATGCCTACATTAAAAGAAAATTTAAAAGTAAAAAAAAAACTCCATATTAAATTTTAAAAAAAAGGCATAGCAGCGCCATTTTAATAGTTGGGCAAAACTTATCTTTCATATTTTATAATTGATAATTTTCAATTTTAATACTTAAGTCTAATTTAAAAATAAAAGCAATTTTAAAATTTATATATTTTAACTTATTTTACGTGCAATCAATTAAGAGCGAAAGAAAACTTTATTTCTTAATTCATATAAAATTTAATTTCTTAATTTATAATGATACGACTCGACCGATTATTTTTCTAAAAAATATATTGTATTAATATTTTGATTACTTTATTATATATGATTAATAAAATTTAAAATTTTCAAAAACATCTCAATAATCTTGGTTTCTCTTCAATATCTTTATAAGCCGGTAAATTTTTAGCAATTCTTTAATCTCATCTTAAAATTACAATATTTTTAAGATTTCTAATTTTCTATATAAATTAATAAAAAACTTTAATATAATTCAAAAAGTATACAATTCTCATGATCACATGAACCTAATATAGTTCTAAACTGTGATAATAAGATTTTAAAAATTATTCATGTACCTTTACATGATTTATGATATCAAAACTAGAAAAAAATCATGTATAAAAAAAATATACACCATCTAAATGTATAATTTTTTCACTTTTAAGTTTCCTTTTATATAGGCATCCTGATTAGGAATAGTATAGATTTTTATTTATTATTTTTTTTATAATTTATTTTAAATTAAATTTGTGATACTCAAAAATCCACATGTCAAGTAATAAATTACCTCATATAAGTAACATTGATTATATGATTCACGGAGTAAAACTCCCAACATTATAAGTAAAATCTAACAGACTAGTTAGGTGATAACACTATCGCAAGATTCCATAAAAATAGCATATGAGGCTCTGTCACGCCTAGACAGGGAAACGAAGAATTATGCACATATTATGTTAATACGACCTTATTTTTAAATGGCATAACAAAGGCAGCTTATCCACATACTAGGGTTAATACCAATTTCCATAAAAATTAGGGATTTTCACGTATGATTATATAGATATAAAATTAGACACTCATCTGTATCATGTCCCGACATGCCGGAATGAAAGGCACAATATTTATTTAGATCAAAGTCGCGACTTAAAGGATCAAGAATACCACTACACTTGGCTGCATAATTCCATTTGCCTTTAATTAATATCTAAAAAGTGATTGAAGGTGGTTCAGCGAATGAAAGATATTTCATATGCTCCACTTGTAGGGAGCCTTATGTATGGACAAGTCTGCACTTAGGGATGGCAATAGGGTGGGTTAGGGTGGGACAAACTTTGACCTATTTAGATTTTAACCCGCCCTGCCCTATTTAGCATTTTTTAAAAAAATTACCCTGCTCTGCCCCACCCTCCTAAACCCTGCCCTGCCCCGCCCCGTTTATGTTATCTTTTTTTTTTTTTTTTTTTTAATATTTAGCAACGTAATTATTTTTAACTTCTTTACCATCTATAAATGAAAGTTAATTGGATAAATACTTTATTGCAACGTCTCACTTTTCATCCTTCAACTTTACAAAAATAAATTATTCTAATTAAGTAAAATTTACTCTTTGTTATAATTTATTTTGCTTGATCCGGAATACGAAGGTTAAACTAACTAATGTTTGGTGTGAATATGAACATACAATCTTCAATTTTAAAAAAATAAAATTTACATATTTAGAAATTATATAAAAACTACTATAAGTCATAATAGTTTACCATTCAAAATACGTAGAAAATATTTGAAAAAATTATGATTAAAGAAAATATTCTTTTAATTATTTAAATAGTAACTAAGACAAATAAATTAAAATAAAATAATGAGTATAAATTTTTATGATAAAAGAATCAAAAACATACTTTAATAAGAAAATTCATTTCTCTCAGGACTATGTCTAAAGATGATAGTCCTCCCATCTTTTAAAATATTGATATGATATTGCGCAAGAAGGCCACATCCTTTCGAGTATAAACTATTACCGCAATTTTATTTTTTTTGAATTTGAGTCTTACCCTGCCCTACCCTAATCCATTAAAATTTTTTAGAAATAATATTTTTCTCTAACCCGCCCTATTTAAATTTGTTCCTACCCTGCCCCGCCCCTCCCTGCCCCGTCCTATTTAAATTTTTTCTCGCGCTGCCTTGCCCCGCCCCAATTGCCACCCCTATCTGCACTAGATCTAATATTGCCTTTGCGGCAGGAATGCTTGACAGATATCAAAGTAACCCTGGTCTTGATCATTGAAAAGTTGGTAAAAGGGTTTTGAGATATTTGCAAGGAACCAAAGATTTTAAGCTCACATACAAATATTTTGACTCATTGGAGGTAATTAGATATTCAGGCTCTGATTTAGCTGGAGCAAAGACAACGGTAGATTTTCTTCTGAATATATTTTCCTCCTTGCTGGAGGTTGTGTGTCTTGGAGAAGTGTTGAGCAAACCATTGTTGCAACACGCACAATGGAAGCTGAATTTATAGTATGCTATGAAGGTACATCACAGGTGTTATGATTGAAGAATTTCATTTCAGGCCTTAAAACTATTGATGTCCTTTCAAGGCCACTGAGAATGTTTTGTGATAATTTAGCTGAAGTATTCTTTTCTAAGAATAATAAAAGTAACAACCGAAGTAAGCATGTCAACATAAAATATTTGATGGTTAGAGATTATGTCAAGAAGCAAGATGTGAATTTTGAATATTTTAGACTACTTTGATGATTGATGATCCAATGACTAAATATTTACCAGCTAATAGTTTCAAGGGTCATGTAACCCATATGGGGCTTGATAGCTCTTTTTGGTCTTTCTTTATACTCTAATATTTTTTCTAGACATTATCATTTTTTGGGGGGGATACATGACCGTACACATTTTTATTTTCATGTATTATATTATGATTGTTGGATCAATAAAGTTGGAATTTGAATGATTTATATTAAGTTCATTGATAAAGTTACTAGACGCATTGCTAGAACATATTAGACATCGTAATACATGAAAGGAAGTGTTTGTTTAAAAACATGACTGTCAAGATTTATGTAGTAAAGTGTTCTAGTTAAAGTGGTTGTTACATAATGGTTTAGTTGAGTGAATAAAGTTCATGGACGTATTACTATGTTTATCACTCATAAAGAATGATTTGATTATAATATGTGGACCAAGTGGGAGTATGTAAGAAAAAACATATCTCTTTATGGAGACATTTAATGTGGCCCACGTATTAGGTAACAAAATATTTACCTTATCTTCCAAGTAAATAATATATTGAAAAAGCTTAAGCTACTGTGAAGAAGCTTGTTGCATTATATTTCGTGATAATCACATACAGTAGAGATGAACAGTAGAGATGAAGTGTATTTATGCACTACACATACAAGAGCTAGATTAAGCCTAAGATTACTAATATTCATTAGAGTTGTACATACATAGAAACTCTAAGTAGATTATACTACTCTTTCGTAGTAATCCTAGCTAACTAATCTTATCCTTATCATGATCTTTAACACTTTCCCTTAAGCTTGAAGGTGGTGAATTCACCACTCTTAGCTTGTCTCTGAAGAATCTAAATTGGTCCTTTCCTAGAGCCTTAGTATGGATGCTAGTTGATCTCTAGATCTTACAAATTGTGTGACAAGATGCCCTTGAGCCGCCTTTTCTCTATCAAAGTGATATTCTAATTCTACATGCTTGGTCCTCACATGTAAAACTGCATTTATAGTCATGTATAATGCACTCATGTTATCACAGAATAGTGTAGGAGCTGTATTGATGTATCTTTCTAGATCATGGAGAATATAGATTATCCATGTGAGTTCAGCTGTTGTGGCAGCTAAAGCTCTATATTCAGCATCTGCACTTGGCCTTGCAACTGTGATCTGCTTCCTTGAAGATCAGGAAACACAGTTTGCACCAAGATATATGTTGTATCCAGTAGTAAGACCTTTTTGTGATTGCACAACCTTGCCAGTCTGTATATGAGAATTCATATAGTCTGAGGGAGGATTGGGATGTAATGCACAGACTATGCCCAATAGTTTCTTTAACATACCTTAATATCCTCTTCACATCCTGGAAATGAGTAGAATTTGAATTCTACATAAATTGGCTTATAATACTCACAACATGTGCTATGTCTTATTTGATCAAGGTGAGTTATTGCAGGCTTCCCACAATACTTTTGTATATTGATGGATCAACTGAGGTACCAACAACTTCCTATAGACCATGCTTTTGAGCTAATGGAGTATGAGCTGCCTTTGCACTAGCTACGTTTACCTTTTTGAGTAAATCATTTGCATATTTACTTTGGGTGAGATGAATTCCTCCTAGAGAATATGTCACTTCAACGCCTAGAAAGAAACTCAGTTGCCCAAGGTCCTTCATAGCAAATTCAGTACTTAATTTCTTCACAACTGTATTCATTTGTTGTGTATTGCTAGCTGTCATAATTATGTCATCTACATACAATAATAGTAACATTGTTCCTTCTGAATCGTGAAGAGTAAACAGTGATGAATCAGCTCTGCTGCATTTGAAGCCAAGGTGATGTAAGTATAGACCGAATCTCTCAAACTAGGATCTAGGTGCCTATTTGAGGCCATACAGTGCCTTTTTCAACAAGCAGACATGGTTTGGACATTTAGAATCAATGAATCCTGGTGGTTGATTCATATAATTATTCTGCAAGATGTCCATGCAAAAATACATTCTTAATATCTAGTTGTCTAATAGACTAATGTTGAGTAACTGCTATGGATAGAACAACTCTTATAGTAGTTGCTTTCACAACTGGACTAAAATTTTGTTCAAAATCTATTCACTCAAAGTAATTTGCAACTAACCTTGCTTTATGTCTCTCAAGTGACCCATCTGGCTTTATTTTAGTTTTAAATACTCATTTAGAACCTACTACGTTCATCTTAGGATTTCTAGGAATCAAACTCCAAATCTCATTTCTATACAAAGATTCCAACTCCTCCTGCATAGCGCCACCCATAATGGATTATTAAGTTCTTCTTTTATTGACTTAGGTTCACTAGATGCACTATTTATTCTAGTTGCAGAAAATAAAGTTTGAGCCAAGGACAAGTTTTTAGCTTTAGACCTGGTCATCATAGGATGTTCTAAAGTAGATGATTGAGCAGGAGCTGATGTCTGTGACTGAGATGAATCATGACCAGTGAAGTATTTTGAGAAATCAACTTCAAGTTAGAGTCCCCTCTAATCTTCAATACTGAACTGTCTTGGCTATTGCCGGTCCTCATAAGGTTGTTTCTCCATCATTGTAGTACTGTGTTCCTTATCTTCCTGTGAATATTAATCCTCAGGATCATCAGAATGAGAAAGTGAGTTTACCTTAGTATCTCCTTCCCTTGAGACATCAGTATTTGCATAAGTCAATACTTGGGCAGTGTAGCTACTTCATTTGTTAGGACTTGTTCTTCAGTATCTGTATTTGATGAAGTGTTTTTCAACACTTCCCCTGAAGCAACATGTAATGGGACAGTTTTTTTACTGAGCATAGGGACATTTGTATTCTTTGAATTTGAGAAAAACTCAAAGAATAAGGCAAAGTAAGTAGTTCCTTCAAAAGTCATGCCACTATTTTCCAGCACATAAGGAAGTGTTACTTCATCAAAAACAACATGTCTTGGTATAAACACCCTTCTTGTGGATGGATAATAACATCTATATCCCTTGTGGAGACTGCTATATCCAATGAAAACACATGGATATGTCTTTAGAGAGAACTTGTTATTTCCCTTAATGTAGGAAAACCACCTGCATCCAAACACTTTTAAGTTGTTATAGTCAGGATGAGTGCCATATAGTTTATGAAAATGTGTCTCTTTATCAAGCACCAAGGATGGTAATCTTTTTATAAGAAAAACAGCTATAGTGAATGCTTCTACCCACAAAAACAAAGGCAACTTGGCATGAAACAACATTGTTAAGCCAGTTTCTACTACATGCCTGTGTTTTCTTTTTACAATGCCATTCTACTCAGGTGTATTTGGAAAAGATATGTTTCTAACAGTGCTACAGTTTTTCAGATGATTAATGAATTCTAAACTAGTCACCACCTCCATCACTTTGAAATACTCTGATGCTCTTAGAAAACTGTTTTTCAGCCATTTTCTGAAATTTGACAAACACCTCAAAGAAGTCTGATTTCTTTCTTAGTGGATATAACTAGGTATATCTACTATAGTCATCTACAAAAAATGCATAATACTTCACGTATTGTGATGATTCAACAGGTGCAGAACCCCATAAGTCACAGTAAATTATTTGTAGTGGTTCATTTGCAATTTTATTTCTTAAGCCAATAGATAGTTTACAACCTTTTTCTTTTTGACAACCGATATAAATAGTAGAATTTTTATTCCAACAAGTGATATTAATTCACTTATTCTTATTTAAAACTTCTAAAAACTTCAAGTTTGGGTGCCTAAGTCTGGCATGCCAAACATTACTACAAATAAGATTACTTTTCCTTGTTTGTGTTGCTGTCAATGCTAGCTGATTATTGTCCTCCAAGGCATAGATGTTTCCTTTTCTAGTTCTTTTCGTCAGACGCTTCCCTGTCCTCTTGTCCTTTACACCAAAATTTGATTCATCAAACTCAATAGTACAACAATTTTCCTTAGTTAACTTACAAACAGATAATAGTTTCTTCTAGATTTTAGGAACTACTAGCACTTTATTCAGTTTTAAACCAAATATGTTTCCACTCCTAGTGTGTGTGATATTGAGTTCACTTTCATTTTTCACAACTATCTTATCAGTCCCTTTGTAAGATTTTAGATTAGACAATTTACCTGAGTAATTTATCATGTGAGTATGCTAGCTCCTGAGTCCATATATACCGAGTTATCTCCATTGCTGGACTCATGTAAGTTAACTGATGCTAAGGCTTGAGGAAATTCTTCAGCTGCTTGATATGAGAAATCCCATCTGTAGAAGTATTTTAGTGTAGTGTGATTGTTCCTACCACCAATTTGGCAAGCAACAGACTCTTTCTTTTCCTTGTAAGGGTTTGTAGTGCCCTAACTAACATGACTTGAGTTTGCAGCTGACCTAAGTCCTCTGCTCCTTGAGTTATAGTTCATGTTGCCTCTCCTTGGATATGAGTTTCCTCTTCCCTGGTAATTGTTTGACCTTTGAGCTGTGTATGTAGTGTTGTGATTGATTTGTGGAGGATCTTCAAAGTCATCCTCCCTAAGATAAAAACCCCTTAAGGCATTAACCAACTGGCTCAAAGTAGGATAGAGAAGTTTTCCAAGCATAATAGTTCTGAAAGTCTTGTACTTTTTACCTAATCCTCTGGGAAAATTGATCACCTTATTGTCCTCATCAAATAATTTGTGTATGGATGCTAGACCATCACATATACCTTTGAATTGTTTCAAGAATTCATTAGTAGTTTTTCTTCCCAGTTTAATAGTTTGAAGCTGTTGCTTCAACTGAAACTCTTTGTCCTTAGTGGCTTGAGGGTAAGTTTCCTCCAAGATTTCCCATATTTTCTTGGCAATCTTGCAACCCATAATAAGGTACATAGTTTCTTTTGATAATGTACCAGAAGTCCAACTCCTTAGCAGTACATCTTTCTCTTCTCAATCATCACTATCACTGCTTTTTTCACTGGCTATATCACAAGTAGCAATGTTTTTACCACTAGTGGCAGTTCCTCCTTCTGTGGCTACCGTCTTTCCGTCCTTGATGAGATAGGCTAGTCCCATAACTTGGATGAGTTGCAACGTCTGAATCCTCCATATCAGATATTCTGATGTCTTTACTTTAACGGAAACAGACGAGATAAGATGGTGTAATGAGGAGGTAGAGAGAGTGTTAGGGGCTGATGCCATTTGGACTAAGTTTGTTGTTTGTTTAGCGGAAAAAGAGCTTAAGACTGTGATACTGTGAGAAAGCTTAAGCTACTGTGAAGAAGTTTGTTGTATTATATTTGGTGTTAATTACATACGGTAGAGATGAAGTGTATTTATACACTATACATACAAGAGTTAGACTAAGCCTAGGATTACTAACATTCATTGGAGTTGTATATACATAGGAACTCTAATTAGATTATACTACTCTTTCATAGTAATCCTAGCTAACTTATCCTTATCATGATCTTCAACATATATATGACAGATAATAATTTTGGTTATGCATGTATGAAAATTTTCTTGATAGAAGGAGACTATTAATTAGGATTCCTTAGAGGAATCATATTTTATGGAGAAGTCCCTTGGGTTAAAGTATTTTGTCAAAGAGTCCCTAGCCTAGCATGTGACTCCATCAGTCTGACATACACTTTGATAGGTGTAAGCTACAAGACTACAAGATTTTCATAAGGGTTACAAGTTCGTCCAAGACACAGGCGATTCTTGGCAATACTTGAACAATCATGGCTGAAAATTCTTTCCTATTTATTTTTTTCCTGCATTTTGGCTTTACATATATATTGAAATTTAACATATTTTTGTAAGTAACATTGAGATTAAGTTGTTCATTATCTTCTACGACATCAACATGGAATCAAGTGATCACGTACTCAAATTTTTCCATTGCAATTGGAATCACATCCCTCGAAACAAGGCCTCTTATGTATTTTTCAA
Source organism: Datura wrightii (assembly GCA_035772735.1). Classification (NCBI taxonomy): domain Eukaryota; kingdom Viridiplantae; phylum Streptophyta; class Magnoliopsida; order Solanales; family Solanaceae; genus Datura; species Datura wrightii. The sequence goes on from JASDFA010000019.1 coordinate 78,116,541, forward strand.
TATGACACGCATCAATGAAAGGTTCTTGAATAGCGATAATCTCAGTGTTATATATCAAACTTTTGAAAAGTGCATGAAAAAACAGAAATAACACTAGAAATGGTCCAAAATCTACCTATATCATCTTCTTATTGAATGATATACAATTAGTTATACTAAATTATGTATTCTTAATAAAATATTTTTCATTTTGGGTTTTCTTTTTCTTTTCTTCTCTTTTTTAGTTCTTTTCTCCCTTTTCTCTTTCTCAGTTTCTTGCTTCCTAGAATTCTTGATGTCGATCATTTCAAGAAAAAATTTAAGATGAAATGGACCCCCAAGAGATGAGCGAGAACCGCCAATTGCTTAGTAGTCGCACTTTATCCCGCTTGGTCTCATTAATTATTATTTCCCTTATCTGTGTTATTCTTTTTTTCTTATAAATAAATTGAATTGATGAGCTTAATATTACACATAATAAAATAAAGATCAAATGTATTTTTTAAACAAATTAGATGTGGGTTTGGTTGGCTGAAAAAGAAGTTTGCCGGCATCATTTTTCTATGATAAAGTGGATTATTTATATATTTTCTTTCCAAAATACCGATTATATCACCTTTCTCAGATCTTATCCTTTATGAATCTAAAATTAAAAAACGAGACCGAAATTGTCTCATCTTTACTAGAAAGGCAAATTCCGGCGATCTTGATCGATTTTCAGTATGATTATCTATCTCATATATGAACTATCTTGTTGAAAAGTTCTTTAAATTATGAACGAGATTGAATGGGCGTGTGTATTAACACCTGTTTTTCTTTTAAACTCTTGATTAACCTCTTCCATCCATCACAATTAGTCTTGTGAGTAAAATCATAACGTCATGCAGATTAATTCAAAAGAAATTTTATATGATTGAAGGGTGTACGTAGTGAGCTCACCTATATTTTAGTCTTCCCTTCACATCAAACAAATATAATTAATGTATGTATACAAACATTCCATTTTGATAACAAACAAAGAGGAGTTCGACCCCCGTTTTATTTCTCTTCAACTTATTGATCTGATTCTTTTTAATACATAGGGGATTCACAAGAGGAATTTGATTTTTATTAACAAATTGAAAGTTTAAATAACCTTACTAATTGAACTGTTAAAATTTCAGTCTTGATCTGATTGGACATTAAAAATATATAGGGCAAATAAGTACCATTATGAATCTTAGTTGAAGCCTATCTCAATTCTCAAACTGTATTTACAGAGTGTTTGATAAGAAAAGTTCACCCAAAGTCTTACAAATTCGTTACGTTACGGTAATAACAATTTTATTTAAGTTACATGGAGAGTGTAAAGATATATTCTTATTATATACCTATCATTGAATTTTATTAAGAGATTTACATATAATAACTTAATAAGTAAATGACAACATATGTTTTTCATTATTAATACATATTGGATCACAATACCACTGGCGGAAATTACGACTATTAAATTAAAAAGCAACCTAATCTGATCAGTCATACTCCTTTTTTGCTTTTTTTTTCTTTCTAATAAATAAAAAGTAATATGAGCTAGTTCTCATATTGCTAATTGGTTTTTTTGTATTGTGAATTTGTGATGCTCTTTTTGTCAATTAACATAGATATAGATATATTCTTTTCTGTTATACAGGGAGAGCACTTTATGATAAAGTTGGAAGTAATAATATAAATAAAGTTATACCCAAAGCTGCAGCCATGCACGTTATTCAACTCAAGGAATACTTTACAACTAATAAAGATCTACAATATCTGTTTATCCATTTAGAATTTTATTTTTGGTTGGTCATACTTTATACTTTGTCCATCTGTATGGACACTTGTGGAAATCAGCCATTAGCACTTTTTAAAATTCCTAAACATCGATTCCTTTCTTCTCTCAAAAGGAACATTCATTGATTGAATAATTAAATGTAAAATACATTTATCTCGGATTAATGCAGTAACTAAATTTTGATTTTCCAATTAATTTTGATCATTATAATATTTCATTAGACATGTTTAATCTTGAATAAATAAAAGTATGTGATTTTAATTTCTTTATATAGAAAATATATTATATTGAAATTATTTTCAAGGAATTAGTTATATCCAAGAGAGTAAGTTTCAAGTATATTAGGTTTATAATTCAAGGAGAAGGGAAGATCGATGAAGATGTCGCCCATCATATTAAAGCGGGATGGGTGAAATGGAGGTTCGTATATGAGGTATTGTGTGATAAGAATATGTTGCCTAGGCTTAAAGGTAAGTTCTCAAAAGTGGTGGTTTGGACAATATTATTGTATGAGGTAGAGTATTGGCGAGTCCAGAACGTCTACATTCAGAAGATGAATGTATTAGAGATAAGGATTCATAGATGGACGTGTGAGCATACTTGGAGAGATATGATCCAGACGAAGTTATACAACACAAGATAGGAATGACATATGTGGCGGACAAAATAAGGAAAGCGAGACTGAGATGGTTCGGACATGTGAAGAGGAGGTGCCGGGATGAATGTTTAAGGTGGTTCAAGTGGTCGACTATAACAGGAATTAGGAGAGGTAGAGGTAAGATGAAGAACTGAGAGGGGGTGATTAGACAAAACATGACACAACTTCAGCTGATTGAGAACATAAACTTAGATACAAAAATATGGAGATCGAAGACTAAGATAGAAGGTTAGTCGGTAGTTGTGTGTTACTGCATCCTCTGTATGTGTGTGGAGGGGGGGGGGGGGAGGGGAGGGTGCCAACCTCCTCCTCTCTTCCTTATCCTTTTAGTAGTAGTATTTAGTTATCACATAGTCTCGTATGCTTCGATGTGTATTACAATATATATGTGTTGCTATTTTTATTTTGTATCTTGTTATTTTGATATCTCTTTTATTATAATTTTGTGTCGGATACTTTCTTCGAGCCAAGGTCTATCGTAAACAACCTTCTATCTCACGAAGATAGATATAGAATCTATATACATACTATATATCCTTCTCAAACTCTATTAATAAAATTGACAAAATACCTAGATAGTCCTTTAAATTTGACACCAATTGTAAGCTACACACTTCAACTTTAAAAGTAATCAGATAGGCAATTAATTTAACTTGACAATTGTGTGTTTTTTAAACACTCATGTCCACGAGACAAAGCGTGAACTACACTTGAGTCTTGATGCTGACGTGGCAAGTGAGCCAATTGATTATCGACACATGAGATTTGAAAAAAAGATAATAATTGTAGCTAAAAAAAGTAAAAGAAATAAAACAGGGAAAAAGAATCCCCACTTTTCTTCAAACCACACCCCTCCCATATACCCCCTAGGTCATCCACTCCGTTGCTCCCTAATAAATATTTTGCGCTGCTGATCTTTCCTTTTTGTTCAATGTCAATTTGTGCATTTTTGTTTCCTCCTCTTCTTCGTCATCTTTCCCATATAATTACTTTTTATTGCTCATTACCATATCTCTTTTTTGTTTATGTCATCGAAAAATAGTATCAGCAGTCGGAAAAAGAATTGAATAATTGAATTTAAATCTTTTATTAAATAATTAGTTCTCTGGCAGAGCATCTTTTCAATATAATTCAATTGCAAAAGTCAGTTAAAAATCAGCTGCCAGTCAATTTTGACTTGATTCATTTTGATCTGAATTCTATTTTGAAGATGATCTTTTTCAAAATTTCTATTGGTGTGCTTGTTTGAATTTGAATTACCTTTGGATTTTTGAGTTTTTAAGTTTGAAAGTTTATTTTGCTAGGTTTTCTCTTTCTTTGGGAAGATAAGGGAATATAAATGAAACGATTACAAAGAAAGATAGGGAATATAAATGAAACGATTGGTAATGATGATAGTGTTACAGTCAGGATAGATAGATGTGATATATATCAAATATTATATTGAAATTAAAATTTTAATATAGTAATTTTAATATTTTTTTTAATATTTTGATATTTGATATGATTTTAAAAATATTTTAATATTTGATATGATATTCTATATTTATAAAAAAAAATTCAAAATTCTGAAATACGAATACCATACCGAAATATATAAGTACATATATAATTCTAACTTATTATTTAGGGATGACAAATGAGGTAGTACGGGATGGTTGCAGGGCAAACCCGCATAAAATCTCCCCAACCCGCCTAACATAATTTGTTGTTTTCGCCCGCCCTGCCCCGCATAATTTGCTTTTTCTTTTTACATATCAGAGAACGATAATATACCATGTATACCTTACAGCTTAAGTTCTTCTCATCCTTAAGGAAGGCATCTCCATTTCTTCTCATCCATTTTTCCAGCCAGAAACACAAATAATTAAGAGAACTAAGCACCATCATTGCAAAACTGAAAATCTGTTTACAAGATTGTAAAAATACCTGTTAAATAGTTCTGAGATCACCATAATTCAAATGAAATGTGAATAATCAACTCCTGACAGTGTTGTATCCTATATAGAAATCACAAATGCAAGTCTATTTCAACAGCTCTCCTTCTATCATAGAAGCAGATATATATCCCCGCACAAGCCACAAAACAGGTATTTTCACAAGGCTATATATTTGAGAAAATTTCATACGTATTTCTCATTGTCTTTAAACTTCTGAGCATTAAATCATAGATTTTTCAATGGCCTCTACAACGTTGAGAGGTTGTCGCCATTGCTTTTACTGATTTCTTTTCTTACCAGCACCTGCAAAATGGTAAGAGTAAGAAGCTGCTTTTTGCCAATGGTTGTGGAGCTATATATATATATATATATATATATAATATTTTTATATATATATATATATATATATATATATATATATATATATATATATCAGTATTGTAAATAATTTTAACAAGATAGAACTGTTATAAATGATGAGAGTACAAGAGACCTCTGTTTTCTTCAGCTCTTCTTATAAGGTACGACATAACTTGCTCTACAGGTCCAAATGGTAAATACTTGCTCACCTGAAATCCTGCATTTCTCAGCCCAAATGAAAACCCTTCTGCCATACCATAGAGCTGAACAAATTGGAGCTTTTGACCATCCTTTCTGATCCCTAAATCTATAGCCTTGGATGCTGCAAGTTTTCCTATATGCCAAAAATATTTAGTAAATAATTGGTTGCATAATTCACATATGGCTCGCGCCTGAGTGGACATATTGAATACAGTACTATATAATTAAGTAAATAAAAGTGTAGTGTCCCAAAAAAATTTACCTGACTCAATGTTATGAGTTGCAAGAACAATAGCACTAGAGGCATTAACAATCTCGTGAATCAGAACTCATCACAAGAAAAACTGCAAAAGCAAGGCTGAGAAAAAAACACTAAAAACAGCAGTCCCTTCTTCTATCATTGCATTTCAAATGGTCTACAACTTGAATCCGGCTCTTCTTCTTCATCAAGCAATGTCGGACATGAAACTTTATCAATGCTTGAAGTCAAACCTAAAAAGAAAGTATGTGCTTAAGTATTAATATAGTATTAAAAGCTGAAAAGTTATTAAGATAACAAAGTCTTTGAAAAATTACTTACCATTTATTTCATTCCATAACCAAGCGCGAGCACACATCAAAGCTTCCAAAGTAGTATGATGAAGTCTACTGCGATGTGGACTAACCAATCTCCCACTAGTGCTAAATGCCGATTCAGAAGCAACAGTAGATACGGGAATGGCTAAGAGGTCACGAGCCATCTTTTTCAAAGTAGGAAATTTCAATCCGTTTGTCTTCCACCAACTTAAATTGTCAAATGATGGAGTTCGAGGCAAAAAACTTTCTTGTAAATACATATCCAACTCTGATCTTGTCTCCGTATGAGCGCTACTCAAAGCCCTTCTTGCACACTTATATTCAATATGTGGGCAGCACAATGCACATGCAACACTTGGCCCATCAACAATAAATCCCTTTTGCAAAGTTTCTCATCTAACAACGTTTTCATTATAGCATTGTTTTACAGTTATCAACTGTATTCATTGATATTCTTCTTTCAAGATTCCACTCTAACAAACAATTGAGCAATGCACTACACAAAGTATCCTTATCATGTGGAGTAGGGATATAAACAAACCTCAAAATATGACTTTGAAGCCTCCACGAGTCATCAATAAAGTGTGTTGTAATAGCCATGAACCATTTTTTGTTGCTGTTTGAAGTCCACATATCAGTTGTTATTGCAATTCTACTTGTGAGTTTTTTCAGTAACTAGGACGTTTTTGATTTCAAGTTGTCAAAAATCTTCAAAATATCATTCTTGATTGTGTTCCTTGACATCATCTTGAATAAAGGTTGGAGACTAGCAAAGAACTTCCTAAATCACACATGATCAATAATGGCCAATGGGTACTCATGAAAAATGATGGCATGAGCAAGTTCTATACGTGGAACATCTTGATCAAAGTAATGTGGCTAGCTACCATCATCTCCCCCTGAACCACCCTCAATTTCCAAGTTACTTGGCTTTTTACGATATCTACGAATATGGTCTAACATAGATGATGTCCCACAATTTATAGTTGATTTGACACGAATACCACAATACTTACAAACACTAAAACGGACACCACCGACCTTCACTGGTTAAAATATTTCCAAGCTTTAGAAGTAAATCTTCCTTCTTGAGTTTCAATAACTTCATCAACTACTTCATTTGCTTGTAAAGACATTTCACTCTCATTCTCAATAGGGACAGTACTAGAACATGAACACGTTGAAATTTGTTCGTCTTGAGACTCCATAATTTTCTGTAAGAAAATAAGCAAAAGGAACAATAAGTATAGATAAACAAATTAACTTACTAGTACTAATTAAAAAAAGAGGATTACCAACATCTTTGCATCAATAGTATAAGTACAAACATATTTCTCTTAAGAAACAAACAGGGAAAACATTGTATAGAAGAGAACAATACAAGTTACAAGAATGAAATCACAATCAACAAGACAACGGTAGATAAGTTAAAACAATTGAGAAGTTAGCAGCAACTCATCTTTAATGTTTAAATTCTCCACTATAGATAGGGGAGTGAGTATATGGTGAAACATTGTATATTTAACATACTTAGCATTCTGAGAGCCTAAAAAGTTCTTTTTTTCTCTATTGCTAGTTCAAAATTTGTTTATCAGTATTTGTTCATCTAATTTCTAAATCTGTTTCTTCTTTTACCAGGAATAGCAATATTTGACCTATCCGTTATTCATTTTCAATAACATTCAAAAGATTGCCTCTTTCTTACATGAGCCTTGACTAATTTTACCATTGGACTATAACTAACAATACTATTTGACCCTCCATTTAGATTTATCCTCTAAATGCCTATGTCATGTAAAATGGTTGTTCACCGTTTGCAAGGAAATTGAAGAAAATAACATTTGAACAGTTCTATGAGTTTGGATGTTTCTAACAGTTTTAAAAGAAAGTACCTACTTGTTCTCGGAATGGCATGGATTGGTTTCTGCAAGGTCAAGAATTAATGTGGTTGGTCAAAAATCAAGAACTATTATCAACATCTGTATTAAAAGATTCTGACTTTATCTCCAGTTATTTTGTTCCTTGTGTATAGCGTGTGTGCAACTCCATATTTCAGCTCTTTCAAGCGATAATATTGAAAAGGCTCAATCAACACATGATTTCACATCTTCGCAGCGAAGGCTCAATCGACAATCAACATCACTCCGATCAAGAATTTAATTAGTACGAAATTAAAGCCAACTATTGCCTGTTTTTGTTGATTTAGAAGAAACCCATATCAACAATTAGCCATTAAGAGTCCTACAAAGTAAACTTGACACATATTTTGTAGAACAATTTGATTAATCATCATTGTTAAACACGACTTGATTTTGTAGAAGAAGAGACCCAAATTGAGAACATAGCTTGATTTTGTAGAAGAAGAGAGCCCAACTTGAGAAAGAAGAACGACTGCAATTAGGGTATTACCGGCAGATGAAGGGATGTAGTGAGATTGACAAACTGAAGTGACTGTACCTATGGAGATGAAGAACCCGTTTGTCTTCTCCAAACTCCAGTTTTGCTATTTTTAGGTTTTAATCAGGCTAGTGTAAGTTTAAACTTTAAAAAGAAACAAAAATTAAATCAACCGCACACCTGCCCTGCCCCTCATTGCCACCCCTCCTATTATTATTATTATTATTATTATTATTATTATTATTATTATTATTATAATAATAATAATAATAATAATATTAGAAAATATATAAAATAGTATTACTACAAAACTAGTTATTTAGACGTCCGAATATTGACTACTCTATTTTAATTAAAATATTTTTTTTGTGTAATGAATTTAAGAAGAAAATTATTTATATTTTTTTTTGATATATTTACAGGTGTAAGATGTTAGTAATATAATTGTGATATTTCTTGAAAAGCTAAAGTCTTAATTTTCTATTGTATGAGTATATGCAAGTCGAAATCAAATAAATTATAATTATCAATTTATCGTACCGTAAAATATAAAAATTAAATTTTAAAATATTTAATCATACTAAATTAATTTAATATAAAAATAATATAATATTTTTAAAAATTAATTAAAAATACCATATTAAAATTTTAAATAGTATGTGAAGACAGATTCTCGTCACTCAGTTTTCAAAGCTGAGCCAACTGATTCAGTGGTCTCCCTCTCTCCCTATACTTCGAACCAAGACTCTTCTTCAGACGAAAAATGAACCATTTAACCTTTTAACCAGTGTATGCTAAGTAGTGGCAATAAGAATCTGAACTTTATGAAATTTGAACCAGAACTTGAATAGGAAAACAAGTGGACACACCCGCTGAGATCGGAGGCCACTGCCAAAAGAAAATTCTATTAATTTAGGACGAAATGATCATTTTTCCGGGACTACCATAGATGCACAGAGAGGACCAAAATTTGGGAAACTCTTTTCATATATAAAATTAAAAATAATCATACAAATGAAATATGAGAGTGAAAAGTGACCATTTTAACATGTCATTCATTTTAAAAGACTCTTGGACGCTTAAACTTAATTTTCACACAAACAATTTGCCACATCAAATATTTGTGTTCAACTGATATATATTTATTAAGTTAAACTGTTTATTTAATCACTTTTAAAGTTAAAATGTTTAATTTATAAATTGTGTTAAATTTAAAAAGCTATCTAAATATTGAGCCAATAAATTATTATATGATGTCATGATTCAAATCTCACATGCAAGATTACTCAAATAGTTTAACAAGTAATTCATTGAATTTTATGACAATTCACAAATAAAGGATTAAATGTGCAACATTTCAATTAACACATACATATTACCAAATATTACAGGACTGGAATTAGATGTCTTTGATGGTTCAGAGACTAGAAGCATGAAATTTTAAACAATTTGTTTTAGAAAGTAATCTTTATGAATTATAGCTTCACATTCAAGAATATTCAAGTAGGCAAATTGATCCTCATAGTATGATAGATCTAATTATTCGTCTTGAATACTGAACATGTTGACAATGATGATATTCACATCGACACTCATTCAGACAAAGAGGATAAGCATGGAAGAGATGTTCAAGTCTACTGAGTGTGTTTATTTCAGCTTTGGGTCAGAAGTCTTGGGCCATTCTTTGTTATTGGGCCTCACAAGTCAGTTCGTATTAATCTAAGTGGTTTCATTCAGATCCATCCAGCCCATTTTGATTATTAAGTCTTTTAAATAGAATCTAGGTCAGAATATTAGTCTGTTATGATTAGGCACTAGTTTGTTACAAATAGAGACACCTGTACATCACCTATACACTTTAGGAATATTCTACTTTTTGTCCAATAGATCAGTTATACATGTATAAATCAACAGATTATCAATGAAAAACTCACTCAGAAAATTTTCTCATCCTTGTTTTCCAAAGTCTTACATGGTATCAGAGCTTAAGGCATAAGATTTTTTTGAGTCGATTTCTCTTCTATTTTTCTTTTCAATTCAATAGAAAATCCTACTGAGGAAACCTCTCAAGCAGGTAACACTGTAGTCTCTTCTTCACAAATGCTTGATTCGAGCAGTCCCTTCTTTCTGCATCCCTCAGATTCTCCAGGGATGAATGTCATTGTTTCTACCTTTGATGGACATGGTTATGGAGCCTGGAGAAGGTCCATTCTCATTGCCCTCTCTGCAAAGAACAAACTAGGACATATAGATGGATCTTTACAGGCACCATACCCTCTTTCTCCGGACTACAAACTATGGAGTAGGTGCAATGATATGGTCACCTCCTGGTTGCGGAACTCCTTGTCCAAGGAGATTGCTGGAAGTGTAATCTACTCCAAGACTGCTAGAGAGTTATGGAAGGATCTTGAGGACAGATTTGGCTAGACCAATGGAGCTCAACTCTATCATCTGCAAAAACAGCTTAATGATTTAACACAAGGTTCTTCAGATATTGCAGGTTATTTCACCAGAATCAAGAAAATTTGGGATGAACTTGACACTCTCTTCAACAAAGTGACCGGCTCATGCAGTTGTGATTGTGGAGGAAAGGAAAAAAATGATGAAGTACATACAAGATGAGAGACTTATATAGTTCCTCATGGGGTTGAATGATGCTTATGCACCTATGAGGAGAAATATCTTGATCATCAACCCTCTTCCAAATGTTAATTTAGCTTACTCACTCATTATACAGGATAAGAAGCAGAGGGAGGCCTACATAAGTCCTAATTTTCCTGGTGAGTCCTCCTCTTTTCTAGCTACTCATAACAACTTAACTGGGAATGTTCGAGGTTCTAGACCCTCTCCTGCTGAGTCCAAGGGTAGAAAGAATCATCTGATCTGCTCTAACTGTAAGAAGCTTGGCACACAGTGGAAAAATGCTACAGGATAATAGGTTTCCCACCTGATTTTAAATTTATCAAAGGATCAAGGAATTAGGGAAACCTCAGAGCAAACACAGTCTTTAACACAGACACTACCACTGTTTCGGCTCTTCAATCAAAGGGAGAATCCATTTTCCAAGACCAATTTTCTCAACTTGTCCAGCTTCTTCAGCATGTCCGGATCAGTGAACCAAGACCCTCAGACTCAAAAGCTCATGCTAATGTCATTTAGTGTGCTGGTACATATTTAGATGACTTATCTTACCTATGTTAATTCTTCTTGTTGGATCATTGATTCTGGGGCATCTGAACATATTTCCTATGATACCAAATTCTTCACTACCCTCACCCCTTTATCTTCTACTCTTTTTGTTAAATTACCTAATTCCTACAGAGTTAAAGTCACACATGGAGGAACTGTGACTTTATTTCGAGATTTGGTTTTGCATAATGTCCTTTTTATTCCTTCATTCAAGATTAATCTTATATCTGTTAATAGATCTTCCAAACATATGAACTGTCACCTTATTTTTTGCCCTACATGTTGTGTTATGCAAGAGCCTTTCAATGAAGATCCCTATGGTGCTTGGTGAAGCACGACTAGGAGTTTACATTTTGCATTCCTCACCTAATCAGTCACAACCTTTCTTCAAGTCTAAGATAGTTCTTAGGCCTAGTATCTTTCATTCTCAATGTACTATTGTTTCTAGTTTCATTTTCATTCCGGTAAGTTCCCTTTCTAGTGTAAGATTGTTACACAATAGATTGGGACGCCTTCCTTTTAATGCAATGAAAAATATGAATTTCATCTCTCCTTCTGTCAATTCTAATTACTGTTGTGAAATCTATCCTTTAGCAAGGCAATCCAAGTTGCCTTTCCCACACAGTTCTATCAAATCCACAACTATGTTTGAATTGATTCATATTGATACATGGGGACCTTATAGATCTAATACACATTATAGTTTTAGACATTTTCTTACCATTATTGATGATTATAGTAGGATGGCTTGGACTTATCTCCTAAGCATAAAGAGAAATGTATTTCCTATTTTGAAATCTTTCCTTGCATTGATTGAGAGACACTACAGTGTTAAGGTTAAGATCATAAGATCAGATAATGCCTTAGAGCTTGGGGGAGGGTCTATCATTTCTGAAATTTTCACTTCAAATGGGATTATTCATCAAACCTCTTGCATTGCTGCACCTCAACAACATAGAATTGTTGAGAGAAAGCATAGACACCTGCTGGAAACTTCTAGAGCTCTTTTACATCAATCTAATCTTCCTATTTTCTATTGGGGAGAATTTTTGCTTACTGCCACCTTTCTCATAAACATATATCCATCCTCTGTTCTTTATGGGAAAACTCCTTATCAAATTTTATTTGGTAAACCTCCTGACTATGGATACCTTAGAAGCTTTGGTTGTTTATGTTTTGCTTCTACTCTATCTCAAAATAGGTCTAAATTTTACCCTCGAGCTACACCTTGTATTTTCATTGGATATCCCATGGGGAAGAAGGGTTACAAACTCCTAGATTTGAAATTCAGAAATATATTTATTTCTAAAGATGTTAAGTTTCATGAGAATGTTTTTCCATCTCTTTCTAAATCCACACCTCCTATATTTCCTATCTTTAATACACCTTTTGATGACATTTCTCTCCTTTTTCATGAACTATCCCCTTCAACCTCTACAGATGTCTCTCCATCATCCACCAATTCACATTTTTCTTCTCCTAGTCCATCCTCTACACATTCTGATCCTTCTATCCCTAACATCTCACTAATAGATCTTATTGTCCCTGATCCTACTGTTCATGCTCCACCCACCAGAAGATTTGAGAAGGTTCACAAGGTACCCAGTTACCTTAATGACTAAATATGTAATTCTGTTTATTCCAGTGATACTTCTTCTGCTTGTTTTAATTTTCCTCCTAATCCACAGGTTCTTTCTTTTAATACTTTATCTATTCCAAATCAACACATTTTGAATTCTATTTCAAACATCATTAAGCCCACTAGTTTTAATCAAGCTATGTTGCATCCTGGATGGCAAAAAGCTATGGAGTCTGAGTTTGAGGCTCTTGAATTAAATCAGACATAGGACTTGGTTGAATTACCTATTGGAAAGAAGGCTTTGCCTTGTAAGTGGGTGTACAAAGTTAAGCACAAATCGTATGGCACCATTGAGAGACTTAAAGCTAGATTGGTGGTTCAAGGAGACATTCAAAGAGAAGGGATTGATTTTCATGAGACATACTCACCAGTGGTCAAAATGACCGCCAGCAGGCCGTTAAGATTGGACTTTGAATCAACTAGATATGAATAATGCGTTTGTACATGGTGAATTGCAAGAAAAAGTTTATATGAGATTTCCCCTAGTTTTTCCCCTACTTCTCCTAATCAACTCTGTAAGTTAAGGAACTCTCTCTATGGCCTGAGGCAAGCCTCTAGACAGTGGTATGCTAGATTGTCAGCTACCTTACAATTTAAGGGATATTCATCCCCCATGAATGACTATTCCCTTTTCTTTAAGCATATCCCTTCTTCTATATCTATCTTAGCTGTGTATGTGGATGATATTCTAGTTACAGGAAATGATATTGTAGAATTGAACACCCTCAAAGAATTTCTTCATACAGAATTCAAAATTAAGGATTTAGTAGCTTTACACTATTTCTTAGGATTAGAAATCAACAGAGAACCTCAGGAGCTGATCATTAGTCAACGAAAATTCACACTCGATCTGCTTTCTTAGTTCAATTGCGATCACTTGCCCGTAGTGTCATCTCCTCTCGATCCTTCTTCTAAATTATCTGTAGAATTAGGGGATTTGCTGCCCAATCCCACCATTTATAGATACTTGATTGGAAGATTGAACTATCTTACTCACATTCGACCAGATATTTCCTTCACTCTTCAACATCTCTCACAGTTCATGCATTCTCCAAGGACTACACATTTTGATGCAGCTTACGCATCCTTCATTTCTTACGTCTTGACCCAGGACAGGGTTTGCTCATGCATTCAGATCCCTCACTGTCCCTTCTTGCATTTTGCGATGCCGACTGGGAATCTTGCATATATTCCCAAAGATCTATAAGTAGATACTTTATCAGCCTAGGTGGATCTCCAATTTCTTGGAAGTCCAAAAAGCAAGTGTCTGTTTCGGTGTCTTCAGCTGAGGCAGAGTATAAATCCATGAGGAGGCTTGTATCTGAGTTGACTTGGTTGAATTGGCTTCTACATGATTTATCTTCTCCATCTCCCTTGCTTATTCCTGTACACTCCGATAGCCAAGCGGCACTGCATATCGCTCACAATCCAATATTCCATGAGCGCACAAAGCATGTCGAAATTGATTGTCACATTGTGCCCCAACAATTTCTATCCGGTTTGATTTCACTCAATTTTGTTCCTTCATCTTCTCAACTTGCAGTTGTTTTACACTAAACCATTGTCTGGACCTTCGCATAGCTCAGCTCTTCACAAGTTGGGGTTGTCTTCTTCACCCTCCAACTTGAGGGGGGTGTTGACAATGGTGATATTCACATCGACACTCATTCAGACAAAGAGGATAAGCATGGAAGAGATGTTCAAGTCTACTGAGTGTGTTTATTTCAGCTTTGGGTCAGAAGTCTTGGGCCATTCTTTGTTATTGGGCCTCACAAATCAGTTGGTATTAATCTAAGTGGTTTCATTCAGATCCATTCAACCCATTTTGATTATTAAGCCTTGTAAATAGAATCTAGGTCAGAGTATTAGTCTGTTATGATTAGGCAATAGTTTGTTACAAATAGAGACGCCTGTACATTACACCTGTACACTTTAGGAACATTCTATTTTTTGTCCAATAGATCATCTATACATGTATAAATCAACAGATTATCAATGAAAAACTCACTCAGAAAATTTTCTCATCCTTTTTTTTTTCAAAATCTTACAGAACAAAAAATACATTATTTAACCCTTCGAATTGAAGCCCTTTGAGTCTTCTTTCTAATGCATCTGATCTTGCATCAATTGAAGTTCGGAGTGAAAAGTTATGAGCACTTTAGTGAAGCACTATCTAGTAATGCGTCGTAACTGGACGAGTCAAAGTCATTGACGCGTGAAGTTACAAAAAACGATCTTAAAGTTATTTTAGAAAATTTTCATGGTTTAATTGCCTAAACCCAGATGTTTTGAAATTCCTAAAGGTATTATTTAAGTACTCTTAAAGCCTAAACACCTAGTTCTTCCATTACAATGTAGAAATCAAGAATCAAAACTCTCAAATTTTTTCAAGAAGCTAGGAAGTCTTCTTCTCTACATTAGGGTTTTTCAAGCTCAAGTCTAAAATTCTATTTTTTTAGATATGTAAGGCTAACCTAAGTAATAACAAAAAGATTACATTATTTGTTGAAATACTTTTGGTGGTTGGTCTAATAGGATTAGAAAATGCTTTTATTTGCACGTTAATGAAGGGGCTTCGAGGACTGTTTGAAGGGGGCAAGTGCACAAATAACTGTTTAGAATGTAATGTAAAGACTAAAGAATAATTTTAAAAATATAAAATGTTTAAAATTTAATTTATATATCTCGAGAATGAATTTTTAGTCGCGAAGCTATAATAATGTCATTTTCTTTTTCTTTTTGATCACTTTAGTATAATAATTCTTTTTCTCCACCTATTTCATCTTCTTCTCATTATTTTTATAATATGCTAATGTTTTTTGTAACTCTTTAATTCTATTCGTCAATCTCGAAATAATATATTTAGATCGCACATCAATCTCATCAAGATTCCTTCATTTAAAAACTTGCATGACTTTATCTAAAATACGTCATAAACAAATCAGTCTAACTACAAATAAAAAAAATAACTAAAAAAATATGTATCGAACATATACAATAGCATGGACAAGACCAAAATCTTCTAGCTAGATTTTCCTCTAACCATAAAGTCTACGTTAGTAGTAAATCTCAATGTTTGCATCGTATTGTCACATGCAACATTGGATTGTTCTCATCATTATAAATGCGATTTAAACTTGCATTTGACATTATAAGAGGAGTTTTTGTTGGACATTTCAAAAATTTCTTTGGGCCAAAGTAAAATAACTATACACGTGGACCATATTGGTACATAAGTCATCAAATAGTTGACAAAGTGTATTACTTTTTCTTGGTGCCAAAGTTAGTCACTGATTTCATTTTCATCCTTTTCTTTGCTAATTAGTCTCACGCCTCACTGTCTCTTTATATATTATCGAAGAAAGGCTTTTCAAGGCAATAGACAAAAACAATTCAATAATCCTCGATTTATCATAGTTCATATTTTATTTTGCTAATTATATATTATTTAAATTTTATTGTTCCTACTCCTCTTATAAAGAAGATTTGTTTAATCCTGGAGAAATATTTCATATTGCCGAAAGAGTTTCTTAGGACAGTATCCAGCACGACTCAAGTATTATTTGTGTATTACTTAGAATATTATCGTAATACTATTTATTTAATTCTCAAAACTATATTTTTCAAATAAGTAATATTTATAACAACTATATTTATCTTTGTTGACAAATAATCTAAGAAACTATGACAAATAATACTACTCTTAAAACTATTCCTGATACAACCAACATTGGTGTTGCCCCTGCTGCTCTTATTCTTGTTGTCCTACCATATGCCAAGCCATTTTTGTGTCACACCCTGCCTTGGGGGGTATGACTGGCACCTGGTGCCCTGCTAGGACCTAAATTGCTAGACTGCTGAGCCTGAGCACATCTGGTGCCTGGCTGGCTCTAACTCAGATTCAGCGAAGCAACGGGCTATATGACGGCTGTAAATACAGCCTCCGGCCGACTAAGCCTATAGCCACCTGTACCTGTGCTGACAGCTAACCAGAAACATATCAATATAAGGAAACCTATGCGGGCCGACAAGGCCAGCATGCTGTCTAGTTATCTGTAACTCAACGATGAAATACTGGATAGCTACGTGACCGGCAAGGTCACCACTACTTGTCAAGCTATGGCCCCACACGACCAACATAAAGGAAACAAAAGTACTAATAGCTATACAACTGCACGACCCCACTCGACTGGCTCATCTGACCACAGGGAAATATATACAGACTGCAAGCCTCTAGGAATAGCAATAGAAATGATCGGGACAGGGCCTCGACCTACCCATACTGTACAACAAAGAAAAAGAAATACACCTCTGGGATTCAGTCTCCGGATGACAGGAGCTGAATACTCGATCGCTGACAGGAATCACGTGGTATCGCCTGCTCATCTATGAGTACCTGCAGGCAAGTAATGCAGCGCCCCACCGGGCGTCAGTACCACTGGTACTGAGTATGTAAAGCAATAACTAAAAGAAATATCTGAAAACAACAATACAACTGATGAAACTGAAGTAGGAAGGAATAGATTAACTGTCTGATAATGTAAATCATACCTTATCTTAATTATACTGGAAGGAGTAGGAGTCATACTTGAAGATGTATCGTTCTACTGTCGATCTACTCGTGTCTAATGTAACATGGCATAACATAACATAGCACACACAAACCTTACCCGGCCCTCATAATCTGGTAGGTACAACCAGCACAGAATCTATACCCCTACCCCGGTCATCCCATGTCCTATAATAACTATAAGCATCCTGCCGGTCCCCTGGGTATTCACTTGGGCTCGCTGAGCCCCTGACTATAACTGCATCTGAGTTCGGAGGACTCCTGAATCAACACCCGGGCGTATCCGCTCGACAGGGGTGTGTAAGGGCCGATCAAGGCACAATATGGGAAAAACTGGCATCCCATCTTCGTCCCCTGTGGGACGGCATGCCACTCCGTAGAGCGACGTATCCTCGTCCTCTGGCGGACGAGTCGATACAGCTATTAACCCTGGGGCGGTCATGGATGCTAGGTAATCCAACCCCAAGACAATACAGTGGTCTCAACTAGTAATACTATCTGCATATCCCATATACTGAAGCTAATAGTAGTAAAGTATTTGTACATACTATATGCTGAGCTAGTAATAGTAATATGTACATACTTAACACATGCTGAAACTGACAATAGTATGTATGTATAATATATAATCTTCTGCCATACTGTACTGAGTCTAATGCTGGACAAGATATAGTCTTTTTGCTGAAAACCATGTTGTATGCTGAGTTTCTATAGTAACATGATTTACTATTTCTAACATGCTTTCTAAACTTCATTTTAACCTATCATTCTACTTCTGAGGTGCCTTACAGATATTACATTGCTTTACTGGGTTTCAACTGAATACGGTCATATCCTAACATTTTGTACTACATCGTGTACTGAGCATGTTGTGCAGTTCCTAACACTTGTGTTAGAATCTATATCGTGCTAGCAAGTGTCGTACTAATTATGACCTGATGCTTCTAATATCGTACCAACATTCATAATAAACATAACACATGACTTCTGAACATTCTACTGGCCTTTAAATTACTTTACTATATCGAGCTTACTAACTTGCCGAAGAAACTAGCTTTACATACCTTATCCCCGAACTATCCGTCTGTCGGACGAGGCTCGGCCGGTACTTCAACTATTTTCTCCCAACTGCATTCATAAATATGTCAATTAATACCAAATATAGCTTTGTTTTAATGAACAACATCACTTCGATGTAATTTATAGCCTAAACTTAGGCTTATCGAAAGACGGTCGAAACCTCGCTATTTTTCAGAGGTCCAGAAGGGAGAAATATTCACTTCACAGCTAGGAACACATAGACACTAGTTTGGAGCAATTCCACTTAGCTTAGCTCGGTAGCTCGACGATTCGTCGGCCGTATTTCACGAAACTAAATCCTTAGGAATGCTCTCTGCTGCTAAATACCTCAGTATCTGAGGTTAATTTGAGTTTGGACAACGTTTAGCAGCGTAATCGGATGAAAATTATATTACCCCCGTCGTTCCTTTTCTCCCTCTGATCTTTCTCCTCTGTTTCACTGGAAATTATAAGTTTTAAATGATTTAAAACCGAAGTGGGGCTTTATATACTTGGGCCTGGACAAGGCCAACGTGTCACGGAGCCAACGCGGAGGCCTCACCTCCGTGACACGCTGCCATCGCGGAGGGGCTCTGCCTCGGCTTCTTCCGCGATGGTTCGACAGGTTTCTCGTCCGATCTTTTTCCCGGGCCTTTGTTTAGCACGTATGGCCTTCAAATATGCTTAACCAATGTGCGAATAGGTCATCTAGGTTCCGGGAATCCTATGGGGTATAACATTTTGGATGTGTCAAACATCAAAATTTTTCTAATAAAATTTTTTAAAGGCGACAAGAATGTGTTTTCTCACTGTTCGATGTTCATGGTGTTGCACACACATTATTGCATACATAATCCGGTGCAGATGCTAATGACAAGATATAAGAATCGAGGCAATACACAAATAAGTTATGTCGCCATACTATATTTTATGAGAGGCCAAAAGTACATATTTTTAGTCTCAATTTTTCTCGCATTTTAGTACTTTTATCATCTCTATAGATTATGCTTATATTCCTATACTGTAATTTTGTAGATGCTTAATATATAGGTGAATATGGTGGAAATCAACCTTAAAAGAGCTATAAAGGAAGGTTCAGAACTTTGGAGAAACTTTGGAGATGTTCCCAGACAAAACCAAGTTGGTGCATTGACTGGCGTTGCGCACCAAAGCCCAAACTTCAGAAGAAAAATTCTAACACTCTGGCGAGTTAGCTGGTGCGGTGCACCAGGAGTAGGTTCTGCAGAATTTTTTCTAATAGGTTGGAGGAGATGGCTGGTGTGGTACACCAGAGCCTAAACTTCAGAAAAATCAAATGTCAACAGGCTGGTGTAATGGCTGGCGTGGCGTGCCAAGGCCATTCAGAAACTAAAATTTTAAAACTTTTATTTCGAACTTAAATAGGGCTAAGGGGGTCTTTTCCATTTACAATATGAATAAACCCTAATATGTTTTAGAGGGGAATTCGATCATTATCCGACTAGTGTTGGACACAATTGGAGAGGAGAGCAAGGGCACCATGAATTTCTCTTCGAGTTACTTCTCCTAAATTTTATCATCTTTCTCTTGTAAACTCATGAATTCCCTTAATCTTTTTGGAATCATGACTGGCTAAACACTTTAGTTCTAGAGTTTTGGCATGAACATAAATGATGGATGTTGATTATTGTTCATATTTATTAAAGTTTTCCGTTATTGAGATATTTATTTCTTCTTACTCTGAATTATTTGATTATTTGATGAAATAGTTAAATACAGTCTATGACTCGTTAATTGAACTTGGAAAAGGAAATTGTGAGGGCAGTAACAAAGAATAGGGCTTGTTTGTGAACTTTATAAGAAAAGGGGAACAATTCGCTAATATGGATAGAAATATATCTATTAGCCTTTCTTAGTTGATACAGTCAAAATCTTACATGCATACTATTTTTCTACGATTATAGAAATATAGGCATAGGAGTAGTCAAGTAGTCTTAGAGTTATCAAAGACGATGCTCAATTAAGTAATATCAATATGCAACTAGTAACTCAAGAAAGCAAATAAACATAACAACTTCATACTTCAACTGGATTGTCGAAATTGCCAAGATCCTGGATCTTTTATATCATCTGAGAGCCAACCAACCATTTACACATTTGCTTAAGTCATTAATATGTTTAGTTAGTAGAATAAATGGACTACCAAGAATCAATTTTTTATTTTTGAATTGTTTGAAGAAGAGTTTGAATTGGACGAGCAATCTAATAAGTCCATGTGGGTACGATATTTGGACTTCACCGTCCTATATTACTTAAAGATCGCGTATAATTGCGTGTGTGTTTGGACGCATCAATATTATATACTATTTCTAATGAACAGTTTGATGTATATTGTAGTTTCAAGGAAGAAAAAGTCATTTGGGAAGCTTTAATCAAGAAGTTCACTACTGAAGATGTTACAAAATAAAAATTTATAGTTAGAAAATATTATCAATGGCAAAAGAGTGACGAAAAGGAGATAAAAGTCCAAATTAATGAATATATTGCTTGATGACTTGAAGGCTAAGGGGATCTCTCTACCAGAAAAATTGTTATTAGGGTGCTAATTGAAAAGTTGCTTGATTTGTGAAATGATTACAAAAATAGCTTCAAGCATAAGTAGATAAACTTTAGCATTGAGGAGATAGTGACACATATCCTTATTGAAGATCCAATAGAAAGGAGTCATTCAAAGCTAAGGAGATAGCTCTCAAAGAAAATCTTGTGTAAGGACAAAGCAACAATAATAAAAGTATGATAATAAGACTCAACGTTACAAGTCCTATAATTCTAATTCTAAGAAAAAGAAAGGCCTTTGTTTTATTTGTGAAAAGCCAAGTCATCACGCCACATAGTGCATAAAAAGAGTGAAAAATGATAAAGAAAAAAAGTAATTCTCCCAAGGTTAACTTAGCTGATGGAGATGATATTATTGCAGTTGTCATTTCTCAAATATATATTGTAGCGTATATAAATTAATGGATGGTAGATTCTCGAGCTACTCGACACATTTGTGTAAATCGAGAAGCATTTACCTCCTATATACTAATAGGAGATGACATTGAAGTGGTTTACCTTCGAGATTCAAGAACACCTTGAGTCTTGGGTAAAAGTGAAGTGCTCCTAAAACTCACTTTGAATTTTTTTTAGACTTTGTGGATGTGCTACATGTTCCTATAATGCACGCAAATCTGATTTATGTAGCATTGCTAATGAAAGGTGTGTCCAAGAATACAAGCTTCATATTTTTCCAATTTGTTTGTGCAAGAAAACCTGTTTTTCGCTGAAATTAGGTAATGCGGAATCAATACTACCCCAATTCCAACTTCTTTGAAATTTGATGCTTCGTCAAAGTACATCCTCCACCTATCATATGGCTCAGAAATGTCTTCCCCTGCAAACAACACCTCTTCATCGGGAAAGTAAGTTTTGAGTGGCTTGTAATCTTAGTCCATCAGGTTTTCTACAAGGTGATCAGCTAAGGCTAGTCCCTTGATTTCTTTCTGAGTCACGTATACAATATCAAATTCACTTGGCAAAATTTTCCATTTTTGCTAGCTTTTCGGTAGGCATTGGCTTCTGAAAGATATATTTGAGCAGATCCAACCTCGAGATCGAGTATGTGGTGTATGCAGACAGGTAGTGTCTCAACTTTTGTGTGATCCGCGCAGCATGTCCTCTCAAATGAGGTGTACATTGCTTCGTACGGTATGAACTTCTTGCTTAAGTAGTATATGACTTGCTCCCTTTTTCCAATATCATCATGTTGCCCTAATACGCATCCAAATGCACCATCCATCATAGATAAGTATAGAAGTAGAGGCTTTCCTGGCTCTGGTGGGACCAATACTGGTGGACTTGATAAGTACTCCTTGATTCTGTCGAACACCTTCTAACATTCCTCTGTCCATTTTGTAGAAGCATCTTTCTTCAGTAATTTGAATATGGGTTCGCAAATCATTGTAGATTATGCTATGAACTAACTGATGTAGTTGAGTCTCCCAAGAAAGCTCATCACTTCCTTCTTGGTCTTTGGGGGAGGCAAATCCTGGATCGCCTTGATTTTTGATGGGTCCAACTCAATGTCTTTTCTGCTGACAATAAATCCTAATAGTTTGTCAGCAGGGACTCCAAATGCACACTTTGCAGGATTTAACTTTAGGTCACACTTTCGCAACCTTTTAAAGAACTTTTTCAGGTCAGCTAGGTTATTTGAACTTTTCTTGGATTTGATAATGACATTGTTCACATAGACTTCAATCTCTTTATGGATCATGTCATGAAAAAGGATAGTCATAGCCCTCATGTAGGTGGCACCTGCATTTTTAAGACCAAAGGGCATTACCCTGTAATAATACACTCCCAATGGAATGGTAAATACCGTATTTTCTGTATCACCTTCATTCATTAGGATCTAGAGGTATCTTGCAAAGCAATCGACAAATGATTGCAACTTATGTTTTACACAATTATCGATGAGTATATGAATATTCGGAAGAGGAAAATCATCCTTAGGATTGTCTTTGTTGAGATCCCGGTAATCCACACATATCTTGATCTTTCCGTCCTTCTTGGACACAGGCATGATGTTGGCCAACCAGGTAGGGTAGTTTGTAACCCTCATGATATTTGCTCCAATCTACTTAGTCTCCTCCTATTTGATTCTTAAACTCAAATTAAGCTTAATATTTCCTTGGTTTCTATTTGACTGGTGGGCAAATAGGATTATTCGTCAGCTTGTGTGAGACGGTATTAGTGTTTTCAGTCCGGCATGTCATCATAGGACCAAGAAAATATATTGATATACTGCTTAAGCAATTCACTCAATTCTTTCTTCTCTTTATACTCCAAGTGTATGCTGATCATGGTTTCCTTTCCTATTTCTTCATCCCCTAAATTGATCAACTCAGTGTTCTCTAAATTGGGTTTCCTTTGACTCTCAAGATGCTCGATCTCATGTGGCAGATTTTCAAGTATCATGCTTTCATCCTATTCTTCATAATCTTGTTCATCTTTTATACTTTGCTCAATGGATTCGTTACATATAATAATCATTGAACAAAGATTTCATTAATATAGGAGATGAAAAAGTAAAAAATGTCAGTAAAATAAATGAAGATTTTAACAAAATAATTTAAGGAAAATAAAGACTTTCATTTAGAAAGCATTTTAGCTTCAAAAGAGGCGAGTGACAAAAGGAGCTCTGGCATGATCAAGCCTCAATTGATCATGCTATATTTTAAAACAAACTACATTTTCATACTACCAGGACTCATGTAGAAGCAGGGATAGACGGGTGGTCCAATTCTGCAAGACTTCTCTAGGTTCAGCATCACGAATGGTTGGCATCACGAATGGTTGGCATCACGAATGGTTGGCATCCCGAGGTCCACCTCGTTCTTTCCATAGTCTTCTTCAGTCATTGCTATGAATATATTCTCCATCCCTTCTATGATGCATTCATCAGATTTTGGCATGATTTCAAGCCCCGTGACTAGAACTTGCTCTTGCAAGAACACTTTCTTCTCTGACTGCATATTGCAGAGCTTTCCCAAGATAGGTTCATACCCAAACCCAAAGGTATTATTCTGATGCTTCAATTGAATGGGTTCAACTATGCCATCAGACTTGACTCCGAGCCCGGTCTTAGGCTGGTACCCGTACTTTAACATTTCTAAGGCTACCATTTTTGCCGTTTTTGATATCTTCACTTCATCAGATTTTTTCCTCTCTCTGACCTTCACAACTTGCATGATTTCTACGGCATGAAAAGTAGCTCCATCCAATTCTTCAATGATTGGTGAGGTAGTTGAGGAATAAACTGTGTGATTGAGCTCTTTGTGAACTACGACCTTTATATGATCCCATTCAAACTTGACACATTGATAAGGGGTGGAGGGAACCGCTCTTGCCATATGGACCCAAGGTCTCCCCAGCAACAGGTTATAGGTAGATGAGACGTCCATTACTTGAAATAGGATAAGAAACTCAGCAGGTCCGACCTATAATGTCAGATCTATTTCTCCAATGACGTTCTTTTGCACTCCATCAAAAGCCATGACCTTCATGTGACTCTCTTTTATCTCGCCCATGGTTATCCCCATATCTTTCAAAGTAGTAAACGGATAGATATTGCAGCCAGAGCTGCCATCGATCAATACTCAAGATATGAACTTATTACCATATCTTACTGTGATATGAAGCGCTTTATTGTGTCTTGACCCTTCTATAGAGAGTTTATCATCACGAAAAAAGATATTATTAGCTTCCACCATTCGCCCAATGGCTATAGATAATGTTTCACTCGTGGTTTCTTCTGGTATGCTCACTCCATTCGACACTCTAGCTAGAGCATTCCTATAAGCTTCCGAGCTCAACAAGGACATAATGGATATTTGGGCCGGTGTCTTTTTCAACTGTTCTTTGACTAAGTAATCCTTGATCTGTATTTTCTTCCAAAACTCTACAACTTCTGCATCGGTGACATTCCTCTTTTGGTTCTGTTCTCTCCCTGGTGTTGGTTTGTTGAGGTTATTTAGGACGTAACTTCTTCCTGACCTGGTCATTCCATGAACTGTTGTAGTGTTTATTATCTTAGTCTTTGCTTCTTCTTGATAATCCCAAGGAACCGCCTTGGAGTTATAATCCAACTTCTTGGAAATTATGGTGGTCACTACGAATCTGGGTTGGGATGTCTGAATGGTCAGAGGTGTCCTCAGTTGAACAGTGATGAAAGGTGCGATTGAAGATGTCGCAGCAACCGCCTCTGTACTTCTAACAGGCATAATGGTTCCTCTCATGTCATATATTTCACCCAATGTTATCATATTGACTCCTTGGTTCCTATGGTTCGGCAGTTGGTTGTTGTTCATGTTTGGAGGCGCTGGAGTAAATTTAACTGTCCCATTCTTTAGCATTCCTCAGTCTCATGTCCCTGAATACCCGGGTGATAAGCACATTGCTTATTTCCATCAAAATTCCGAGGGATTGGCTCAGGAAGTCTTCCTTCAACTGGATGCAACAATCTTGTTGTCCTCAACCTCTCAAAGAATGGAGCCAAAGGTTCGGCGATGTGTAGGTGCGGGTGGTTCTGGCTTCTGGATTTGGACGTGGCCTTGGTGCATATGTTGGTTTATTCCGGTGGATAGGTGCTTGGATAGGGGTATTGGCTTTTGGTGGATTCTGGCATGCTGGTGCTCGGGGTGGATTATAGTGGGGTTGAGCGTTATACACCGGATAAGGAATATATGGGGCAATGCCACAATTTAGGGGTTGTTAGGGTATTGCTGGGATGACTCTCCATGTTGGTAATGAGGTGTGACGACCGAGATGTCTTCCGTCTTCTTCTTGATACCGCCTAGGGAACCTGACTGTATGGCCCTACTCGCAGCCGGCAGTGCGACCATGGATTGAATCTTCCTAGATTTGATGCCTTCTTCCAAAAGGTCTCCCATTTTGACTAATTCTGCAAATTTCTGATCCATCATTCCCATCATTTTCTCAAAGTAAATACCTTCTTGGGCTCGAAAAAGTACTTGGTGAGCTCACTTTCATCTAGCGGGGGTTGGACCTTAGCAGCCTCCATTCTCCAGCATCGTGCATACTCCTGGAATGATTCAGACAATTTCTTCTATATGTTGACTAATGAAAATCTGTCTAGAGTAATCTCGGTGTTGAACCTAGTATGATTCATGAAATCCTCTACCATTTCTTGCCAATCATGCCATTTACGAGGGTCTTGGAGAGTGTACCAAGTCAAAGCTTCTCCTGAGAGACTTCGTAAAAAAAATTTCATACTTAACTTCTCATTTCTTCCAATCCCCACTAGCTTATCACAATAAGCTCTTAAATGTGCATGGGGATCACTCGTTCCATCAAATATGTCAAACTTGGGAGGTTTATAACCCATCGGTATGTCAATATCTGGATGGATACACAGATCATCATAGTCTAGAGTTTCACTTTCTCGGGTGA
Source organism: Datura wrightii (assembly GCA_035772735.1). Taxonomy (NCBI): domain Eukaryota; kingdom Viridiplantae; phylum Streptophyta; class Magnoliopsida; order Solanales; family Solanaceae; genus Datura; species Datura wrightii. The sequence continues at coordinate 78,142,914 of JASDFA010000019.1, forward strand.
CTTTCAAGCTTTTTTGGTGCCCTTCTCAGACTGTGGAGTTGACTAGTTATCGAATCTTCTTCTTTCATCCAAACATCTTTCTGCATTTCTGCATATTGATCCATCTCGTATGGGACTCTAATTGTAATTGGTGCTGTGAAAGCAGGAGCTTCGACTGCATATACGGGTGGCATATGTGGCTTATAAGAAATTGTGACATGTGCCTCGAGTATATGTTGTATCACAGGGTAAGTAGGCACGCTACCAACTTATAAAAGGTTAGATATAGTGCTGACCACAGGTGGAGAATTTGGTATGACATTAGGAACATAGGGAGTTTGATTGACTGAGTTTGGCAAATTAGCATGAGTGACTGAAGGTAGGCCAGAATTGGTGAGGGGTATTTGGGGTGGATGTGTAGATTTGGGAAAGTGTTCTAGAGTAGGTGTTTCAAAGGATGGAAAGCGAAGCCAGTGTGGAAAGGTAGTTACATTGAGCTTGGTCAGATCCTGCACTTGGTGAAACTCTTCCCTCAGTATTTCAAGTTCTTGCTCCAAGTGAGCCATTTATTCGTTATTTTGAGTGTTTTCCCTTCTTTGTGAGCCTTTTGTATTTTCCATAGATGCGAGGATGTTTGAAGCTGTTACACCCCGTATATTTTCTACATGTAGATAGCCTATTCGCATGTTGGTTAAGAGTTTTAGAAAGCCATACATGCTAGGAAAAGGCCCGAGGGAAGACCGGATGAATATTGTATCGAACCACCGTGGGAAAAGCCGGGGCAGAACCCCTCCGCGATGGCAGCATGCCACGAACGGAGGGCCTCCGCGATGGCGGCATGTCACGGAGGCCCTGTCCGGGCCCAAGTATATAAACCCCTCCACTTTAGTTTTTCTTCATTATAACTTATAATTTCTAGCACAAAACGTAGGGGAATAGGGGAGAATGAGGATTTCTTATAAATATTCATCCGATTACGTCGTCAAATGTGGTGCAAACTCAAATTAACTCCAGATACCGAAGTATAAAGCTGCAGAGAGCATTCCTACGAGTTTAGTTTCGTGAAATTCGGCTGGCGAACCGTCGTGCTACCAAGATAAGGTAAGTGGAATTGCTCCAAATTAGTGTCAATGTATTCCTAGCCCTGAAGTGAGTATTTTTCCCTCCTGGACTTCCAAAAAATAGCGACTTTTCGGCCGTTTTTCGATAAGTCAAAGTTTATGCTATATATATATATTAAAAAGTGATGTTTTCTTCCAGGACATTGATGAATTTAGTGCTAATTGTTAGAAATATGAATGCAGTTGGAAGAAATAGCCGAGTATTGGCCGAATTACGCAAGTTAGCCGGAAAATCAGAAATTGAGGTATGTAAAGCCAGTTTCTTTGGCAAGTTAGTAATTCTAGCTTAGTAAAATAGAGTAAATTCAAGAAGAGAATTCCAGGAGTCGAGTATTGAGATTAGTATGAATTCAGTAAGTCTTTTTTCTGTTGTTACGTCATGTCAGAATAAAAGTTAGTAAATCAGTGCCAGATGGCGAGGTATTATTCTAGACCCAGTATAGCCCAGTATCAGATTTAGTACTTTTCAATACAAGATTCAGAGCAGAGAACCAGAGTATAAATATTAGTACTATCAGGATTAGTGTGTTTTCGTACGAATTTCAGTACAGAACGTTAAAGAATGTTGTTATCATTCTCAGCCTCAGTTTATATGCTATATGTGATTAGCGTTGTTTGTTGAGACTTGTTTGTGATATGTGGGCACCCTTAGAGCTTCCTTGCAGCCCCAGGGTTGATAGCTGCGTCGACTTGCCCGCCAGAGAGTGAGGATACGTCATTCCAAGGGGTGGCATACCGCCCGCAGTAGGACGAAGATGGGATGCAGCATTCTCCATATCAGGCTGATCAGCATTGCAGTATACCCTGTCGAGCGCTTGCGCCTAGGGCACATATTACAGATACAGATACATATATCAGATATAGTTATAGGAGTCCTCCGGGCTCAGATATAGTTATAGTCAGGGGCCCAGAGAGCCCAAGCTGCACACCTAGAGGGCCGGTAAAGGTGCTCATAGTTAGTAGGCGAGTGAAGTGACTTTATTTTTGGATGGTTTGACCCGGGTAGGGGTATATAGATTACGTGTTGGTTGGCACCTTCCGGCTTATGGGGGCTGGTATAGGTCCTTGTATGCTATATATATATATATATATATATATATATATATTTATGTTATTTATTAGATTAATAAGTAGTAGGACGCCGCAGCAACAAGTATGACTTTCACCTGCTTTTCAGTACAGATAAGCTCATTTCAGATTTCGCCATCCCCGACAGTCTTAGCTATCTTCTGCTATTCAGAACTATCAGTACTATTGCTTATCTTTAGTTATGTTCAGTTTTTGCTTTGGATACTCAGTACCTGTGGTACTGACGCCCGTTTGGGGGGCTGCATTACTTGCCTGCAGGTACTCATAGATGAGAAGCCGATACCTCGTGATTCCAGCCAGCACATAGAGTCATCAGCTCCTGTCGTCCGGAGCTAGACAGCTAGATGTTTATTTCTTTTCTTTTGTTGTACAGTTTGGGTGGGCCGGAGCCCTGTCCCGACCATCTTGTCAGTATTCTTAGAGGCTTGCAAATTGTGTATTCCCTGTGGTTAGTTATATACCGGTCGTGTGAGGCCGTGTGTATGCCTTAGCTTGTTTATGATGGCCATGTGGGGCCTTATTCAGTTGATAGTGATGACCTTGTCAGTGACGTAGCAGTTTAGCTCCTGTTTTCTTGATTCAGAAGTAATTAGACAACATGGTGGCCTTGTCGGACCGCATAGGTTCTCTTATGTTGATGTGGTTCTGGTTAGCTGTTGTGGTTGTATAGGTGGCTATAGGCATAGCCGGCAGGGGGCTGTATTTACAGCTGTTATATAGCCCGTTGATTCCATGAATCAGAGTTAGAGCTAGCCAGGCACCAAAAGTTCTTAGGCTCAGCAGTCTAGCAGTTTAGGTCCTAGTAGGGCACCAGGTGCCAGACATATCCCCCACCAAGGGGGGCGTGACAAACTTGTTATCAAAGCAGGTCGTGTCCCAGGGAGTCTGCAAGCCGTGATAAGTAGAGTCTTGTATATGGATATGTTGTGCACCACATACTATAGGCAGGAGGCTACAAGGCATAATAGGATGGTTACTCTTTCTTCATATTCAGTCGTGCCATAGAATGGTACAGTATAGGGTTGAGTCCCTAAAACTTATCATACTCTTTGTTTACAGATTAAAATGGCAGACCAGAGACACTCTGCCACAGGCAGAAGAGTGGATACCGCAGCAGGAGAAGGCACCAGCAGGATGCCCCGGCTTCATTTAGAATCAGCCCTATCCGAGGGCGATATAGAGGTATCATCACAACCTTCTCAGCAGTCCCCACCTCACCAGGAGCCATTCGGAACGACACCGCATCCGACAGCTCCTCTATACCTGCACCATCCGACTAGGAAATTCGAAGTGCAGTAGTTATGTTGGCACAAATGATGGCTACTCAGCGCCAGCCAGTGCCACCTGTAACAGCAGAGTCATCTGATGGGTCTAGCAGTTTGAGAGTCCAAGAATTTTTGGCACTGGGTCCCCCTCAATTCACAGGGTAAGATGAGGTAGAGGACCCTCAGGATTTCCTGGACCAGATGCAGAGAATCTTCCGGGTCATGCATGTAACACCTACAGTATCAGTTGAGTTAGCAGTATTCCGGTTGCGAGACATTGCTGTGTTGTGGTATGAGAGCTGGGAAAAGTCTAGAGGGAGGGATGTTGCCCCTCCGACCTGGTCCAGATTTTCAGAGGCTTTCCTGGACTGTTATTTGCCACGAGAGATCCGACAGGCCCGAATGGACCAGTTCTTGCACTTTGAACAGGGGGCGAGGAGCATACGAGAATATGCCCTACAGTTTGATTCCTTACCCACTATGCTCCAGCTTTTGTGGACACCATGCCATCTAGAGTCCACCGGTTTGTTATGGGTCTAAACCCGAAATACATTGAGGCATGCATGATAGCTACACTGCGGGAAGATATGGATATCACCCGGGTGCAGGCCTTTGCCCATATTATTGAGGGCCTTAGACGGCGGCAACAAGACAGTAGACGTATAAATCAGGAGCAGCGCCGCAGGAATAGATCGGATGAAATACAGAGGGAGATTCAGAGAGGACCCTAGCCCTGGTTGTCAGACATGCCACCTAGACCCTCACCTCCATCACAGCAGCAGAGGGGTAGATTTATTCGCCGAGGACAGTTAGAGTCGGGTGGCAGTTCTCGAATGGTAGATTCACTTCAGCAGAGAAGGGTAGAGCAGAGCAGATACACACCCCCACCTTGCCCTATTTGCAGCTGACCCCACACTGGAGCTTGTAGATATGGCTCCACAGGGTGTTATATATGAGGGAAAGAGGGTCATGTGATGAGAGACTGTCCAGCCAGAGGTCAGGGTAACCGAGATAATCAGGACAGGGCGTCAGCAGGGCTGCGAGCTCCAGCTGCCTCAGCGGGGCGTTGGCCCTCAAGTCCAGCAGGTAGGGGCTGAGGTAGATCAGGGGCCTCTAGTTCAGGTACAGGCCCAAGCCGTACCTATGCATTACCAAGGAGGCAGGACTGAGAGGCGTCTCCAGATGTGGTAACAGGTATGATGACTATTTGCTCATACCGTTCTTATGTATTGATTGATCCAGGGTCTACTTTATCCTACGTTACCCCTTTTGTGGCTCGGAAGTTCAGTGTTGTACCAGAGTTGCTTGAGCAACCCTTTTCAGTATCTACACCTGTCAGTGACTCCATTATAACTAGAAGGATTTATCGAGGGTGTATGGTAGAGGTTGCTGATCATCAGATTACAGTAGATCTGATAGAATTAGAGATGATTGATTTCGATGCCATTATGGGTATGGATTGGTTGGTGCCATACTATGCCAACGTAGAATGTTGGACCAAGACGGTCTGATTCCACTTTCTAAGGGAGGCAGTACGAGAGTGGAAGGGCAGCACAGCTACGCCAAAAGGTAGGTTTATTTCCTACCTTCAGGTGTGGAAGTTGATGGCTAAGGGATGTATTTATCACATAGTTAGAGTCCAGGATGATGGGGTAGAGCCTCTGACTCTCCACTCTGTTCTAGTGGTTAATGAATTCCCTGACGTGTTCCCAGATGAGCTACCTGGTATTCCTCCATAAAGAGAGATAGATTTTGCAATTGATTTGCTACCATACACTCAGCCCATATCAATTCCTCCATATCGTATGGCTCCTGATGAACTCAGAGAATTAAAGGAGCAGCTGAAAGATCTGTTAGATAAGGGCTTTATCAGGCCGAGTACTTCACCTTGGGGTGCGCCAGTTCTATTTGTGAGAAAGAAGGATGGCTCGCTCCGCATGTGTATAGATTACCGACAGTTGAATAAGGTTACAGTCAAAAATAAGTATCCGCTTCCTAGAATAGATAATTTGTTTGATCAGTTACAGGGGGCCAGATACTTTTCCAAGATTGACTTACGGTCCGGATATCATCAGGTTCGAGTTCGTGAAAGGAACATTCCAAAGACTGCCTTCAGGACCAGATACGACCATTTTGAATTCCTAGTCATGTCCTTTGGGCTGACGAATGCCCCAACAGTATTTATGGACCTGATTAATAGCATCTTCAGACCATACCTGGACCTGTTCGTGATAGTGCTTATTGATGATATTCTGGTGTATTCTCGCTCAGAGGTAGACCACCACGATCATTTGCGGACAGTGCTCCAGATTCTCAGGGACCGTCAGCTGTATTCCAAGTTCTCTAAATGTGAATTTTGGCTGAACTCAGTAGCTTTCTTGGGGCATATTGTGTCGGGTGCTTGTATACAGGTAGACACGCAGAAAATAGAAGCAGTAAAAACATGGCCCAGACCTACCACTCCGACCGAAGTCCGCAGTTTTCTGGGATTAGCAGGGTACTATAGAAGATTTGTTGAAGGATTCTCCACCATAGCGACACCTCAGACTAAGCTGACGTAGAAAGCAGTAAAGTTTCAGTGGACAGAGGCATGTGAGCAGAGTTTACAAGAATTGAAAGACAGATTAACCTCCGCCCCAGTGTTAGTATTGCCAGAAGGTGCAAAAGGTTATGCAGTGTATTGCTACGCATCGGGTGTTGGGTTAGGATGCGTGTTGATACAACATGGTAAAATAATTGCTTATGCTTCCAGACGGCTGAGGAAACATGAAAAGAATTATCCTACCCATGACTTGGAACTAGCCGCGGTAATCCACGCCATAAAGATATGGAGACATTACTTGTATGGCGTCCATGTGGATATTTTGACTGATCATAAGAGCCTACAATATATCTTCACTCAGAGGGAGTTGAATTTGCGGCAGTGCCGCTGGTTGGAATTGCTGAAAGATTATGATGTAAATATTCTGTATCACCCAGGAAGGGCCAACGTAGTAGCAGATGCCCTCAACCGCAAATCTATGGGGAGTTTGGTGTACTTGCAGCCCGAGCAGCGGGAGTTGGCCAGAGAAATACACCAATTAGCCAGTTTAGCCGTTCGTGTAACAGAAACAGAGGACAACAGAGCGGTAATTTAGAACACTGTAGTGTCGTCATTAGTTGTAGAGGTAAAGGAACGGTAGTATGAGGATCCCGACCTGGTTCATCTTAAAGACAGAGTTTAGCAAGGGAAAGCGCCAGATTTTCAGGTAACTGAGGATGAAGTGTTGCGATGTAAAGGTCGCCTTTGTGTTCCAGATGTTTCAAGGATTCGCCAACAAATTATGAGTGAGGTACATTACGCCCGCTATTCTCTCCATCCAGGCGCGATGAAAATGTACCACGATATTAAAGAAATCTACTGATGGCTAGGTATGAAGAGGGAAATAGAAGAATTTGTAGCCCAGTGTCCTAACTGCCAGCAAGTAAAAGCGGAACACCAGAAACCAGGGGGATTGACTCAGTACATAGCTGTGCCTCTTTGGAAGTGGGAAGCAGTAAACATGGACTTTATAGCAGGATTACCCCGTACCAGGCATAGACATGACTCAATTTGGGTAATTGTTGACAGACTGATGAAATCACCCCATTTTCTGCTAGTAAAAGCTACTTTCTCTACCGAAGATTACGCCGAATTGTATATCAGAGAAATAGTCAGATTACACGGTGTTCTAGTATCTATTATCTCCGACAGAGGAGCATAATTTACAACTAGATTTTGGTATTCGTTTCAGAGAGGTCTGGGGATGCAGATTAATTTGAGCACAGCATTCCACCCTCAGACAGATGGACAGGCGGAACGTATTATTCAGACGCTCGAGGATATGCTACGGGAGTGTGTGTTGGACTTTGGAGGTAGCTGGGATGAGCATTTACCGCTGATTGAGTTTTATTATAACAATAGTTACCACTCAACTATCCAGATGGCGCCCTTTGAGGCATTGTATGGGCAAAAATGTAGATCGCCAGTTGGCTGGTTTGAAGTAGGAGAGTCAGTGCTGATTGGGCCAGATATTATTCATCAGTCAGAGGAGAAGGTAAAGCTTATCAGAGAACGCCTACTGATTGCTCAAAGCCGCTAGAAATCATATGCTGATGTGTGGCGTAGAAACCTGGAATTTAATGTGAATGATTGGGTATTTTTGAAAGTATCTCCAATGAAAGGGGTGATGAGATTCGGCAAGAAAGGTAAGCTCAATCTGAGATTCATTGGGCCTTATCAGATTCGACAGAGAATAGATCAAGTGGCATATGAGTTGAACTTGCCTCCAAAATTAGAGTCCATTTATCCAGTTTTCCACGTGTCTATGCTAAGAAAGTACATAGGAGACCCCTCCAGAGTTGTCCCAGTCCAGGATGTCCAGGTTACGGAAGAGCTGGCCTATGAGGAGGTTCCAGTAGCCACACTAGACAGACAGATTCGTAGATTGAGAACTAAAGATATTGCTTCTGTCAAGGTACTATGGCATAATAGGAACCGAGAGAAGATGACTTGGGAAGCAGAGGAAGATATGAAAGTCAGATATCCTCAGTTGTTTCAAGCCTAGTCAGTCAAGAGGTATGTTAGTATTGTTATCACATGAAATGCCTTATATTATATGTATAAATGAGATAGTCGACTCTAGTCTTTTACGTGATGAATACTATAGTATTGTGTGGAGTACCTGTATTGGACTTTTCTGCATTTCAGATTTTTGAGATAGTCCATATTATAGGGGAAACTCTGCCGAAATATTTCTAAAAGTAAGTCGAGTAAGTTGAGACCCCTATAAGTAGAATCTTACATTCGAGGACGAATGTTCTTAAGGGGGGGGGGGGAGGATGTTACACCTCGTAAATTCTCGACATGTAGATAGCCTATTCGCATGTTGGTTAAGAGTTTTAGAATGCCATACATGCTAGAAAAAGGCCTGGGCAAAGACCGGATGAATATTGCATCGAACCACCACGGGAGAAGCCGGGGCAGAACCCCTCTACGATGGCAGTGTGCCATGGAGGGAGGACCTCCGCGATGGGGGCGTGACACGGAGGCCCTGTCTGGGCTCAAGTATATAAACCCCTCCACTTCGGTTTTGCTTCGTTATAACTTATAATTTCCAGTAGAAAACGTAGGGGAACAGGGGCGAATGAGGATTTCTTATAATATTCATCCGATTACCCGTCAAACACGGTCCAAACTCAAATTAACTCCAGACACCAAAGTATAAAGCTGCGGAGAGCATTCCTACAGGTTTAGTTTCGAGATATTCGGCCGGCAAACCATTGTGCTACCGAGCTAAGGTAAGTGGAATTGCTCCAAATTAGTGTCAATATATTCCTAGCCCTGAAGTGAGAATTTTTCCCTCCTGGACTTTCGAGAAATAGCGAGTTTTCAGTCGTTTTTCAATAAGTCAAAGTTTGGGATATATATATATTAAGAGTGATGTTTTCTTCCATGATATTGTTGAATTTGCTCCTAATTGTTACAAATATGAATGCAGTTGGAAGAAATAGCGGAGTATTGGCCGAATTACACCAGTTAGCCGAAAAATCAGAAATTGAGGTATGTAAAGCTAGTTTCTTCGGCAAGTTAGTAATTCTAGCTTAGTAAAATAGAGTAAATTTCAGAAGAGAATTCCTGGAGTCGAGTATTGAGCTTAGTATGAATTCAGTAAGTCTGTTTTGTGTTGTTATGTCATGTCAGAATAAAAGTCAGTAAATCAGTGCCAGACGATGATGTATTATTCTAGACCCAATATAGCCCAGTATCAGATTTAATACTTTTCAATACAAGATTCAGAGTAGAGAAGCAGAGTATAAATATTAGTACTATCAGGATCAGTATGTTTTCATACGAATTTCAGTACAGAATGTTAAAGTATGTTGTTATCATTCTCAGCCTTAGTTTATATGGTATATGTTATTAGTGTTGTTTGTTGAGACTTGTTTGTGATCTGTGGGCACCCTTAGAGCTTCCTTGCCGCCCCAAGGTTAATAGCTGTGTTGACTCGCCTGCCAGAGGGTGAGGATACGTCACTCCATGGAGTGGCATACCATCCGCAGTAGGACGAAGATGGGATGCAACATTCCTCATATCAAGATGATCAACATTGCAGTATACCCTGTCGAGCGCTTGCACCCAGGGCAGAGATTACAGATACAAATACAGATATCAGATATAGTTACAAGAGTCCTCTGGGATCAGATACAATTATAGTTAGGGGCCCAGAGAGCCCAAGCTGCATACCCAGGGGGCCGGTAAAAGTGCTCATAGTTAGTAGGCGAGTGGAGTGACTTTATTTTTGGATGGTTCGACCCGAGTAGGGGTATATAGATTGCGTGTTGGTTGGAACCTTCCGGCTTATGGGGGCTGGTATAGGTCCTTGTATGCTATATATGTGTGTGTTATTTATTAGATTAATAAGTAGCAGGACGCCGCAGCAACAGGTATGACTTTCACCTGCTTTTTAGTACAGATAAGCTCATTTCAGATTTCGCCATCCCTGACAATCTTAGCTATCTTCTGCTATTCATAACTATCAGTACTATTGCTTATCTTCAGTTATGTTCAGTTTTTGCTTTGGATACTCGGTACCCGTGGTACTGACCCCCGTTTGGGGAGCTGCATTACTTGTCTGCAGGTACTCATACACGAGGAGCCGATACCTCGTGATTCAAGCCAGCACATAGAGTTCATCAGCTCCTGTCGTCCAGAGCTAGACAGCTAGAGGCTTATTTTTTTCTTTTGTTGTACAGTATAGGTAGGCCGGGGCCCTGTCCCGACCATCTTATCAGTATTCTTAGAGGCTTGCAGATTGTGTATTCCCTATGGTTAGTTATACCGGTCGTGTGAGGCCGTGTGTATGCCTTAGCTTGTTTATTATGGCCATGTGGGGCCTTATTCAGTTAGTAGTGCTTATTTTGTCGGTCACGTAGCAGTTTTAGCTTCTGTTTTCTTGATTTAGAAGTAATTAGACAGCATGGTGACCTTGTCGGCCCGCATAGGTTCCCTTATGTTGATGTGGTTCTGGTTAGCTGTTGTGGTTGTACAGGTGGCTATAGGCATAGCCGACCGGGGGCTGTATTTATAGCCGTTATATAGCCCGTTGATTCTATGAATCAGAGTTAGAGCTAGCCAGGCACCCGAAGTGCTTAGGCTCAACAGTCTAGCAGTTCAGGTCCTAGTAGGGCACCAGGTGCCAGTCATACCCTCCACCAAGGCGGGGCGTGACAGCAGCGGTGTTGGATTCGTCGGATTCAATCATCTTACTCTTGGACCTCAAATTGTAGCATGACTCAGCCATATTGAGAATCAACACAAATAAACTTTTTGAGAAATAATTAAAACAAAGAAAACCTTCAAAGAGAAGAAAGTATTAGTATATGGTAGGTAATTATGTTTTAACAATAAAAATAATATTAGTAGTTAAAATAAACGTTGAAAATCGCATAAGTCTCACAACAAATAGATTACATAGTAATAAGTAAATTGAATAGTCATAGCGCGTCCTAGCATGCAGGGACCTTTTCATGCCAAAGGTACGCCTAAACATCACATATTTGAGATTATGATAAATTGATCCAAGCTTTAATTATTGACAACGTTTGAGTTTGGAGTTAGATAATGAAACAAAAACTGCTTCATTAAAATATTGCGTCTAATCTATTACATTGAGTCGAAATTGAAAACAACAATTATCATAAGGGGAATATAGGATAACAAAAGGGGAATCAACATAAGGGGTATACGGGTAATAAAAAGGAAAAACATAGTTGCTGGATTCAACATTCATGCTCCTCCCTGGTTGTGCTCCAAAGACTACTTGTGTCCACATTTCAGTGTGATAATAAGGTTGTCAAACAGATGATTGTGTGTCCACTTGGCTTCACTCATATCTTCAAAAATAGATGTCTATCCTTGAGGGCTAAGGTTCACATCCTCACAGTCTCTCAAAATAACCATGCATAATATTCAGGAGTGCAATATGATTATTTGTTAAGTACTTTTATCGTTATTAGATTTTTTCATGCTTTAAGCAACTCCTTTGCTCTAGGAATCTCAAAGTTTACCCCAAACTCAATCTCTGATTTACCCATATGAGAATGAAGTGGAATGACTTGAGGACACCAAATTGTCAAAGCACTCGTACAGGAGCATATGATTGGAGATCCTTCAGACCAATGAGCTTGATGTAATATAGTTCACTCCCCATTATGACGACAGTAGGAGGTGATAACCATGAATACCTCCATTGAATTAGATTGCCAGTAAGTGTTCATGTATGTATACCGATTCTCGGTACCAATCGGAGATGCAAATCTTATCATTCTTTGGTGATGACAGTCGATCTTGTTGGGTCTTCTTGAGAGTATGTACACCATAGCAGGACATTTATATAAGTGTTCCATGACCCAAAGTTGGAGGAGGAGATTGCAACCTTTAAAGAACCTTCTTCCTCTAGCACATTTGGACAATGCCCTCAATATTTTTGCTACGATCATCGGGACTAATGTAACCTTATCGTTGCCAACCCTTTGGGAAAGTGTTCAAACTACAGAATTGATGCAAGTATCTATCTCTCTGTGTTCCTTTGGAAAAACTAGAGTACCTAGCAAAGCGATGGTAAAAGCGACAAGACATTTCTTTGTCCAACTTTCAACAGAGCAAGAGAATTCCTTGTGAAAAACTTCATACCCATCTTTGTGACTGAATCGTTCATACAATTAATCCAGAGAGACCCATTCACAATCAATACATGCAAGCTTAAGGTTGTTTTTAAGTCCAAGATGATGCAAAAATTTATTTCCGATTGCCTGTGAGGTAAAATCATACCATTTCCTTGATATTTTAAATCGGTGAATCCACCGATTACTTTAATCGTGGGGGTCAACTCAAAATCTTTAAACCTAAATAGAACTCGGTCAGGATCCCAAAACTTGATTAATGCTTTAACCACGTGTCTATCCAGAGAGATATAAATTAGTGAAGTCAGAAAACTCAAGCATCCCTAATTTCTACCCCGTGCTCCATGCTGATGTTCTCTCACCATTTTCTTAGTTTGTGTGGCACACCCAAAATCATTTGAGTATTGGCGAAACTCGACAAATTCTCCATTAGCAACCTAAAGTAGAAGACAACATAAAGTAAATGCCAAACTCAATTTGGTCAAATTTTAGCTTGGATCGATTTATCATTATCACATTGCACATAACATGATTAGCTGTCTTCGGGTCAGAGAACCCATTTGACATAAGGGCATTTTCTATATTTGTGGGATGACACCAAAGGTCAAACCACTTAGGTCTTATGCATGCATGACCTAAATCAAATGTGGTCAATGCTCTATCCTAAGTTTCTAAGATTTGGGTAGACTCAAACTCAAGGTTTTTCCTATATGGAAAGACACGTGGTTAAACGATAGTAAAACTATCCGCACATCCCACGTATGCGCCGACCCTCGAAAATAAAGTGTTTGAAAGATTTTCGAAGAAGTGCAAAGCACAACTTACGTGTACAAGTGTGTGAAAGTGTCAATTTTCCAGAATTAAAGGAAGTATGAACGGGATAACAGTTAAGGAAAGCAACGACACGTAGTGTTTTCACATAAATAAGGAACACAAGTTTGGATTTGGCTTGTGTCCTTTCAAACAAAGCAGTATATATATATATATATATATATATATATATATATATATATATATATCAAACAAGTAATAGGAAAATAAATAGCAGGTAGAAAATAATAAAAACAAACAACAGGCAAGAACAAACATACATCCCTGAATATTTATCTCATATTAATTTTTCTAATGTCAAAAGCTAAATGTCTAATCCCCAGCAGAGTCGCCATTCTGTCGCGCCCTCATTTTGAATTGGTCAAAATATGTTTGCGATGTCCGACTCTTCTACCTGATTTTGAAAAGGTTTAGAACCGCCACCTAAGTTTTGAGATAACATTAGAAAAACCAATTGTGAAAATGTAAACTCTGTTTGTTTGCGAAAAACCGTTTGAAATTCTAGGTAAGGGTCTTATTTACTCCAATGGAAAGGTGTTAGGCACCCCTTGAAGCCTATCCGAAGATAGTCCCTCCTTAAATTTAGTCTAAGATATACCAGAAAAAATATTTATCTCATTATTACCTGTAAAAAAAAGTTAAAAGAGTGATAGAAAAATATGTTATAAATATTTGAAAATAATTTTAAAAAAAAGTAAGATGTATACACAATATATAAATGATATACATATGATATACGAAAGTGATATATTGGGCGTGTGTATATTGATAAGAAGTAATTTGAATGAATTGAAGAAAATGCGATAATACAATTTAAAACTATTTTTTATAGCAAAAAGATGCAGGGGATATGTAGAAAATATGATGTACATATAATATACTCATAATATGCGAAATATATCTAGTATAAAAATATACGTGAAATAATTGTAAAATAATGTACATGTAATTATGCAAAGTGGATAAAATAATATATATTGGATAAAATATATAGGTATAACTAGATGTATATTATAAATGTCTTATGAATATTTTATTTGTGTATAAAATAATGTATGTAGTATATATGTATGTGGAGATAAGTCATATATATCAGAAAATTAGTCTATGATATGTACATACTTATAATAATTATATATGACATGTGATATGCGAAATTAAATATTTATGAATAGAGGTAAGTATATGAGTAATAAATAAATAAATAAATAAATAATAATAATAATATTTAAAAGTATGTATGTATGTATGGGTAAAATTATATACTTAATGTGTAAAAATAAATATTAATGTATAAATAATAGAATGTGGAATAAATTATGAGGAAAATCCGTTATGGCATGTATGTAATAAAATAATTATATATGATATATGACATGAAAAAGATAAGTATGTATAAATGGATGCTGATATATGAGTAGAAAGTAATAAGAATATGCACATGTGGATGGGTTAAATAATAAATATATAGTATATAAAAATAAATAAATATGCATGTATAAATAATAGTATATCAAAAGAAATTATAATATAATAATACGTAAAAATATATTTATAAAATAATATATATGCCTCATACTTAAGATTTTAGGAGAATTGGGCCAGATTTTTGGGCCAATATTTCTGCAACAAAAATTAGTTTTAAAAATGGGTCTGCAACACTTTTCTTTAATGAAACCAACAGATTTAAAAAAAAAATTGGGCCTGCAGCCTATTTTTAATAGGTTGACAAATTTTAATTATTTGGGCCTAATGTTTAACATGTTTCCTTTGGACTTATAAAAAAGGAAAAATTATATAACATAACACAATTATAAAAATATTTATAAATAATGGCCACAGTTTTAAAAAATTGCATAATATGACTTTATTTTATTTAATGTGTCATCTATTTACTTTTTTACTTTGTATTTGATTATTATTTACCTCTCTCCTCATCACTATAAATTCCTCCAATAACCACTCAATCCCTCTTCCATTTTCTCTCAAACTCATTGTTCATCATCAAACTAGATGGTCAACCCAATCCCTCTTCCATCTTTCTAACCCCCGTCTTTTTTTTCTTGCATCTCTCTCTTTCTCTTTGATTTTTCTTGTTTAAAAATCGTAGTTTTCGACCTGCCTCACTCAAAAGTCAACTCAAGTCGTCGACGACTAATTTGCCGATCAGATCTGATCGAAAATGTAAAATTTTGACCGGAGAACGATGGAGCAGATATGATAATGTCCCTCTATTTCTTATCCCAAAAGTATGACTTCCTAGAAACTTTTTTTTAAATTTTTTAATATTTTGCTTGTATTTTATATTATGAGGAACGAGAAATTTTCATTCATGTAAGTTTCGTTCATAATTTTTATTTAATTTTTAATTTAAGATATGTAGTTTTTATATTTTAGACAAAAATCTTCAACCGTGTAATTCATCGGATTTTTACTAATCAAATCTTTATGATTTTTGGAGTCTCAAATATATTATAGAATCCCGTTAATTGTGGTAACTAATTTTATTATTATTTTGAAAATTCTATTTACGTATTTTATAAGTTATGTATACTATGTATTTCGACATTATCTTTTCACCTGTATGTATTTGATTTTTAGGGCTTCTATTTGTATTATTTATGACACAATGCAAACACATAGATTACAATATAATCATACTATTATGTTATACAAATATATATACATACATACATATGTACACACACACACACACACACACACACACACACACACACATATATATATATATATATATATATATATATAAGTTGTATTGTTATGTATTTATTAATGGACACACTTTCTTTTAATAGAAATATATATTAGCACTCTTTGATACAATTAAATACACAATTCTTTATGCTTTTTTTAGATTTTATTTATTAAAATACTGGTTGCATTTATGATACAAACTATTCTTTTTTTTTTGATAATTCAAAGAATGAAAAGTATATGGTTATGAAAATAAATTACTTTTTCAGATTTGATTTATAAGGTGTTAATATAAAATAAGAATTCCATCAGTTTTTAGAGTCAATTTAATTAAGGAATGTAATAATTATCAATTGCATGAATAATGGTAACTGATTATGGAAATAAATAACTTTTTCAGATTTTTTTTTACAAAGGTATTGATATAAAATAAGAATTCCATCAGTTTTTAGAGTCCATTTAATTAAGGAATATAATAATTATCAATTACATGAATAATGGTAATTGATTATGAAAATAGATCACTTTTTCAGATTTTCTTTACAAGGTATTAATATAAAATAAGAATTCCATCCGTTTTTAGAATCCATTTATTTAAGGAATATAATAATTATCAATTGAGTGAATAATGGTAACAAATTATTTATGTGAAACATAATTCCTAAAATCACTCACCTAATCAGATTTTATATTTGTATTTGATGCGTTTTACTTAGGGTAAATACAACACATGACACATAAAATATTGCCATTTTATACAAATAAGTAAAATGTTGTTACTTCAGCCTATTTTCGCCCAAAATATTGTCATTTCAGAAATTTATCATTTGTTATCTCCTTTAATGCTAGTTAATAATTGCCTAGAATGAGATGCTTATTTAAACAATACGTGTAAAGAAACACCGGAATATTATATGGCTAAAAAAATGTTTATGCCTCTTGTTTTGAAAATCCTTAGTAGAAAAAAGTGAAAAACCTATAATGTATGCGCAAAGAAAATCACCTTAAAGGAAGGGAGGTCAATTAAATAATTGCAAGCTATATAAAGGTCATACAAAAACATAACAATTAGTAAACAATGACAATAATAATATATGTATCAAAAGAGATTGTAAAGAAGAAGCTAAGAAATTGCTGGACCCTTGAAAGAGCCCAATTCCTACTGCTTGACTCCAAAGCTCAATTTTCTAATGCCGGCCCCAAATGCATTGAGCTGATGCCATGAAAAGAGAAAAAAAAGAGCAAATGATAGGGAGTTAATTAACTAAATCTAAAAATATGTAAAAAAATATGATGAAAGAATCATTAAATTATATTAATTAAAATATGTGCTCATTATAATCAAGTCAAGATAACAGGCAAGTATAAGACAAATTCGAAACTGAAGCCCCAAACAAACAAAATAGTCTTTTAAGTACTCTGAATAAGTCACATTTGTTTCAAGGAAGAGAACAACTTGCAACTAGGAGTCAAATTAAACTTGAAGATATAATTATTGAAATCCAAAGCTTGCAACAAAGATTAAAATAGAGAAGACACCCTTAAAAAAAGTGTTTCATATCTTCTTCGTCATTTATTTTAGCCAAAATTCCTTTCTAACATACATACATTCAACACATAATAAAGAAAATAATAGAGGCAATTTCAAGAGAGGACAGACCAACAAAATCATGCTAATGTCAAATAAGAGGTTTTTAAGTAATGCTATTTTTAACAGGATCCCCCATACTTGTGTAAACATATTCGAGGCTGGTTATTACTTCCACATCCACATTATGAAATAAATAACACATCAATCTACAAACAAATAGCTAATCACATTTCAAAGTTCAAAAATTGTCAATCCTTTTCCATGGTGAGTTAGGAGTTTGGAAACTCTATTCTAGCACACAACTAATCAGAGACATGCCAAGATAGTTACTGCCATGTTCAAACATGTATGTTAATGTCACAATAATCTTAACACAAAACAACTGAACAAGATAAAAATTTAGAACCTCGATCCATATAAAAATGACTAAACAACTACTAAGATATTAAATCCTCTAAATTAAACATTATAGTGGTTTCAAGCGAACATAACGTGAAACTCCATAAAATTTCTTTCAGGCTAATTCAAAATCACAAGAATTTCATAAACACATTATGTAATACACATAAAGCCGAATGATAACACACACTTTTTTCATATCCAATTGACAACAATCAACAAACTTACATGATGAGACTACCAATCTAAAAATAATGCAACAAGGATGGAATATTACCTTATGCAGGAAAGCGATTGAAGCCGAAATTTATCGAGTCTTTGCTAGATTTTCCAACTCCAATTGCGAGTAGAAAGGAAAAATAGGGAGGGACGTGAGACGGATAAACACTTAGAAAAAGAAACTAGAGCACAGAGAGAAGAAAAAATCAACGTGTATATTTTTCTGGCTGTGTTAGAATTTTTTAGTGATTTTTCTCCCTTTTCCAAGTGAATTTTTTTTTGGTCTGTGTTTTGGTGCCTCTGTTGCTGCCCAATTAGTGTGTCTCACCTCTTCCCCGTCAATGTCTTTTTATAGAAGAAGATTGGAATTTCAACAATAAATAAACTAGGAATTCAAATTTGAATTCTTAATGGGACAATTGCTTGAGGAAAGATATAAAAATTAGAAAAAAATTTGACAAAAAGGCCATGGGCATATGTAATGCCTTGGAAATTCAAAATCTAGATCTGAGACTTGAATCAGAAAAATCTAGAAAATATGCAGAAATACTATAGGACGACTCACCTAACGACTCGTTAAGTAACCTAACGACTCGTTAGGTCAGCCGTGAGAAGGAGGTCTGAGAATTTGTAAAAGGGAGACAGTGTTCCCAACGTGCGACCTCACGAGTCGTGGTCACCTGCAACAACTCTTTATGTACCCCGTTATTAGTCCTTGTGAGTTGTCAGGTAGTGTACCTAACGAGTTCCCTCATGAGTCGTCATTAGTGGCAACGACTCGTTAGCTGACTCGTTACCAAGTATGATATAGGATCTTCAGAAAGGAGACAGTGTGGTCCACGACTGGTGACCATGACTCGTTAGGTCCCTCTTGGTGACCTCCAGGAGAAACCTGGGCAGTGTACCCAATAGGTGTGACCACGAGTCGTGATCAGTCACCACGATCTGTTAGGTCACCCATTAGGGTTACATGATAGTTTTTTCCAGCGTTTCAATGGCTATTTAGTAATTTTATATTATCCTAGACTCTAAACTACATCATTTTGGGATTATTTTGAAGGGATTTAGAGGGGTTAAACGGTTTTCCCCTCATTCCCACTCAGACTTTCAGAAAGATTTGTGTAAGTTTTCTCTCAAGAACTCCTAAGCAAGGTCTAGGGTTCCTCACCAGTTGCAGCCTTTCAAGTTTCTTTCTCCGGGGAAAATTTAGCTAGGTATGTGAGAATTAAACAAGGGAATTGTTCTTCCCTTGTGTCCCCCAAAATTCTCCCATAATTTCCCTATCAGTGTTAGCACTAAGTTTTGGAATACAAATGAATTCCATGCCATTTTTCGTTAATTTCGCCTGGAATAATATCCATGTTGATTGTTCATATTATCTTCATCAATTCCTAATTAAATTTTCAAAGTTCGTACAAAAGTAAATTGAAGCCCTAAATTCTCGCATGAAGGTTGTTTCTTGTTAATTCCCCATTTAGTGAATGAAGCATGTTCTGGGCTGGAATTCCTTGTGATTTTTGTTATATATATGATTAGAAAATATCCCAGCGATAAGAATGATTTTAGCTTTGTCAGATGAGATTTCTTTAATTCTTGAGATTTTGCCATATTATAGAATTCCCATGTTGTTGGAATAAGTTGAGCTCTCTATTAGCTGCTTCGTAGTTCAGTTCAGTTAGAATGTAAAACCTCTTTCGAACTATTCAGCACTTGTCAACTGATCAATTTGACTTCAGTCTTTTCCCGAGGTGTCAGTGGTGCCTCCCAGTTATCAGAATTAGACTCAGAATCCAGTTTATTGGTTCATTAGGTGGTCCTGACATTTTAGACATATAACTCTGACCAGCCACAGAACCCCAGTTTAGTTTACAGATTGTTCTTAGATGGTTATGACGCTTCCAGATAAGCAACTCTGACCAATCTAGAACCCAATTTCAGAATATGGTCCGAGAAGACTCTTAGGGTACTTTCAGTTATATGTCCCTGACTAGTCTTGGACCCCAGTTTCAAGCTATCAGCCTAGTAGTTCAGTATAAGATTTCCAGTGGGAATATGACTTAGCACCGAGTGGGCCGAGGTTCTAGCGCACCCAGGTTCCCAGAACTACGTTGCCAACATAGGTTACAGTATTACTTGGCCTGATTGGCCCCAGACTTTTGTGATCACCCAGTTCATGTTTTTATACCCTGGAATGGTATATTGGGTCCTACTGGTGGGTGTATACATCGGACTCCACGTCTAGCTCACGTGGTTATATGTCGGTTAGAGACTCTCCCACTAATCAATCCAATTCAGTTCAGTTCCAGTTCTATCAGTTTAACTCAGTTTAGTACAGTATCTTAGACTCAGAACTTTCATACTTAGGACTTGCCTTTGACCATAAGACAGGGTCATCATGACCATTTCGGTTTATATCAGCAGTTCAGTTCAATTCACTTGTTGGTCATTGCATGTCATTTCAGTTCAGACATTGTATTTCAGTTACATTTTCTCCCACTTACTTTGTACATTCAAAGTACTAATGCATACTTTTATGCTGTATTATTTCATGATACAGCTACAGGTTCCCAGACTCAACAATGTTAGCCTCCACGATCCAGATCCTCCTCAACTGTAGTTGAAGTGTGAGTCCTCATCATTTGAGGGCCTTATTTCATTTTGTTACAGCTAGATTACAGTTTTTTTTATTTATACTTAGAGTGAGCTGAGGGCTTGTCCCAGTAACTCATCAGTTAGAAAGCTTTCAGACTACAGATGTTTAGATTTCATGTTTTAAGTTTTATCTTAAATTTCATAAAATGCCTTTATGCTATTACTTCAAATTTTAGCTGTACATATATTATTTAGAATACCAGTGTATGATAGACCAGGGGTTGACTTGGGGTCACTTGTGACTTCGAGTATCGTGTTACGTCCAATGTGTAGGCTCGGGGTGTGACAACATACCTAATCGGACTATTGTTGGAGATGAATTTCTACTTCTTCTCACGCCAATAGGACTGAAGTCAGTGAGATTTTCCGGTGTTGGGGTTGGGAATTAATGGTTCTGACAGGGGCTGGGGTGGCGGGGTCTGGCAGGGGGCAGGGTTCGCGGGAGGTTTGGGGTTCATGGGGTTGGGGCAATCTGGCGGAGGAGGGTGGATTGGGGTGGTGGTCTGGTGGTTAGAATCATTGTGGTGGAGAGAGGGAGAGAGTTACGGTGGTGGGAGAGAAAGGGGAACAACGAGGTGTTTGGATGATGGGGAGATTAGAGGGTGGGGTGATTTTGGATAGTTAATGGGGAGGGTCGTTTTGGGTCAAACAGGTTATGTAATACCCAGAAGTCCTAAGATCAGACTCGAGGGTTAAAATGGAGAAAACAGAAATTTCTTCACCAGGTCACAGTACGAGTCGTGCAGTGTAATGCCCCCAAAACCCTAAGATCAGACCTGAGAATTGAAACGGAGAAAATAGAATTTTCTGCACTAGGTCACAAAATGAGTCGTCCTGTGACCCGTCAGGATGACCACAAGTCATTAAGTGACTCGTGGTGAGAAGTTTTGGCATGTTGGAAAATCTTAAGTTGGGGTGACCACGGGTGTGACCATGAGTCGTGGTCAACCCCACGAGGCGTGAGGTCACCTGTGGTCAGGGATGGCTGAAGGAAGAGGAAGTATGGAACAATACACTTAACGGGTCTACTTGTTAGGAAGTACCACGAGTCTTGGTGTCGCCCGTGGTGACCCCCTTGGTATTCTAGCAGTGTAGAGGACAAGTGGTGACCACGAGTCGTGGTCACCAGTAACGACTCATGATGTTCCTCATGGTGAGTTCCAGGTAAAGCTTTGGCAGTACACTTGGCGACATTGGTGGTGAGTCGTGGTCAGAAGTAACGACTCGTCCAATCCCTTAGTAGGACTGGTAGTCTGTTTTTCTCTGTGAATTTGGAAAGGAATTATCAGTAATTCCTATGATCCTAAGGCCTAAACTACGTTTTTTTAAGCTATGAACAGTGGTTTTAAGAGGGGTAAGTTCATTCTAAGCTATTACTATTCATGCATGCAAGTGTAGAAGTCTAGAGAGGTGATTAAGCTTAATTTCTTTCATTGTTCTTCTCAATTCTTCCTTGGCAAATCAGAGAAGTGACAGAATCAGATTCTCTCAGGTATGTAGGGTTATGAATGGGTGAAATCGTTCACACCCATGTGATCTTGGGCAAATTTATATGCCCAAGTGATACTCAAGTGTGTCATTTTAGCCTTGTTTATCTATCAATGTTGATACATTCTCATGTGATTGATAATAAAATGTGAATTTATACTAACCAACATGATTAGCGTTGTTTTGCAGTTGAAATGTAATTTTGTGAAGCTAAAATGCGTATTGGGAAAGATCGAGGTTGGACTCGGATGTCAGCAAAGGACAAAGCATTGGACGACAAGAATTAAAGGGGCTCCGCAATGGAGCCGTGTCACGCTGCCATCGCGGAGGCCTTCTGCCTGGAGAGGGAATTTTTGGCCAAATTCCAGTGTGGGTGCGCGTTGGGACCGTGGCACGTTGGCCTAGCCCCGCGTTGCATGCCGTGCCACGTTGGGCTTTATTACCTGGACAGTCTATTTCCAGTGAGCCTCCGCGTCTGTGGCGTGTCATGGAGGCAGTGCTCTGCGATGCACTCCGTGACACGTTGCTAGTTATTCCGGAAAAAAATTTCCACTAGTATAAATAGAACACTTAGGTTCATTTTTTAATATTCTGACTTGGTGGAGCAAGAACGTGGGTTACAGGCAGTTGAGGGGACAAAAATTTCAGGGTTTTTCTCTATCTCCTTCTTCTTTAATTCAATTGCTTGTATGTTTAACACTCATTTAACGATGTTTAATCCACAAATGAGTGGCTAATTCCTCTTCTTGCTGAGGTTAAGAACAATTGTATTGAAATGTGATTGTTGATCAATTTGGTTTTTAATCTTTTCTTCCATGGTTGTTCTATTGATTCTTGTTCTTACTGCAATAATATGTGGCCTATATTAATGTACATCTAAAAAGTCCGGTTTCACTCGAGAGAGCAAGAAATTGGAAAGTTGTGAATCAATAGGATATGATCTTTTCTTGGTTTGGGAAAATTGAGAATTGATTTACCTTCAGGATAGAAATATACCTGAAGGTCGTACTAGTCAATTAAGGAATCGGTTTTGTATGGCTAGAACATGAATTTCGTTTAATCACAGAAATGTAGGTGGACGGTTTATGATTCTTAAGTTGGGTTAAATACGAGAGTTTTAATCCATTGGCAATAGTTCTTGACTAGCAACCGGAGGAAAAGTTAACCAAATCACATCGATAATTTATTTCCTTACATGTTCGTTTAACCTCAGCATGCTCACACTCATAGTTCAGACTCAAATTATATAATCTTTGTAGACTTAGGATAAAATTAGAAATCAAAATATATCAAACTCTTCTTTGCACTGTTGTCTTCATTTTTAGAATCAATATAGTAACACTTAAGTAATTTGTTACCTCATCCCAGTCTCTGTGGGATCGATACTTGGCTTACTTGAGTCACTTTACTACTTGTTCGACCACGTGCACTTGCGTGTTGTTATATACCCATATAACAAACTCCGAACAAGTTTTTGGCGCCGTTGCCGGGGACTAGCAATTGGTGAATTTTTCTTAAATGTTAATTTACTATATTTTTTTTCTTAGTGTTGACAACTTGGTCTTAGCCTGTATTTTGCAGAAATACTGCTGAACACCGGCAAGAGACAAGGAGCTGGTGGACTCATACTTAGAGCCTGAACGACTATTTCATCGTCAGCGTAGAGAAGCTCTAGAGAAAAAGCTGCAGTTGCTCAGACAAACAATCATGGAGCAACAACAGAATCCACCAGTAGTACGGGCAATGTTAGTGCCCGAGGAAGTAGCAGCTAGGCCGGTTCACGAGGTGGCAATCTCACATGCTAACAATGTCACATCTAGCATTCGCAAACCTGAGCTAGGAGGGAGGTTAGAGCTCAAGCAAAACATGGTGCAATTGCTGCACACCAGCGGGTAGTTCACAGGTCTCCCTCATGAGGATCCACAACAACATCTCCAAAATTTTTTGGAGATAAGTGACACTTACATCCCCACTGGAGTGTCATCAGATTATGTCAGGCTTACATTGTTCCCTTTTTCACTATTGGGAGAAGCCAAGAGGTGGTTGAAAGCTGAGCCACCAAATTCTATTACTAGTTGGGATGATCTTGCAAGGAAATTCTTGATACGATTTTTTCCATCCAGTAAAACAGCAAGACTTAGAAGTCAAATTCTAAGTTTCAAACAGAGAGATGGAGAGAATCTATATCAAGCTTGGGAGAGATTCAAGCCATGTTGCGGGATTGTCCTCCTCATCATCAATCCAATGATGTGCTGGTGCACACTTTTATAGAGGGTTTGGAACCCAACACAAAAATCTTGCTAGACTCAGCAGCTGGGGGACAAGCATTGGAGAAAACTTATGAGGAGCTGTATAACTTGTTAAAACGTATTTCGCAGGGCAATCCGGAGTGGAATGCTGATTCATCAAGAGGAGGAACGAGGAAAGCAGCAGGAGTTCTAGAAGTGGATGATTTTACAGCTATTGCTGCACAGATAGCTGCTCTACAAAATCAACTCAACACCCACTTCAGTAACATGATAATGAACCAGCCTCAAGCCCCAGTGAATGCAGTGCAGCAAATTTAGTGTGACGTGTGTGGGAGCAGTGAGCACTCAGCTAAGTGTTATGGAGCAAATCCTAACTCGGTGAACTTTGTGGGAAATGTACAGAGGAACAACCACCAACAGTATGGCAACAACTACAACTCCAACTGGAGGAATCATCCGAATTTCTCTTGTGGTAGCAACAACCATCAAGGGCAAAGTTCGAGTCAAAGGGCGCAGAAGAATCAAGGAGGGCATCAGAACTATCAGGCACAATATAGAAACAACAATGCACCTCCTCCACCACCATCACCCAGCATTGAGGAGATGTTCAAGACGATGATAGCTAACCAAGCTAAATTGCAGGCTGACTATGTGAAATTGGCAGCAAAGGTGAAGAACAACCAGTTAGCTACTAAGACACTTGAATATCAATTTGGGCAATTTGCTGGAGCCCAAAATACCAGGCCTAGAGGAGGACTTCTGAGCGACACAGATCCAAATCCCAAGCAGGTGAATGCGGTGACCACAAGGAGTGGTTTGCAGCTGAAAGAGGTGGAACAAGAAAGACCACCTCAACAATCGGGAGCAACAGAAGTTGAGAGGGAGCAAAGTGATGAGAGGGGGAAGGAAAAGGAAGCTGAATCAGAAAGACCACCACCCCCGTTCCCTCTAAGATTAAAGAAACACAAGGAGGAGGCGTGTTTCCAGAAATTCATGGAGGTGCTGAAAATGGTACATATTAACTTACCTCTTGTTGATGTTTTGCAGGGAGTGCCAAAGTATGAAAAGTACATAAAGGACATCGTGGCAAATAAAAGTCGGTTGACTGAGTATGCTACGGTAGCTCTCACGGAGGAGTGCACTTCCCGGATACAAAATCATTTGCCCACAAAGCTCAAAGATCCTGGGAGCTTTACTATACAAATTACAATTGGGCAGAGTATCCAAGCTCGCGGATTATGTGATTTGGGAGCGAGCGTTAATTTGATGCCGTCATCGATATTCAAGAAGTTGGGTTTAGGGAGTCCTAGACCAACAACAGTGATCTTGCAACTAGCGGATCGGTCCTTAGCCAGACCTGATGGCAATGTGGAGGATGTGCTGGTGCAAGTGGGCTCCCTTATCTTCCCGGTAGATTTCGTCGTGCTGGATTTTGAGCCAGACGTGGAAGTCCCATTTATTTTGGGACGTCCTTTCTTGGCGACCGGGAAAGCGCTAATTGATGTAGCTGCAGGGTAGCTAACCATGCAGGCACACGACAAGGTGGAAGTGTTCGATGTATATAAGGCCCCCAAGCTCCCGATTGTGTACGAGGAACTCTCGGTGATCAACGTGATTGATCGAGGTGATGATGCTCAGATAGTTGAATCACGAGAGTTAATGGGAAAACCACCGGAGAGATGTAAGCACTACTGGGGTGAGGATGGTGGTCGAGAGAAAACATCCGTCACCCTAGAAGATGACTGAGCTGAATGACGTCGAGCCGCGACGGTAAATCAGGCGCTGCACGGGAGGCAACCCGTGAAATTTTTCTTTGTAAATTGTGAATAGATTTCTTTTTTCTTTTTTTCTTGATTAACAACAAAATTTTTAGTTTTTATTTTTATTTTTATTTTTATTTTGAGTGAAACTTATAATTCTAACCAATTTCTTGTCGTAAGATGAATTTCAGGTTGAATGGAGGATAAATGTGCAAGGGATCGCAAGGGAAAATTCGAGGTATGAAAAATAATAAAAAGTGGCAAAACAGTGAGCTAGGGCGATGGCTCCATGTCACGGAGGAGGGCCTCCATGTTACCCTCCGTGACACGTTGAGGTGTAAATCTGAAATTTTTAAAAAAATTTTAGAACACCCTCGCGACATCTCTGTGTCCCGGAGGGCATGCTCCGCGTTACCCTCCGTGACACGTTGTAGTGTATATCGCGACGGGTCACACCGGGTCGCCGGGTGATCCGCGCGAATTTCCCACTTTTAAACCCGATTCCCCCTTATTTTTCCTTATTTCTCATACACTCCGCGACCAACCTCCCAAAAACCCCTCCCCCCTCAACGTGACACGGACTTAGGCCAAGAATTTCATCGAGTTTTCATTAATTCTTCGAATTCAAGGTATGTTCTTCAATTTTATCTCATTTCTTGTCGATTTTCTTCGATATTGAACATGTGATATGAGCTAAACTTACCCTAAGTATAAATTAAGCGTAAATTCAATTGAATTATTGTTGATGAATGTTCAGAGTATCATTGTTATTGCTTGAACTCGTTAATTACATAGTTTAATCAATTTTTTTTATAAAATCATAGCTAGGGCTTGCCTTTGAGTTGGAAATGGAAAAATTTAGTTGAACTAGTGAAATTCATGCTGGGTTGTACATGTTGAGTGAGATGAGTCGATGTGCTAAATGTTACTAAGCTAAAAGACCGACGGATTCTCGGGTGAAGGAAATATTGGAATTTGGAAGAATTGGGTGAATTGTATAGGTTCATGTAGATAAATTCTTTTTGTTTTCGTTTCTCTGTTTCTCCTTGCTAAGTGCTATGGGATAAAATGTTATCGATGGTAATGATTGTGGCTAGCTGTACGAAGTCTGAGTAGTACATAGAATATATACCGTCGAATTCTCCAAGTGCACTAAGCATATTTGTTAAGTTTTGTTGGTTGTTTGTGTAAATAAGCATGATCTTTCCTTAATGTTGTAATTTTGGCTAAGGACTAAGTGTGGGGTAGCCTAGCTTAACCCAACCTTAGTCGAAGCAAATTTTAGTTGGCTTAACATTGATCTTGTCAATTTGGGTTGACAGGAAAAATGGCAAGCAGGCAGGACAAGGGAAAAGGCGCATCAACATCTGGTGCCTGCAGAAAAAGAATTAGACTGGGCACAGCGGTCCCAGCAGCACCAGCGGTTCCACGCGGCCAACGCCGTTAATATGGAACCAGGTGGGTGACTGAGGAGGGGAAGAAGTGGTACTCAAAACACAAGGAGAGAAAGTACTTCCCCGAGGAACACATAGCAAGGGAACCGTTGGCATAGGAGTTCCCCAGGATTGTCCAGAGGATCGAGGCAGCTGGGCTGAACTTCATTTTTGAAGAGCCCAAGGAATGCAATTTGCACTTGATTCGGGAATTCTACGCCAACTGGAACCTGACTCTCAGAAGTCACACCATCAAAATAAGGGGGCAAATAGTCACTTTTGAGCCCCACCACCTCAATGCTATCTTAGGGGTGTGGGACACAGACGCCCACGTGCTTCGATAGCTGAATATCACTCCACCATATGCAGACATCAGACGCACTTTGTGTGGAACCCGTTCGACGGCTAGGTGGAGCAGACATAAGGAGAGGGGCTACCATCAGACTTTGCCCTACTCATAGATGAATAGGGAAGCCAGGATATGGCTTAAGATCGTGTGTTCCTGCCTAATCCCGGGGGTGCATATGATGGATGTAACCCGGGATCGTGTATGCTTGGTGTACGCCCTGATGAAAGGGCTGGAGATCAACATGGGGGCGGTGATTATCTCCGCCATGAAGAGAGCCCGGTTGCATCAGGGGCACAGATACGGATTTGATGGATTACTCACCACATTCCTGAGGGGCCTGGACATTGAGGAAGAGGCCCTTGACTATATCCCGCAGATGGAGCAGCGGGCCTTAGATGTCACCAAAACTAAGGCTCCTGACACCGCCCACGGGCCAATGCTTACACTAGCCGAGCGACATGCTCGGGATGATCAGTACATGGCTCGCATGTACAGGATGCAGATGCTCCAGCTACGGATAGGCGGGAGGCCGGCAACAGAGGAGGAGCTATGGCAGCTCGAGCTAGACTACCATTTTGGCAAAAATGCCAGGGCTCTATGCCGAGTGGGGCCATCTTTTGTAGAGCCCACGGATGATAATGTCCCCACAGATGAGGAGACACATCGTGAGGACTCCGATGTGGAGTCCGATGATGACGATGGGGGTGATTCAGACACGGGAGACGAGGCAGCAGCACCTGATGAAGAAGTGGAATATTTTGATTGATCAGGGAGTTCCGCCACCCAAATTTTTGTGCTATTTTAATTTCTGTGAACACCGGGGATAGCGTTCGAGATAAGTGTGGGGTGGGAGTAGTTAGGTGCTGGTTGTGTTGTTGTGTATGTTCTGTTCTGTTGTTGTGACTGTGGAAAAATTTTGTGACCCTGTGACTTGTGATTGTGATGTTGTTGTTCTGTATTGTAATTAAATGTGAAACTGTTGTGTGTTGCTGAATGTTGCTAGCTGATTTTGTACATATTTTTGTTTTTACCGTACCCTATGATGGATGGATGATGATCGTCTTAAGGGAAATGTAGTCGTTAGGAGTAGATTTTTCATTTATTTTTTAGTTGTTTTCTTTTGTGGGTTGCATCCCAAAACCTGTAGTTACTTTATGGTTGCGGAATCCTAGTTGCGTGTCGTACATGATATTTGAAATGGAAAGGTGATTCGTATGAAAGCATGCAACTTTGTAAATATGTTGAGATACCTAGGCCATAGAGTCGATTCAGTGTGATTGAGGCTTAATGTTTGAATTCTTGTAATTCGCTGATTGAAGAGTCTGTGAATACGTCTTGAATTGCGCATGTGGAGTAAGTGTGAAGTGAGGTTTTATTTATTCCATGCCATTGTGAAGTGTCTAGAACTTACCTGGTGTGTGTACTAAACGAAATGAAGGACGTGTATTGTAGGAAAGGATGTTGGCATTTCTTTGTGTTAACTGAAAGTTTCTCTGTTTCATTATTGTACCCACCTTGAATGTACACCCTAGTTAGCCCGTTGAGCCTTTAGCCTATTATTTTTTTCTTATGTCAAAAATGTGTAAACCGAGCTTTACCCCTTCTTTTCATCAGCCGTGAATTTGATCCAAAACTCTTAAGCGCTTAAGAAGAGAAAATAATTTTCCCAAAGTGTCAAAGAGTGAGAATGGTGAAAAGAAAAGAAAAGCAGAGTGATGAAAGGAAAGAAAAGGTTGAAGGTGCACTTGTTATAAATAAAATATAATGAAGGTGTCTGAATAATCTTTGTTATCGAGTCAAGTGTACTTAATAAGATATGGGCCAAACTAAAGACAGACTTCAAGAATGGGAGGATGAAGGAAGAAACAATGCCCATGAGTTTGATGGGATGTATTGAAAAGGCGCTTAAGGATGCTAGTGGCTATTATTGGCTAGCCCAATATTTACTAGTTCTGTAGCTTACATTACAACCCGTTAAAGTCCTACGTGATCCTACATCACATTTCCTTATATTAGTGGAGTAATACACTAAGGGCAAGCCTATGGTTCATGACATGATGCATGTGAATTCGTTTGGGAGAGAGAGTGACATTGTGTTTATACGCCCCTGCATGTAACCGTTAGAGTTCATGTGATTAAAAAAAGGGGAAAATTCTCTTGCATTGTGAGGGCACATGCTTGATGAGAGATTAATTTTCGTGTCAGATATCTTGATCAGCTGATTTGCATGAGTTTGCCAATATCGAGAGTCGATTCTTAAGTCTAGGAGGTCTTGATGTGTTGAAGGTCATTGCATTGATAGGACCATGCGTGTTTTCTTGATGATTTGCTGTATTGAATAATCGGTATGACCATAGCCTGAATTGTTGAACCAAAGTAGCCAGGTTGGGGTGTAAATTGCATGAGGTGTAAGAGTGTTGTTCGGGGATGAGCAAGGATTTAAGTGTGGTGTAAGTGATCTTGGGCAAATTTTGTTATACCCCGTAAATTTTAAACAAATAAATATCCTAAGGACATGTTGGTTAAGGGATTTAGAAGGCAAAAAAAAAAAAAATGGAAATTGTTAAATAAAGTCGGCCTCTTCCTCATATTAATACATTTCCAGCAAAAAAAACAGGGCATTTCCATATGAAATGAAAACCCACGACAATATATATATATTTTCTTCCAATTACGCGATGAAACGCGGTCTAAACTCCGTTCCGGCTTAGGTACAGGTGTATAAAGCTGCAGAGAGCAATTCTACGGAGTTGGTTTCGTGAAATTTGGCCGACGAAATGTCGTGCTACCGAGGTAAAGTAAATAGAATTACTTTAAATTAGTACCAATGTGTTCCTAGCGTTGCAGTGAGCATTTATCACTTCTGGACTATCGAGAAATAACGAGTTTTTGATCGTTTTCCGAAAGGTTGAAGTTGGGATAAATATATATATCAAAAGTGATAATTTCTCCCGAATATTAATGTATTTAGTTCTAATTGACGTGTATATGAATGTAGTTGGGAGAAACAGCAGAAGTACCGACGGAAATCACACCGGTCAGTCGGGTACTCAGAAACCAGGTATGTAAAGTTATTCTTTCGGCAAGCCTGGAAGTATAGCTTAGAAAGTAAATAGAATAAAGGCTATTAACCGATACCAGCGTACAGGAACGATTTTAGTACAATTTCCAGCAAGCATGCTAGTATATTAATTACGTATCATGCGATAATCAGAATAATAGATATTCAGGCAATACGTATTATATCTGTTGAGATTGTATCCAGTAGTAGATGGTACATTTTATGTTATTGAGCTATATCCAGATATAATCAGATAGACAGATAAAGGCCAGGTAGCAGTTAGTCCAACAATCAGAAATAGTGTAAAACAGAATATAGTATCAGTTATTTAATACAAACAGGCCTTGAGATACAAGAAGAGAATATGACTAGTATTTTTCATTTGAGCATGCTTGCTGTGTATATGTTTGTATGTTGAGACTTGTTGTGGCATGTGGGCACCCATTAGCATCCCCACCGCCCCTAGGTTATAGCTATGTCGATACCAGATTCAGATACCGCCACCAGCTGGGCGATACCGTCCGACTAAAGGACGATGATGGCCGACCACCATGATAATACGGTCCAGACCACCCTGCTTGCAGGGGTAGTTCAGTTTACTCTGCGCAGAGCTAGCACACCCTGTTTACAGGGGCAGACCACTCTGTGTGCACACCTGTGCCCAGAGGCAGGAGTCTTCGGACTCAGACACAGTTTATTGTCAGAGGCCAAGGCCTGAGCTACGTACCCAAGGGGGCCGGTAGGAGGAGCTTACAGTTATCAGATGAGTGGAGTGACTTGTTTTTGGTTGGTTTTGACCCGGGTAGGGGTAAATAGATTGCTTGCTTGGTTGGCACCTTCCGGCTTATGGGGATCGGTCAGGTATTGTGTGTATTATTATATATATTGATATGTGCTAATAGATACTGATAGACAGAAGGATGACACGTCTTCAGGTACGCTCAGTTAGTTACAAAATGTATAAACTCTCCCCAGTTATCCTCAGCTAGATAGACTCAGCTACTTCTTGCTTAAATGTCATGTTATTGTGCTATTCATTTCAGTTGCATATTTCAGTTTGCTTTACATGCTCGGTACCTGTGGTGCTGACGCCCAGCGGGGCGCTGTATTGATTGCCTACAGGTACTCACGGACGAGGAGCCGATCCCTCGTGATTCCAGCCAGCCAGTGAGTCATCAGCTCCTGTCATCCGGAGTCTGATTCCCAGAGGTGTAGCTCCTTTTCTTTTGTTGTGCAGTATGGGTAGGTCGGGGCCCTGTCCCGATCATTTCTATTAAGTTCTTACAGTATTCGTAGAGGCTTGCAGTCTGTATATATATTTCCCTGTGGTCAGTTGAGCCGGTCGTGTGAGGCCGTGCAGTTTGCTGTAGCTGCTTAGTATTTCAGTTATGTTGGCCGTGTGGGGCCTTAGTTTGACAGTAGTGGTGACCTTGCCGGTCACGTAGTTTTACAGTAGTCTTGTGTTAAGTTACAGATAACTAGACAGCATGGTGGCCTTGTCGGCCCGCATAGGTTCCTTGTTACAAGTCTGTTTCTGGTTAGCTGTTGTTACAGGTACATATGGCTACAGGCCAGTTGGCCGGAGGCTGTATTTACAGCCGTTATATAGCCGGTTTGTTTCTTGAAATAGAGCCAAAACCAGCCAAAGCACCAGATGTGCTCAGGCTGGACGATTTAGTAGTCTAGAGTCTAGCAGGCACCAGGTGCCCGTCATACCCCCCAAGGCGGGGTGTGACAAACTTGGTATCAGAGCAGTTCGTGTCCCAGGGAGTCTGCAAGCCGTGCTAAGTAGAGTCTTGTCTATGGATGTCTTGTGCACCACATACTATAGGCAAGAAGCTGCAAGGCATGTTAGGATTGTCACTCTTCTTTCTTATTCAATGGTGCTATAGAGCGGTACAATATAGAGTTGACTTTTGAAACTCACCACCCTCTTTGCTTACAGATATTATGGCGGACCAGTGGCACCCAGCTACAGGTAGGAGATTGGATACAGCAGTGGGCGAAGGCACCAGTAGGATGCCTCAGTTACAGCCAGATTCCGCCAGATCTAAGAGCAATACGGAGGCGTCATCTCGGCCCTCCCAGCAGTCTCCGCCTCGCCAGACGCCATTTGAGGCAGCACCGCCTTCCACAGCTCCTACACCCACTTCATCTGATTAGGAGCTACGTAGTGCGGTGGTTATGTTGACTCAGATACTAGCTGCTCAGCGTCAGCCAACACCACCTACAGCAGCAGAATCCCTAGGGGGGCCAGGTAGTTCCAGGGTTAGAGAATTCTTGGTGTTGGGACCCCCTCAGTTTACTGGATCGAATTTAGCGGAGGATCCTCACGACTTTTTGGACCAGATGCGGAGAATCTTTAGAGTCATGCACGTAACCCCAGCAGATGCAGTTGAGCTAGCAGTGTTCCGATTAAGGGATATTGCTGTTTTGTGGTACGAGAGTTGGGAGAGGTCTCAGGGAAGAGATGCAGCCCCTCCTACATGGTCCAGCTTTTCAGAGGCCTTCCTGGACCACTACTTACCCCGGGAGGTCAGACAGGCCCGGATGGACCAGTTCTTACATTTAGAGCAGGGGGCTAGGAGCGTCCGTGAATATTCCTTACAATTCGACTCCTTAGCCCGCTATGCTCCTGCATTTGTGGACACCGTGTCGTCCAGAGTCCACCGCTTTATTATGGGCCTGAATCCAGAGTACATAGAGATGTGCATGACAGCTACTTTGAGAGAGGACATGGACATAGCCAGGGTACAGGCCTTTGCACAGACAATTGAGGGCCTGAGGCAGCGACAGCGGGGTGACAGACAGGCGACTTCAGAGCAGCACCATAGGGGCAGACCCGCTGAGATTCAGAGGGAAATTCCTAGGGGGCCGAGACCACGGTTTTCAGATAGGCCACCCAGATCTCTACCACCGGTACAACAGCAGAGGGGCAGGTTTATTTGCCGGAGTCAGTCGGAGTCCGGTAGCAGTTCACGGACAGTAGCCTCACCCTAGCAGCGGAGGGTAGAACAGAGTAGAGTTACATCCACCCCTTGTCCTATATGTCACCGACTACATTCTGGAGCCTGCAGGCAGGGATTCCCAGGGTGTTATTACTGCGGACAAGAAGGGCATTTAATGAGAGATTGTCCAGCCAGGGGACAGGGTAGTCAGGATGATCTGGATAGAGCGTCAGCAGGGCCACGAGTTCCAGCAGCCTCAGCGGGGCGCAGGCTCTCAGGTTCAGGGAATAGGGGCCGAGGTAGACCAGGAGCCTCTGGCTCAGGTGCAGGCCCCAGCCGTACCTATGCATTACCGGGGAGGCAGGATTCAGAGGCATCTCCCGACGTGGTCACAGGTACATTGATTATCTGTTCATATCCTGTTTATGTATTGATTGATCCAGGGTCTACATTGTCATATATCACACCATTTGTGGCCCGAAAGTTGGGTATCGAACCAGAATTGCTTCAGCAGCCCTTTTCAGTGCTTACACTGGTCGGTGACTCGATTACAGCTAAAAGAGTTTACCGAGGGTGTACGGTAGAGGTTGTTGATCGCCAGACCACGGTAGACTTAATAGAACTTGAGATGGTCGACTTCGATGCCATTATGGGTATGGACTGGTTAGTGCCATGCTATGCCAACTTAGAATGTTGGACGAAGACGGTCCGATTCCACTTTCTGGGGGAAGCAGTACGAGAGTGGAAAGGGAGTACACCTACACCGAAAGGTAGGTTTATTTCCTACCTTAAGGCAAGAAAATTAATAGCAAAGGGATGTATTTACCACCTAGTTAGAGTCCAGGATGTTCGGGTGGAACCTCCGACTCTTCAGTCTGTTCCAGTGGTCAATGAATTCCCTGACGTATTTCCGGATGAGTTGCCTAGTGTCCCTCCCGAAAGGGAGATAGATTTTGCAATTGACTTGTTGCCAGGGACTCAACCTATATCCATTCCCCCGTATCGCATGGCACCAGCTGAGCTTAGAGAGTTGAAAGAACAGATAAAAGATTTGCTCAACAAAGGTTTTATCAGGCCTAGTACTTCCCCGTGGGGTGCGCCAGTTCTGTTTGTAAGAAAGAAAGATGGATCACTCCGTATGTGTGTGGACTACCGGCAGCTGAATAAGGTAACGGTTAAAAACAAATACCCGCTCCCGAGAATAGATGATTTGTTTGACCAGTTGCAGGGGGCCAAATGCTTCTCTAAGATAGATTTGAGGTCCGGATATCACCAGGTCCGGGTTCGGGGGAGAGACATTCCAAAGACTGCTTTCAGGACCAGGTATGGTCACTTTGAATTTCTAGTTATGTCTTTTGGACTGACGAATGCCCCCGCAGTGTTTATGGACCTGATGAATAGCATATTCAGACCGTACTTGGATCTGTTCGTGATAGTATTTATCGATGATATTCTGGTATATTCTCGTTCAGAGACAGATCACCAGAACCATTTACGAACAGTACTCCATATCCTTAGAGACCGTCAGCTGTACGCCAAGTTTTCTAAGTGTGAGTTCTGGCTGAACTCAGTTGCCTTTTTGGGGCATATCGTGTCGGATGCTGGAATACAGGTAGACACACAGAAAATAGAGGCGGTCAAGACATGGCCCAGACCTACCACTCCGACCGAGGTCCGCAGTTTCTTGGGTTTAGCAGGATATTATCGGAGATTTGTTGAAGGATTCTCCACTATAGCAGCACCTCTGACAAAGCTAACACAGAAAGCAGCAAAATTTCAGTGGACGGAGGCCTACGAGCAGAGTTTTCAAGAATTGAAAGACAGATTGACCTCCGCCCCAGTACTAGCATTGCCAGAGGGAACATATGGGTATGCGGTATATTGCGACGCTTCAGGTTTGGGACTGGGTTGTGTGTTAATGCAACATGGTAAGGTGATTGCTTATGCTTCCAGACAACTGAGGAAACACGAAAAGAACTATCCGACCCATGACCTGGAACTGGCTGCAGTGATCCATGCTCTGAAAATTTGGAGGCATTATCTGTATGGCGTCCATGTAGACATTTTTACAGATCATAAAAGTCTGCAATACATTTTCACACAGAGGGAGTTAAATCTGCGGCAGCGCCGCTGGCTAGAATTGTTGAAAGACTATGATGTAAATATTCTCTATCACCCAGGAAAAGCTAATGTAGTAGCAGATGCCCTGAGCCGTAAGTCAATGGGGAGTTTGGCGTATTTGCGGCCCGAGAAGCGGGAATTAGCCAAGGAAATTCATCAACTAGCTGGTTTAGCCGTTCGAGTAGTGGAGACAGAAAATAACAGAGCGGTAATTCAGAATTCTGCCGAGTCATCACTAGTTACAGAGGTAAAAGAACGGTAGTACGAGGACCCTGACTTAGTCCAGCTCAGAGATAGAACTCAGAAAGGTAAGGAGTCAGATTTCCAAGTGACTGAAAATGAAGTGCTACGTTGTAAGGGCCGTCTGTGTGTCCCGAACATACCAGGGCTTCGCCAGCAGATCATGCATGAGGTACATTACGCTCGTTATTCCCTCCATCCAGGAGCAACGAAAATGTACCACGATATCAGAGACATTTACTGGTGGCCAGGTATGAAATCTGAAATAGCTGAATTTGTATCTAGATGTCCTAACTGCCAGCAGGTGAAAGCGGAGCACCAGAAACCGGGCGGTCTGACGCAGGATATAGTTGTACCTATGTGGAAATGGGAAGCGATAAATATGGATTTTGTAACAGGATTACCCCGTACCAGACGCAGAAATGATTCTATTTGGGTAATAGTTGACAGGCTGACAAAATCAGCTCATTTCCTGCCAGTGAAGGCTACCTTCTCAGCCGAGGATTATGCTGAGTTATACATCAGAGAAATAGTTAGACTACATGGAGTGCCGGTATCTATTATTTCAGACAGGGGAGCACAATTCACAGCTAGATTTTGGCAGTCGTTCCAGAGGGGTCTGGGAACGCAGATTAATTTGAGCACAGCATTCCACCCTCAGACAGATGGACAGGCTGAGCGAACTATCCAAACGCTCGAAGACATGCTACGAGCGTGCGTACTAGATTTTGGGGGTAGCTGGGATGAACATCTGTCGTTGATTGAATTTGCCTATAATAACAGTTATCATTCAGCTATCCAGATAGCGCCCTTTGAAGCATTATACGGGCGAAAATGTAGATCGCCGGTGGGCTGGTTTGAAGTGGGAGAATCAACGTTGATTGGGCCAGACATCATTCAACATTCAGAGGAGAAGGTAAAGCTTATCAGAGAACGCCTGCTGACTGCTCAGAGCCGTCAGAAGTCGTATGCAGATATGCGGCGTAGAAATTTAGAATTTGCGGTAAATGACTGGGTATACCTGAAGGTGTCTCCGATGAAAGGGGTGATGAGATTTGGCAAGAAAGGCAAGCTTAGCCCGAGATTCATTGGGCCATATCAGATTCGGCGGAGAATAGGCCGAGTTGCATACGAATTGAACTTGCCTCCGGAGTTAGCATCTGTTCACCCAGTATTCCATGTATCTATGTTGAGGAAATTTGTAGGAGACCCTTCCACAGTTGTTCCAGTTCAGGATGTCCAGGTCACCGAAGAGTTAGCATACGAAGAGGTTCCAATAGCTATCTTAGACAGACAGATCCGTAGATTGAGAACTAAAGATATTGCGTCTGTCAAAGTATTGTGGCGTAACAGGAACCGAGAAGAAATGACCTGGGAAGCTGAGGAGGACATGAAAGCCAGATATCCCCACTTATTCCAGGCATAGGCAAACGGGAGGTATGCTAGAACTATTCTCCTTATTAATGTTTATACTTCATATATGAAAGCAGGCGGTTGATTATAGACAGTTTTATACCTGAATGTTATTATATCGTGTAGAGTACCTGTATTGGGCTTTTTTGATTTTCAGGAATTTTGAGACAGTCCATCATACAGGAGAAACTCTGCCAACATTTTTCTAGAAACCAGTTGAGTAAGTTGAGCAGCCCTCTAGACAGAATGTCATTCGAGGACGAATGTTCTTAAGGGGGGAGGATGTTATACCCCGTAAATTTTAAACAAATAAATATCCTAAGGACATGTTGGTTAAGGAATTTAGAAGGCAAAATAAAAAAATGGAAATTGTTAAATAAAGTCGGCCTCTTCCTCATATTAATACATTTCCAGCAAAAAAAACAGGGCATTTCCATATGAAATGAAAACCCACGACAATATATATATATTTTCTTCCAATTACGCGACGAAACGCGGTCTAAACTCCGTTCCGGCTTAGGTATAGGTGTATAAAGCTGCAGAGAGCAATTCTACGGAGTTGGTTTCATGAAATTTGGCCGATGAAACATCGTGCTACCAAGGTAAAGTAAATAGAATAACTTTAAATTAGTACCAATGTGTTCCTAGCGTTGCAGTGAGCATTTATCACTTATGGACTATCGAGAAATAACGAGTTTTTGATCGTTTTCCGAAAGGTTGAAGTTGGGATAAATATATATATCAAAAGTGATAATTTCTCCCGAATATTAATGTATTTAGTTCTAATTGACGTGTATATGAATATAGTTGGGAGAAACAGCAGAAGTACCGACGGAAATCACAACGGTCAGTCGGGTACTTAGAAACCAGGTATGTAAAGTTATTCTTTCGGCAAGCCAGGAAGTATAGCTTAGAAAGTAAATAGAATAAAGGCTATTAACCGATACCAGCGTACAGGAACGATTTTAGTACAATTTCCAGCAAGCATGCTAGTATATTAATTACGTATCATGCGATAATCAGAATAATAGATATTCAGGCAATACGTATTATATCTGTTGAGATTGTATCCAGTAGTAGATGGTATATTTTATGTTATTGAGCTATATCCAGATATAATTAGATAGACAGATAAAGGCCAGGTAGCAGTTAGTCCAGCAATCAGAAATAGTGTAAAACAGAATATAGTATCAGTTATTTAATACAAACTGGCCTTGAGATACAAGAAGAGAATATGACTAGTATTTTTCATTTGAGCATGCTTGCTGTGTATATGTTTGTATGTTGAGACTTGTTGTGGCATGTGGGCACCCATTAGCATCCCCACCGCCCCTGGGTTATAGCTGTGTCGATACGAGATTCAGATACCGCCACCAGCTGGGCGATGCCGTCCGACTAAAGGACGATGATGGCCGACCACCATGATAATACGGTCCAGACCACCCTGCTTGCAGGGGTAGTTCAGTTTACTCTGCGCAGAGCTAGCACACCCTGTTTACAGGGGCAGACCACTCTGTGCGCACACCTGTGCCCAGAGGCAGGAGTCTTCGGACTCAGACACAGTTTATTGTCAGAGGCCAAGGCCTGAGCTACGTACCCAAGGGGGCCGGTAGGAGGAGCTCACAGTTATCAGATGAGTGGAGTGACTTGTTTTTGGTTGGTTTAGACCCGGGTAGGGGTAAATAGATTGCTTGCTTGGTTGGCACCTTCCGGCTTATGGGGGTCGGTCAGGTATTGTGTGTATTATTATATATATTGATATGTGCTAATAGATACTGATAGACAGAAGGATGACACGTCTTCAGGTACGCTCAGTTAGTTACAGAATGTATAAACTCTCCCCAGTTATCCTCAGCTAGATAGACTCAGCTACTTCTTGCTTAAATGTCATGTTATTGTGCTATTCGTTTCAGTTGCATATTTCAGTTTGCTTTACATGCTCGGTACCTGTGGTACTGACGCCCAGCGGGGCGCTGTATTGCTTGCCTACAGGTACTCACGGACGAGGAGCCGATCCCTCGTGATTCCAGCCAGCCAGTGAGTCATCAGCTCCTGTCATCCGGAGTCTGATTCCCAGAGGTGTAGCTCCTTTTCTTTTGTTGTGCAGTATGGGTAGGTCGGGGCCCTGTCCCGATCATTTCTATTAAGTTCTTACAGTATTCGTAGAGGCTTGCAGTCTGTATATATATTTCCCTGTGGTCAGTTAAGCCGGTCGTGTGAGGCCGTGCAGTTTGATGTAGCTGCTTAGTATTTCAGTTATGTTGGCCGTGTGGGGCCTTAGTTTGACAGTAGTGGTGACCTTGCCGGTCACGTAGTTTTACAGTAGTCTTGTGTTAAGTTACAGATAACTAGACAGCATGGTGGCCTTGTCGGCCCGCATAGGTTCCTTGTTACAAGTCTGTTTCTGGTTAGCTGTTGTTACAGGTACATATGGCTACAGGCCAGTTGGCCGGAGGCTGTATTTACAGCCGTTATATAGCCGGTTTGTTTCTTGAAATAGAGCCAAAACCAGCCAAAGCACCAGATGTGCTCAGGCTTGACCATTTAGTAGTCTAGAGTCTAGCAGGTACCAGGTGCCCGTCATACCCCCAAGGTGGGGTGTGACAAATTTATATGCCCAAGTGATACTCAAGTGTGTCATTTTAGCCTTGTTTATCTATCAATGTTGATACATTCTCATGTGATTGATAATAAAATGTGATATTATACTAACCAACATGATTAGCGTTGTTTTGCAGTTGAAATGTAATTTTGTGAAGCTAAAATGCGTGTTGGGAAAGATCGGGGTTAGACTCGGATGTCAGCAAAGGACAAAGCATTGGACGGCAAGAATTAAAGGGGCTCCGCGATGGAGCCGTGTCACGCTGCCATCGCGGAGGCCTTCTGCCTGGAGAGGGAATTTTTTGCCAAAATTCCAGTGTGGGTGCGCGTTGGGGCCGTGGCACGTTGGCCTAGCCCCGCGTTGCACGCTGTGCCACGTTGGGCTTTATTACTTGGACAGTCTATTTCCAGTGAGCCTCCGCGTCTGTGGCGTGTCACAGAGGCAGTGCTCCGCGATGCACTCCGTGACACGTTGCTAGTTATTCCAGAAAAAATTCCCACTAGTATAAATAGAACACTTAGGTTCATTTTTCAATATTCTGACTTGGTGGAGCAAGAACATGGGTTACAGGCAGTTGAGGGGACGAAAATTTCAGGGTTTTTCTCTATCTCCTTCTTCTTTAATTCAATTGCTTGTATGTTTAACACTCATTTAACGATGTTTAATCCACAAATGAGTGGCTAATTCCTCTTCTTGCCGAGGTAAAGAACAATTGTATTGAAATGTGATTGTTGATCAATTTGGTTTTTAATCTTTTCTTCCATGGTTGTTCTATTGATTCTTGTTCTTACTGCATTAATGTGTGGCCTATATTAATGTACATCTAAAAAGTCCAGTTTCACTCGAGAGAGCAAGAAATTGGAAAGTTGTGAATCAATAGGATATGATCTTTTCTTGGTTTGGGAAAATTGAGAATTGATTTTCCTTCAGGATAGAAATATACCTGAAGGTCGTATTAGTCAATTAATGAACCGGTTTTGTATGGATAGAACATGAATTTCGTTTAATCACAGAAATGTAGGTGGACGGTTTATGATTCTTAAGTTGGGTTAAATACGAGAGTTTTAATCAATTGGCAATAGTTCTTGACTAGCAACCGGAGGAAAAGTTAACCAAATCACATCGATAATTTATTTCTTTACATGTTCGTTTAACCTCAGCATGCTCACATTCATAGTCCAGACTCAAATTATATAATCTTTGTAGACTTAGGATAAAATTAGAAATCAAAATATATCAAACTCTTCTTTGCACTGTTGTCTTCATTTTTAGAATCAATATAGTAACACTTAAGTAATTTGTTACCTCATCCCAGTCCCTGTGGGATCGATACTTGGCTTACTTGAGCCACTTTACTACTTGTTCGATCACGTGCACTTGCGTGTTGTTATATACCCATATAAAAAACTCTGAACACCATGCCCAACTCCTCTTTAATTCATGAAATTCTATTGATAATTCTATGGGGTTTTATCCCAATTCTTATGAAATCCTTATGATCTATCTACAGGTTAATCCCGCTCATGTATAATTTCATGTTTTATGGATCACGGGTTGATTTTATGACTATATCAAATTATAAATTTATGGATTTAAATTTCTATAAAACTATGCCCAATTATGTATGTTCCATGATAAATCAAGTTATGATTCCACTTCGATTTTGATGTTCATTAGCCCATTATGATTTATGCTTTATGATATGGCTTCTCTCAAATATTTATTATGGATTTATGAGATATCAAGTATATACATGTTTTATAAGTATGCATGAACTTTATCATATATGGATTTATAATTTTGCCCGACTCACGAGCCTTATTTCATGGATAGTTCACGTGCTTATGAATAACATGATTTTAACTAGCCTATGAATCTTATGTATATTATCCTATGAGCATTATATATGTTTTGGGAGTAGTATTTAACACCGAGTAGACCCGGGGTCCAAGTATGCCCCCAGTCTCAGAACTATGCGCCAACGTAGCCACGATGGGACCTCCATGATACTGTCCCCTTTGCCCGAATGGGCCCTCTGTTGTGATATCACACCTCTTTCATGATTCTACCCTTAGCAAGGTGTGATCCGGAATAGGGGTTT
Source organism: Datura wrightii (assembly GCA_035772735.1). Taxonomy (NCBI): domain Eukaryota; kingdom Viridiplantae; phylum Streptophyta; class Magnoliopsida; order Solanales; family Solanaceae; genus Datura; species Datura wrightii. The sequence goes on from JASDFA010000019.1 coordinate 78,185,243, forward strand.
ATAGGTAGAGCTCCATGTATGCTCATATGGGGTATGTCAGTTATAAGAATCTCCTACTGTTCCTCGTGATTTATGTGTGGTTATGATTATATACTTTGGCTCAAGTCATGTTTAATAAAGCTTTTCTCTTATTATTATAATTACGATTGATTTATGAATGTTTTTGAAAACCTTGAGCCTTATATTTGCATTATGATATATATGTTACGATCATGTTGTCCTACGCTTATAAACTTTTATGTATTTTAATTGTCCGTTTTTACCTGCCTTGCATACTCGGTACATTTCACGTACTGACTGCATACTCTATGCTGTATCATCTCATGATACAGGTCCGAGGGATCTTTCTCAGCAGCATCCTTAGCCCCTACTTTCCCACTCAGACCTATCCAGCTAGCATCGATGAGTCCTCATCCTCCGAGGATATTCGGTATTCGTGGTTGTTATGTCTCTCTTCAGTTTCAGACTTGTTGGGTTAGTAGGAGGTTTTGTCCCATCAATGCATCAGTTATGTTAGAGGCTTTCAGACTTTGCGTAGTAATCAGTTTTTCATGTATGATATGAATTCCAGTTTTGATGTTATGTTATATTTAGACTTCCGCTACATTTATTATGATAAATCTTCCACTTTAATTGATTGAGTTAGATGGATGTTCATGCCATGGGTCGACTTGGAGTCTCTCGGGGCTCCTTGTCTTGTGTCTCTATCTGGGCCTATGTTAGGGTCATGACAAACTTGGTATTAGAGCAATAGGTTTTTAAATGCCTTAGGGTGTCTGAAAGCCGTGTTAAGTAGAGTCTTTTTCATGAGTATGAAGCGTGCCACACTTATGAAGAAGAGGCTACAAGCTGTTTAGTAAATGTTCCCTTCTTTCATGACTCTATCTCGTGCCATGAGTTTGACTCTCTCCATTCCTCTAACTCGTGCTATAGGCGTGTGCAGAAACATATCTTCTTAGAACAATATCGGGAGTTAGCCAGCCCCACCAACTCCAATGGGTCCAATGCAAGTTATGGATGCAGAACTTGGGGCCGCCCTCAGAGTGTTGATACGGTCCATGATCACCCAGCCTAACCAACAAACTATCACACCAGTGAACCCTATCGGAGAGGTGACAACTACTAGGGTTCAAGAACACACGAAGAGGAGCCTGTCTAAGTTTGGTGATTTGAATATGGGTGGAGAGTTTAAGGGGGAAGAAATGGAGAAAAAAAGGCCCAGGATTGAAGACTTGGAGAGTTCCCAGCAAGGTTCGAGTAGTACGAGTCTCTCTCAACCCCGTCAAAGGTCTCTAGCTCAAGTTCGGGGATACGAGCCCCGGGTGAGGGAGATTACTTACCAAATTTATGGGCGCTGCGGGAAGAACCACCTAGGAAAGTTCTTGGCAGGTTCAGATGCTTTCTTCTATTGTGGCCAGCCTAGTCATAAACACAGAGATTGCCCTTCAGCCAAACGAGACGGCCAGAGAGGTCGTGCCCCGACCACCCCTCCAGCAGCCCTATCTAGCTAGTCAGCATGCTTGATATATGGTAAATCACACGTGGGATGGTGTTTGGCAGGTTCAAACATTTGTTACAGATGTGGGGAGGCCGGACACGCCCATCGGCCAAGCAAGGCAAGGTAGAGCCGATGCACCAATCACCGGATTAGCAGCTCTAGCAAATCGCCCATCTCAGCAGCATAGGTTAGCAAGAGAAAGTGGTAGTCATCCTCATATGTAGTATTCGGTATTTTATAAGCCTTCCTATAGAACCTACCATGATTGCTAGTTCCGAGAACTACGGTACAAGGTACAAGATCCCTTTGTGCATTTTAATATGGGATTTATTTCGTGGAAGGTAGGGAAATGGTAAGTGAAGGGACAAGTCAGGTTTTGAGTTTTCTAGTAAGGAAGTTCTCTGAATAGTATCTGGGGGTAGTCCATCCATTCCTCTTTAGATGTTTCCCTTATGTTTTGCCCAATGCTACGCTCCACTCATGCTTATGTTCAGAACCCTAAGATGATAGGTAATTCCATCAGTCAGTGATCCCAACATTACCCATTCAGATTCATGTCATGACCCTCGTTACGTATGTGTACTCATGTCTCTTAGCACGCTCAGCTCTATGAACTCAGTCTTTAAGATTTGCCCTATTGGCTCATAAGATCGTGCTATATCAGGATATGCCCAACTTAGAATTCTTAAATGAGTCATCCTCATGATTCCCTTACTCTAAACCTTATAGATGTTCCCTATGATAGAGATGATGGTTAAAATGGGTACGTTCAAGGTAGCTCCCTATCCCTTCCTTAGGTTCTGGGTATGTAGAAGTCCAGGAAGTGCGGTTATTAGTTGAGCCAGGAAGTGAACAATTAGCATGATTAATTTTTGATTGTTGATCAATTTCCATGGGTTGAACCTTTCCATATCTTCATTTTGTTATTCATGAGTTGCGGAGGTGGATGGCACCGCTTTTGAGATGATCTAATGAAGATCGGGTGAGATTTTCAATGTTGGAGGGTTTGAGATTTGAGGGGTTTGAACAAAGTCAACATTTTAGATTAATGAGCTCGAATTTGGGTTCTGAAAGCTCTGTTGGTTCCGTAAAGTGATTTATGACTTAGTTAGTTAGATTGCATGGATCCCGAGGGTGGTTTGAACCTTTGGTTGAAATTATGAGCTTTGAGGAGGTTAAGTGTGACCACGTGATAACACTCAAACCACACCTCTAACTAAAATATGAAGCAGACATTGTCAATAAAGAACCCTACTAAAGGTTGGGGTCGATCCCACAGGGAATATGGAAGAGCTAGATTATAGCCGGTAAGTGAACTTGTAAGGTAGTTCAAAATTGGGGGTTTCTAAAGAAAGGAAATAATAAAAATAATTATCAAAAGTTCGGTTTTGAATCAATATTAAACGATAACTAGGGTTTGTGTTTCCCATGGGTTCATAACTGCTTTGGGTATACACTCGTGATCATCACCAATACTTACTTATAGAACTGATAACTTAGGTTCATTCAAACGACCGACCAGTCCCTATTGAATGACTATACTCAATTACTCGATCAAGTCTCATGAGCGGTTTTAAACTATCCATTATCAATAAGTTTTATATTTAACTATCTTGCGACCACAACTCAAGTTAATACAATGATCATCAAGATCACGGCTCTGTTGTAATTCTCTTTTCCTAATCTATACCTCTTAGACCTAAGCAAGTAAAGAATTCAGGCATGTCCTAACATTGCGCACCGTTAAAAAACGTTTAAGCATGAAGAGACAACAATATAAGTGTTTGTATTGGTTTTAGAATCACTTTATGCAACCCTAGCTTGTTAATCCATCATGGTTCCCACAACCCTAGCTATGGAGGTTTTAGCCTCTCATAGTTGTAAGGTTGTGAATTGAATTCATGATTGAAAACATAAATCAGTACTTACAATTATGAATGAGAAAAGAATCACTTCCTTTGATTAGTTAGAAAAATTTTGAAGAACAAGTAGAAAGAATAATTCAAGAGAAGGTTGATCACAAGTCAAATCAACTCAATTGTCTTTTTCTCTCCTCAAAATCTCTTCTCTAATCGATATCTCTTGAAAATAAAACATAAAACGGATCTATACAGACACAAGAATCCTTTTCCTAAGCTAACAGGGTGAATTTCCATATCTGGTTCTGCCCACGTCACGAGTCATCCTACGATCCGCACCATCATACGACTCGTAGCATCCATTTGTACATTGCATGATTGGCTGAATTTTGGCTAAGTGTTGGATCCTGGTATGACTCGTACCTCCATCTTACGATCCGTACTGAGCTCCCATGGCTTGAGTCTGAGATTTTGAAATATTTCTGAAGTTTATCAGGACCTCCATGGTATGACTCGTACCTTCATTCCACGGCTCGTACTTCCTTTCCGTAGCAGGAGTCAGCCTCTTATGCAAATCTTCTAAATCTTTTCACGACTTCATCACTATGACTCTTACAAGCTTGGTACGAGTCGTACTCAGACTCGTATATTGCATCTATTCAACATTAGCCTTCTGCAACTTTTCACAGCCACCAGTACGACTCATAGGACCTTCCTACGGCTCATACCGTGGATTGCAATCTTAGCCCACGTTGCACACTTCAGGCTATCTTTTGCATTTTTTAGCTCCAACACCAATTTATCCTACAACCAAAGGATAAGTGCCTTATATCCACATAAATACACCTAAGTCCATGCTATTTTCTTAGTTTTGAGCGTCGAAAGTGCTGTAAATCCGCAACACATCAACACCCTCAACTTAAGACTTTTGCATGTCCTCAGGCAAGGAAAACAAAACCTAAACACGATGCTCAACTAGAAAATAGACTTAAGATACTACAACCAATACTCCAACAAAACTTGTACTTTCTATATAAACTCTATTGACCATTTCTCATGGAACAACATCAGCTAATTGATAACGGGCAAAAATATATGCCCGAGATACTCTTTATTACTTCAATTAGTCTTGTTTATCTAAGTTATTGTATACATTTTCATGTAATTTTATATAATGTGGAGATATGTGCTAACCAACATGATTAGCCTTTGTTTTGTAGGTTTTGATGATGTTTGAGTAACTAATCCATGAGTTGGTGAAGTAGAAGCTTGGAAACGGAATTAACACGCGAACGTCGGCAAGGAAGAGGCACAAAACAACCCACCGGCGCGTCGACAAGGTGCCACGGCAGGCAGGCCGCTCAAAACAGCCCACCTGCGCATTGGCAACGTGCCACGGTAGGTGCACTCCGCGACAATGGGGCTACAACGCGCTGCCCAGGCAGCGTGACACGTTGCCAACGCGGCAAGGTGCTGCCTGGGCCGATTTCGGGTGATTTTCCAGAGAACCTCCGCGTTCGTAGCGTGTCACGGAGGCCGTGCTGCGCGATGCACTCCGTGACACGTTGCTTGTTAATCCGGGAAAGATTCCTACTAATATAAATAGCACACTTAGGTTTATTTTTCATAATTCAGACTTGGTGGAGCAAGGACGTGGGTTAGGAGCAGTTGAGGGACGAAAAAGCTAAGGGTTTTTCTCTCTTTCTTTCTTCTTTTCAATCAATTGTACGTATGATTTACACTCATTTGAGGATGATCAATCCACAAATGAGTGGCTAATTCTCTTCCTTGCTAAGGTTTTGAACATGTGTATTGAATTTTGATTGTGAATTATATGGTTTTTCATCTTCTTCTTTCATGTTGTTCTATTAATTCTTGTTCTTATTGCATTACTGTGTGGCCAACATTAATGTACATCTAAAAAGTCCAATTTCACTCGAGAGAGCAAGAAATTGGAAAGTTGTGAATTAATAGGGTATTGTTCTTAACTTGATTTGGGAAAATTGGGTTTTGATGTGCTTTCCTGATAGAAATATACTTGAAAGCCGTATTAGTCAATTTAGGAACCGGAATTGTATTGCTAGGTCATAAATTGCATTTGATCACAGAAATGTAGACGAATGGTTTATGATTCTAAAGTGAGATTAAATACGAGAGTTTTAATCTCTAGGCTAATGTTCTTGGCTAGCAACATGAAGAGAAGAATAACCGAGTTATGATTACTATTGAATTCATTACTTGTTCTTAACCTTGGCATGCTCTTATCCATAGTTTCAATTCAAGTAAATATTTGTTAATAGCTTTAGTATATAGCTTATAAACAAAATTATTTAACTTTTGGTTACATTGTTGTCAACATAATTAGAAGTAAACTAGAATATAGTATACTTAAGCAATTTTACTTATCCAGAGTCTCCTTGGATCGATACTTGGCTTACTTAGCCACTTTATTACTTGTTTGACCACGTGCACTTGCGTGTCGGTTTTTAACCCCTACCAAAGCACCGAACAAGTTTTTGGCGCCGTTGCCGGGGAGGCTAGGCGATTTGTGAAATTGTGTTAAGTGTAAATTTACTGTATTTTTGTTTTATTTTCTTAAGTGTTGACAACTTGGTCTTAGTATTTGTTTTAATTCTTTGTTCATTTTAATTTTTCTCTCTTTCGGATACCCTCATTGACATGACATCTTGGAATATAAATGGTGGATACGCATATTTCGGCAAATCTTGCATGAATTGCGGAGGACCCCACTTGTGGCAAAACTGTAACACGTGCAATATATGTGGGTGTCAATATGACCATTGGGGTGATTGTCCAAAGGCATATTCCCCTCCCCCAAGCCCCTACTATGATCCTTCTGTTGTTTTTTCTGAATATAGGCATGCTGAAAATGAGGACTTGGGACGCCAAGCTCGAATAGAAGACATGTTGAAACAACTCTTGGAGCAATCAGAAGCAATGAAGGAGGCGATGGCAGTATTGAGAAATCAGCAAGAAGAGAATGCAGAGGCTCTAGAAAGGATGACCATCAAATTCACGGAGATGATCGCTGAAGCTGAAGCGTGTGATAAATCACAAACAACAGTTTTAGCCGATATTCAAGAGGAACTACAAGAGGACGACAAGGGTGAATTTTTGGATGAAGCCCAACAATTCGAATCTCTGGAGTGTCCCCGTGATGGGCTCACACTTATGGAAAATCCATTCTTGGAAGAAGAGTTAGCGTATCCCCCAGTCGACTTTAATGGTGAGATAGATGTCGATGTCGAGAAGGTATATACAAGTAAGGAGGTCAAGCAAAATGCAGTTTCAGAGTTGAGGTGTATTGGACCACACTCTACGCATTTTTCAACATTAAATTTGGTTGACAACATAGAAATAGAGTCTTCCAAGTTTGTAGAGAAATGTCTAGAGGAGGACCAAGCACCATATATTTTGAAATTTGCTAACTCAGAAAGACAAAATGACTTCGCTTACTTAAGGACCAATAAATGCAAAAGGCAACATCTACTGTTTGGTCCTTACAATTTTTCACCACCACCCTTGGAGCATAAGAGGAAATTAGAGAAGAAATTAGGGGTGAGATTCATATCCTCAAGGTGGAGGAAAAAGTGGTGAAACTTGGTACGTCGTGCCGCGACGTAAAATTAGGCGCTGCTTGGCAGGCAACCCAAGGGTACCATGGGTACCATTTTAATTTCTTGCATTTATGTTTATTTTATTTATTTTTCATCTTGTGTTGTTTTGGTGGAAAGTTAAGCACAGATGGAGGGGAAGTCTGAGTACCCGTGGAGGAGGAAGCTAACAAACATGGAAAAGAAAAAGTGTGGGGTCGAACACCCACTTGTCCATAGTTGAAGAAAACCATGCTGTCAGCTAGGCCTAAAGGCCTCAGGGAGTATTTCTCACCCTTTGTAACCTTTAGTTTGATGCTATGCGGACATAGCATGATTTAAGTGTGGGGTGAGGGAAATTTCTAGGAAATTTCAAAATTTCTGTGCTTAATGATTTTTGGTGAATGTAATGCTTGTACAAAAGTTGGTGAGAAATTTGAAAATTTGAAAAATTTGAAATTTTTTTTGTGAATTAAGCATGACTTCATCACCTGTTGGTTTTTCTTTTCGGTTCTTTTCCGACGGGGGGTATTTGAACCGAAGAATAAATTTTTTTTTCTTTTCTTTTTTCTTTCTTTCCTTGGTCTGTATATAAAGTTTTTTTAGTCATAGCTAGGGACTGTTTCCGACGATGGATGGATGACGACCGTCTTGAGGAAAATTAGTCGATAGGTTTTGGGTTTTGAAACCATAACTAATTGGTGCTGGATGTTCTTGTTATGTGCTATAAATGTTTGTAAGATGCAAGTATGTTCAGTGTGAAGCATGCAAGTGTATAACTTTGTTTGAGACACTTAGGCTCTTGAATTTGACTCAATATGATGGAAGCTTAATTCTGAATTCTTGTGATTAGCTGAGTAAGAGTCTACTGATTGTGTCTTGATTTGAGCATGTGCCATGAGTGTAAGGTTTTTGAGTATTCCGTGCTATTGTGGATTGGCTAGAACTTGCCTGGCGTGTTTATAAAACGAAATGAAGGATGTGAATTGGAGGAAATGATATAGGCATTTCTTTGAATGAACCAACTTTTTATCCCTCATTATACCTACCTTGAAAAATTAATCCTAGTTAACCCCATTGAGCCTTGAGCCTATTCTTTGACAGCTGCAACATAAGCTTAATCCTTTTTCTTTCATTAGCCTTGAAACTGAACCAAAACTCCGAAGCGCTTAAAGGAAAAATCCGAAAGGGTAAAGGAGTGAGAAGAATGGAAAAGAAGGAAAAATAGCAAGTTGTAAATAGTTGAGAAAAGGAAAAAGGTGCATTTGTGTGAAAATGGTTGGTTATTAGTAGGGAGTAAGAAAAGGAATGAATGAAACATATTGCTTAAGTACTCCTTACTAATAAGCTAAAAGTGTCGAAAGAAATTGGGGAACAAAAGAGGAAAAAGAAAACTAAAAGGAGAAAAAAAGTGAAGTGAGGGAAGGGAAGTTTGTAATGAAGGCGTGATGTATTAAAAGCGCTTAGGAAAGATAGTCACTATTACTGATCATAATAGTACCTACCTGCACCTGAGTTACATTACAACCTAAAAAGTCCTACTTGATCTTACATTCACACATCCTTATATTAGTGGAATAAAACACTAAGGGCAAGCTTATGGGTCATTACATAATGCATGTGAATTCTTTGTGAGAGTCAAAGTAATTCTATTCATGTACCCACACATGTTGTGATATAAAAATTGTTTTTGCGTGTGAAATTGGGTAACTCTCTTTCCGTGAGGGGCACATGTTGAATGAAGGATATAATTCATGTGGGATTTTTCTTGATCAGTTAATTTGCATGAGTTTGCTAAAATTGAGAGTCGATTCTTGAGGTTAAGAAGTCTTAACATGGTTGTACTTCATTTCAATGATCAAATCAGGCATGCTCTATTTTTAGCTTGTATCTTACGTAATCATTATAGCCGTAACCTGAATTATCTTGCTAAATTAGTTATGTAGGAGTCTCCATTTGCATGATATGTAAAAGGTTGTTCGAGGACGAACAAGGCTTTAAGTGTGGGGTTGTGATAACGGGCAAAAATATATGCCCGAGATACTCTTTATTACTTCAATTAGTCTTGTTTATCTAAGTTATTGTATACATTTTCATGTAATTTTATATAATGTGGAGATATGTGCTAACCAACATGATTAGCCTTTGTTTTGTAGGTTTTGATGATGTTTGAGTAACTAATCCATGAGTTGGTGAAGTAGAAGCTTGGAAACGGAATTAACACGCGAACGTCGGCAAGGAAGAGGCACAAAACAGCCCACCGACGCGTCGACAAGGTGCCACGGCAGGCAGGCCACTCAAAACAGCCCACCTGCGCGTTGGTAACGTGCCACGGCAGGTGGACTCCGCGACCATGGGGCTACAACGCGCTGCCCAGGCAGCGTGACACGTTGCCAACGCGGCAAGGTGCTGCCTGGGCCGATTTCGGGTGATTTTCCAGAGAGCCTCCGCGTTCGTAGCGTGTCATGGAGGCCGTGCTCCGCGATGCACTCCGTGACACGTTGCTTGTTAATCCGGGAAAGATTCCTACTAATATAAATAGCACACTTAGGTTTATTTTTCATAATTCAGACTTGGTGGAGTAAGGACGTGGGTTAGGAGCAGTTGAGGGACGAAAAAGCTAAGGGTTTTTCTCTCTTTCTTTCTTCTTTTCAATCAATTGTACGTATGATTTACACTCATTTGAGGATGATCAATCCACAAATGAGTGGCTAATTCTCTTCCTTGCTAAGGTTTTGAACATGTGTATTGAATTTTGATTGTGAATTATATGGTTTTTCATCTTCTTCTTTCATGTTGTTCTATTAATTCTTGTTCTTACTGCATTACTGTGTGGCCAACATTAATGTACATCTAAAAAGTCCAATTTCACTCGAGAGAGCAAGAAATTGGAAAGTTGTGAATTTTAATAGGGTATTGTTCTTAACTTGATTTGGGAAAATTGGGTTTTGATGTGCTTTCCTGATAGAAATATACTTGAAAGCCGTATTAGTCAATTTAGGAACCGGAATTGTATTGCTAGGTCATAAATTGCATTTGATCACAGAAATGTAGACGAATGGTTTATGATTCTAAAGTGAGATTAAATACGAGAGTTTTAATCTCTAGGCTAATGTTCTTGGCTAGCAACATGAAGAGAAGAATAACCGAATTATGATTACTATCGAATTCATTACTTGTTCTTAACCTTGGCATGCTCTTATCCATAGTTTCAATTCAAGTAAATATTTGTAAATAGTTTTAGTATATAGCTTATAAACAAAATTATTTAACTTTTGGTTACATTGTTGTCAACATAATTAGAAGTAAACTAGAATATAGTATACTTAAGCAATTTTACTTATCCAGAGTCTCCTTGGATCGATACTTGGCTTACTTAGCCACTTTATTACTTGTTTGACCACGTGCACTTGCGTGTCGGTTTTTAACCCCTACCAAAGCACCGAACACTAATGCATTACAAGCAACCTCAAAACATCATAAACAGGGATCAAGACATGTCATCTAGCTATCAACAGACAATCAAGTCATCACCAATGTTTTCTCACACAAACTATTGGTAAAAGCAAACATAATCCATGTACCCTCACACAAATGAAGTCCCTACTCAGACATGAAATGCCAAACATAGCATGGGACTAAACAAGTAAGACGCTCACTCTCACAAAGAAGTTACAAGTATTATGTGTCAGATACCATAGCCTTGCCCTTATTTTCTCTGCTTTGGTTTATCAGATGGTCGAGTTAGGATCATTATAGGACTTGGTATGGCTTGTAATGTAGGCTTAGGGCTGGATATGATAAAGATGGAAGATTTTATAAGTGACTATCCCTTCCTTGGCACTACATACATTTACTACACCATTCACCTATTTCACCCTTTATTCTTTCATTCCCTTTTTCTTTCCTTTTCACCTTTTTTTATACACCTTTGCATGGGTGTGGTGTATTTTTAACTTTTTTCAGCATTTTTATTTTCTTTTGAAATTTCTTTTTCAAGATTCTCAATATTTTTCATCTCTTTTATTTTCACCACACCACACCTCATTTTTCACCATTTCCTTTTTTTTTCATTTCCTTTCTTCCGTTCCCACCATTTATGCACCCTAACTCTAGACACCCTCAACTTAAGCATTTTTCTTATATCGAGATTCACATTATCCAAGGAAGGACTAGGGCCAAAACAGGTTCATTGAAAACAAATGGGTACGGTCAATCGGTAAATCAAAGAAACATGGTCTATTAAGGCTTAAATTTGGGATCAAGGGATTCATTCAACTTTGGTAGGGTAATATAGGGTAATATAGGCTAACAATGCTAAACAAAAATGGCCTATGATCATATCCTAACCAACCATCCTTAGCCTATGCAAAGACCAACCAACAAGTTTTAGATCTTTAATAAAATACTGAACTGAGTACTATATCTCATTCACACAAGGTACATGAACTATTTTCACGTCACTTGTCTGGTTTATACATGGCTTTACAAGACTACTCATATTAATAAACTAAATGACATAAAAAGATCCATAGAAATCATGCATGTTGTCACAAATACATAACTAATGCATCAAAAAACTTTAAACAGGGTCAATTTTTTGTAAAAACCAAAACAAGTGCATTTTTATTGGCTGAGTATTCCTACGTTACTTTCTAATTAAACAAAAATCACAAGCTAAAAAATAAAAATCCTACACATGCCGGTTCTACTAGATAGCATGCTTGAGGCAAAAGAAACACGACAAGAAAAACCTTCAGACAAATCAACCCCCCCCCCCCAAAAAAAAAAAATCTCAAGTACACCCCCTCCCCTTTTTGAAAAGTAAGCTTCGTCCCCGAAGAATGAACTATAAGAACATAGGGAAGAGAACATGCCTGTGGCGCACTAGGCGCTCCTGTCGTCTCGCGGAGTTGGTACCTCCGCTGTAATAGTGGCGTTAGCGATGGCCGGCGCGCTCAATGGTGTGTCAATAGGGGGAGCCCCCCAGTAATCGTGGCGGCTTCGACAGCCTTTCTAACTATCGAGGCTGAATGTGGCTCTCTCGAAGGGATACGACCACTGGCAAGCTCGGGCTGAGCTATGGTGGAGATGCCTGCTCCTTTAGCTCTCTCTTGCAGCTCAGACATATGTGTGTCATGAGTCCGCATGCTCTCTGCTCTGGTTCGCTTAGGCTCTTTCCTCTCCTTCTTCCTCCTCTTTTTCGGACTCTCCTCTCTATCATCCTCAACAACTCTTTTCTTACCCTTTTCAACAGTTGTAGTTGGCTCCCAATATGCCGCCAAATCAATCTCCTCGTAAGGCTCAGCATCTAGGTCTGGAAGTGTGGGGGATGCTAAAACTGTTCGTTTTCATGATGACAACTCAACTAATTGGCTTTGAAGAGCCCCCAATTCTACACGGAGACTGCTGGTATCTGTCTACTCCACCATCCTCACATTGAATCGGCTCTAAAAATTATCTAGGCGAGCATGTAGAGCTTGAGCTGCTGCCTCTATCTCTGACTTGACCCATGGTTTTACATTTTCCATCATGGCCTGAATCTTTCGCCCCGCCATGGTCAACTGTTTGGCCAGCTTCTGGAGTAAGTCCTGTAGTACCAAAGTATACCTTGCTGGTGTCTGAGTCTATAGGCTAGGCAGTGGTGCAACTGAGGTGCTAGGAGGTGACTCTAAATGAGCAGCGTTTGTAGCTGGTGTCTCGCTCTGCTCCTGTGTAATGGGGACATTCACCTATGCATCCCAGCTGGCTGGGCTACTGGAATTGCTGTGGGAATGCGAGATCTGCTTATCGGGTTCATCTCATCCTGGATAAGACCTATGTATGCAATCCTCTGGCCTCTAATCAACTGCTCGTCACTCCTTGGAACTTCTACTTCCATACATAATCTGCATACAAGACTCGAGAATGGGATAGTAGTGCTTACTCCCACTGCCCGGTCTCGTATCTCATCTGCTATGATCCTCGGGATATTGATGGGGTAACGAGACATGAGGCATACCACCAAAGCTTCTCAGTCAACACTCAATGTGTTGTCGTTGACCGTAGGTGCTAACCGATGGCGCACTAGTGTCCAGCAGGCTTTTACTATGAAATTGAGTGAGTTCTTGGTCACTTTCTTTCCACCTGTAACCCACTCAGCTTCTTTCTTATTCTCAGAAATCACCCCTACTAGCCATTGTAGCTGCCTCTGTCGCTCCTGCACAGTCAGCTTTCTAATCTGCTTCATTGCCTTCACCCTGTAATCGTACTCTAGCATCATCCTTTTAGGCATGAACTGTGGTCCGTACAACATTTGAGCTATGGTCCGCTTAGATATATCAATCTCTCAACCTCAGACCATAACACTCTCTAGACGAGGCTGGTCTTTTATCTTCTGCCCTTCCTTTGCCTTTACCTCCATGGTGGCCAAATAATTGGCATATAAATCCCAAACTATGTCTTCTGTATACTGTGCTGGAGCCTTGCCCATCCACTCAAAACCATAAAAGCTAAAAATCTGCTTCGTTTTCTCAACTTCATTCAGTGAGTTTGTGAGGATTCACGGTTCTTCTTGGATGCACCTCCTTGGTTTATTCTTGGAGGTGTGAGAGAGATGCCTTGCTCATAGATTTTTTTAGCTCCCGGAACTGTCTACCAAATTTTACGGCTTTCTCTGGGTGGGTTCTGTTCTTGTGCAACATTAGGAGCCTCCTCCTCTGATTCTTCATTGCCGCTATCTTGTCCACTTTGAGTCTCCCCTGTCCCTTCTTTAGCATTGGAGTCATTTCCCAACTTTTGTTGTTCCTCTCTAACTCCCTCCTCAGATTAGGGAGCTCAGGCGGATGTGACAGTGGTTGCTTCAGCTTGGCCTTTGCTTTTGCCCTAGTGGTTCTGGTTCCATCAGTGTCGGAGGTGTCTACTTGATACTCTTCGACTGAACCACTAGGTGAGTCTCCTACCTTTTCAGACTCCGACTCAGTTGTTTCATCAATTAGTGTCCTTCGAGCTTTTGATTTATCGGTTATGCGTTTGTATTTCATTATACCTGTAGAGAAAGACGTTAGCATTCCATTTTTGGAAAAAAAAAGAATTAGGTAGGAGATGTTTAGATTCTCATCACGGGTCATCACTATGGGTCATACCATAAAGGTATGACTCATGAGAAGTCCCAAAATTACATCCAAATTTTAGTATGACTCGTAGGTACGACTCGTACCACAAAGGTACGATCCTTACCTTGAGTCGTCTGATGAAGCCTTGTGTTAGTATTCCTTTGGATTTTTCCATAACTCATGGTACGACCCGTAGGTCGATTCCACGAGTCGTAGGAAAGGCTTTTTATGTAACCTTGTTCAATTTGGTGGTACGAGTGCTCAGTACAACTCGTAGTAGTAACCTACGATCCATACTATGCCTCATACCACTTTCAGATTTTCTTTTCTCAGTTTACAAGGGTTCTCTTTTCACATTTTTAGGTATTCAGATTTTCCCCCAGGTCTAGGCACATCATTAACTCAATTTAACCTTGCTCAATCCTCCATTTTTGACCTACTACCCGTAACTCAGTGTGTTTCAAGACCTAAGTTCATCAAAATTTTAGCATCTCTTTAGTCGAATAAAAACCATTTCACAACACCCTGATCATTGTCTCTCTTTTCAATATCAATTTTCGAGCATAGTGACTAACTCACAGGGGTTTTGGCACCACCACTCTCAGTATATGAATGTTATCAATGTTTAATACGACATACTTACTTGATAGATGCTTCAGCAACTGGAAATCACCATATAGGGTTTGGTAGAAC